>CM055117.1:378328191-379528191 GCA_029206835.1 Rana muscosa
GGAATGGTTGGTTGCGACAATGGCACCAACCTCCTCTCCGCCCTCCGACAGGGACAACTGACCCATGTGCCCTGTGTGGCTCCCGTCCTTAACCTGGTGGTGCAGCGGTTCTTGGGCAGGTACCCGGGCTTACAGGATGTCCTGAGGCAGGCCAGGAAAGTCTGTGTGCATTTCCGCAGATCATATAATGCCAGTGCTCGGCTGGCTGAGCTGCAAAAGGAGTTGAACCTGCCCAAGAACCGCCGTATATGTGACATGCCCACCAGGTGGAACTCAACGTTGGCCATGCTGCAGCGGCTGCACACGCAGTAGAGGGCCATCAATGAGTACCTGTGCGACTACGGCACCAGGACAGAGTCAGGGGAGCTCAGGTTTTTTTCACCACACCAGTGGGGCATGATCAGGGATGCATGCACTGTCCTGGCACCATTTGAGGAGGCCACAAGGATGGTGAGCAGTGACATCAGTGACACTGTACCTCTTGTCCACCTGTTGGAGCATACACTGCGTGGAATAATGGACAGGGCACTTGAGGTAGAACAGAGGCAGGAAGAGGAGGACTTCCTTGCCTCTCAAGGCCCCCTTTACCCAGACAGTGTTCCTTCTGTCCCACCCATCGCACAGGAAGAGGACGAGGAGGAGGAGGATTGTGTCAGCATGGAGGTGGAGCCTGGCACTCAGCATCAACAGCAGCATTATTTTAGGGATGATTTACAGTCCCAAGAAACCCGTGGACTTGTACGCTGCTGGGAGGAGGTGGCTGCGGATCATGACGTCCTTAGTGACCCAGAGGACTCCGGACCGAATGCCTCAGCTGACCTAAGCTGCATGGCCTCCCTGATCCTGCAAAGTCTGCGGAAGGATCCTCGTATTCTTTGGATCATGGAGAGGGACCATTACTGGCTGGCCACTCTCCTTGATCCACGGTACAAGGGTAAGGTTGCGGACCTTATCTTACCGTTGCAGAGGGAGCAGAGGATGAGACATCTCCGGGAGGCCTTGCAGAAAGGTCTGTGCAACGCGTTCCCAGAGACTGGGAGGTTACAAACTCCTGGTCCTGGACAACGAGTTGCTGAGGCTTCGGGCAGTAGCAGAAGGAGCGATGGGGAAGGTGGCTGTCTGACCGATGCGTTCAGACAATTTTTTAGTCCGCAGCCCCAAGGTATGATCAGTTCCAGCAACCATCGCCAGCGTCTGATATACATGGTGCAGGAATACCTAGGGGCAAGGTCAGACTTGGACACCTTTCCCACCGAAAATCCTCTGGCTTTCTGGGTCTTGAGGATGGATCACTGGCCAGAGCTTGCACAGTATGCAATTGAGCTACTGGCCTGTCCTGCATCCAGCGTTCTTTTGGAACGCACATTCAGTGCTGCTGGAGGCTTTGTCACGGATCACAGGGTGGGCCTGTCCACCGACTCAATTGATCGACTGACCTTCATAAAGATGAACCAGTCTTGGATCACCACCAGCTACCAAGCACCTGAAGCTGATGTAACAGAATAATTTATTTTGAAATGTCACATCCCTTCAAGACTGCCTATGCTGATGCTGAGTGACTGTCCTATTATGTTGACTGACTATCCTCCTCCTCAATGATCCGATTCATGATGATAGCTTGGAAGAACATTTTTGTTTCTGGGTGCCCGCCACCAGTGGCTAAGGCCCAATTTTTCAGCCCCTGTTTAACAGGGGCATGTAATTACAATTTTTGATGCAATACTTTGCAACAGGGCTCATTGCTGTGCTCCAAGTACAGTATCTGTGAGGGGTTGCAGTGTTGTGGCACCAGTGCCTAAGGCCCAATTTTCTGCCCCTGTTCAACAGGGGCATGCAATTACAATTCTTGATCTAATAAATCACAGCAGGGCCCATTCATGCGCCCACCAAGAGTAACTGTGAGGGCTGACAGTGTTGTAGCACCACCACCAAAGGCCCAATTTTTCCTACCACTGTTCAACAATGGCATGCAATTACAATTCCTGATATAATAGTTCACAGCAGGGCATTCCAGCGACCACCAAGAGTAACTGTGAGGGCTCAGTGTTGTGGCAACACCAACATGTAAGGGGCAAATTTCAGCAGAGTATCTACGGCAGGCCCCTACTTTCAAACATCCAACTTACAAACGACTCCTACTTGCAAACAGAAGGAGACAACAGGAAGTGAGAGGAAATCTACCCCTAGGAAGGTAAATTCTCTCCTGTAAGAGTTAATATGGGAAAAAGGTGTCTCCTCTTTACTGATGCTTTATCACCAATCCTTGTTTCAATAAAAATCCCACTTTTCAAAAACATTTGTCATTGGGACGGAAAGTGAGGTGAAATGTTCTGAACAGGGGCACAGACAGCAAAACAAATGTTACAGGGGTGATAACCCTTCCCTATGTTTTCCAAAAAGCTTAAAAATAGATTTTTTGGCTGGAGCTACACTTAAACAATGTACCTGTTCAAAATTACAAACGGATTCTACTTAAGAACAAACCTACAGTTCCCTGTCTTGTTTGCACCACCTGTATCAGAGTATATAGGGCCTTTTTTTATTTTGGTTGCGCTGTTCCCCTTAATATCCATACAAGATCCAAAGGGGCTGGTAATGGGCTGGGGTAGGGGGGGGGGGGGTGTGATGGGGTAGCCATGCCATTTTTCTCAAAGATTGTCATCCATATTGCCAGGACAAGACATGACATTAAAGCCGCAAGCAGTTTTAAATGGCTTTTTTTTCCTTTTTAGAAATGTCATTTTGTGCAGGGACAGTTCTAAACACAGGAAACACATGCCACTTCACAGGCATACTTTAGACACCCCCCAGGTACGATATTTAAAGGAATATTTCCTTTTTTTTTCACTTTATGCATCATTAACCACTTAACGACCGCCCACCGCCGATTTACGTCGGCAGAATGGCACGGACAGGCAGAATCACGTAGATCTACGTGATCGCCTTTGTGCAGTTGGGGGGTCCATCCGGACCCCCCTTCACTGCAGTGAGCGGCCGTTAAGTGTTCGGGAGCGATCAGGCATGAGGGGGCGGCCGCTCGATTCCGCCCCCCCCTCGCGATCGCTCCCGGCCAATGAAATTGCTTCCTCCGCCATGTGATGTAAACACAGGCTGGAGGAAGTGATGTCATCTCCCTCGCCGCGGTCTTTTCGTTCCCGGCGCCGAGGAGAGAAGACAGAGGTTAGTGCTCCAACAGTCCACTGACACGTAGGTACACATAGGCACACAAATCACCCCCCAGTCACCCCCAGATCACCCCCCAGGTCACCCCAAAGCCCCCAATCACAGTGTCACTGATTGCAGTGATCATTTATTTTACTGATCACTGCATTTAGTGTCATCTGTGATTGTAAAAAGTTGCAGGGCAGTTAGGATTAGGCCCCTTTAGGTCCAGGGTAGCCCCCTAACCCCCCCCCCTAATAAAGGTTTAACCCCTTGATCACCCCCCAGGTAACCCTTTCACCCCCTAACTTCAGCGTCACTAAGCGATTGTTTTTCCGATCGCTGTATTCGTGTCGCTGGTGTTTTAGATAGGCAGTTATTTTTTTTTTAGGTTCGCCGCAGGTTTTTATTGGTGTCAGGTACCCCCATATAATATTTTAACCCCCTGATTGCCCCTAGAGTTAACCCTTTCACCAGTGATCGCCGTATAAGCGTCACTGGTGTCACTGGTTAGCCAGTAAGTTATTTAGTTATTTAGGTTACCCGTCAGGTTTTTATATAGTGTCAGGTACCCCCATATTTAACCTAATAAAGGTTTTAACCCCCTGATTGCCCCTAGTTAACCCTTTCACCAGTGATCACCATATAAAGGTTACGGGTGACGCTGGTTGATTAGTTTGCTTTTTATAGCATCAGGGCACCCGCCGTATATAACCCAATAAAGGGTTAACCCCCCTGATCGCCCGGCGGGTGAGATCAATTAGGTTTTAGCGCCAGAGAGGGTCTGCGTCGCCCCAGGCAGTGTTAGGTTAGTGCCAGTAACGCTAACACCCACGCGCAAAGCATACACCCCCCTTAGTGGTATAGTATCTGATCAGATCTATACTAGCATCCCCAGCGGTTTAGGGTTCCCAAAAACGCAGTGTTAGCGGGATCAGCCCAGATACCTGCTAGCGCCTGCGTTTAGCCCCTCCGCCCAGCCCACCCAAGTGCAGTATCGATCGATCACTGTCACTTACCAAACACAACACACATAACTGCAGCGTTCGCAGAGACAGGCCTGATCCCTGCGATCGCTAACAGTTTTTTTGTAGCGTTTGATATATTTGCTGACGACAGTCAGGTGCTTTTTTTGCTGTGAATCTTACTAGTGTACCCCTAAATTTAGAGCCCAAAATGGCAAGACGAAGGTACACTAGTAAAGAGGCCTACGAGATTCTGAGCATGACAGATAGTGAAGAGGAGGTCACGTATCTGTCAGATTCAGGCTCAGAATATCTTCCCGTAGAAGACAGTGACGTCAGCAGCCCCACGTCAGATAGCTCTGACGACGAAGTTGAGGTCCCTGCTAAGGTCAGGTGTACCCGATCCCGATCTTCTGAGGTTGTTGAGGAGCAAGAACCGCAGGTCTCTCGTATCATGGAGCAGAGTAGTACTAGCGCCGCTATTCCTTCTGCTGAACTGGCAAGCACCAGCGGCCTAGTACAGCCTGGACGTACATCCAGCACTGCAGTAACACTTGGTGACGTGGCGAGTCCCATAAGTGCAGTTCAAGCTGGCGAGGTGGCAAGCACAAGTAGTGTCCCGCTGCCACCAAGAAGACAAAGGCAGGCCCGTCGTGCCCATACTGCCCTTCCTGCAGAATTCGCCTATCCTGATTGGGTCCCCACCACTTCTGCAGAACCCGTACTTCCCCCATTCACTGTCCAACCCGGTATTCAGGTGGAAACAGCTGATTTTATTCCAATTGATTTTTATTCGCTGTTTTTCACGGAAGATCTCTATAGATCTATTGTGGACCAGAGTAATTTATATGCTGGTCAATTTATCGCCGCTAACCCCCAGTTGCCTAAAATTGCCAGAAATTGGAAACCAATTACGGTTTCCGAATTTAAGACCTTTCTGGGCCTTTCCCTCAACATGGGCACACATAAATTTCCGTCATTGCGTGCTTATTGGTCCACGCACCCAATTGACCACATGCCCGTGTTCTCTGCCTCCATGTCCAGGGCACGATACGAGCAGATTTTGCGGTTCATGCACTTCAACGACAATGAACTTTGTCGTCCACGTGGGGACCCTGAATACGACCGGCTCTATAAAGTTCGGCCCCTCATAAACCACTTCAACGAACGTTTTGCAGCCTTGTTTACTCCCGATCAAGTTGTCTGCGTTGATGAGTCCCTGATTAAATTTTCTGGCCGCTTGTCTTTCAAGCAGTACCTTCCCAGCAAGCGTGCCAGATACGGGGTCAAGCTCTACAAGTTCTGTGACAGGGCAACAGGCTATGTAGTGAACTTTACGGTTTATGAGGGAAAAGACAGTCAGATTGAGTCGGTCAACTGCCCGGATTACATAGGGAGCGCTGGCAAGATAGTGTGGAACTTGGTGTCACCCTTATTCGGAAAGGGGTACCACTTGTATGTGGACAATTATTACACGAGCGTGCCACTGTTTAGTCACTTGTTTGATCATAAGATTGGAGCATGTGGCACCGTGCGACCTAATCGCCGGGGCTTTCCCCAGCGGCTTGTAGATGCCCGTCTTAGGCTGGGGGAGAGAGCCTGCTTGAAGTGTAATAACTTGCTCGCTATGAAGTGGAGGGACAATAAGAATGTTTTCCTTCTTACCTCCCTTCATGCAGACACGACAGTCCAAATTCGTACGGCGACTGGTGTTGTGGAGAAACCCCTCTGTGTCCACGAATATAACCAAAATATGGGAGGGGTGGACCTCAACGACCAGTTGATGGCGCCGTATCTAATTGACCGTAAGGCGAGACGCTGGTACAAAAAAGTGTCTCTATCATTATTCCAATTGGCTTTGCTGAACGCTCGTGCTATACAGAGCTTCAGGCGGGACGTTATCTCTTCTAAAATTCCAGAATGAGATAGTCACAGAACTCCTGTATCCAGGCGGTTCTGCACCTCACCATCCCCAACCAAATGCAGTAAGCCGGCTGCATGAGAGGCATTATTTGTATGTCCTCCCGAGTACCCCTACCCAAAGCCACCCCCAAAAAAGATGTGTCTGTAGCAAGCGCGGATTTAGGCGTGACACCCGTAGTTTTTGTCCACTCTGTCCTGACAAGCCTGGTCTTTGCCAAGGTGAATGTTTTGAACGCTACCACTCAAAAGTGAAGTTTTAGCGTAGGGTACAGCATTTCACAGACAAGGACACACTTACACAGGGTCTCCCAAGATGCCATTACATTTTGAGAGACCCCAACCATTACAGTTGTAAAGTTACAAAAAAAAGTGTAAAAAAGAAAAAAAAAAACGTAAAAAACAAAACACAAAAAAAATAAAATAAAAAAAACAAAAATAGTTGTCGTTTTATTGTTCTCTCTCTCTCTCTCTCTATTTTCTCTCGATTGTTCTGCTCTTTTTTACTGTATTCTATTCTGCAATGTTTTATCATGCTTGCTTTTCAGGTATGTAATTTTTTGTTTTCAGGTGCGCCATTCAACTGCTGCGCGGAATTATTTATCTTGACAGCAACAGCGTTTGCTCCCACGATACATAAAGCCGTGACTCCAGTGCTGTAGGAGGTGATTTCACCACCACAGTTAAAAAAAAGAGCATATATGCCGAAGCATGGGGGCAGCAGGGGCGGAGGAGCGATTTTGCTCCTAATGCCGCGTACATACGGTCGAAATTCCGACGGAGGCCTGCCCGTGGAAAATTCCGACCGTGTGTACGCGGCATAACTTTTTTGCGGGAGGATGCCCCCATGCTTCGGCATATATATATTTTAGGCACAGGTTGCGTTAAAACATTTTTTTATTTTTTACTAGGTTTTGTTTTGGTATTTGCTTTCCAGGTATGGCATGGTAAGGTCTTACTGTTGTACTGTAATGTTACTTTGTTTTAATGTTAACCACCATTTGCTTAGCAGGTACGCCATTCAGTTGCAGCGCGGATCTATTTATCTTGACAGCAACAGCGTTTGCTCCCACGATGCATAAAGCCGCGACTCCAACGCTGTAGGAGGTGATTTCACCACCACAGTTAAAAAAAAGAGCATATATGCCGAAGCATGGGGGCAGCAGGGGCGGAGGAGCGATTTTGCTCCTAATGCCACGTATATACGGTCGAAATTCCAACTGAGGCTTGCCCGTGGAAAAGTCCGACCGTGTGTACGCGGCATAACCTTTTATGCCGCGTACATACGGTCGAAATTCCGACGAAGGCTTGACCGTGTGTACGCGGCATAACTTTTTTGCGGGAGGATGCCCCCATGCTTCGGCATATATGCCCATCATTAGAAGTGGGTGGATGAAGGGAGGTATTCTAATGGTGGGCATACCCACCAATCAATCTCTTTTTTTCGTTCAGCCAATAGGCTGTATGAAAAAAAAGATTACAATACATGTCCAACAAGGACCAGCAACGTACTGGTATGTTGCTGGACTTTGAATGTTTATACCAGAATGATGCCTGCGGGTTTAGGTATCATCTTGGTATCATTCTTTTCAGCCAGCAGCCGGCTTTCATGTAAAAGCAATTCTAGCAGATAATTAGCCTCTAGACTGCTTTTACAAGCAGTGGGAGGGAATGTCCCCCCCCCCCCGGATATAAAAAGCGCCATTGGGAAATTGGGAAAGCATTTTATCACACCGATCTTGGTGTGGTCAGATGCTTTGAGGGCAGAGGAAAGATCTAGGGTCTAACCCCCCAATTTTTTTCAAAAAGAGTACCTGTCACTACCTATTGCTATCATAGGGGATATTTACATTCCCTGAGATAACGATAAAAATGGTAAAAAAATAAAATATGGAAGGCACAGTTTAAAAATAAAATAAAAAAGCCAAATAAAAAAATAAAAAAGCACCGCTGTCCCCCCCTGCTCTTGCGCAAAGGCGAACGCAAGCGTCGCTCTAGCGTCATATGTAAACAGCAATTGCATCATGCATGTGAGGTATCACCGCGAAGGTCAGATCGAGGGCAGTCATTTTAGCAGTAGACCTCCTCTGTAAATCTAACGTGGTAACCTGTAAAGGCTTTTAAATGCTTTTAAAAATGAATGTAGTTTGTCGCCGCTGCGCGTTTGTGCGCAATTTTAAAGCATGTCGTGTTTGGTATCCATGTACTCGGCCTATGATCATTTTTATTTCATCAAACATTTGGGCAATATAGTGTTTTTTAGTGCATTAAAAAAAGTGTGTTTTTCCCCCAAAAAATGTGTTTGAAAAATCGTTGCGCAAATACTGTGTGGAAAAAAAAAATGCAACACCCACTATTTTAATCTGTAGGGCCTTTGCTTTAAAAAAATATATAATGTTTGGGGGTTCAACATAATTTTCTTGCAAAAAAAATTTTTTTTTCATGTAAACAAAAAGTGTCAGGGCTTTGTCTTCAAGTGGTTAGAAGAGTGGATGATGTGTGACATAAGCTTCCTAATGTTGTGCATAAAATGCCAGGACAGTTCAAAACCCCCCCAAATGACCCCATTTTGTAAAGTAGACACCTCAAGCTATTTGCTGAGAGGCATGTTGAGCCCATTGAATATTTTTTTTTTCTGTCCCAAGTGATTGAATAATGACCAAAAAAATAAAAATGTACAAAAAGTTGTCACTAAATTATATATTGCTCAAACATGCCATGGGCATATGTGGAATTACACCCCAAAATACATTCTGTTGCTTCTCCTGAGTACGGGGATACCACATGTGTGGGACTTTTTGGGAGCCTAGTCGCGTACGGGACCCCAAAAACCAAGCACCGCCTTCAGGATTTCTATGGGTGTAAATTTTTGATTTCACTCCTCACTGCCTATCACAGTTTCGGAGGCCATGGAATGCCCAGATGGCACAAACCCCCCCCCCCAAATGACCCCATTTTGGAAAGTAGACACCCCAAGCTATTTGCTGAGAGGTATGTTGAGTATTTTGCAGATCTCGCTTTTTGTCACAAAGTTTTGAAAATGTAAAAAAAGAAAAAAAAAAGAAAAAAAAATGTCTTTCTTAATTTTCAAAAACAAATGAGAGCTGTAAAATACTCACCATGCCTCTCAGCAAATAGCTTGGGGTGTCTACTTTCCAAAATGGGGTCATTTGGGGGGGTTTTGTGCCATCTTGGCATTTTATGGCCTTCAAAACTGTGATAGGTAGTGAGGAGTGAAATCAAAAATTTATGCCCTTAGAAACCTTGAAGGCGGTGCTTGGTTTTTGGGGTCCCGTACGCGGCTAGGCTCCCAAAAAGTCCCACACATGTGGTATCCCCGTACTCAGGAGAAGCAGCAGAATGTATTTTGGGGTGTAATTTCACATATGCCCATGGCATGTGTGAGCAATATATCATTTAGTGACAACTTTGTGCAAAAAAAAAAAAGTTTGTCATATTCCCGCAACTTGTGGCAAAATATAAAATATTCCATGGACTGAACATGCCTCTCAGTAAATAGCTTGGGGTGTCTACTTTCCAAAATGGGGTCATTTGGGGGGGTTTTGTGCTATTTTGGCATTTTATGGCCTTCGAAACTGTGATAGGTAGTGAGGAGTGAAATCAAAAATTTGCGCCCTTAGAAATCCTGAAGGCGGTGTTTGGTTTCCGGGGGCCCGTACGTGGCTAGGCTCCCAAAAAGTCCCTCACATGTGGTATCCCCGTACTCAGGAGAAGCAGCAGAATGTATTTTGGGGTGCAATTTCACATATAACCATGTCATGTGTGAGCAATATATCATTTAGTGACAACTTTTTGTACTTTTTTTTTTTTTGTCATTATTCAATCACTTGGGACAAAAAAAAAATATTCAATGGGCTCAACATGCCTCTCAGCAATTTCCTTGGGGTGTCTACTTTCCAAAATGGGGTCATTTGGGGGGGTTTTGTACTGCCCTGCCATTTTAGCACCTCAAGAAATGAGATAGGCAGTCATAAATTTAAAGCTGTGTAAATTTCAGAAAATGTACCCTAGTTTGTAAACGCTATAACTTTTGCGCAAACCAATAAATATACGCTTATTGACATTTTTTTTACTAAAGACATGTGGCTGAATACATTTTGGCCTAAATGTATGACTAAAATTGAGTTTATTCGATTTTTCTTATAACAAAAAGTGGAAAATATTTTTTTTTTCTAAATTTTCGGTCTTTTTCTGTTTATCGCAAAAAATAAAAATCGCAGAGGCAATCAAATACCATTAAAAGAAAGCTCTATTTGTGGGAAGAAAAGGACGCAAATTTCATTTGGGTACAACATTGCATGTCCGCACAATTTACAGTTAAAGCAGCGCAGTGCCGAATCCCAAAAACAGGCCTGGTCCTAATGGCCCGAAATGGTCCGGGGCTTAAGTGGTTAAAATGACTGCTCCCGAAAAACGGCCGTGTTTAAAACTTCGTTTTGCATTGATACATGTCCCCTGGGGCAGAACCCGGGTCCCCCAAACCTTTTTTAGGACAATAACATGCATATTAGTTGTTATAATTTAGCACTTTAGATTTCGAACGTTCGCGTCCATTGTATTTAATAGGGTTCTTCTGTTCGCGCAAACTTTTCGTCCGTTCGCAGGTTCTGGTGCGAACCAAACCGGGGGGTGTTCTGCTCATCCCTAGTAGCCATATCCTCAGCAAGGAGGGTTTTGGAGTTGGCAGCTCTTTCTTGTAAGGAGCCATATTTGATTATTCATGAAGACAGGGTGGTGTTGCGACCTCACCCAGCCTTTTACCGAAAGTGGTTTCAGGATTCCATCTGAATCAAGATGTAGTCCTACCGTCCTTTTTTTTCCAGATCTGCAGTCCGCGGAAGAAGAGAAACGACACTCTTTAGATGTTGTAAGGGCGGTAAAAATTTATCTGCAAGCTACGGCTCAGATACAAAAGACTGATAGTTTATCTATTCTGCCAGAGGGCCCGAGGAGGGGCCAGGCAATGTCGAAGTCCACTATTTCAAGGTGGATTCGACAAGTCATTATTCAGGCCTATGCTTTGGAAAAGAAGATTCCTTTTTTTCAGGTTAAAGCGCACTCGACTAGAGCGGTTAGTGCTTCATGGGCAGTGCATCACCAGGCCTCCATGGCTCAGATCTGCAAGGCTGCTACTTGGTCTTCGGTCCATACATTCACTAAGTTTTCCAAGTGGATGTGAGAGGGCATGAGGATGCCGCCTTCGGGCGCAGTGTATTGCAGGCAGCAGTGTAGGTCCTCTTGTCCGATTGGGGGCCTGTGTTTTCTGATCTGTGTCTCCCTCCCCTCAATTTGGGCATTGCTATGGGACATCCCACTAAGTAATTATCTATGCCTCTGTGTCCCGTGATGTATAATCAAGAAAATAGGATTTTTTAAAACAGCTTACCTGTAAAATCCTTTTCTTGAGTACATCACGGGACACAGAGCTCCCGCCCCTTTTCGGGATTATATGCTGGGACACTTATTGCTTTGCTACAAAACTGAGGTGCTTTCCATATGGGATGGGTTATATAGGGGAGGAACTTGCCTTGTAATTAGGGTTGCCAGTGTCCAATCACCTGATGGTGACTATCTAACCCACTAAGTAATTATCGAAGCCTCTGTGTCCCGTGATGTACTCTCAAGAAAATAATTTTACAGATTAGCTTTTTTTTTTTTATTCTTTTTTTTATGTTTTGGAAAATGCAAGTTTCATGCATTAAATAAAAACAAAACAGTAACGTTAGTCCAATTTTTTTTTTGTATAATGTGAAAGATGATGTTACGCCAAGTAAATAGATACTTAACTAGTCATGCTTCAAAATTGCACACGCTCGTGGAATGGCACCAAACTTCAGTGTTTAAAAATCCCCATAATTTTTTTACAGGTGTAGCGCCCATCCCAATTTATGGGACGCTATATGTGTAAATTTAGGGGTGGCCATTAGTTAGGCTCGGACCTGTTGATTAGAACAAATTGTGCTTCTGCTCTGGGTGCGATGCTGCCTGGCAGTACAGTTCCCTGTTGCCTGGCGTGGCGCTGTCACTTTGGGCTCAGGTTGAACCACAGGAGGTATCGCAGCACTATTGGGTGTGCTCTCTCGGCGGTGGGCGTGGTCGGTCTGCTGTGCCTGCTGGGAGGGGGTACTTAGGGGGGCAGACGCCATCAGTGGTGGTTGGACTCCAGGGGACCCCTTGGTCCTGGAGGATGTGTGGCTTGTATCCCACCTTTGTGGCCCTCATGGCCAGGGGTGCGTGCATGTGCGTCAGTCTTGGGCACCTTCAGCTTGAGGCTGCATCGCTGTTTGGTAGGCCTGGCTGGCTGGGGCCTACACCCTACGGAGGGATCCCAGGCTGCCCACCATTTGGGAGCCCAACTTTAGGAAAAGGAGTCCAGGGGAGGATTGGTCCTGGCGGAGATAGCGACGGTGCTGCTATCTCGGGGAGAGGCCTGGAGGCTTACCTAAAGAGGGATCCACCATCTTTATTTGTGGAGGTTCAGGACAGTAATCATTCCTGTGGCAGAGGAATTCTCCTGATCGCATCCTATTACAAGGAAAGGAAAGGAAAGCTTTAATCCATGCTCCACTCCGGTTGCTAGGACCGCTCTTAAAGGGACTATCTGGGTGAGCTATACCCACTCAGGCTTGAGTGGCGACGAAAGTGTTCTTTGAGTTTTGCAGGTCTAAACCTTCCCCTACTCTGTCGCTTCTACTCTTTCTCTCTTCCAAGTTTACTTCAAGAAAAGAACAAAACCTTGCTTCTTGGGTTTTACACCTGTGTGGACATTGGCTTTATTACAAAGGGACTTCTGCCTAGACAATGGAGACCAGGGATCCACTCTGGGGAGGTAACTCGCCGCAAGGCCCAAAATCTAACACCGCTTGCCTCCCCATACATGGAGTTGGATGCCGGACAAGTAACAGGTGTGCCTTACTGCAAATGGGTGAAGCGGAAGGGTCTGTGTGCTACGCGTGGCTATCTCTCGCAAGAGTGGACTATTTTGTATGTGCTTGGAAAGTCGGCCATGGAAGAAATTGAACTGTGTTACTGTATTCTGAGAGAGAAAAAAGGGGTTAAGGGGAACAGAACTGTGTTTTTTCCAACTGCGTAGTTCGTGGGCGTGTCCAGAAGAAAAAAAGCCTGCGAGCTACGTGCAGGAAGAAGAAAAGGGGAGGAGTTCCCACCACCTGTGTGTTACACGTGGGTGCATAGGCGCCAAAAGACAGAGAGAGTTGGATCGAGTGAGCAGCATTATGTCCGCTTTTCCAGGAACCTCAACTTTGTCGGGACCCCAGATGTTTCCGATGTCTTCCACTATGGACATTGCCCCATTCACAGCCCCGCTTATGGATATGGGGATGCGGCTCAGGCCCCGGGCTCGCTTCGCTCTGTACGTCTGCAGAGATGCGGAGGCCCTGGGCATGCTCTGCCCCAAATGTCAAGGACTGGCTGTTAAACTACGGCTGTTCGAAAGGTGTGTATCCTGTGGAGAATTCCTCTTCGAAGTGGACCAGCCCACAGAGAAACCCCGGGTCAACTGCCTTACAGGTGCCGTTACTCCAGAGGAGGATACCTGCACTCCCACAGCCAGGCCCACGCGCACCGCATCGACGGCCATGAATGTGGCCAACAAAGATGTCTCAGCTGCTGCAGAGCCATCGGCGGATACCGCAGCGGACGCTGCCTCCGTCACTACTGAAGTACATATCCCGCCAGCCAAGCAAAAGGTGGGATATGTTAAGGCCTCCCACGGCCACGGTCGAAGCCTGCCCCAGCGCCTACCAGATCTGGACCTCAAGAGCGGAAGGATGCCCAAGAAGTCCGCGCCAGGTGATGGTAAGGAGGCTGGGGAAAATATGTCTGCATCTACCCGCAATTACTTGCCTGCTGAGGAGCATGACACCTCCGACCTGGACTCATCGTCCGATGTGGGGGAGGATGCTGAGATCGAGAACATTTTCATAAGAAAGGAATGGGACAAGGTAAAAACTGTTGCCCCAGCCTGCAGTTTGAAATTGGGACCGCCTATGAGTTTAGGGAGTACTACACCCCGTGTGGAGGTCCCAGCCATAGAGGAGAAAGCTGTGTCTGCCCCAGGTGAAGAACCCCTACCAGGGCTTGATACGGTTACAGTCCGGAGATCGCCGGACACCATTGTACTCGCTGGAAGTGGGGATCGCAAAACTCTTCTCCATCTTGCCCGCTTGCAGCGAATCCTCAACAAGAGTGGCCAGTGAGCATGGCTGGGAGTACCCCTATGTGCCCAAGGAGCTACTGTTCGAGATAGAGGCCTATCGAGAAAGGTGGAACGCTGAAGCCATATGGGACTATCTTGAAGTGCCCAAGTCCCACAGGTACTTCGATTGTTCAGCCGCCATGACTGAGCGTTTCAAATGTTGTCGCCGGGACTAGAATTATGGCTGGCACATACATGCCGACAGGGTGGTGATCTGTTGCCCAGGGAGAGAGGATGCTGTTTATTTTATAGAGACCCTGGACAAGCAGTGGATGTCTCTTATTCTTCCAGATCCCCACTATTACCTCTGAGACAGGAACTTGTGTTTTTTTCCTTCATCCTGTCTTTGCGCAGACAAACTGTGCCCTGGATTCAAGTAACTTTGCTCCACTGGAAAGGGGACGTCTGCTCCACGGAGGAAAATTGGAGAGCTTGTGTTTGTTCTTTTCTCTCCATAAGAAAGTGACAATTTTTTTCCTCTTAAATTGAACTTGGGGTAGTCAGGAGTTCATGTGAAAAGACGCTGTGGTCAAGACTGCAGTGTTAGGAGTAATGTGCAGTCCTATGTGCAACTTGTGCAGAACATTGAGGTCCCACCGACGCTAGGTGGCAGTGGTCTGCTAGGTAAACAGTTATCAATAGAAATGTTTAGAATGTGTTTTTTTTTTTTTTTTTTCCTCCATGCTAGGCTTAGCATAGGGAACCCTTAGAAGGAAATTGTTCCCTCTCGAGGGAGTAGTATTCTTCACTTATATAATAGATTGTGAGTAGGGAGGAGCCGAACACCCCTGGAATTGGTTTGCACCAGAACCTGCGAACGGACCGAAAGTTCGCACGGACGTTAGAACCCTATTAAATACAATGGATGTGAACGTTCGAAATCTAAAGTGCTAATTATAACAACTAATATGCATGTTATTGTCCTAAAAAGGGTTTGGGAACCCGAGTTCTGCCCCAGGGGACATGTATCAATGCAAAACGAAGTTTTAAAAACGTCAGTTTTTCGGCAGCATTCATTTTAATGATGCATAAAGTGAAAAAAAAATCAAATATTCCTTTTAAATATCGTACCTGGGGGGTGTCTAAAGTATGCCTGTGAAGTGGCACGTGTTTCCTGTGTTTAGAACTGTCCCTGCATAAAATGACATTTGTAAAGGAAAAAAAGCCATTTAAAACTGCTTGCGGCTTTAATGTCATGTCTGGTCCCGGTAATATGGATGAAAATCTTTGAGAAAATGGCATGGGTACCCCCCACCCCACTACCAGCCCCTTTGGGTCTTGTATGGATATTAAGGGGAACCCCGCACCCAAAATTAAAAAAAGGCCCTATATACTCTGAACAGCAGTATACAGGCGGTGCAAACAAGACAGGGACTGTAGGTTTGTTCTTAAGTAGAATCTTTGTAATTTTGAACATGTACATTTATTTTTTGGCTGGAGCTACACTTAAACAATTTTTAAGCTTTTTGGAAAACATAGGGAAGGGTTAGCACCCCTGTAACATTTGTTTTGCTGTCTGTGCCCCTGTTCAGAACATTTCACCTCACTTTCCGTCCCAATGACAACTGTTTTTGAAAAGTGGGGTTTTTATTGAAACAAGGATTGGTGATAAAGCATCAGTAGAGAGGAGACACCTTTTTCCCATCTTAACCCTTACAGGAGAGAATTTCCCTTCCTAGGGGTAGATTTCCTCTCACTTCCTGTTGTCTCCTTCCGTTTGCAAGTAGGAATCATTTGTAAGTTGGATGTTTGAAAGTAGGGGCCTGCCGTATATACTCTGCAGAAATTGGCCCCTTAGGTGTTGGCACAACACTGTAAGCACTCACAGTTACTCTTGGTGGGCGCTGGAACGCCCTGCTGTCAACTATTATATCAAGAATGGTAATTACATGCCCCTGTAGAACAGGGGCTGAAAAATTGGGCCTTAGCCACTGGTGCCACAACACTGCAACCCCTCACAGATATTGTATTTGGAGCACAGCAATGAGCCCTGTTGCAAAGTATTGCATCAAAAATTGTAATTACATGCCCCTGTTAAACAGGGGCTGAAAAATTGGGCCTTAGCCACTGGTGGCGGCACCCAGAAACAAAAATGTTTTTCCAAGATATCATCATTGTAACGAGCCCCTTTGCTCGTTCGGTTCCACTCTCCCGACACTCCTCTGCTCTATTGGATCATCCGGTGCTCCAGGATTCCAACTACCGCTATGTGCCATTCGAATCCATTTGTGGTCGGTCAGAACAAACACCAGGCAGGCTGTATGTAAGCTCAACCAAGAGAGACTTTATTAGAACCAAAAATCAAGTCTTATATACAGTAACAGAGGGGGTAACCAAAAACATAATTAACATGAGCTAATTAACTAAATCCTTTAGCCAGCCAAGGTGACTCATAGATATGACCGTTCAGGGTAGACATCCCGGCTCCTACCTGTCTCACCTGCTATACAATATACATTATCCTAAGTGTAAACATCACACATTTAGCAGGGTCAAAATAGCACAGAGGACAGACAGATGGCTGGAGGTGATTGCATTCGCATATCCTTAGAGGGAATGTGTCAGAATCCCAACAGTATGAATTAGTCACTCTAATATGGCATATACAGGGTCCCCAGAGTCTGTGTGTCTTGGGGGGGACATGGACCTGAATCCGAAGTAACACCCCGACAAGGGTCCCCAGGCATACAGCTCACAAAGAGCACCGTTCCCCCAAATGCCAGGGCCCATGGTCGCAGGGCAAGAGGCTTGCATTCAGTCCCCTCCAAAAGCCCCTGTCCCGGCCAGGTCCGTCACAATCATGAATCGGATAATGGAGGAGGAGGAGGATAGTCAGTCAACATAACAGGACAGTCACTCAGCATAGGCAGTCTTGAAGGGATGTGACATTTGAAAATAAATAAATTATTCTGTTATATCAGCTTCAGGTGCTTGGTAGCTGGTGGTGATCCAAGACTGGTTCATCTTTATGATCCGTGACAAATCCTCCAGCAGCACTGAATGTACGTTCTGAAAGAACGCTGGATGCAGGACAGGCCAGTAGCTCAATTGCATACTGTGCAAGCTCTGGCCAGTGATCCATCCTCAAGACCCAGTAAGCCAGAGGATTTTCGGTGGGAAAGGTGTCCAAATCTGACCTTGCCCCTAGGTATTCCTGCACCATGTATATCCGACGCTGGCGATGGTTGCTGGAACCGATCATACCTTGGGGCTGCGGACTAAAGAATTGTCTGAACGCATCGGTCAGACGGCCACCTTCCCCACCGCTCCTTCTTTGACCGAAGCCTCAGCAACTTGTTGACCCGGACCAGGAGTTTGTAACCTCCCAGTCTCTGGGAACGCATTGCACAGACCTTTCTGCAAGGCCTCCCGGAGTTGTCTCATCCTCTGCTCCCTCTGCGACGGTAAGATAAGGTCTGCAACCTTAGCCTTGTACCGTGGATCAAGGAGAGTGGCCAGCCAGTAATGGTCCCTCTCCTTGATCCGAAGAATACGAGGATCCTTCCGCAGACTTTGCAGGATCAGGGAGGCCATGCAGCGTAGGTTAGCTGAGGCATTCGGTCCAGAGTCCTCTGGGTCACTAAAGACGACATGATTCGCAGCAACCTCCTCCCAGCCACGTACAAGTCCACGTGTTTCTTGGGACTGTATATCATCCCTAAAAGACTGCTGCTGTTGATGCTGAGTGCCAGGCTCCACCTCCATGCTGACACAATCCTCCTCGTCCTCGTCCTCTTCCTGTGAGATGGGTGGGACAGAAGGAACACTGTCTGGGTAAAGGGGGCCTTGAGAGGCAAGGAAGTCCTCCTCTTCCTGCCTCTGTTCTGCCTCAAGTGCCCTGTCCATTATTCAAGGCAGCGTATGCTCCAACATGTGGACAAGAGGTACAGTGTCACTGATGCATGCACTGTCACTGCTCACCATCCTCGTGGCCTCCTCAAATGGTGCCAGGACAGTGCATGCATCCCTGATCATGCCCCACTGGCGTGGAGAAAAAAACCGAGCTCCCCTGACCCTGTCCTGGTGCCGTAGTTGCACAGGTACTCATTGATGGCCCTCTGATGCGTGTGCAGCTGCTGCAGCATGGCCAACGTTGAGTTCCACCTGGTGGGCATGTCACATATAAGGCGGTTCTTGGGCAGGTTCAACTCCTTTTGCAGGTCAGCCAGCCGAGCACTGGCATTATATGATCTGCGGATATGCACACAGACTTTCCTGGCCTGCCTCAGGACATCCTGTAAGCCCGGGTACCTGCCCAAGAACCGCTGCACCACCAGGTTAAGGACGTGAGCCACACAGGGCACATGGGTCAGTTGTCCCTGTCGGAGGGCGGAGAGGAGGTTGGTGCCATTGTCGCAAACCACCATTCCTTCCTTAAGCTGGCATGGCGTCAACCACCTCTCGGCCTGCCCTTGCAGAGCTGACAGAACCTCTGCCCCAGTGTGGCTCCTGTCCCCCAAACACACCAGCGCAAGCACGGCATGGCATCTTTTTGCCTGCGTACTTGCGTAGCCCCTTGGACGCCTACGGAGCACCGCTGGTTCCGAGGACTAAGCACAGGAAGAGGCCATGGAGGAAGAAGAAGAGGAGGGGGTGGAGGAGAGAGGTGTGTCACAACCAGTAATAGCATTTTGGAGGCGTGGTGGCGGAAAAACCTCCAACACTACTGCACCTGGGTCCTGCATCCTTCCCAGCTGCCAAAAGAGTGACCCAATGGGCCGTGAAAGAAAGGTAATGTCCCTGTCCATGCCTGCTGGACCATGAGTCAGCGGTAATATGCACCTTACCGCTGACCGCCCTGTCCAGCGAGGCATGGACATTGCCTTCCACATGCCGGTAGAGAGCCGGAATCGCCTTCCGTGAGAAAAAGTGGCGTTTGGGAACCTGCCACTGAGGAACTGCACATTGCACAAACTCACGGAAGGGGGCCGAGTCTACCAACTGAAAAGGCAGCAGTTGATGTGCTAGCAATTTAGCCAAGCTAGCATTCAACCGCTGGGCATGTGGATGGCTGGGAGTGAACTTCTTTCGACGGTCCAGCAGCTGGGGCAGGGAAATTTGCCTGCTACAATCGGACGTCGGTGTACTGCTAGCAAAGTGCCTGCAAGTACTTGGCTGTGACACACCTAATTCTACACCTTCATTCCTCTCAGTGCAGGTTTCAGAGAGGACTGAAGGTATAGTGGGGTTGGAGATCCCAGCTGATGCGGAGCAAGGAGAGGTCCGCTTTGTTCTTTGGTGTGGGTCTTTTAAGGTAGGCTTGTCAACATATGTCTGGTCAAGCATGTGGTGCCCAAGCGGCTAATGTTTTGGCCACGCGAGATACGCTTCAGACATATGTTGCAAACAGCAGCGGTGCGATCTGATGCACTCGACTCAAAAAAGGCCCACACCAAAGAACTTTTGGAATAACGGGCAGAGGCAGCGCCCTGCACAGGCGGAGCTCTGCGGTGTGATTCAGTTGGTGTGCTGCCCTTACGCTGGCCCCCAGTGGGCATCCTGCCTCGTTGGAGATGTGCCTCCTCCTCCCTCTTCCTCTTCCTCTTCTTCTTCCTCTTCTTCTTCCTCTTCTTCCTCTTCCTCTTCCTCTTCCTCTTCCGTCAGTGTCCTCATCACTGGAACCAATCTGGCAGTATGCTGCAGCTGCTGGAACATGACTGCCAGATTGGTGTTCTTCTTGAGCATCCCCTCTCTCTGCTCTCATGCTACTGCCTTCCTCTAGCTGGGTATCATCTTCAGACCCTTCGAAACGCTGGGCATCCTCCCTGGAGCATGTACCCAACACTGTGCTCAAACAGTTCGGGGGACTCCTCAGGAGGACATGGTGGGTCTAGGGAAGGAGTGACTGATGATGACATTGAGGACGCTTTGGCAGCTGCTTTGCCAGTACCCTGAGCCTGGGTGAGAGAGGATGAGGAGGGCTTGGTCATCCACTCTACCAAGTCTTCGGCATGATGCAGCTCAACACGTCCAGCTGCCGAAAATAAGGACAAGCGTGTCCCATGGCCACGTGCTGATAACGATGCACCGCGTCCACGACCAGCACTGTTGTCTCTAGACACAGAGCCTGCTTGTCCTCTTTTATTGGCTCCTGACTGTCTGCCTCTCCTTTTTTGCCTTCCAGACATACTAAAGGCCTGCAGGGAGATGGGAAAACCAGCAATAAGGGGTAGCTTCAGGTGTATATTTTGCAAGAAGCACACTACGCCCGCTGTAAGTGCTGCAGATGCTTGCCTGTGTTACACAACAGGAAAACACAGCAATAAGGGCTAGCTTCTGGTGTATATTTTGCAAGAAGCACACTACGCCCGCTGTAAGTGCTGCAGATGCCTGTTAGCGTAACACAAAAGAAAAAAAAACTACGAGCAATAAGGGGTAGCTTCAGGTGTATACTGTGCAGGAGGCTTAGCAAAAATATCACTGACACTGTCCTCTGCCTATCCTTCTCTTTCCCTGCACACAAGGTTTAGCAGAATATCACTGACACTGTCCCTGCCTATCCTCCTCTCTCCCTGAACCAGAACACACTACACAAGGCCGCCGCGCTGGCAGCCTTTTATAGTGTGGGGCGTGTACTAAACCCCCTGAGCTATAATTGGCCACAGGCATCCTGCCTGTGGCCAATTATGGCTCTCCTCGCTGCCGGCGCTGTGATTGGCCAAGCATGCGGGGTCACAGTGCATGCTTGGCCAATCACAGCGCTGGGATTGCACTGCGATGGCGCAGTGTATTGTGGGCCATTCGCGTCACTCGAATTTGGCACGAACGGCCCAAAACGTTCGATCTTCGTCGAACGTATGTTCGACTCGAACACCGAGCTCATCCCTAATTGTGAGTAGTGGATAGGATGTAAAAATATATATATATACAAAAAAGTGCTGAAAAACTCAGCTTATACTCGAGTATGTGTGTGTGTGTATGTGTGTATATATGTATATATATATATATATATATATATATATATATATATTATACCGTATAAGCCGAGTTTTTCAGCACTTTTTTGTGTGCTGAAAATTCCCCCCTCGGCTTATACTTGAGTCACCTTTTTGCGCCTGATCTCCTGGAATTTGGGGACCCAGTACTTGGCACACATATAGCCCCACTCTTCCTCTACAAGTGTGCAAAGTTTGTTGTCCGGGAGACCTACGGCCGGGGAGCACCAATTTTTGAAAGCCGGGCACCCCTTCCATAGACTTCCATGTTAAACTGTAATTTCTCTGGTGAAATTTGGGGACCCGGTACAAACCGGTCATAGGCCTCCTGGACCCGAAACTTGGCACACATGTAGGTCCCTTTCTCCTCTATAAATGTGCAAAGTTTTTTGTCTGGAGGACCTACGGCCGGGGTGCACCGATTTTTCAAATCTGGACACCCCTTCCATAGACTTACATGTTACACTGTAATTTCTCTGGTGAAATTTGGGGACCCGGTACAGGCCGGTCATAGGTCTCCTGGACTTGGCACACATGTAGGCCCCTTCCATAGACTCCCATGTTAAATGTCTGTCTAGTCATGGGCACAGTGAGGCATGCAGATGGACATCCTAGGCTTATACTCGCGTCAATACGTTTTCCCAGTTTTTTGTGGTAAAATTCGGTGCCTCGGCTTATACTCGAGTATATACTGTGTGTGTGTGTGTGTGTGTGTGTGTGTGTGTGTGTGTGTGTGTGTATATATATATATATATATATATATATATATTTGTGACAGCAGGAAGGTAAAGTCACCTGGTTGCATCCAGGGGGGTAGGTATATTTCTCCCAGATTCAGGCTTTATGCCGACTTATACAACTAGGGAGAGAGTTGATGAAGCCCAGCTGAGGCTAGTGGGCTCATGGATGATTCATACCTCTAGGGAGAGTGCTGGGCGTCGTGCAGGCAGGGAGTTGATGAGACCAGCTGAAGCTTGTCAGCTCGTTTAAGGCCTCTATAAAAACTCCCAGCTTCATTAGGTGTTTGCTCATGCCTGGAACCAGACCTGTGTGGACTGTCTAGGGAGAGTGAACCCCTGTGCGGTGAGACAAAGCCTGTGTGGCTATTTGTTTGGACATTTACTAAACCAGGGACTTAGGGACTAGGACAGCACCAGGCTGATCCCAGTTGTTAGTTAGGGAAACCTGCATGTTTAGTCAGAGGTCAAGCTGACCAGGATTTATTTTGTTTATGTTTCTTTTTGCTTTGCTGTGTTTTTGTCACTGTAAATAGAGAAATAAACCGCACCTTTTGATCTTGAAAACCACAACCTCCGTCTGCTGGGCCTGTTTTTGTGTGGGGAGCCCATCCAGGGGGTCACACACACCCGCTACCGAGCTAACCCCCTCACAATATATATACACAATTTTATTGTGCATTAGCTTGTGTTTGTTTTTCAGGTAGAGAATGGGGTGGGATAGGTAGTTAGCGAAGGGGTGGAATGTATTATTGAAATGTGACATTTTGAGAATGGGATGTCATTTATATGTTTGCTTTTCTTTTCCTTTCTCCCGTCCCACCTTCCAAAATGTTTGGTTCAGGCACCATTTCATTTTTGTATTATAGTTACAAATAGTGATGAGCCGAACACCCCCGGGTTCGGTTCGCACCAGAACCCGCGAACGGACCGAAAGTTCGAACGAACATTAGAACCCTATTAAATACAATGGATGCGAACGTTCGAATTCTAAAGTGCTAATTATAACAACTATTATGCATGTTATTGTCATAAATAGGGTTTGGGAACCCGGGTTGTGCACCAGGGGACATGTATCAATGCAAAAAGAAGTTTTAAAAACGGTCGTTTTTCGGGAGCAGTCATTTTAATGATGCATAAAGTGAAAAAAAAAAAGTCAAATATTCCTTTAAATATCGTACCTGGGGGGTGTCTAAAGTATGCCTGTGAAGTGCCACGTGTTTCCCGTGTTTAGAACTGTCCCTGCACAAAATGACACTTCTAAAGGAAAAAAAAGCCATTTAAAACTGCTTGCGGCTTTAATGTAATGTCTGGTCCCGGTAATATGGATGAAATTCTTTAAGAAAAATGGCATAGCTACCCCATGACCCCCCCCCTACCCCAGCCCATTACCAGCCCCTTTGGGTCTTGTATGGATATTAAGGGGAACCCCGCACATAAAATAAAAAAGGCCCTATATACTCTGAACAGCCGTATACAGGCGGTGCATACAAGACAGGGACTGTAGGTTTGTTCTTATGTAGAATCTGTTTGTAATTTTGAACAGGTACATTGTTTAAGTGTAGCTCCAGCCCAAAAATCTATTTTTAAACTTTTTGGGAAACATAGGTAAGGGTTATCACCCCTGTAACATTTGTTTTGCTGTCTGTGCCCCTGTTCAGAACATTTCACCTCACTTTCCGTCCCAATGACAACTGTTTTTGAAATGTGGTGTTTTTCTTGAAACAAGGATTGCTGATAAAGCATCAGTACAGATGAGACCCCTTTCTCCCATATTTATTCTTACAGGAGAGAATTTTCCTTTCTAGGGGTAGATTTCCTCTCACTTCCTGTTGTCTTCTTTCGTTTGCAAGTAGGAGTCGTTTGTAAGTTGGATGTTTGAAAGTAGGGACCTGCCGTATATACTCTGCAGAAATAGGCCCCTTAGTTGTTGGTGTTGGCACAACACTGTAAGCACTCAGTTACTCTTGGTTGGTGCTGGAACGCCCTGCTGTCAACTATTATATCAGGAATTTTAATTACATATAATTGTTGAACAGTGGTAGTAAAAATTGGGGCTTTGATGGTGGTGCTGGTGCCACAACACTGTAAGCCCTGACAGTTACTCTTGGTGGGTGCAGCAATGGGCCCTGCTGTGAATTATTAGATCAAGAATTGTAATTACATGCCCCTGTTGAACAGGGGCTGAAAAATTGGGCCTTTCGTGGTGGTGGTGGCGTTGCCACAAGACTGTAAGCCCTCAGAGTTACTCTTGGTGGGTGCAGCAATGGACCCTGCTGTGAATTATTAGATCAAGAATTGTAATTGCATGCCCCTGTTGAACAGGGGCTGAAAAATTGGGCCTTAGGCACTGGTGGCACAACACTACAACCCCTCACAGATACTGTACTTGGAGCACAGCAATGAGCCCTGTTGCAAAGTATTGCTTCAAAAATTGTAATGACACGCCCCTGTTAAACAGGGGCTGAAAAATTGGGCCTTAGGCACTGGTGCCACAACACTCCAACCCCTCACAGATACTGTACTTGGAGCACAGCAATGAGCCCTATGGCAAATTATTGCTAAAAAAATTGTAATTACACGCCCCTGTAAAACAGGGGCTGAAAAATTGGGCCTTAGCCACTGGTGGCGGCTAGGGATGGGCCCGGTGCTCGATTCAAACCCATGTTCGAATCGAGCATCGGGCGTTCGCTCGCTCGTCGAGCCCAGAACTATTTGGGCCGTTCGCATCACATTCGTGTGATGCGAGCGGCCCCGCAATGCATTGCGGCCGGCGCGGCCGGCGCAGTGCATTGCTGGCTGATGATTGGCCAAGCATGCACTGTGACCCCACATGCTTGGCCAATCACAGCGCCCGAAACTCGGAGAGCAATAATTGGCTACAGGCAGGACGCCTGTAGCCAATTACAGCTCAGGGGCTTTAGTACACGCCCCACCATTTAAAAGGCCGCCACGCCATCGGCCCCGGTCACATGAGTTCCGGCTTTAGGAGAGATTAGTCTGCTGATTCTGTCTTTGCTTGATACTGAAAGATTTGCTCTTCTTTGCTAAACCATTGGCTATTTCTTTGCTAAACCATTGCTACCTAAGTCATTGATCGTTCATTGCTGCTGATTGCACAGTTAGTGTGTTATTAGCTGCTGCTGGGGATTAGTCTGGTGCGTGCTTACTGTTAGTACAGTATTGCAGTAGTACCAACCGCAGTGCTGTTAGCACAGCATTGCACCCCAACAGCACCCATAGGACTTCTAGTGTGTTAGTGGCAGCAAACAGAGCTCCTATATTTTCTTCTCAGCACCACCCATAGGACTTCTAGTGTGTTAGTGGCATCACACAGAGCTCCTATATTTTCTTCTCAGCAGCACCCATAGGACTTCTAGTGTGTTAGTGGCAGCAAACAGAGCTCCTATATTTTCTTCTCAGCAGCACCCATAGGACTTCTAGTGTGTTAGTGGCAGCAAACAGAGCTCCTATATTTTCTTCTCAGCAGCACCCATAGGACTTCTAGTGTGTTAGTGGCATCACACAGAGCTCCTATATTTTCTTCTCAGCAGCACCCATAGGACTTCTAGTGTGTTAGTGGCAGCAAACAGAGCTCCTATATTTTCTTCTCAGCAGCACCCATAGGACTTCTAGTGTGTTAGTGGCAGCAAACAGAGCTCCTATATTTTCTTCTCAGCAGCACCCATAGGACTTCTAGTGTGTTAGTGGCATCACACAGAGCTCCTATATTTTCTTCTCAGCAGCACCCATAGGACTTCTAGTGTGTTAGTGGAAGCAAACAGAGCTCCTATATTTTCTTCTCAGCAGCACCCATAGGACTTCTAGTGTGTTAGTGGCATCACACAGAGCTCCTATATTTTCTTCTCAGCAGCACCCATAGGACTTCTAGTGTGTTAGTGGCAGCAAACAGAGCTCCTATATTTTCTTCTCAGCAGCACCCATAGGACTTCTAGTGTGTTAGTGGCAGCAAACAGAGCTCCTATATTTTCTTCTCAGCAGCACCCATAGGACTTCTAGTGTGTTAGTGGCAGCAAACAGAGCTCCTATATTTTCTTCGCAGCAGCATCCATAGGACTTCTAGTGTGTTAGTGGCATCACACAGAGCTCCTATATTTTCTTCTCAGCAGCACCCATAGGACTTCTAGTGTGTTAGTGGCAGCAAACAGAGCTCCTATATTTTCTTCTCAGCAGCACCCATAGGACTTCTAGTGTGTTAGTGGCAGCAAACAGAGCTCCTATATTTTCTTCTCAGCAGCACCCATAGGACTTCTAGTGTGTTAGTGGCATCACACAGAGCTCCTATATTTTCTTCTCAGCAGCACCCATAGGACTTCTAGTGTGTTAGTGGCAGCAAACAGAGCTCCTATATTTTCTTCTCAGCAGCACCCATAGGACTTCTAGTGTGTTAGTGGCAGCAAACAGAGCTCCTATATTTTCTTCTCAGCAGCACCCATAGGACTTCTAGTGTGTTAGTGGCAGCAAACAGAGCTCCTATATTTTCTTCTCAGCAGCACCCATAGGACTTCTAGTGTGTTAGTGGCAGCAAACAGAGCTCCTATATTTTCTTGTCAGCAGCACACATAGTACCTATAGTGTGTTAGTGTCAGCACCCATAGGACCTACAGTGTGTTGTGAGCACACATAGGAGTTCTATTTTTTATACTATATACACTACCGACTACAATGGCTGGAAGACCGCCAAGGAGAGGCAGAGCGTGCCGAGGCAAGAACACAGGGCAGGCAGGCTCTGTTTCTAGAGACAACAGTGCTGGCCGTGGACGTGGTCGTGCATCGTCATCAGCACGTGGCCATGGGACACGCTTGTCTTTGTTTTCGGCAGCTGGACATGTGGAGCCGCATCATGCCGAAGGCTTGGTAGAATGGATGACCAAGCCCTCCTCATCCTCCTCATCCTCTCTCACCCAGGCTCAGGGTACTGGCAGAGCAGCTGCCAACGCGTACTCAATGGCATCATCAGCCACCCCTTCCCTAGACCCACCATGTCCTCCTGAGGAGTCCCCCGAACTGTTTGAGCACAGTGTTGGGTACATGCTCCAGGAGGATGCCCAACGATTCGAAGGCTCGGATGATGATACCCAGCTTGAGGAAGTCAGTAGTGTGCGCGCAGAGAGAGGGGATGCTGAAGGACAGCAATCTGGCAGTAGTGTTCCACCAGCTGCAGCTTACTGCCAGGTTTGCTCTAGTGGTGAAGAGGGAGGGGATGATGAGGTCACTGACTCCACGTGGGTGCCTGAAGGGAGAGAGGAGGAGGAGGAGGAGGATGCAGCGTCACATGTCCAACGAGGCAGGATGCCCCCTGGAGGCCAGCTAGAGGCCAGCACAGCAACTGTACCACACCGCAGAGCTCCGCCTGTGCAGGGCGCTGCCTCTGCACATTATCACAAAAGTTCTTTGGTGTGGGCCTTTTTTGAGACGAGTGCATCAGATCGCACCACTGCTATTTGCAATATTTGTCTCAAGCGTATCTCGCGTGGCCAAAACATCAGCCGCTTGGGCACCACAAGCATGAGCAGACATATGTCGACCTGCCATGCAGCTCGTTGGCAAGCACACATAAAAGACCCACACCAAAGAACAAAGCGGACCTCTCCTTGCTCCTCATCAGCTGGGATCTCCATCCCCACTATATCTTCAGTCCTCTCTGAAAGCTGCTCTGAGAGGACTGAAGGTGTAGAATTAGGTGTGTCACAACCAAGTACTTGCAGTACACCGACGTCCGATTGTAGCAGGCAAATTTCCCTGCCCCAGCTGCTGGACCGTCGAAAGAAGTATACTCCCAGCCATCCACATGCCCAGCGGTTGAATGCTAGCTTGGCTAAATTGCTAGCACTTCAACTGCTGCCTTTTCAGTTGATAGACTCGGCCCCCTTCCGTGAGTTTGTTCAATGTGCGGTTCCTCAGTGGCAGGTTCCCAAACGCCACTTTTTCTCACGGAAGGTGATTCCATCTCTACTGGCATGTGGAAGGCAATGTCCATGCCTCGCTGGACAGGGCGGTCAGCGGTAAGGTGCATATTACCGCTGACTCATGGTCCAGCAGGCATGGACAGGGACGTTATCTTTCTTTCACGGCCCATTGGGTCACTCTATTGGCAGCTGGGAGGGATGCAGGACAAGGTGCAGTAGTGTTGGAGGTTGTTCCGCCACCACGCCTCCAAAATGCTACTACTGGTTGTGACACACCTCTCTCCTCCACCCCCTCCTCTTCTTCTTCCTCCATGTCCTCTTCGAGTGCTCTGTCCTCGGAACCAGCGGTGCTCCGTAGGCGTACAAGGGGCTACGCGAGTACGCAGGCAAAAAGATGCCATGCCGTGCTTGCGCTGGTGTGTTTGGGGGACAGGAGCCACACTGGGCCAGAGGTTCTGGCAGCTCTGCAGGGGCAGGCCGAGAGGTGGTTGACGCCACGCCAGCTTAAGCCAGGAATGGTCGTTTCTGATAATGGCACCAACCTCCTCTCCGCCCTGCGACAGGGGCAGCTCACCCATGTGCCCTGTATGGCTCACGTCCTCAACCTGGTGGTGCAGCGGTTCTTGGGCAGGTTCCCAGGCTTACAGGATGTCCTGAGGCAGGCCAGGAAAGTCTGTGTGCATTTCTGCCGATCTTATAATGCCAGTGCTCGGCTGACTGAGCTGCAAAAGGAGCTGAACCTGCCCAAGAACCGCCTAATATGTGACATGCCCACCAGGTGGAACTCAACGTTGGCCATGCTGCAGCGACTGCACACGCAGCAGAGGGCCATCAATGAGTACCTTTGCGACTACGGCACCAGGACAGGGTCAGGGGAGCTTGGCTTTTTTTCCCCACGCCAGTGGAGCATGATCAGGGATGCATGCACTGTCCTCTCACCATTTGAGGAGGCCACGAGGATGGTGAGCAGTGACAGTGCATGCATCAGTGACACTGTACCTCTTGTCCACCTGTTGGAGCATACGCTGCGTGGGATAATGGACAGGGCACTTGAGGCAGAACAGAGGCAGGAAGAGGAGGACTTCCTTGTCTCTCAAGGCCCCCTTTATCCAGACAATGTTCCTTCTGTCCCACCCATCACACAGGAAGAGGAGGAGGAGGAGGAGGAGGAGGATTGTGTGAGCATGGAGGTGGAGCCTGGCACTCAGCATCAGCAGCAGCAGTCTTTTAGGGATGATGTACAGTCCCAACAAACCAGTGGACTTGTACGTGGCTGGGAGGAGGTGGCTGGCGATCATGTCATCCTCAGTGACCCAGAAGACTCCGGACCGAATGCCTCAGCTAACCTACGCTGCATGGCCTCCCTGATCCTGCAAAGCCTGCGGAAGGATCCTCGTGTTCTTCGGATCAAGGAGAGTGACCATTACTGGCTGGCCACTCTCCTTGATCCACGGTACAAGGGTAAGGTTGCGGACCTTATCTTGCCGTTGCAGAGGGAGCAGAGGATGAGACATCTCAGGGAGGCCTTGCAGAAAGGTCTGTGCAACGCGTTCCCAGAAACTGGGAGGTTACAAACTCCTGGTCCTGGACGACGAGTTGCTGAGGCTTCGGTCAGTAGCAGAAGGAGCGGTGGGGAAGGTGGACGTCTGACCGATGCGTTCAGACAATTTTTTAGTCCGCAGCCCCAAGGTATGATCGGTTCCAGCAACCATCGCCAGCGTCTGATATACATGGTGCAGGAATACCTAGGGGCAAGGTCAGACTTGGACACCTTTCCCACCGAAAATCCTCTGGCTTACTGGGTCCTGAGGATGGATCACTGGCCAGAGCTTGCACAGTATGCAATTGAGCTACTGGCCTGTCCTGCATCCAGCGTTCTTTCCGAACGCACATTCAGTGCTGCTGGAGGATTTGTCACCGATCATAGGGTGCGCCTGTCCACCGACTCGGTTGATCGACTGACCTTCATAAAAATGAATCAGTCTTGGATCACCACCAGCTACCAGACACCTGAAGCGGATATAACGGAATAATTTATAATGTCACATCCCTTCAAGACTGCCTATGCTGATGCTGAGTGACTGTCCTGTTATGTTCACTGACTATCCTCTTCCTCCTCCTCAATGATCCATGCCACCACACCAGTGCCTAAGGCACAATTTTTCAGCCCCTGTATAACAGGGGCGTGTAATTACAATTTTTTAAAAAGATGCTTCGCAACAGGTGTGACTGCTGTGCTCAGAGTACAGTATCTGTGAGGGGTTGCAGTGTTGTGGCACCAGTGCCTAAGGCACAATTTTTCAGCCCCTGTTGGGGCGTGTAATTACAATTTTTAGGCAATGCTTTGCAACAGGTCTCATTGCTGTGCTCAGAGTACAGTATCTGTGAGGGGTTGCAGTGTTGTGGCACCAGCACCAGTGCCTAAGGCACAATTTTTCAGCCCCTGTATAACAGGGGCGTGTAATTACAATTTTTTAAAAAGATGCTTCGCAACAGGTGTGACTGCTGTGCTCCAAGTACAGTATCTGTGAGGGGTTGCAGTGTTGTGGCACCAGCACCAATGCCTAAGGCACAATTTTTCAGCCCCTGTTTAACAGGGGCGTGTAATTACAAATCTTGATCTAATAGTTCACAGCAGGGCCCATTCCTGCGCCCACCAAGAGTAACTATGAGGGCCTACAGTCTTGTGGCAACACCGTCCACCACCACCACCACCACCAAAGGCCCAATTTTTCTGCCCTGTTCAACAGGTGCATGCAATTACAAATCTTGATCTAATAACTCACAGCAGGCCCATTCCTGCACCCACCAAGAGTAACTGTGAGGGCTTACAGTCTTGTGGCAACACCGTCCACCACCACCACCACCACCACCAAAGGCCCAATTTTTCTGCCCGGTTCAACAGGTGCATGCAAGTACAAATCTTGATCTATTAACTCACAGCAGGGCCCATTCCTGTGCCCACCAGTCTTGTGGCTACACCAACATCTAATAGGGCAAATTTCTGCAGAGTATATACGGCAGGCCCCTACTTTCAAACATCCAACTTACAAACGACTCCTACTTGCAAACGGCAAGAGAAAACAGGAAGTGAGAGGAAATCTACCCCTAGGAAGGAAAATTCTATCCTGTTAGATTTAATTTGGGAAAAAGGTATCTCCTCTCTACTGATGCTTTATCACCAATCCTTGTTTCAATTAAAACCCCACTTTTCCAAAAACATTTGTCATTGGGACGGAAAGTGAGGTGACATGTTCTGAACAGATGTGCAAAGACAGCAAATGTTACAGGGGTGATAACCCCTCCCTATGTTCTCCAAAAAGCTTAAAAATTGATTTTTTTGGGATGTAGCTACACTTCATAATGTACCTGTTCAGATTCTACTTAAGAACAAACCTACAGTCCATGTCTTGTTTGCACCACCTATATACTGCTGTTCAGAGTATATAGGGTTGTAGGTATAGGGTTTTATTTTGGGTGCGGGGTCCCCCTTAGTATCCATACAAGACCCAAAGGGGCTGGGGTGGGGGGGGGGGGGTGATGGGGTAGCCATGCCATTTTTCTCAAGGATTTTCAGCCATATGGCGGCCAGGACAAGACATGACATTAAAGCCGCAAGTGGTTTTAAATGGCTTCTTTTTTTCCTTTACAAATGTCATTTTGTGCAAGGACAGTTCTAAACACGGGAAACACATGCCACTTCACAGGCATACTTTAGACACCCCCCAGGTACCATATTTAAAGGAAAATTTCACTTTTTTTTTTTTCACTTTATGCATCATTAAAATGACTGCTCCCGAAAAAACTTTAGTTTTTAAAATTTCTTTTTGCATTGATATATGTCCCCTGGGGCAGGACCCGGGTCCCCAAACCTGTTTTATGACATTAACATGCATATTGGCCGTTGTAATTAGCAATTTTGATTTCGAACGTTCGCGTCCATTATAACGAATAGGGTTCGAAAATTCGCGCGAACTTTCGGTCCGTTCGAAGGTTCTGGTGCGAACCGAACCCGGGGGTGTTCGGCTCATCCCTAGTGGCGGCACCCATAAACAAAAATGATCTTCCAAGCTATCGTCATCAATCGTATCATTGAGGACTCGGAGGAGGAGGATAGCCAGTCAACATAACAGCACAGGCACTCAGCATGAGCATCAGTCTTGAAGGGATGTGACATGTTAAAATCAATTAGTCTGTTATATCAGCATCAGGTGTGTGGTAGCTGGTGGTGATCCAAGACTGGTTCATCTTGATGAAAGTCAGTCGATCAACCGAGTCGGTGGACAGGCGCACCCTGTGATCCGTGACAAATCCTCCAGCAGCACTGAATGTGCGTTCCGAAAGAACGCTGGATGCAGGACAGGCCAGTAGCTCAATTGCATACTGTGCAAGCTCTGGCCAGTGATCCATCCTCAAGACCCAGTAAGCCAGAGGATTTTCGGTGGGGAAGGTGTCCAAGTCTGACCTTGCCCCTAGATATTCCTGCACCATGTTTATCAGACGCTGGCGATGGTTGCTGGAACCGATCATACTTTGGGGCTGCGGACTAAAGAATTGTCTGAACGCATCGGTCAGACGGCCACCTTCCCCACCGCTCCTTCTTTGACTGGCCGAAGCCTCAGCAACTCGTTGTCCAGGACCAGGAGTTTGTAACCTCCCAGTCTCTGGGAACGCGTTGCACAGACCTTTCTGCAAGGCCTCCTGGAGTTGTCTCATCCTCTGCTCCCTCTGCGACGGTAACATAAGGTCCGCAACCTTACCCTTGTACCGTGGATCAAGGAGAGTGGCCAGCCAGTAATGGTCCCTCTCCTTGATCCGAAGAATACGAGGATCCTTCCGCAGACTTTGCAGGATCAGGGAGGCCATGCAGCGTAGGTTTGCTGAGGCATTCGCTCCGGAGTCCTCTGGGTCACTAAGGACGACATGATCCGCAGCCACCTCCTCCCAGCCACGTACAAGTCCACTGGTTTCTTGGGACTGTAAATCATCCCTAAAAGACTGCTGCTGATGATGCTGAGTGCCAGCCTCCACCTCCATGCTGACACAATCCTCCTCCTCCTCCTCCTGTGCGATGGGTGGGACAGAAGGAACACTGTCTGGGTAAAGGGGGCCTTGAGAGGCAAGGAAGTCCTCCTCTTCCTGCCTCTGTTCTGCCTCAAGTGCCCTGTCCATTATTCCACGCAGCGTGTGCTCCAACAGGTGGACAAGAGGTACAGTGTCACTGATGCATGCACTGTCACTGCTCACCATCCTCGTGGCCTCCTCAAATGGTGCCAGGACAGTGCATGCATCCCTGATCATGCCCCACTGGCGTGGAGAAAAAAAACCAAGCTCCCCTGACCCTGTCCTGGTGCCGTAGTCGCACAGGTACTCATTGATGGCCCTCTGCTGCGTGTGCAGCCGCTGCAGCATGGCCAACGTTGAGTTCCACCTGGTGGGCATGTCACATATAAGGCGGTTCTTGGGCAGGTTCAACTCCTTTTGCAGCTCAGCCAGGCGAGCACTGGCATTATAAGATCTGCGGAAATGCACACAGACTTTCCTGGCCTGCCTCAGGACATCCTGTAAGCCCGGGTACCTGCCCAAGAACCGCTGCACCACCAGGTTAAGGACGTGAGCCACACAGGGCACATGGGTCAGTTGTCCCAGTCGGAGGGCGGAGAGGAGGTTGGTGCCATTGTCGCAAACCACCATTCCTGGCTTAAGCTGGCGTGGCGTCAACCACCTCTCGGCCTGGCCCTGCAGAGCAGACAGGACCTCTGCCCCAGTGTGGCTTCTGTCCCCCAAACACACCAGCGCAAGCACGGCATGGCATCTTTTTGCCTGCGTACTTGCGTAGCCCCGTGAACGGCTACGGAGCACCGCTGGTTCATAGGACAAACCACAGGAAGAGGCCATGGAGGAAGAAGAAGAGGAGGGGGTGGAGGAGAGAGGTGTGTCACAACCAGTAGTAGCATTTTGGAGGCGTGGCGGTGGGACAACCTCCAACACTACTGCACCTTGTCCTGCATCCTTCCCAGCTGCCAAAAGAGTGACCCAATGGGCCGTGAAAGAAAGGTAACGTCCCTGTCCATGCCTGCTGGACCATGAGTCAGCGGTAATATGCACCTTACCGCTGACCGCCCTGTCCAGCGAGGCCAAGACATTGCCTTCCACATGCCGGTAGAGAGCCGGAATAGCCTTCCGTGAGAAAAAGTGGCGTTTGGGAACCTGCCACTGAGGAACCGCACATTGCACAAACTCACGGAAGGGGGCCGAGTCTACCAACTGAAAAGGCAGCAGTTGAAGCGCTAGCAATTTAGCCAAGCTAGCATTCAACCGCTGAGCATTCAACCGCTGGGCATGTGGATGGCTGGGAGTGAACTTCTTTCGACGGTCCAGCAGCTGGGGCAGGGAAATTTGCCTGCTAGAATCGGACGTCGGTGTACTGCTAGCAGAGTGGCCGCAAGTACTTGGCTGTGACACACCTAATTCTACACCTTCATTCCTCTCAGTGCATGTTTCAGAGAGGACTGAAGTTATAGTGGGGTTGGAGATCCCAGCTGATGCGGTGCAAGGAGAGGTCCGCTTTGTTCTTTGGTGTGGGTCTTTGAGGTAGGCTTGCCAACGAGCTGCATGGCAGGTCAACATATGTCTGGTCAGGCATGTGGTACCCAAGCGGGTGATGTTTTGGCCACGCGATATACGCTTGAGACATATGTTGCAAACAGCAGCTGTGCGATCTGATGCACTAGCCTCAAAAAAGGCCCACACCAAAGAACTTTTTGAATGACGGGCAGAGGCAGCGCCCTGCACAGGCGGAGCTCTGCGGTGTGATTCCGTCGGTGTACTGCCCTTACGCTGGCCACCAAAGGGCATCCTGCCTCGTTGGAGATGTGCCTCCTCCTCATCCTCCTCCTCTCTCCTATTAGGCACCCACGTGGAGTCAGTGACCTCATCATCACCTCCCTCCTCATCACTGGAGGCAATCTGGCAGTATGCTGCAGCTGCTGGAACATGACTGCCAGATTGGTGTCCTTCTTGAGCATCCCCTCTGTCTGCTCTCACGCTACTGCCTTCCTCTAGCTGGGTTTCATCATCAGACCCTTCGAAACGCTGGGCATCCTCCTGGAGCATGTACCCAACACTGTGCTCAAACAGTTCGGGGGACTCCTCAGGAGGAGGACATGGTGGGTCTAGGGAAGGAGTGACTGATGATGAGTCTGACATTGATACCAGGGAAGAGGACGCTTTGGCAGCTGCTTTTCCAGTACCCTGAGCCTGGGTGAGAGAGGATGAGGAGGAGGAGGAGGGCTTGGTCATCCACTCTACCAAGTCTTCGGCATGATGTGGCTCAACATGTCCAGCTGCCGAAAAGAAGGACAAGCGTGTCCCATGGCCATGTGCTGATGACAATGCACCGCGTCCACGACCAGCACTGTTGCCCCCAGACACAGAGCCTGCTTGCCCTCTTTTATTGCCTCCTGACTGTCTGCCTCTCCTTGTTTGCCTTCCAGACATTCTAATAGATGGCCTGCAGGGAGATGGGAAAAAAGCAATAAGGGCTACCTTCAGGTGTCCTTCTCTGTCCCTTGAAACAAGGACTTTGACAGTGAAAGAAACTGACACACTCTCCCTACCTACAGTTTTCTGTCCCTAGAAAAAAAAATTTTTTAAAGCACAATTTAGCACAAGGAGAATTCACTCACTGTCCTTCCAGGTCCCTGGAAACAAGGACTTTGACAGTGAAAGAAACTGACACACTCTCCCTACCTACAGTTTTCTGTCCCTAGAAAAAATGTTTTTTTTTAAGCACAATTTAGCACAAGGAGAATTACCTCACTGTCCTTCCAGGTCCCTGGAAACAAGGACTTTGACAGTGAAAGAAACTGACACACTCTCCCTACCTACAGTTTTCTGTCCCTAGAAAAAATGTTTTTTTTAAGCACAATATAGCACAAGGAGAATTCACTCACTGTCCTTCCAGGTCCCTGGAAACAAGGACTTTGACAGTGAAAGAAACTGACACACTCTCCCTACCTACAGTTTTCTGTCCCTAGAAAAAAATTTTTTTTAAGCACAATTTAGCACAAGGAGAATTACCTCACTGTCCTTCCAGGTCCCTGGAAACAAGGACTTTGACAGTGAAAGAAACTGACACACTCTCCCTACCTACAGTTTTCTGTCCCTAGAAAAAATGTTTTTTTTAAGCACAATTTAGCACAAGGAGAATTACCTCACTGTCCTTCCAGGTCCCTGGAAACAAGGACTTTGACAGTGAAAGAAACTGACACACTCTCCCTACCTACAGTTTTCTGTCCCTAGAAAAAATGTTTTTTTTAAGCACAATTTAGCACAAGGAGAATTACCTCACTGTCCTTCCAGGTCCCTGGAAACAAGGACTTTGACAGTGAAAGAAACTGACACACTCTCCCTACCTACAGTTTTCTGTCCCTAGAAAAAATGTTTTTTTTAAGCACAATATAGCACAAGCACAAAACACACTGACACTCTCCCTACCTATCCTTCTCTTTCCCTAAACTAAAGGAATCCAGGTTAAGCAAGAAAGAAATAAAAGTCACTGTCCCTGCCTATGCTGCTCTATCCCTGCTCCGGAACACACTACACTAGGCCGCCGTGCTGGCGGCCTTTTATAGTGTGGGGCGTGTACTAAACCCCCTCAGCAATAATTGGCCACAGGCATCCTGCCTGTGGCCAATCATTGCTCTCCTCGCTGCCGGCGCTGTGATTGGCCAAGCATGCGGGGTCACAGTGCATGCTTGGCCAATCACAGCGCCTGGATGACACTGCGATGGCGTAGTGCATTGTGGGCCGTTCGCGTCACTCGAATTTGGCGCGAACGGCCCAAATCGTTCCATCTTCGTCGAACGATCGAACAGCCGATGTTCGAGTCGAACGTATGTTCGACTCGAACACGAAGCTCATCCCTAGTTACAAAGAAATCAACGACCTTCAGGATTGAAGGGTTTTTGTTTCTTTAGCCACTGGGGACAGTGTCTTTTTCAGGAGGGGTGTGTGTGTAGCGCCTATCCCAATTTATGGGATGCTATATGTGTAAATTTAGGAGTGGCTCCAGCCATTAGTTAGGCTCGGACCTGTTGATTAGAACAAATTGTGCTTCTGCCCTGGGTGCGATGCTGCCTGGCAGTACAGTTCCCTGTTGCCTGGGGTGGTGCTGTCACTTCTGGCTCAGGTTGAACCACAGGAGGTATCGCAGCACTATTGGGTGTTCTCTCTCGGCAGTGGTGCGGTGGGCGTGGTCGGTCTGCTGTGCCTGCTGGGAGGGGGTACTTAAGGGGCAGATGCCATCAGTGTGATTGGACTCCAGGGGACCCCACCTTTTGTGGCCCTTATGGCCAGGGGGTGCGTGCATGTGCTGCAGTCTCGGGCACCTTCAGCCCGAGACTGCATTGCTGTTTGGTAGGCCTGGCTTGTCTGGCTGGGGCCTACACCTTATGGAGGCATCCCAGGCTGCCCACCATTTGGGAGCCCAACTTTAGGAAAAGGAGTCCAGGGGAGGATTGGTCCTTGCGGAGATAGCGACGGTACTGCTATCGCGGGGAGAGGCCTGGAGGCTTACCTAAAGAGGGATCTGCCATCTTTATTTGTGGAGGCTTGAGTGGCGACAAAAGTGTTCTTTGAGTGTTGCGTGCCTGAACCTTCCCCTATTCTGTCGCTTCTACTCTCTCTCTTCCAAGTTTACCTCAAGAAAAATAATAAAACCTTGCTGCTTTTGTTTTACACCTGTGTGGACATTGGCTTTATTACAAAGGGACTTCCGCCTAGATAACGAAGACCAGGGATCCACTCTGGAGAGGTAACTCGCCGCAAGGCCCAAAATCTAACACTGCTTGCCTCTCCATACATGGAGTTGGATGCCGGGCAAGTAGCAGGTGTGCCTTACGAGGAGGAGGAGGAGGAGGAGGAGGAGGAGGAGGAGGAGGAGGAGGAGGAGGAGGAGGAGGAGGAGGAGGAGGAGGAGGAGGAGGAGGAGGAGGAGGAGGAGGAGGAGGAGGAGGAGGAGGAGGAGGAGGAGGAGGAGGAGGAGGAGGAGGAGGAGGAGGAGGAGGAGGAGGAGGAGGAGGAGGAGGAGGAGGAGGAGGAGGAGGAGGAGGAGGAGGAGGAGGAGGAGGAGGAGGAGGAGGAGGAGGAGGAGGAGGAGGAGGAGGAGGAGGAGGAGGAGGAGGAGGAGGAGGAGGAGGAGGAGGAGGAGGAGGAGGAGGAGGAGGAGGAGGAGGAGGAGGAGGAGGAGGAGGAGGAGGAGGAGGAGGAGGAGGAGGAGGAGGAGGAGGAGGAGGAGGAGGAGGAGGAGGAGGAGGAGGAGGAGGAGGAGGAGGAGGAGGAGGAGGAGGAGGAGGAGGAGGAGGAGGAGGAGGAGGAGGAGGAGGAGGAGGAGGAGGAGGAGGAGGAGGAGGAGGAGGAGGAGGAGGAGGAGGAGGAGGAGGAGGAGGAGGAGGAGGAGGAGGAGGAGGAGGAGGAGGAGGAGGAGGAGGAGGAGGAGGAGGAGGAGGAGGAGGAGGAGGAGGAGGAGGAGGAGGAGGAGGAGGAGGAGGAGGAGGAGGAGGAGGAGGAGGAGGAGGAGGAGGAGGAGGAGGAGGAGGAGGAGGAGGAGGAGGAGGAGGAGGAGGAGGAGGAGGAGGAGGAGGAGGAGGAGGAGGAGGAGGAGGAGGAGGAGGAGGAGGAGGAGGAGGAGGAGGAGGAGGAGGAGGAGGAGGAGGAGGAGGAGGAGGAGGAGGAGGAGGAGGAGGAGGAGGAGGAGGAGGAGGAGGAGGAGGAGGAGGAGGAGGAGGAGGAGGAGGAGGAGGAGGAGGAGGAGGAGGAGGATCCATTGTATTTAATAGGGTTCTAATGTTCGTGCGAACCGAACCCAGGGGTGTTCGGCTCATCACCACTAGCCCTGCCAATTGGTTAATGATTCCACAGCACTGCCTTTGCTACCGAGAACTTTCCTGTGTGAGTTGCAGTGTCTGGGAGGGGTAGCATGTAAAACACAAATCAATAAGGATTTGGCTCATTCAGGGCGGATTTTTTTTTCTTCTTTTTTTACTAACAAAAGAATAATGCTCAGATCCTATCTGGAAATGTTTTCTGCAAGAATTGCTTTCCACCACTAGATGTCCTAATTTTTCCAGGTAGAATTATGTCCAGTCATTATACTTGGAAAACTGAGGACATCCTGTGAGTACAGGGTGTATTGGAGGGACATCACCAAGACACCCTGCCCTCACATACAATGATCCAGTGAGCAACACTGCCAACATTATGCAAGCACTGCTCTTTGCATTACTGTAGACCACCCAGAACTAAAGAGGTGAAAAGGAAGCATTTGACTATCCTGTGGACATCTAAAAAAAATATATAAAAAAAGACATAGTACACAGCTCTGGTGAAGAGTAGAGCTAAGCTTTATGTGACATTAGATCCCACGTACCAGGATAAGGTTTGCTGATGCATTTGCAAGCACTGTCAACTAGCTAAATTTAAAGGGTATGTAAATGTAGCGACCTCACCCCTCTCACCCCTTCTCATTCACAGCTTGTCTTTCTCGTCTAGGGGTTAACACTGGGGGGAGGGATGAGATACACCACGGCCCATGTCCTCCAATGGGTGGAGGTGAAAGCCAGAACTATCGGGTTTTGTGTATGTGTCCCAGATTCAAATCCTCTCCTCGGATTGACTCCCCTTTGCTCCTAGTAACCAGAGTTCTACACACTGAATAAGTCCAACTCGTACTTATTCTTCTCAATAAATTGTCATACAGCACAGACAGGTTGAGACCCATATACCACTTCAGTATTTGTGGGGAGTAGGCCAATGCACAATTCTTCTAGATAGAGCTAACCACTGTAGTATCACCAGTGGCGAATAGTCATTGCCACTGACTATATTGAACAGAACATGAATTACCTTCGCTATCGTAGCCCCTATCAGGGGAAGGACATCCGTCCAAGACAGTTACCGGAGGCCTCTCCGTCACCAGCAATGCTGCGCTGGACTCTCCGCAGAAGTTCCGCTCACCGGCCTCCTCGTCTCAGACACGGGCACACAAGGAGTTAGGGCCCCCTCGGATTCCTCCACCCTCGCGGAACTCAGTCGAAGGTACTGAGCTCCAGGCTTCCGCCATAGTACCTCACCCCAGGCTAAAGGTGCCTGAGATGGACTCCATCTCCCGCTCCGGCCAGGTCAAGGGCACCTGAGCCCGGAACTCCGGAACGCCAGCACCCAAGCTGAAGGTGCCTGGGTGCGGCTGCATCCTCTGACTCTGAACCCCAAGGTCAGGGCGTCCGCCTCTTTTATCTCCTCTCCCTTTGCGTCACAGCGGGTTCCCCGCCCCGCTGCACCAGCGCCAGGAAATGACATAAAGGGAAGCAGTCTTGCAGTGAGTGTTCAACTCCAGCCAGGGCGACAGCGCCACCTGCAGGCCGCAGGGAACCTCACACCACCAGAGTCCTCCAAGAACCATAAAAGGATCCCAGATTCCCTGACAATCAATGCATCTGGGTTACACTACCACCCAGATGCCTCCCCTAAAATCAAACACCTGCTACATAAAGGTAAAAAATAATTATAAAAAAATAGAATAGAATGCATTAAGGTGAAAAAACTTTTACCTTTACAACCCCTTTAAGGCAAATTTAAAGTGGTGGGGTGCCTAGATCTGTTAATTATTTTTCTACCAATAAAGCTGCTTGAAAGTTGTATATGCCCAGCATGGTTTTGGCAAGGACGTACTGATCTATAATTGATACAGTAAAGGTGGTCTTTACCAGTTCACTGGATTACCATTTATTTTACTGGTAATGCATCTTTTAGAATTAAAGAACCGAGATAAGGAAGAAGTTGATGTATATTTTATTTTGACTACTTTTTTCCCAGGGTGTGAATAACTTTAATTTTAAATTATAAAATTGATGATACTATACTGTACATAGAAAACCAAACAGACTAGTCTAATCTTCCAGTGAAAGAACAAACCGAAAGATGCAGAAAGCTACATTAGCTATTAATTTACATAACTGCTGCTATACCCATTGAAAGTAGTTTGTTTTAAGAAACCAGGAGAAATAAAAACTGTTGATTATAGTCTTTTTCATCACATACTGTATATTTCCAAACTTTTTTCATATTTCTTATTTAGTTATTTGCTTTTTTAATTTGGCTTACCTTTTCAGCTCTCAGCTGCTGCACCAGTCGGTCTTGCTCCCTCACTACTTTGTGTTGTTCACATAGCCTGCCCAGGAGTTTCTGCCACAAGGAGAGCATAATGTTAGTGAAGCCATTAGTTTTCTTTTTATTAAGATGCTTCTATATTAACATTCCATTGGATGAGATTGGTCATGAATGATCAACTTACATCTGTATTTTGTTCATTGAATTTGTAGCCCTGTAATGCCTCTCTGTAAGGATCTGGGGATACCTAAGTATTACAAATATGTTTAATCACACTTAGCTCAAAGTATGTACAACAGTATACTTTGCTAAAGAAATTCATAGAAATGACACGCACTTTAGGAACTGGGTGACCCAAACAGAAATTAGCCAGGTTTGAAACCATTTTTTACAGCTAACCAGCAAAAGATGGTCTCTTCATGAAAAGGTTAATTGGGGCCGGATGTTTTTTTTGATCACTGTGCAATTCAACACAGTAGTATGGACATAATATTTGGTCACGTGTGTGAGGGGAAATATAGAAGAGAGAACACATAGCAACCATTAACTATGAGTGAAGAATGAAGAGACACAATATGGTTGATTTACTAAAAGAAAATAGACGGTGCATTTTTCAAAGTGCAGTTGCTCCAGAGCTTGGTAAATGAGCAGAAGCGCTGCTGACTTTCATCATCCAATCATTAACAAGCAAAAAATAGGATTTTTTTTACTCACCGTAAAATCCTTTTCTCGATTCGTCCATGGACGGACACAGTTCCATAAATCTTGACTGTTGGGTATGTTCCATCTATTAGGAGAGGACTAGGCAGAAACATATTAATATGCATGCATGTTATTTTAAAACAGAGTTGAAACAGCCCCGCCCAGGGCGCGGTCCCTCTAAACATAACCCTCCTCCCTGCAGCTAGCAGCCTCAGTTCGTAACAAGCAGTACAAACTAAAAAACAAAGGAGGTGTGGGAGCTGTGTCCGTGCATGGATGAATCGAGAAAATGATTTTTACGGTGAGTAAAAAAATCCTATTTTCTCTTCTTCGTCCATGGACGAACACAGCTCCATAAATCTTGACTGTTGGGACATCCCAAAGCAGTGTCAAAAAACGAGGGGTGGGCACAGCAATCAAAAGAATCGGTTTCATCCCAAACAAACAGAGCTCCTCAACGGAGGAGGTGCAACTTCAAACAGCCGCCTGCAAAACTTTGCGGCCGAAGCTAGCATCCGAAGATCCACTCACATCAACCTTGTAAAACTTTGAAAAAGTGTGCACGGACGACCAGGTCGCCGCCTTACACACCTGTGAGACAGATGCTTGATGTCGGAAAGCCCGAGAGGCACCAATAGCCCTGGTCAAATGCGCCGTAACGGGAAAAGGAGGCGCCCACCCTTTTAGGGCATAGGCCTGAATGACAATCTGCCTGATCCACCGAGAAATTGTGGACGACGAGACCGCCCGACCCTTCTGCGGACCAGACACCGACACAAACAGTGAGTCAGACCTTCGAAACTAAGCCGTAACAGACAGGTAAACTCACAGGGCACGTACCACGTCCAGGGGATGCAACACAACCTCCCTGCATGACATGGCCGAGGACACAAGGATGGAAGCACAATGTCCTCATTTAGGTGAAAAGCCGAAACCACCTTAGGAAGGAAGGCCGCGGGCATAGCACCGCTTTATCCTTATGTAAGACCAAATATGGGGACTTGCAAGACAAGGCCGCCAATTCAGAAACCCTCCGGACAGATGTAATGGCTACTAGGAAGGCCACCTTCTGAGTGAGTGTCAAAAGAGGAATCTCCCTAATGTCCTCAAAAGAAGGTTTCTGAAGGGCAGAGAGCACCAGATTCAAATCCCACGGAGGTATTGGAGGTCGCACAGGAGGAGCCACATGTCGGACCCCTTGCACAAACGTACTCACTAGCGAATGAGACGCCAGGGGTCGCTGAAAGAAGACAGCCAAGGCTGAAATCTGCCCCTTAATGGTTCATAGGGCCAGTTTCTGATCCACACCGTGCTGCAAAAACAGCGGGATCCTGGAAACCGAATAAGTTCGTGGACGCCATTCCATCTCCTCACACATAGAGATGTAGGCTCTCCATGTGCGATGATAGCTCTTCCTAGAAGAAGATTTCCGAGCCTTCAACATAGTTGAAACGACTGAATCCGACAGGCCTCGGTCCCTCAACACCTGGCTTTCAATAGCCACGCCGTTAAAGCCAGCGACTGTAAAGCAGGATGAAGAATGGGACCTTGCGATAGAAGGTCCTCCCTCAGTGGCAGCCGCCAGGATACATCCGCCACCAGGCACACGAGATCAGCGTACCAGGGCCGCCTGGGACAATCTGGGGCGATTAGAATCACTGGAATTCCTTCGCACTCTACCCTGCGGAGTAGACGGTGGAGCAATTTCAGCAGGGGAAAGGCATAAATCAGCCGATACCGACCCCACAGAGCCACCAATGCGTCGGACGTGTCTGCCCAGGGATCTCTGGACCTGGCCACAAACCTCGATACCTTGTGATTGAGTCGAGAAGCCAGGAGATCCACGTCTGGCGTGCCCCATCTCTGGCAAAGGAGTTGAAAAACCTCCGGATGTAACGCCCATTCCCCGTGGTCCAGCATCTGGCGACTCAGATAGTCCACCTGTCAGTTTTCCACACCCGGAATGTAAACAGCCGATATGGCTGGCACGCTCCTTTCCGCCCACCACAGGATGTGAGCGACTTCCGACGCTGCGGCTGCACTTCTTGTTCCTCCTTGATGATTGACGTATGCCACCGCCTTGTCGTTGTCTGACTGGATCCTGACCGGACGCCCCTGCAGCCTCTGAGACCACTTGGAGAGGCACAGCCTGATCGCCCGGAGTTCCAAAACATTGATCGACAGTTGGGATTCGGTCGGGGACCAGCGGCCCTGAGCCACTTGAACCCCCCAGACTCCCCCCCAACCGGTCAGGCTGGCGTCCGTCGTGATCATTGTCCAAAGAAAGGGGAGGAAGGACTTCCCGGGTCAAAGAGCCGGGGATCTCAGCCACCAATTCAGAGATGACCTGACAAGGTGACTTAACTGAATCTGATGATCCAGAGACTACAGAGATTTGTTCCATTTGGAGAGAATCTCCTTCTGCTAGGCCCGAGTGTAAAATTGTGCATACGGTATTGCCTCGAAGGAGGCCACCATGAGACCCAGGACTCGCATGCAGAAACGGAGAGATGACCACTTGCGGGATGTCAACACCCTGACTCCCGCCTGGAGTGTCTGTAGCTTCTTTGAGGGAAGAAAGACTCTGGCCTCCAAGGAGTCCAGAATCAACCCCAGGTACTCTAGATGCTGGGACGGCACTAACACCAACTTCTGGAGGTTCAGTATCCACCCGAACTCCCGGAGGGTTTGACTGACTATAGACACGTCCTCCTCCAATTCTGAGCTTGAAGCAGCTCTCAGAAGAAGGTCATCCAGGTAGCCTATGATAGCAATGACGCGCTGTCTGAGCAAAGCTAGAATCGGGGAGAGCACCTTGGTGAAAACTCTTGGTGCCGATGCTAGGCCAAAGGGAAGAGCCACAAATTGATAGTGGTCTTCACCGATCGCAAAGAGCAGGAACCTCTGATGCCTGACGCAGATGGGGACATGCAAGTATGCTTCCTTGATATCCAAGGATGCCAGAAAATCCCCCGGGTGGAGCGCAGCCGCAACCAAACAAATCGATTCCATTCGGAACTTTTGGACCTTTACAAATGCATTGAGGGCCTTGAGGTCCAGTACAGGACGAACTCCATCCTTCTTTGGGACCACAAACAGATTAGAATAAAACCCCTGAAACCTGTCCGGTACGGGTATGATCACGCCGCACTCCAACAAGTCTCGCACCGCCCCCCGGAGGGCAGCCCGGCGAGCCGGAAGAAGGGACAGATTTGAGGGAAAAAATCTGTTTGGTGGACAAGAAAGGAACTCTATCTTGTACCCCGAGGTGACCACCTCACAGACCCACTGATCGGAGAGCAGGGAGGTCCACCGAGTTGCAAACCCGCGAAGCCGTCCCCCCACCCTGGAGCCGGGCAGGGGCAAAACTTCATGCGGTAGCAGGCTTGCTCGCTGGTTTGGCGGGTTGACGCACCCAGGGACGCTTCTGTCCCCCAGCCGAACCTTTGTCCGCTTGGGAGGGTCTACCGGCAGGTGCTGACGGACAAAAATACAGTTTTTGCATAGGGAAGGAGGGCCCCGGCCTACGACGTGGCCCCTTCCCTTTAGTGGACTGAGGGAGAAGCGAGCTCTTACCTCCAGTGACATACTTAATGATGTCGTCTAGTGAGGCACCAAAAAGCCTCCCACCCTTGAAAGGCAAGTCTGCCAAGATTTTCTTAGCAGCTTGGTCAGCGGACCAGCATTTTAGCCACAGCAAGCGGCGCAAGACCACCGCAGACGCTGAGGCCCTGGACATCAAGGGGGCAGTGTCCAGGGTTGCATCACAGACGTACACAAGTCCCTGTACCAACTGTTCGGCCAATAACACGCATTCCGGCGGGAGTTGATTCGCCTCCACAGTCTGGTGCAAAATCTTTGCCCATTCCGTAAGTGTTTGGGACACTAAAGTAGCTGCCAAAATAGGCCGCAATGCTGATCCCAACATGGCAAACATAGAGCGGGTCACCGCTTCAGACCTCCTATCAGTAGGATCCTTAAAAGCAGGGGTCCCTTCCACCGGAATAATAGTTGATTTATTCAACCGAGAGACCAGGGGATCAACCACCGGAGGAGAAGCCCATTTTTTCACAAGGCTTTCCTTAAACGGGTAACGGACCATCATACGCTGAGAGACCGCAAAGAGCTTCTGCGGCCGTTCCCATTCCTTATCTATGAACTTGTCCAAAAATTCAACATAAGGAAAAACCTTAGCCGAGCGGGTCGGTTTGTGCGACCCAAAAGGGATAGACTCTGCTGTGGAAGTTCCAGCTGCATCTCCCAGCTTGAGAGTGTCCCTCACAGCTTAGATAAGTACACTTACAAGTGCTTTGTCTTGAGCTGACCCGGACAAAGGGTCCTCCTCACAGGGAAGGTCCTGGTCCACATCATCTGACACCAGAACAGGGGTCCTGAGCTGCAGCCAGGCCCGAGTCTGAGTCAGAACATTCCCTCGGCGATGGCGGGGGGAGGGAGCTTAGTATCCCTTTTACGCCCGCACGCTGATTCTACCCTGGCCACAAATTACTCAAACTGCCGACAAAGCTTCCAGCAGAATAGCAGGTGCAGTTGCACTGGCTGCTGCCTCTGGAATGTCTGGGGAAACACCAGCTTCTGACTCCATAATTGCCCACTGACCGCCCTTAGGGACCCAGTCAAAATACTGACACAATCACGTCCACCCTCCTTGCTGCACTGACAGAGAGGGGGGAATACCCAGGGGACTCACCGCCTAGACAGGGACTGCTTCAGCGCCGCTGCCCACTCTGCATCCGCACACCGCATGTGCCTGAGGATCTGTGTGAGAGCGCGCCGTTCGCGCTGTTCAGGAAGCCAGCCGCCTCTAGAGGCCGAAACCCACTCCAAAATGGCTGCCGAGTGCCTGAAATAAAGCGTGTGGACCACAAGAAAATGGCCGCCCGCAATCACCTAACCGGGGCCACGGCAAAATGGCCGCCAATGGGAAAAACAATGCAATGCACAGGCCCCAAACAAATGGCGCCAGAGCTACAAAAAATGGCGGCCGGCAAACGAGGTGGACGAGAAGGCCAGGCACGGAGGCTTCCCACGGAAAACAATCCCCCACAGAGAGAGCGGACCCGGACACACCCGCAGCCCCCCATTCGGGACCAGTAGTCCCGCCAAGGTAATTCCCTGGTCGCAGCGAGCCCACAATGGGAAGGAGGAAAAAAGGGGGTGACAGAGGGAGAGGGGTGAGAGCCATAGAACCCTAGCGACCCCCGTAGGAATGCCCAGCTGTTGATAAAAGATTCTCAAAGAATTCTCGAAAATAAAATAAAAAAATTATAAATGTAAAAATCTCTTCAGGATACAGGGCCCGAAGGGAGCCACATCCTCTCCTCTGCTAGGCAGAAAAAAACTGAGGCTGCTAGCTGCAGGGAGGAGGGTTATGTTCAGAGGGACCGCCCCCTGGGCGGGGCTGTTTCAACTCTGTTTTAAAATAACATGTATGGATATTAACATGTTTCTGCCTAGTCCTCTCCTAATAGACGGAACATACCCAACAGTCAAGATTTATGGAGCTGTGTCCGTCCATGGACGAAGAAGAGAAATGCATTATTTTTTTTTTTATTTCCTTGCATGTGATTGGGTACTCTTTGCAAAGTGAAGCTTTACCTCATTTACTAAGCTCTGGAGCAACTGCACTTGCAAAGTGCACAGTCTATTTGTCTTAAGTAAATCAACCCCAATGTCTGCTTAATATGGCTACATAGAAGAGAAATAAAGAAAGCAGAACAGTAACTGAGTTGAGAATGAGTAAGCAGGAGACAGAGTGAGATGTGTTTTATTGCAGGTAGTGAGTGGGAGAAAGGAGCAACAGCCTACCATGGAACACTGAGAAAAGAAGAGTATGAGCTGGCTGGAAAGAGTATAAGTGTAGGTGTATTAGGTAACGGAAGAAGTAGGCAGGTCATAGTTGATGTGATTTTCTTACCTATAACCATGGGTTGCAGGAACGAAAATCATTAGATTCCCCCATAAACACAGTCAATGTTTATGGGGAATCCCTCCCATAGAGCTATTGTGTTCTTCTGGCGGGGGGGGGGGGGGCGTGAGTAGTAGTCCCTGCCAGAAGAACACAATTATTGGTAGGGGCTATAGCCACTGGCAATAATCGCATGCTGAAAATCCAACATGCTGGTTGTACTCAAGTTGGTTGATGGATATAAAACGTAAGTGTATGCTGTGACAATAGATTTCCTTAAGCAAACACCAGAAAAAATTATATAGAGAGTAAGGAAATGATTATGTTCATGGGGTGGTGGTCCTTAGAAGAAATACAAGGGAAAAAAAGTGAGGTAGTGGCCTTCAAGGCGAAAAATAAAAGGATAGGTGGGAGAGGCCTTATGTAGTATGTACACAGTATTTTAATTGCAAAAATGTAAGAATAAAAACAAATCGACTTACATTTGATAAGGTTGCAAATCACCAAGTTATATAGTATATACAACCTACTGAGTACACGTGCTGAGAATACCTGTGTCTCCATTCAAGAGAGAGGTAGGTAGCTCTCAATACCTCAGGAAACCTAGTTCTTTATCCACAAGCAGAACATAAAGGGTGTGATGAAAAGGATTGTAGAGGGGGGGGCGTGGTCTGCCAGCGCTGGTGATGGCTGCTTAGACTCTGAGCTCGTCAGCCTAGGGAGAGAAACGGAGCGTCTCAGGCCCATTACAGAAGACAATCCGCGGCCATCCTGCCTCACAACAGCTCGGACAACAAGCCCAGCTATGTCTAGAAAGAGGATGACGGAATTTCAACCGAAAAAGCTGACTGCCTTCTTCTCCAAGCCGTCCAGCAAGGTTAGTCAGACCCAAAATGGCGCCGGCGTGGCCGCGATCTCGGAGGTCTACACGGATCTCCCTGACGAGATCCCAGGAGACCGAGGACCCCTTTGCCCTCCCTTATCACCTACCCTCAGAGAGGGATATAATCCCATCACGGGTAGCGCGGCGAAAACACGCATGCGGATGGAACCACCGCCGCTGCTGCCGCAGCCACAAATCGAGGCCCAGGCTTTCAGCCACTTCCAGGCTAACCAGGCCCTGCAATCATCCATGGCCTCATTCCCCACTTCAGGGAAACCAGTAATCGATACTACTTTAAAGGACATGCTACTATCCCTCCAGACCTCACTAATGTCAGACTTGTCATCCCTATTCACCAAAATGACCGCTGACATGCATGTAATGGATGACAGAGTAGCGCACCTGGAAAGCAGCATGGGGGAATGCACATCCACCGTAAATGACTTGGTAGACTCTTATGCCGACATGAAAGATGAACAGTCCTGGGTAAGAGCAAAGCTGGCAGATTTAGAGGACAGGTCCAGGAGGAATAATGTAAAAATCAGAGGAGTCCCTGAGACCATCCTGCCAATAGACCTCCCTAAATATGCTAAAGAACTTATGCACACAATCCTGCCTGACGCATCACCCAGAGACCTGATTGTGGATAGAATCCATAGAATTTCTAAACCCTCTCACTTGGCAGCGTCAGTCCCTAGAGATGTCTTAATGAGGGTGCACTTCTTTCACATCAAAGAAAGACTTCTTATGACACTAAGAAACAACCCATTGCTTCCTGCGCCGTACGCTGGAGTTCTCCTATTCCCAGACCTCTCCAAGTACACTCTGCAGATGAGACGACAGCTTAATCCGATTACCAAGGGCCTCCACAACCACAAGATTCAGTTTAAATGGAGATACCCTGCATCTTTGCTTATCACAAGGGATGGCGTAACACACATGATACACAACCTCCACAAAGGAATGCAACTACTACACTCCTGGGGAATTATACCTGACCTCCCGCAAGATACTGCCCCACCTTTGGAGCAACGCAGCAACCGCACATCTCTCTGAAACCAGAGTGGCCGTGACACTTGAACAAGCTAATTTCCTTACACTCTAATGGGCCTATAAATCTACATGAGTATTGCTCTCCCTGGCTTCCAGCCTCTTGAATTGTTTCTTCAGTTAGTTATTGACACTGTTACCCCTTTAGTGGTTTAGCTGAATACCACATTCTCTACTCCACCTACCGTTCTGACGAGTGGACATCCCACCGTTCATGTTTAATCTACTAGTTCCAATTTTATCTTGTTTAGTTTTATCGGTTAACTTTCTTGTTATTACAGCATCTTCACTGCACACAACGTACGACCAGCTAATCCTTCCGGTTCTATCTGAACCCAACTCAACGAAGCTCTGCCCTATGAACCCAGGGAACTTGTAAGTCCTCATCGAACTGTAAGTGCCTACACCCTACAAGTTATTCCTTTACAGCTCTAACAATGCCGATCACGGTTCTATCCATAAATGCAAATGGACTCAACCATCCTGCAAAGAGACATTCATTATGGAAGACGGCCCCGGATTTAAAGTGTGACATCCTGTGTGTTCAGGAGACACACTTTCTTTCCACAGCTGCGCCTATATGTACTAACAGACATTTCTCTCAGGTGTTCTCCGCCCCATTCACCTCAAAAAAAAGGGGGGTGATGATAGCGGTAAACAACTCGGTTACGTTCCAAGCGAAAAGTGTTACTCTCGACCCAGAGGGTCGTTATATTATTCTTGTTTGGGAAATAAACAAAGCTACCTACACCTTGGTGAATATATACGTTCCAAATGCCAAACAGGCTCATTTCCTCCGCAAGCTCATGCGTACAGTAAACCCCCTGAAACAAGGACATCTAATTATCTGTGGAGACTTCAACTTGGTGCCTGAAATTACCTTAGACTCAACCTCCGTATCTAAGCGCAGAGAATCCCCTTTAAAAAACGTCCTTGTTTCTCATGACCTGTTTGACATTTGGAGATGCCTACATGGAGAGGAGAGGGACTACACTTACTTCTCTCCTCTTCACAAAACGTACTCTCGCATTGACAATTTCTTCACTGATAAGTGGCTACTACAAAACATTAGCGCAGCTGTAATCCACAGTACATCTTGGTCAGATCATGCCCCTATCACCATTACTATATCAGATTCCTCACAACGAACAAATACCTTCCTATGGAGAGCAAGCAATTATATCTTGCAACATCCAACCTACTCTCCAGAGATAATGGAACAACTAACTGAATATTTCCAAATTAACTCGGGCTCTGTATCTGATCCAGGCGTGCTGTGGAACGCGCACAAATCGTTTATTAGAGGAATATTGCTTAACCACTTCCCGCCCAGTCAATAGTGAATTGACGTCCGGGAAGTGGTTGCATTATCCATACTGGACGTCATATGACGTCCTGCAGGATAATGCCTTGCGCGCGCCCGCGGGGGCGCGCAGCGCGGTGATCGGGGACGGCATGTGTCCCTCGGACACAGCGCTTCCTCGATCACGGTAAACAGCCAATTTCATTGGCTGTTTACCATGTGATCGATCGGCTGTGTCAAAGTCACAGCCGATCACCTGTCAAAACAGACTCGGCGGCGCGCTCCGTGCGCGCCGCCACAGGCTTGCAGAGCGGGGATCGGGGAAGGCGAGTGTCCCTTGGACACAGCGCGTCCCCGATCAGAGTAAACAGCCAATGAATTGGCTGTTTACCACGTGACCGGCTGTGTCCAATCACAGCCGGTCACAAATGTAAACAAACTCCACAGGAGTTACTACCTGATCCCTGCTCTCTCCTCACACACCGATCTGTGAGGAGAGAGAAGAGATCAGTAAGTTAGCTCAGTGTAGTTTGTCTACATAAGTTTACAGTGCACAACACGCCCCCCCCCCATAAAGAGGACCTGTCACACAGCCCAGCACATCAATCAGCCCATCTGTCAATCAGCCCATCTGTCAATCAATCAGCCCATCTGTCAATCAATCAGCCGATCTGTCAATCAATCAGCCCACCTGTCAATCAATCACCCCATCTGTCAATCAATCAACCCATCTGTCAATCAATCAATCAGCCCATCTGTCAATCAATCAGCCCATCTGTCAATCATCTGTCACAGGCCCACCTCCATCGGTACCGCCATTGGTACCGCCACACAGGCTACCAGTACCGCCATCGGTACCAGTACCGCCACCAGTACCGCCACCAGGCCCAGCATCTATACTGCCACACAGGCCCGCTACCAGTATCACCACTAGTGATGAGCCGAACACCCCCGGGTTCGGTTCGCACCAGAACCCGCGAACGGACCGAAAGTTCGTACGAACATTAGAACCCTATTAAATACAATGGATGCGAACGTTCGAATTCTAAAGTGCTAATTATAACAACTATTATGCATGTTATTGTCCTAAAAAGGGTTTGGGAACCCGGGTTCTGCACCAGGGGACATGTATCAATGCAAAAAGAAGTTTTAAAAACGGTCGTTTTTCGGGAGCAGTCATTTTAATGATGCATAAAGTGAAAAAAAAAATCAAATATTCCTTTAAATATCGTACCTGGGGGGTGTCTAAAGTATGCCTGTGAAGTGCCACGTGTTTCCCGTGTTTAGAACTGTCCCTGCACAAAATGACACTTCTAAAGGAAAAAAAAGCCATTTAAAACTGCTTGCGGCTTTAATGTAATGTCTGGTCCCGGTAATATGGATGAAAATCTTTAAGAAAAATGGCATAGCTACCCCATGACCCCCCCCCCCCTACCCCAGCCCATTACCAGCCCCTTTGGGTCTTGTATGGATATTAAGGGGAACCCCGCACATAAAATAAAAAAAGCCCTATATACTCTGAACAGCCGTATACAGGCGGTGCATACAAGACAGGGACTGTAGGTTTGTTCTTATGTAGAATCTGTTTGTAATTTTGAACAGGTACCTTGTTTAAGTGTAGCTCCAGCCCAAAAATCTATTTTTAAACTTTTTGGAAAACATAGGTAAGGGTTATCACCCCTGTAACATTTGTTTTGCTGTCTGTGCCCCTGTTCAGAACATTTCACCTCACTTTCCGTCCCAATGACAACTGTTTTTGAAATGTGGTGTTTTTCTTGAAACAAGGATTGCTGATAAAGCATCAGTACAGAGGAGACACCTTTCTCCCATATTAATTCTTACAGGAGAGAATTTTCCTTCCAAGGGGTAGATTTCCTCTCACTTCCTGTTGTCTTCTTGCGTTTGCAAGTAGGAGTCGTTTGTAAGTTGGATGTTTGAAAGTAGGGACCTTCCGTATATACTCTGCAGAAATAGGCCCCTTAGTTGTTGGTGTTGGCACAACACTGTAAGCACTCACAGTTACTCTTGGTTGGTGCTGGAACGCCCTGCTGTCAACTATTATATCAGGAATTTTAATTACATATAATTGTTGATCAGTGGTAGTAAAAATTGGGCCTTTGATGGTGGTGCTGGTGCCACAACACTGTAAGCCCTGACAGTTACTCTTGGTGGGTGCAGCAATGGGCCCTGCTGTGAATTATTAGATCAAGAATTGTAATTGCATGCCCCTGTTGAACAGGGGCTGAAAAATTGGGCCTTTCGTGGTGGTGGTGGTGGTGGTGGTGGTGTTGCCACAACACTGTAAGCCCTCAGAGTTACTCTTGGTGGGTGCAGGTATGGGCCCTGCTGTGAATTATTAGATCAAGAATTGTAATTACATGCCCCTTTTGAACAGGGGCTGAAAAATTGGGCCTTTCGTGGTGGTGGTGGTGGTGGTGGTGGTGTTGCCACAACACTGTAAGCCCTCAGAGTTACTCTTGGTGGGTGCAGGAATGGGCCCTGCTGTGAATTATTAGATCAAGAATTGTAATTGCATGCCCCTGTTGAACAGGGGCTGAAAAATTGGGCCTTTCGTGGTGGTGGTGGTGGTGTTGCCACAACACTGTAAGCCCTCAGAGTTACTCTTGGTGGGTGCAGGAATGGGCCCTGCTGTGAATTATTAGATCAAGAATTGTAATTACATGCCCCTTTTGAACAGGGGCTGAAAAATTGGGCCTTTCGTGGTGGTGGTGGTGGTGGCGTTGCCACAACACTGTAAGCCCTCAGAGTTACTCTTGGTGGGTGCAGGAATGGGCCCTGCTGTGAATTATTAGATCAAGAATTGTAATTACATGCCCCTGTTGAACAGGGGCTGAAGAATTGGGCCTTAGGCACTGGTGGCACAACACTACAACCCCTCACAGATACTGTAATTGGAGCACAGCAATGAGCCCTGTTGCAAAGTATTGCTTCAAAAATTGTAATGACACGCCCCTGTTAAACAGGGGCTGAAAAATTGGGCCTTAGGCACTGGTGCCACAACACTCCAACCCCTCACAGATACTGTACTTGGAGCACAGCAATGAGCCCTATGGCAAATTATTGCTAAAATTTTTTTAATTACACGCCCCTGTAAAACAGGGGCTGAAAAATTGGGCCTTAGCCACTGGTGGCGGCACCCATAAACAAAAATGATCTTCCAAGCTATCATCATCAATCGTATCATTGAGGACTCGGAGGAGGAGGATAGCCAGTCAACATAACAGCACAGGCACTCAGCATCAGTCTTGAAGGGATGTGACATGTTAAAATCAATTAGTCTGTTATATCAGCATCAGGTGTGTGGTAGCTGGTGGTGATCCAAGACTGGTTCATCTTGATGAAAGTCAGTCGATCAACCGAGTCGGTGGACAGGCGCACCCTGTGATCCGTGACAAATCCTCCAGCAGCACTGAATGTGCGTTCCGAAAGAACGCTGGATGCAGGACAGGCCAGTAGCTCAATTGCATACTGTGCAAGCTCTGGCCAGTGATCCATCCTCAAGACCCAGTAAGCCAGAGGATTTTCGGTGGGGAAGGTGTCCAAGTCTGACCTTGCCCCTAGATATTCCTGCACCATGTTTATCAGACGCTGGCGATGGTTGCTGGAACCGATCATACTTTGGGGCTGCGGACTAAAGAATTGTCTGAACGCATCGGTCAGACGGCCACCTTCCCCACCGCTCCTTCTTTGACTGGCCGAAGCCTCAGCAACTCGTTGTCCAGGACCAGGAGTTTGTAACCTCCCAGTCTCTGGGAACGCGTTGCACAGACCTTTCTGCAAGGCCTCCCGGAGTTGTCTCATCCTCTGCTCCCTCTGCGACGGTAACATAAGGTCCGCAACTTTACCCTTGTACCGTGGATCAAGGAGAGTGGCCAGCCAGTAATGGTCCCTCTCCTTGATCCGAAGAATACGAGGATCCTTCCGCAGACTTTGCAGGATCAGGGAGGCCATGCAGCGTAGGTTTGCAGAGGCATTCGCTCCGGAGTCCTCTGGGTCACTAAGGACGACATGATCCGCAGCCACCTCCTCCCAGCCACGTACAAGTCCACTGGTTTCTTGGGACTGTAAATCATCCCTAAAAGACTGCTGCTGATGATGCTGAGTGCCAGCCTCCACCTCCATGCTGACACAATCCTCCTCCTCCTCCTCTTCCTGTGCGATGGGTGGGACAGAAGGAACACTGTCTGGGTAAAGGGGGCCTTGAGAGGCAAGGAAGTCCTCCTCTTCCTGCCTCTGTTCTGCCTCAAGTGCCCTGTCCATTATTCCACGCAGCGTGTGCTCCAACAGGTGGACAAGAGGTACAGTGTCACTGATGCATGCACTGTCACTGCTCACCATCCTCGTGGCCTCCTCAAATGGTGCCAGGACAGTGCATGCATCCCTGATCATGCCCCACTGGCGTGGAGAAAAAAAACCAAGCTCCCCTGACCCTGTCCTGGTGCCGTAGTCGCACAGGTACTCATTGATGGCCCTCTGCTGCGTGTGCAGCCGCTGCAGCATGGCCAACGTTGAGTTCCACCTGGTGGGCATGTCACATATAAGGCGGTTCTTGGGCAGGTTCAACTCCTTTTGCAGCTCAGCCAGGCGAGCACTGGCATTATAAGATCTGCGGAAATGCACACAGACTTTCCTGGCCTGCCTCAGGACATCCTGTAAGCCCGGGTACCTGCCCAAGAACCGCTGCACCACCAGGTTAAGGACGTGAGCCACACAGGGCACATGGGTCAGTTGTCCCTGTCGGAGGGCGGAGAGGAGGTTGGTGCCATTGTCGCAAACCACCATTCCTGGCTTAAGCTGGCGTGGCGTCAACCACCTCTCGGCCTGGCCCTGCAGAGCAGACAGGACCTCTGCCCCAGTGTGGCTTCTGTCCCCCAAACACACCAGCGCAAGCACGGCATGGCATCTTTTTGCCTGCGTACTTGCGTAGCCCCTTGAACGGCTACGGAGCACTGCTGGTTCAGAGGACAAACCACAGGAAGAGGCCATGGAGGAAGAAGAAGAGGAGGGGGTGGAGGAGAGAGGTGTGTCACAACCAGTAGTAGCATTTTGGAGGCGTGGCGGTGGAACAACCTCCAACACTACTGCACCTTGTCCTGCATCCTTCCCAGCTGCCAAAAGAGTGACCCAATGGGCCGTGAAAGAAAGGTAACGTCCCTGTCCATGCCTGCTGGACCATGAGTCAGCAGTAATATGCACCTTACCGCTGACCGCCCTGTCCAGCGAGGCCAAGACATTGCCTTCCACATGCCGGTAGAGAGCCGGAATAGCCTTCCGTGAGAAAAAGTGGCGTTTGGGAACCTGCCACTGAGGAACCGCACATTGCACAAACTCACGGAAGGGGGCCGAGTCTACCAACTGAAAAGGCAGCAGTTGAAGCGCTAGCAATTTAGCCAAGCTAGCATTCAACCGCTGGGCATGTGGATGGCTGGGAGTGAACTTCTTTCGACGGTCCAGCAGCTGGGGCAGGGAAATTTGCCTGCTAGAATCGGACGTCGGTGTACTGCTAGCAGAGTGGCCGCAACTACTTGGCTGTGACACACCTAATTCTACACCTTCATTCCTCTCAGTGCATGTTTCAGAGAGGACTGAAGTTATAGTGGGGTTGGAGATCCCAGCTGATGCGGTGCAAGGAGAGGTCCGCTTTGTTCTTTGGTGTGGGTCTTTGAGGTAGGCTTGCCAACGAGCTGCATGGCAGGTCAACATATGTCTGGTCAGGCATGTGGTACCCAAGCGGCTGATGTTTTGGCCACGCGATATACGCTTGAGACATATGTTGCAAACAGCAGCTGTGCGATCTGATGCACTAGCCTCAAAAAAGGCCCACACCAAAGAACTTTTTGAATGACGGGCAGAGGCAGCGCCCTGCACAGGCGGAGCTCTGCGGTGTTATTCCATCGGTGTACTGCCCTTACGCTGGCCACCAAAGGGCATCCTGCCTCGTTGGAGATGTGCCTCCTCCTCATCCTCCTCCTCTCTCCTATTAGGCACCCACGTGGAGTCAGTGACCTCATCATCCCCTCCCTCCTCATCACTGGAGCCAATCTGGCAGTATGCTGCAGCTGCTGGAACATGACTGCCAGATTGGTGTCCTTCTTGAGCATCCCCTCTGTCTGCTCTCACGCTACTGCCTTCCTGTAGCTGGGTTTCATCATCAGACCCTTCGAAACGCTGGGCATCCTCCTGGAGCATGTACCCAACACTGTGCTCAAACAGTTCGGGGGACTCCTCAGGAGGAGGACATGGTGGGTCTAGGGAAGGAGTGACTGATGATGAGTCTGACATTGATACCAGGGAAGAGGACGCTTTGGCAGCTGCTTTGCCAGTACCCTGAGCCTGGGTGAGAGAGGATGAGGAGGAGGAGGAGGGCTTGGTCATCCACTCTACCAAGTCTTCGGCATGATGTGGCTCAACATGTCCAGCTGCCGAAAAGAAGGACAAGCGTGTCCCATGGCCATGTGCTGATGACAATGCACCGCGTCCACGACCAGCACTGTTGCCCCCAGACACAGAGCCTGCTTGCCCTCTTTTATTGCCTCCTGACTGTCTGCCTCTCCTTGTTTGCCTTCCAGACATTCTAATAGATGGCCTGCAGGGAGATGGGAAAAAAGCAATAAGGGCTACCTTCAGGTGTCCTTCTCTGTCCCTTTACTTAAGGATTTCTAAATATGGTTGAGGATGATTGCTTTTGCACAGAATAGCACAACGACAATTTCCCTGACTGTCCAAAAAACAAGGATTTCAAAGATGGTTGATGAGGAATGCTTTAGCACACTATAGCACAAGTAGAATTTCCCTCACTGTCCTTCCCTGTCCCTAGAAACAAGGATTATCACAGTGAAAGAAACTGACACTCTTCCTACCTATAGTTTTCTGTCCCTAGAAAAAATGTTTTTTTAAAGCTGATTGATGATCAATGCTTTAGCACACTATAGCACAAGGAGAATTTCCCTCACTGTCCTTCCCTGTCCCTAGAAACAAGGATTATCACAGTGAAAGAAACTGACACTCTTCCTACCTATAGTTTTCTGTCCCTAGAAAAAATGTTTTTTTAAAGCTGATTGATGATCAATGCTTTAGCACACTATAGCACAAGTAGAATTTGCCTCACTGTCCTTCCCTGTCCCTAGAAACAAGGATTATCACAGTGAAAGAAACTGACACTCTTCCTACCTATAGTTTTCTGTCCCTAGAAAAAATGTTTTTTTAAAGCTGATTGATGATCAATGCTTTAGCACACTATAGCACAAGTAGAATTTGCCTCACTGTCCTTCCCTGTCCCTAGAAACAAGGATTATCACAGTGAAAGAAACTGACACTCTTCCTACCTATAGTTTTCTGTCCCTAGAAAAAATGTTTTTTTAAAGCTGATTGATGATCAATGCTTTAGCACACTATAGCACAAGTAGAATTTGCCTCACTGTCCTTCCCTGTCCCTAGAAACAAGGATTATCACAGTGAAAGAAACTGACACTCTTCCTACCTATAGTTTTCTGTCCCTAGAAAAAATGTTTTTTTAAAGCTGATTGATGATCAATGCTTTAGCACACTATAGCACAAGTAGAATTTGCCTCACTGTCCTTCCCTGTCCCTAGAAACAAGGATTATCACAGTGAAAGAAACTGACACTCTTCCTACCTATAGTTTTCTGTCCCTAGAAAAAATGTTTTTTTAAAGCTGATTGATGATCAATGCTTTAGCACACTATAGCACAAGTAGAATTTGCCTCACTGTCCTTCCCTGTCCCTAGAAACAAGGATTATCACAGTGAAAGAAACTGACACTCTTCCTACCTATAGTTTTCTGTCCCTGGAAAAAATGTTTTTTTAAAGCTGATTGATGATCAATGCTTTAGCACACTATAGCACAAGTAGAATTTGCCTCACTGTCCTTTCCTGTCCCTAGAAACAAGGATTATCACAGTGAAAGAAACTGACACTCTTCCTACCTATAGTTTTCTGTCCCTAGAAAAAATGTTTTTTTAAAGCTGATTGATGATCAATGCTTTAGCACACTATAGCACAAGGAGAATTTGCCTCACTGTCCTTCCCTGTCCCTAGAAACAAGGATTATCACAGTGAAAGAAACTGACACTCTTCCTACCTATAGTTTTCTGTCCCTAGAAAAAATGTTTTTTTAAAGCTGATTGATGATCAATGCTTTAGCACACTATAGCACAAGGAGAATTTCCCTCACTGTCCTTCCCTGTCCCTAGAAACAAGGATTCGCACAGTAAAACACACTGACACTCTCCCTACCTATCCTTCTCTTTCCCTAAACTAAAGGAATCCAGGTTAAGCAAGAAAAAATAAATGTCACTGTCCCTGCCTATGCTTCTCTTTCCCTGCTCCGGAACACACTACACTAGGCCGCCGTGCTGGCGGCCTTTTATAGTGTGGGGCGTGTACTAAACACCCTCAGCAATAATTGGCCACAGGCATCCTGCCTGTGGCCAATCATTGCTCTCCTCGCTGCCGGCGCTGTGATTGGCCAAGCATGCGGGGTCACAGTGCATGCTTGGCCAATCACAGCGCCTGGATGACACTGCGATGGCGTAGTGCATTGTGGGCCGTTCGCGTCACTCGAATTAGGCGCGAACGGCCCAAATCGTTCGATCTTCGTCGAACGATCGAACAGCCGATGTTCGAGTCGAACGTATGTTCGACTCGAACACCGAGCTCATCCCTAATCACCACTAGTGCCGCCATCGGTACCACCACCAGTACCACCACCCGTACCACCGTCGGTAGTGCCACCACCACCTGTACCACCACCACCCGTACCGCCATCGGTACCACCACCACCTGTACCACCATCGGTACCACCACCACCTGTACCGCCATCGGTACCACCACCACCCATACCGCCATCGCTACCACCACCACCTGTACCGCCACCTGTACCGCCATCGGTACCACCACCACCACCCGTACCGCCATCTGTACCACCCCCACCTGTACCGCCATTGGTACCACCACCACCCATACCGCCATCGGTACCACCACACAGGCCCACCACTAATGCCTCCATCGGTACTACCACACAGACCGCCACCACTACCACCAGCAGTACCATTACACAGGCCCACCAATAAGCACTGCCATAATGTCCCAAAGGGTTTACACACCTGAGGAGGCATATGCCATTCTTGCCATGTCGGATGATGAGAGCAGCGGGGAGCTCCCATTATCCGATTCTGGTTCGGAATACGAGCCAGTGGAGGATAGTGGCTCAGAGTCCAAGTCCCCGGAGGAAACCGTCCCTCCCAAAAGAATGCGATCAGCACCAAGATCAGGAGAACTGCCCACCACCAGCAGCGCCATACCCCAGGAAGAGGAGCCCAGTACAAGCAATGGAAATGCACGCCCAACCCGAAGAATCCAGCCCCAATCCTACCTTCCCGATGCCCTGGCAAACCCCTTATGGTTGCCTGCCAACTCAGGATCCGCTATCATCCCCCCTTTCACCGCACAGCCAGGTGTGCAGCCCGACACTACAAATTTTTCTAAATTTGATTATTTTTGTTTATTTTTCCCACAAGATTTGCTGCAGAATATAGTGGATCAAACAAATCTGTATGCATTCCAATTTATTGCTGCCAACCCCGATTCTTCCTACGCCCGCATGTTCCAGTGGCGGCGTCTAACATTGGAGGAATTTAAATTATTTTTGGGCCTTATGTTCAATATGGGGCTTACAAAAAAGAACAAAGTCCATTCATATTGGTCCAAACGCCCGATCCAACACATGCCCATATATTCCGCTGTCATGTCCAGGAAAAGATACGACATGATTATGCGCTTTCTCCACTTCAATGACAATTCACAGTGCCCTCCCCGAGATCATCCCAACTACGACAAATTGTACAAGATACGCCCCCTAATCAATGCCTTTTCCCAGCGATTTGAAGAAGTTTTCATCCCAGACCAAAAAATTTGTGTGGACGAGTCCCTCGTACATTTCACCGGCCGACTGCAGTTCAAGCAGTACATACCAAGCAAGAGAGCCAGGTATGGGTTAAAATTAAATAAATTATGTGATCGAGCCACTGGATACGTCTGCAAATTCAGGATCTACGAAGGCAAAGACTCCCAGCTCCAGCCCCGTGATTGCCCCACATATATTGGAACCAGTGGGAAAATTGTCTGGGAGTTGGCATACCCCCTGGTCGGAAAAGGTTACCATTTATATGTTGATAATTATTATTATACCAGCCTGCCCCTTTTTCGCCACCTTTACAGTAAACAAACCCCGGCCTGCGGTACCTTCAAAAAAAAACGGAAGGGATTCCCACAAAATTTATTGACAAAAAAATTGCGACCTGGAGAATCGGCATCCATGAGGATCGAGGAGGTGTTGGCCATGAAGTGGAGGGACAAGAAAGATGTCCACATCCTCTCTACGATCCACAATGACACCATGGTGGAGATCCCAAGAAGACGCGGCTCCATTGTAAAGCCTGAATGTGTCCACGACTACAATTTGTACATGGGGGGGGGGGGTGGATTTAAACGACCAGATGCTACAGCCCTACTTATTAACCAGAAAGTCCCGTTATTGGCACAAAAAAGTTGCGTTTCACCTGTTTCACATAGCCCTTTTTAATTCGTTTGTCTGCTACCAAAAAGCAACTCAAAATCACCGACTCCACTACCTCCAATATATCGAAGATATCATCGATGCCCTCATTTACCAACAAGATCCCGCCCCAGGAAGCATTCGCTCTGATAGTGTGAGTCGGCTTCACGAGCGACACTATCCCTTTAGCATCCCCCCCACAGAATCTGGAAGAAGACGCCAAAAGAAATGCCGTGTATGCAGCAGAGGAGGAGTAAGAAGAGACACCAGCTATTATTGTCCCGATTGTCCCTCCCAACCTGGCCTGTGCATCGGAAATTGCTTCAAAAATTATCATACATCCATTAGTTCCCCTTATTATTAACAGACTGCCATTTCCCCATTTGCCTGCTACCATGTTACTAACTACTTTCCATGTTAATTAACTGACCCTGGCCTGTTTACCGACGATGTCTTTGCTTGCCGATTTAAACCACGTTTCTGACCTCCACGTGCACCAACCTCAGCCTGTTTACCGACGATGCCTCTGCCTGCCGATTTTAAACCACGTTTCTGACTTCCACGTGTACCAACCTTGGCCTGTTAATCGATCATGTTTTTGCCTGCCACTTGGACTGATCTTTTGGCCATCTACTTTTAGTACACAGGGGTCTCACATATGTGAGGGGCTTCAGAATAGCGTTCTGAGTAGAGAAAACCAGTTTTTCGTTTTCTGTGCTCCAAGAACAGGGTCTGGTTGCCCGGAGGCTTCAAAGCGATTTGGGTGGGAGAAGCCTCTACCCCTGTCCCCCTGGCCCTAAGCTTGATGGTCCTTCCTGCTGCCTGGACCAATAATTTGGCTGTGCTGACCATATTACTGCCTGTAATGACCCATGACATTATGGACCATGTTTCTTCCTGCTGCTTGGACCAATACTTTGGCGGTGTTGACCATATATCTGCCTGCTGCCTCTACTGACTTTGGACAGCATTTCTGCCGGGACACCTCTGCCTGCTACCTGGACCTGTGCTTTGGCTGTGCTCTGGCTGTGCTGACAGTATCTCTGCCTGTGCGAACTATGGACAGTATTCCTGCCTGCTGCCTGGATGATTGCTTTTGCTGTCGCTGACCTCATCCCTGCCTGCTGCCTGGACCGATGCTCTCCTCTGTGGACCACTGCACTTCTAAAACCACAGGTAATCTTTTGTTATTTGGTATGTACCTGCTATGTGTTAGATATATGAAGGGCCTTCAAAAATGTGATCGGTAGTCAGAAAATGATATGTGCAATTAATGCTGCTAGAATGCCTGGAGGTGCTACTTGGATGTTGGGCCTCTGTATGTGGCCAGGCTGTGTAAAAGTCTCAAACATGTGGTATCGCCATACTCAGGAGGAGTAGCAGAATGCATTTTGGGGTGTTATTTTTGCTATGTATATGCTATGCGTTAGAAATATCTTATAAATCGACAACTTTGTGTAAAATAAATGCATTTTCATTTTTTTTCCACATTTTCCAAAACCTTCTGGAAAAAAATGAACTGTTCAAAAGACTCATAATGCTTCATAGATTATATGTTGGGGTGTGTGCTTTCCAAAATGGGGTCATTTTGTGGAAAATTCCATTGTCCTGGTGCTCCAGGGCCTTCAAAAGTGTAATAGGTGGTTGAGAAAGGATATGTGCGATTTATGCTTGTAGAACGCCTGAAAGTGCTACTTCAATGTTGGGCCTCTGTATGTGGCCAGGCTGTGTAAAAGTCTCACACATGTGGTATCGCTACACTCAGGAGGAGTAGCAGAATGTATTTTGGGGTGTAGTTGCAATTATGCATATGCTGTGTGAGAGAAAAAAACTGTTAATATGACCAGTTTGTATAAAAAAAAAAAAAAAAAAATTAAAATTTTCCCAAGAATTGTGGGAAAAAAATACAACTTCAAAAAACTCACCATGCCTCTTAGTAAATACCTTGGACTGTCTACTTTCCAAAAAGGGGTAATTTTGGGGTATTTGTACTTTCCTCGCTTGTTAGTGTCTCAAGAAATTAGATATCCCTTCAGTACATCAGGCGTGATCAGATGTGATAAATTTTCAGTGATTGCCACCATAGTTTGTAGACTCTATAACTTTCACAAAGACCAAATAATATACACTAATTTGGGTTCATTTTACCAAAGATATGTAGCAGTATACATTTTGGCACAAATTTATGAAGAAAAATTACTTATTTGCAAAATTTTACAATAGAAACTAAAAAAAAGTGTTTTTTTTTTAAAAAATTGCTGTTTTTTTGCTTATATCGCAAAAAATAAAAAACCCAGTGGCGATTAAATACCACCAAAAGAAAGCTCTATTTGTGAGAAGAAAATGATAAAAAATTTGTTTGGATACAGTGTAGCATGACTAAATAATTGTCATTCAAAGTGTGAGAGTACTGAAAGCTGAAAATTGGTCTGGGCGGGAAGGTGCATAAGTGCATGGTATTGAAGTGGTTAAACTTAGCTCTCGCCACAAAAAAAAAAGATCGTTGAGAGTAGATGCTCTACTGTCCCAAATTGCCACTCTTGAACAGCAAAACAAACACAAAACCAACCCAACATGTTAAGCGCAAATTTTGACACTTAGAAGAGAGCTCAGGCTCCACCTCCTTCAGACATACGAACAAATACAAAGAAAATTGAAAGCCACTTCTTACTCCACGTCCAACAAAGCAGGTAAAGCCCTTGCACAACGTATTAAAGGCAGGAGAATAAAAAACAAAATTGATTGATTATCTCACCCACACACTAATGAATCACTCAGAAACCCACAGGATATAGCAGACGCATTCAGCGCCTACTACAGTGACTTATATAACCTAAAGAGACCCAGACACATATCAACCCTCCCCAGATGACATCCATGACTTTCTCTCACGCATTAGACTCCCTTTGTTGACGACTGAACAAATCTCTAGTCTCAACGACCCTTTTACGATACAAGAAGTGATAGAGACCATTAATAATATCCCTTTAGGAAAATCTCCGGGCCCAGATGGCCTCACGGGAGAATACTTCAAGCAATTCGTGCACCAACTAGCTCCCCATCTCACGAACCTATTCAACGATGCGGCCACCTCTGCCAACTTCCCACATGAATCCCCACAAGCGCTATTTATCACACTCCCAAAACCAGGCAAAGAACCAGTTGCACCTCAAAATTTCAGCCCAATTTCGCTTCTAAATCTAGACTTGAAAATATACGCAAAAATGATTGCTACACGACTGATACATATTATGCCCAACCTGATCCACAGAGATCAATCAGGATTCACGTCCGGTAGACAAGCGTCTGACGCCACGAGGAGACTGATTGATTGACGTCATTCACTTTGCCGAGTCTAGTGGAACGCCTTCTCTGCTCCTGGCACTGGACGCGGAGAAGGCGTTCGACAGAGTCCACTGGAACTACTTACATCAGGTCCCCCAAAAGTTTGGCTTCAAAGGTCAAATACTAAACGCCATACTAGCACTATACACAACCCCCTCGGCCCGAGTGTTTTCAATGGCACCGCCCGCTGTCACCACTGATCTTTAATCTACTCATGGAGCCCCTAGCCGAGCACATTAGGCAGAACCCTAAAATATCAGGATTTGAAATAGGCCGGCAAACGCACAAGATTAGTCTATTCGCAGACGATGTAATACTCATGATCACGGACCCGACTTCCTCCCTAGCAGAAGTACAGAACACTCTTCAGTGGTTTAGCAAGATCTCTTATTACAGAGTAAACGCTACTAAATCATATATACTAGCTCTAGGAATAGACGCCACCTCAAGAAACCTACTCCAATCCCAATTCCCCTTCACGTGGGCAACACACAGTATCACGTATCTAGGGATTCAGCTGACAAGATCATCAAAAAACCTATACAGTAGCAACTTTATACCATTTCTTACTAAACTCCAAACCGAGGTCCAAAAACTGGCTAAACACGAACTTTCGTTGTCAGGTAGACTTGCCGCGTTCAAAATGTTACATCTTCCCCAACTGCTTTACCTCTATAGGACCATTCCTATCCCTATCCCGGTATCATACTTTAAATCTCTCCAAACACTCCTCAACAAATTTCTCTGGCAAGGAAAGACACCTAGATGCGCAAAACACACTCTAATCAAACACAAACTAGCAGGTGGGTCAGGGTCAATCGAGTTTGAAGACTACTACTGGGCATCATTACTGACACAACTACAAGACTGGTTCCACGAATCTCCTCACATGCTTTGGGGACATTTAGAAGCATCAATGATTAAACACCGTACCTTAAAAGTTGGTTACTGGGAATCCCCCACGGCACTCCAATCTCCAAAGCCCTACCTCCCACAATCAGAGCCTCAGCCCTAGCCTGGAAGAAAATAGTGAACCAAGGTACAAAAATGGAATACTCATTCTCTCCTCCTCTACCGTTAGACATACTTTGCCATTATACTACAGATCTTTCTTTGACACATTGGGTAGCTAAAGGTATCAACCATATACAGGATCTATTCATAGAGGACCCTATTGACGTTCTAAAAATTACAACTAAAGTTCGATCTCCCCCATACAGAGCTCTTTACCTACATTCGAATCAAACATTGCTTATCTCAACCAAACCACATATTTTACACACTCCCCCCTAAGGTGTGGACACACTTGACAAATCCCCCCTCCAAAAATAAGGGGAATCTCCCTCTTTTACAACATTTTCCATCAAAAACAGAAATTCCCTAAATCCAAACCTCACCTCCACTAGGACACAGACCTCGGGCAAACCTTCACAGATACACAATGGCACACAGCTCTACGCTCTATATACAAAGTTACCCAAAACTCAGCATTCTGGGAACTCACACAAAAAATATCCCTGAGGTGGTACCTTACACCCACAAAACTTGCCTCATTTGACAATACTACTACTTCAGACACATGCTGGAGATGCAACTCAGAGGAGACCTACTACACATTCTCTGGTCCTGCCCTTCCATAAAACCATATTGGACAACCATCTTCCGCATCTTGTCGGATATCACAAAAGAATACATAACACCATCACCGGCACTGGCATTTCTCAATCTGTCGTTCGAGCAGATCCCAGGACCGTTGAGAATGCTCACAACTAACATCCTCCTTGCAGCTAGACTTAGCTTGACTAGACTATGGAAGAACACCCAATCACCTATGATAGAAAATACTCTCGATCTAGTAAATTTTCATTTTAACTATGAAATTTTAATGGCATCCAGCAGAGGCCTACTCATGAAAACAAAAAAAGAATGGGATCCCTGGTCTAACTGGGACAGAACGGAACTGTTCCTATGACCCAACAGCTCAGATAGTAAACCCTAAACCTGATAATTAAACCTATGCCACATTACGGAAGTGGAATACACTGTTTTGCTTACATGTATGTGCCGACTTCTTTTGAAAAAGAGAATGTAATCTTTGAGATCTTTGAGCTGTATATTTGATTTATCCTGAAACGGAATTGGAACGCAACATGTATAAATTTCATGTCATCTGTTTGAAAATCCAATAAAAATCTATTGTTAAAAAAAAAAAGGATTGTGGAGGAAAGAAAAAAAAACTTCATCAACTACTTGAATGGTAGAATTGTCCATAATAGTACAACTATTTAGGAATTGGTTAAAGTCTATGTTTAATTCAAAAACAACCCGAGGGTCAAAAGGAGACCACTCAAACAAGTAGTTGTGAATGAGGACCAACTGTGGACTTCCAGCCAATTGACCAACAACCCTCCAAATGTCCAATTATTTTAGAAATTGGTAAACGTTGTCACAATAATAGTGGATAAAATCGCACAACCGTGCCCAGAACCACACACACATACCAATGTTCATACACACAGCAATACCACAGTTTATGACAGACCAAAGCTATATCATCTCAACTGGTGAGTCTAAGCATAGGGCCCTAATTAGGCTTTAATGGCGTTTACTAATCCAATTGCATTTTCCGCCTAATGCAATAATCCACCTGTATAGAGATGTCAGGTCAGAGAACACTGGTTGGTGTTGGGCACATAATCCAAAGTCTGCTACTAATTTCCCCTAGTATGAACTGGGATGGGCTCAATGAGCCAGAGTGCTGTTTAATCTCTAACATATATTAGAGCCAAGGTGAAATCCTTTGTAAACATAAGCAGACCAACCTCTAATCCCCCCCTTTATGTTAATTTTATTCTGGACTTCTGTCCCACGGTGTCATGGTGAGGTACATCACTTTCGCTGTGCCCTCCTCCTTCCCCAGTCGCCTTCTGGGACCTATGTGTGTCCCAGAAGATGACGGGACCCTTAAGAAAGGGCAGCGTGACTCGCACATGCGCAGTAGGAAACAGGCTGTGAAGCCACAAGGCTTAACTTCCCGTTTCTCTTCATAAGGATGCATGCATCCAGAGCTGATGGACGGGTCGGCTTCGGGTGCCAGCTCCCTGAACAGGTTAGTGTCCTGATATTAAAAGTCAGCAGCTACAGTATTTATAGCTGCTGACTTTTAATTATTTTTTCACCCAGGGTGGAACGCCGCTTTAAATTGCTTGAACTTTCCCGCCATGGGGAATATAGTCCTGCAACAGATGCACATTAGCTGTCACACTATGTGAAAAGGGCTGGAACTTGGATTTGGATGCCGCAACTTCTGTACGTACTACATAATTCCCCAATTTGGGTGTGTAAAAAGTGGTTTAAAAAAATAGATACGGTCTTCAGGGAACTGATTTGGAAGGGTAAGAATAAGCTTAAGTACCTTGCAATTACAGAAGCAGGAAGGAGGAGTAGTGCTCCCACACCACTTCAGCTACTTTTTAGCGTCACAACTTTAGCATATGGTGGGCTGTAACCTGGAAGGGGGAGAGGTAGGGAGGCCCTAGAGGTGGGCTCTTTCCCCCCGGGGCTTTCAACACTGAGATTGATGATGAGAGTATGGGATACAATGAAGACAATACTAAAGTATAGAGGACTCACAGAGTACACCCCCCCTATGGAAGAACAGTAAATTGGGAGAAGTGCAGAAGATTGGGGTGGCGAGGGAATGGGAGAGATGCGGAATAAAATGCGTTACCCAGTTATACCAAGCTGACACCCTGAAAACTTTTCAGGTACTGAGAGAGCAATTTTCTGTGCCAAATTAATCCTTCTTGAATGGAGGACGATACCGGTGCTCCAAAAGATCTTCAAAGCAGAAACAGGGAAAGGCCTTATTTCAAAGACATATCCACTTATAAATAAGTGGAGACTGGGAGGGGCAGTGGTCTCTAAACATAAGTGGAAGTGGGTACAAGACATAGGAAATATATCTGAAATACAATGGAATAGAATTCTTGAAGTTGCCCCAATGGTATCGCTCTCCCCCTCCCAGAAGATGTCACACCGGTTTCTATTAAATAGAACTTATTACACTCCACGTAAACTTTTCCAGTTTGGTCAGAGACCGGATGCAAGTTGTCCCAGGTGTAGGGATATAAATGGGGACCTGATTCATATGTTTTTGAGATGCCCAAAGCTGTTTCGCTACTGGAGAGAGGTAATAGGAATCATCGACCGGGTGTTTGGAACCTTTACAGAGTTGGAGGAGAAGCACTGTCTCCTGGGACTAGTAGAAGGGATGGGCATCCAAGGAAACACCCAGATTGTGGTTCTTAGATGCTTATTTCAAGCCAGGAAGCTTATCGCTCTGAGATAGCAGTTGGTGTTGCCTCCTTCCAGTAGCGAGTGGGCAAATAACATGAATGTGACAATTCTCAAGGAGAAATCGGTGTAAGTGAAGCAGGGGGAATTAAGGAAATATGATAGCATCTGGAAACCCTGGTGGGAAGCAAGAGGGATTAACATCTATAGTACTCTAGAGCCCAAGGGATGACCCTATAGGGACAAGGAGAAGAGGAGAAAGAAAAAAGGGAAAGGGAATAGAAAAAAAGGAAAATACTTTTTCTTTATGATAGAGGCGAGTGGAAGTGAAGGATGAATGGGATGAGGGTGAGTGGACAATTGGATGGGTTGGGCTACCAGGGTCAAGAAGAAGGGGACAGCACCACACGTAGGTCTATACCCCCTCAGGAAATGGCCTAGAATACAGACTTTTTTGACATTCTTTCTCTAATTTGATAGGCGGTTGGGATGCGGGGGGCATGTCTAGTTTATCACTTGCTGATGTATGTTGTAAAAAGTAAAAAAAAAATGTTTCAATAAAGAAATAAAGTTAAAAAAAAAGTTCAATAGGAACAACGACCTCCAGTGCTATAATAATTGGGATGTTAATTGCTGCCTGAGGGCTCTCATCACTCCCATGTGCTGCACTTAGTTTGTTTGCCGCTCCCGTGATTTTCGATGGTACTCGATGGCATCAAAATACCATCTATTTCTCCATTCCCATTCCCTAGGGAATGCAAGGCAAGGATCAGTTCACGTTTGGCGTGCTCCGACAGCGCATCCACTCTTGTGCTGTGTTCTATGTCCTACATGGTCTTGACGAGGGTGGCGTCTCTTCCACCGCCGGCATGGGCAGTGTGGGCAGATCCTGGGCCCGCAGGCAGGTCTAAACCAATGGCAACAAAAGTGAGTACACCCCCTAAGTGAAAATGTCCAAATTGGGCCCAATAAGCCATTTTCCCTCCCTGGTGTCATGTGACTTGTTAGTGTTACAAGGTCTCAGGTGAATGGGGAACAGGTGTGTTAAATTTGGTGTTATCGCTCTCACTCTCTCATACTGGTCACTGAAAGTTCAACATGGCACCTCATGGCATGAAACTGAGCTGCAGCATGGTGGCCAAGACCATACAGCGGTTTAACAGGACAGGCCTCGCCATGATCGACCAAAGAAGTTGAGTGCAGGTGCTCAGCGTCATATCCAGGGGTTGTCTTTGGGAAATAGATATATGAGTGCTGCCAGCATTGCTACAGGGGTTGAAGGGGTGGGGGATCAGCCTGTCAGTGCTCAGACCATATGCCGCACACTGCATCAAATTGGTCTGTGAGGCTGTCGTCCCACAAGGAAGCCTCTTCTAAAGATGATGCACAAGAAAGCCTGCAAACAGTTTGCTGAAGACAAGCAGACTAAGGACATGGATACATGGCTTGTAGTCCGATGAGACCAAGATAAACTTATTTGGTTCAAATGGTGTCAAGTGTGTGTGACGGCAACCAGGTGAAGAGTACAAAGACAAGTGTGCCTTTGCCTACAGTCAAGCATGTTTGAAGGGGTGTCATGGTCTGGGGCTGCATGAGTGCTGCCGACACTGGGGAGCTACAGTTCATTGAGGGAACCATGAATGTCTTTTTTTTTTGTAAATTCTTTATTTCTACATTTTTCTTTTACCCATAGACAATTTCAACCACATAATAAAAACCATAATGCAAAACATTTTACATATTACAAATCAATTATATTATAATAAATCAAAAAAACAAAACAGAATATGGATTGTCTATTTCTTTACTTACCCCTCCCTCCCACCCATTCTATATATCGCAGTCATCTGCGCCTGTCCCCTTTAACCCCGAAGCAAACCCCCCAAAAAAAAAAAGGAAAGGAAAAAGGGGAGATAGGGGATACCATTCCCCACCCTTGCCTGCTGGGCTCCATTGACGGGATTAACGTCTCCCCTAGGGGGCTTCTAGGCCCATTCTCTGTCTTTTCCCTCTTCCGATTTTACAAATTCTTCCCATGGTGCCCATATCTCATTACTTTGTTCCGTTCTTCCTATTGTGCTGGGCCATAAATTTTCCATTATCCAAATTTGTCTAATTTTTTCCAGCCACATAGAAATGGGGGGTGTTCGAATTTCCTTCCAACATATAGATATGCAGCTTTTGGCTGCATTCACCATGTGACATATTATTGACTTTTTATATCTTTTTATCGGGATTTGGGAACTTTGTAACAGAAAGAAGGCAGGATCATCCGGAACATGATATTCTGTAAACATTTGCGTTATCCTCTGAACTTCCAACCAAAACCGTCTAATCACTGGACATTGCCAAAAAATATGAAGAATAGTCCCCCGTTCACCACAGTTTCTCCAACATCCATCTGACTCTCCTGGGAAAAATTGATTTAAAACTGCTGGTGTATAGTACCATCGTGTTAACAATTTATAGTTAGATTCCTGTATTTTAGTACATCTAGAGGTACTCAATGCCAGTTGTTCTATTTTCTTACTCTGTATTAAGGGGAAGCTTTGATTCAGATCTCTTTCCCATTTACTCAGACTTTTTATTTTATACTCTTCTGGAGGTGTTACAAGAAGAGCATATATTTTGGATATAACATGGGAGATTGGTTCCTTTTCTTCACAGTATGTCTCAAATCTTGTGCAAAGGTCTACAATATTTCTCCATTGGGCCAAGGGATACTAAGAAATGTCGTACATGTCGTGCCTGCCAGGCCGACATTTCAAATTGACCACCCTGTTGGGACATATTTTCTATTGTTGGCCAATTATCTAAGTTCATAAAGTGTGATACTTGATATAATCCTCTATCTCTAAGTCCCTGAAAGCCTCTTACCTCCAGTCCTGGTGGAAACACTGGGTTCCCCAGGACTGGTGTCAAGGGTGACTGTTCTGTAGATATTCTAGGGTTCCGACTTATCTTATATCCCACTTGAAGTGTAGGACCTATTATAGGGTGCGTTTTCAATGAGGAAGGTAAGGATATGCATAACACCAGATAGCTCTACTCAATGGAATAATACTTATTTGTTGTTCAATTCTGATCCATAACTTATATTCTGTATGCCTGCACCAATCTATAATCCTACCTAACTGCGCTGCCTGATAATACTTATACATATCTGGGGCTGCAATTCCACCCCGCTCCTTCGGTATTATTATTAAGCTTCTGTTAATCCTAGGTCGTCTGCAGGCCCAGATAAATTTTGAGAATTCTGTCCCTATCTGATTAAAATAGGACCTGGGAATATATATAGGTAGTGCCTGAAACAAATACAGAAACCTAGGAACTATATTCATCTTTAAAATGTTACACCTCCCAAACCAGGAATGCATGCCCTTGTTCCATTGTTTTAGAAGTGTTCTGACAGTCATTAGTAATGGTCGGAAGTTCAGATCAAAAATCTTTGTTAAATTTGAGGGGATCTGTGTCCCTAAGTAATTCAATGCCGTTGTCGTCCATCTAAATCTAAAGTTATGTTGAAAGTTTCTACTTAAGTGTCCCTGCATCGCAACTCCCGTTGCCTCTGATTTACTATAGTTTATCTTGAAGCCAGACAAAGCTCCATACTGTTCTATTTTCTTCAGCAAATTGGGCAATGATATTTGTGGAGAGGCTAAAGAAAACAATAAGTCATCAGCATACGCCGATACCTTATATTCTTCTCCTCCTATTCTTATTCCCACAATGTCTGGGTTCTGTCTGGTTTTATTCAAAAAGGATTCTAGTGTCAGAGCAAATAGGAGTGGCGATAAGGGACACCCCTGGCGGGTCCCATTTGAAATCGAAAATGTTTTAAAGTATACTCCATTTGCCTTTACCATGGCTTGTGGTTTCGAATACAGCTCAATTATCCACTGTAGCATCAGATTCCCAAGCCCCATGTGTCTCAGTACTCCTAACATAAATCTCCAATTCACCCTATCAAAAGCTTTTTCCGCATCCGTGTTTATGAACACACTAGGGTTTTTTATTTGGTTTGCTTGTTGAATTAAGTTTAGTACTTTAATGGTGCTATCTCTTGCTTCACGCTTGGGAATAAATCCCACTTGATCTAAATGTACTAACTGAGACACATGGGGTTGTAATCGAATAGCTAGGTTCTTTGTAAATATCTTTAAATCTGTATTTAATAAAGATATCGGTCGATAACTGCTACAGCACGTCAAGTCTTTACCTTCCTTTGGCAAAATCGTAATATGTGCTCTTAATGTATCTGGTGTGAAGGTAGTTTTCTGTCCGATGGCATTAAATAGTTTAGTCATGTATGGGCTTAATAAAGAATAGAAACTTTTAAAGTATTGTATCGAAAAACCATCTGGTCCAGGAGCCTTTCCGTGTTTTATTGTTTGTTTTGCTGTAAATATTTCCTCAGATGTAATGGGTGCTTCTAATTTTCTTCGGACCGGAGATGATAGTCGGGCTAATTGAGCAGAGGCTAGATATTCATCTAGAGACGAGTGAGGCAAAAGAAGAGGTGTTAAATTGTACAATGATGAGTAATACTCCCCAAATTCCTGTGCGATGTCTTTCGGGATCGAGAGTTTTTGGTCTCTTTTTCCCTTAATATAGGGTATATATGATCTTGTTTGTTGTTCTTTCAGTTTCTTTGCTAATAGTTTGCCGCACTTGTCTCTAGATTCGTATGTAGCCCGTCTCCCTCTTTGTAGTACCGCCTTTGCTTTATATCATAGGATATCTGATATCTGTCGTCTTAAATGTGCTAATTCATTTCCTACTCCCCTTTCTGATGTCTCTTTATGTAGTATCTCCAATTCTTGAATCTTTCCCAGTAACTCATTTATTTCCTTTTCTCTGGCCTTCTTTACTCAGGAACCATGTTTAATTAAGATCCCCCTTATAACTGTTTTATGTGCTTCCCATACAATTCCAGGGTCACTTTCTGCACTGTCGTTTATTTGGAAATACCATTTATTTACTCAGATCTGCTAGAATTTCTGGTGATTGTAATAAGCTCTCATTCAATCTCCAACTCCATTCCATAGGATGAACTGCCCCTGATAGTGAGAGTTCTATTATGACTGGAGCATGGTCTGACCAAGTTATGCTACCAATTGATATATCCTGCACACTGGAGATTAATTGCTGTGGTATCAAAAAAGATCAATCCTTGAATATAATTGGTGTGGATTAGAGAAATATGTATAATCCCTCTCTTCAGTGTGCAGGATACGCCAAACGTCTATCAGTTGATTTTCATGAAGTTTCTGAAGAATACGCTTCCTTGTGCCAATAGATACTGAGGAGGAACCTCTAGAGGTATCAATTCTTGGATCTAAAGGTATATTAAGATCCCCCCCCCCCCAGAATTAGTTTCCCTTCTTTGAATTTTGTCAATTTTGATAACATTTTTCTGATCTTGATTTACGTTTGGAGTATAGATGGTAGCTAAAGTTACTTTTGTATTCCCAATAAATCCTTTCAAGAATAAATACCTCCCTCCTGGATCTACGTATTTATCCAACAAGGACCATGCTATTCTATTGGATATTAAAATAGCCACCCCCTTAGTTTTGGCCTCTTTGTTTGATGCCAAATATACATTGGGGAAGTATCTATTTTGAAGATATGGGAATTTTCCTTCCTTAAAATGAGTTTCCTGTATCATTCCAATATCTGTTTTAGTCTGTCTCAAGTCATGGTGTAGCATCCTACGTTTTTCCGGGATGTTCAGACCCCTCGCGTTTATGGAGAACACCTTTAGTCCTCCCATCTTCTATGGTCCAGCAGGCAAAGGGAGGGTAGGAAAAAAAAAAAAACCCCGGGGGTTATAACACCAGTACCTACTTGGGATTACCTATTTGCCCGTAGATACCGAATAAAAAAAAATGAAAACCAAACAAAATAGAGTAAATAATTCATAATTCATAATTCCACCCCTTCTCCCTCTCTTTACCTCCCCTCCTTCCAACACCATGCTCCATGGTTATTTTTTCTTTTTCATAACCCTTGCATGTTTAAACTAATCTTATTTTCTAACTTTTGCTTTACCATTTACTTCTTAAAAGGGGTATATACATAAGTAGATTACAATATATTATCCACCTACACGTTAGAGTCCATCACAGCTTCTGTGTAGCTAATTTTTGATATATAGAATACATTTTTCCATCACATCCTTGTTTCAAATCAATAATTTTAAAATAATTTCAGACTTCAGATTTCAGTTTCAAATTAATACATTCTATATCCATCACAGACATCTGCTTCCTATTAAGGATATTACTTGCAATTACAGTTGCTTAAGCCTCCTACCCCCCCTCCCCTCAAACAGCATATCATGAACATATTACCATATCGCATAACATATGCATAATCTCCCTCCCCCTCTCCCCACCCCCACCACCACCACTTCGAGTCAAAAAAAAAAACCCGGAACACTTTTTTTGCATGGAGGCCCTTGTAATAGAAAAAAGCATGACAGGTCCTCTTAAATATGAGATCTGGGGTCAAAAAGACCTCAGATCTCATATTTAGACTAAAATGCAATAAAAAAATTATTTTTTCAAAAATGACAACAAAAAAAAAAATGTACCTTCCGCCCTGCTATGGTATAGAGACTCGTCTCCATACCCAGCAAGGAAGAGGACCCGATCGCTTCCGCCGCTACCGACGGCTCCGGTAAACGGCGGAGGGCGCGTGAGAGCGGCGGGCAAGGGGGCCCCTCTCCCGCTGCCGATAACGGTGATCTTGCAGCGAATCTGCTGCAGAGACCACCATTATTGTTTACAGGACCGGCTCCTGAAGAGATGGATATCTCGGTTGTGGCAGCAGCTGCTGCCGTTACCGAAATATCCCTCTTCAAAGTGCCGACGTATATGTACATGAGCTGGTCCTTAAGTGGTTAAAGCGGCGTTCCAGCCTGGGTGAAAAAATAATTAAAAGTCAGCAGTTACAAATACTGTGCAATGGGGGAAGGAGGAGGGCACCGCGAAAGTGATGTAGGACACCGTGGGACAGAAGTTGCTGCAGGACTATACTGCCCATGGAGGGAAAGTTCAAGCACTTTAAATTAACTGGTACTGGGAGGATACCTCGGCTCTAACATATGTTAATTAAACAGCACTCTAGCTATTTGAGCCCATCCCAGTTCACACTAGTGGCAATTAGTAACAGACTTTGGATTAAGTTTCCAACACCGACCAGTGTTCCGAGTTCTCTGACCTGATACCTCCTATATAGGTGGATTCTTGCATTAAGTGAAAAATCCAATCGGATTAGTAAACACCATTTAAGCCCGATTAGGGCCCTTTGCTTAGATCCACCAGTTGAGATGAGATGATATAGCTTTGGTCTGTCATAAACTGTGGTATTGATGTGTGTATGACCATTGGTATGTGTGTGTGTGTGTGTGTGGTTCTGGGCCCGGTTGTGTGTGATTTTATTCTTTATTATTTTGCAATGTTGTCCAATTGTTTTAGAAATTTTGGAAGGTTGTTGGTCAATTGGCGAGCAGTCTGAAATTGTATTTTTTCCAAATTAATAAAGCTTTTTTCATATTTGTATAAAAAAAAACAAAAAAAAACGCAGTCCTCATTCACAACTACTTGTTTGAGTGGTTTCTTTTTGACCCTCGGGTTGTTTTTGAAATATATAGTTCCAGTTGTTGAGGGACCCCACTGTATCGCTGAGGCAGTTTTTGATCTGCTGCAATCGGTAGTTTTTGATTATAATTCCTTGACGGGAACTTTGACCCCTTTTTTTTTATCATCTAGCTATATGTTTAATTCAAACTGGACATGGGGGAAAAGGAAAGAAAGCAGTAGTCTCTGATCATGGACAGGGGAATAAATGTGGATCAGATAGTGGGGTTGATTTACAAACTCTGGTGCAGCTGTGCATGGTAGCCAATCAGATTCTAACTTCAGCTAACCACTTCAATACCATGCACTTATACACCTTCCTGCCCAAGCCAATTTTGAGCTTTCAGCACTGTCGCAATTTGAATGACAATTGCGCGGTCATGCAACACTGTACCCAAACAATTTTTTTATCATTTTGTTCCCACAAATAGAGCTCTCTTTCGGTGGTATTTGATCGCCTCTGCGATTTTTTTTTTTTTTTGCATAACAAATAAAAAAGAGCGAAAATTTTGAAAAAAACTAAGTTTTTCTTTGTTTCTGTTAATTTTTTTTGTAAATAAGTACCTTTTCTACTTCAATGACGGGCACTGATAAGGCGGCACTAACGGGCACTGATAAGGCGACACTGATGGGCACCAATGAGGTGGCACCGATGAGGTGGCACTGATGATGGGCAGTGATAGGCGGCACTGATAGGCGGCACTGATGGGCACTGATATGTGGCACTGGTATGCGGCACTGATGGGCACTCATAGGTGGCACTGATGGGCACTCATAGGCGGCACTGATGGGCACTTATAGGCATCACTGTCAGACGCGAGTGAGGAAGAGCCGATCAACGGCTCTTCCTGTTTACATCGTGATCAGCCGTGATTGGATACGGCTGATCACGTGGTAAAAAGCCTCCGCCGGAGGCTCTTTACCGAGATCAGTGCAGCGGTGTGTCAGACTGACACACCGCTCCACTGATCGCCACGATGCGTGCCCCCCCGGGTGCGCGGTGGCTGTTATCCTGCAGGACGTCAATAGACGTCCAGTGTGGATAACAGAACCACTTCCCGGATGTCAATCTCCTATTGACTGGGCGGGAAGTGGTTAAGTTCTGACAAAAAAAATAGAAGCTGATTGGTTTCTATGCACAGCTGCACCAGATTTTGCACGATCCTGTTTTTATAAATCAACCCCAGTGTGTAGTGCTCAATGCAGCAGACAATACTGTAGGGAGAGATTGGGGTGGAATGCAAACAATGAGTCAGGTGCAGCAACAGGGATAACAAAAACTACTTTAGGTTTGTACAGTCAGCTTTATTGTTTGAGAATAAAACGCATCCTTCATTGATGCTGACTTTAGGGTACAATCAGTGGAGCCAACACCTTCAAATAGCTATGTAAAACCATGCAGTGAATTTGCTTTGTGGAATTGTATTAGCAGGCTGCAGATGTGCTAGTATTATAAGTCTGGATTTTCATTTCAGTATATCAGCTAGGCTTGTGCAATTAGTTTCGTAACAAATCGAAATTCGTCCGAATTTTGCAACTTTCGGACATTCGGAAGCATTCGAATTTCCGAACAAAGCAATTACGAATAAAACAGAATCCAAAATAAATTATACCGCAAAATAGCGATTGTCCGAATGTCTTCGGCATTATTCGTTATGAAAAAAGTTACGAATGTACGAATCCATACGAAGCACAATAACACTCACTCTGCTCTCTGCTTCTCCCTCACCGTGCTGAACTCCCTCTCAAAATGGTGTACAGGGGCGGAGGCTACAGCCGCATGTAAAAAACGGAAATAAAATACGAGATTTCTAATCCATTCGAAGCACAATAACACTCTGCTCTGCTCTCTGCTTCTCCCTCACCGTGCTGAACCCTCTCAAAATGGTGTACAGAGGCGGAGGCTATAGCCGCATGTAAAAAACGAAAGTAAAATACGAGATTTCGAATCGTTACAAATAACCGCTATGTATTTAGAAAAGTACAAATCCATTCGAAGCACATTAGGCATAATAGGCAGCGTCGTTGTGAGAGAGACACGGAAAATTACGACTCAACGAACCCAAAAAAAGTTACGAAAGTAGGAGTTGTGTCCAGAATCAACGAAAAACAACGTACCCTACCAAAAGTACGAATTATAAATCAACTAAAAATTCAACGAAAAATGGCGCTTGCGAAAATACGAATTAGTCCGAACACGAAAAATCCCGTCTAGCAAAATTACGAATGATTACGAATCAACAGGACCAAAAAGAAACGGACCGAAACTAAACAAATTTTTCCGTTGTGCACAAGAAACGAACCGAAACTAAGCGAATTTTTCCGTTGTGCACAAGTCTAATATCAGCAGCCTGCTCATACTTTAACACAGCAAATGTGCCACAAGGTTTCACATACTGCATGTTGCTATAAGGGAGTATCTGCTCAGCTCCTAAAAGATTGTATTCTACAATTTAGCCATAAAGAAATTCATACTCCCAAATGGATTGGCATTCTGTTCATTCTCAAACAATAAAGACAATTGTAATGGTTATCCCTGTTGGCACCCCTTGAATATGTACAGTATCTCACAAAAGTGTGTACACTCCTCACATTTTTGTAAATATTTTATTATATCTTGTCATGTGACAGCACTGAAGAAATTACACTTTGTTATGTAAAGTAGTAAGGTAGGGGGGCGTGTCCGGAAGCCGATCAGGGAAGACGTGCGGCCATTGAGCTCCGCAATTGCTGCTCTAATCTACGGCCATCCTCGCTGCAGGCTTGGTGGGGGTCGGTCCAAATCTACACCCCTTATCCCTGAGGGTCCCCTACCTTCATCCTGGCCTGAGTCGTGCCTCCCGGCCAGCCGATTGGAGCCCGCCAGGTCCGCTCCACGCAGCCCAGGCCCGCCGCCATCTTGAGGCCTACGAGACCTCCGCCGCTCCCCTGTTGAGCTACGGACATCCCGCGGATGCCCGATACCCCCGCCGGGGCTTCGGTGGAGGTGGGGAACCTCTTTATACGTTTGCCGGCCCGTGGTCAGCTCCGGAGCCTGGTCGCCATCTTGCGGCCTGCGGGACAGTCGGCATCCTCCGGCCTACATTGCCGCGATCGGCAGGGGGGGGGACGATGCGGAGCTTGATCGCACCAGAGCCTACACTGGACTGACCTCTGTGCCTGTGAGACCTCAGGAGTAACCCCGGAAAGTTCGGTCCCACGGGTCCGCGGCGGCTGGCTCTGGGAAAGTCCGCGGCTTTGGCCTACCTCTGGTAGTCGGCGGCCATCTTGCTGCTCCCACTACACCCATCCGGCAGCAGACACCATCCCCCCTTGTCTCCACTTGTAGAAGGCCACAGGAGGACCTCTGAAGACCTGATATAAGGACACCTTGAGGCCTACGGAGCCCCCCCCTGTCAGGTACTGTGCTTTATCAAACCCCTGGTCATCTCCTACTCCTGCCCCTGGACCCCTGCCCCTGGGGTTGAATGGTTTCTTCCTACATTAGCCAGAGACTGTAGAGGGAGGGATACCGGAGGCCTATTACTACAATTGTTCATTGACGGCTGGCCATCCCCCCTCACAACACGCGAAAAGCTGCCTGTCCCCAATCCCCGCAACACTCCCATTGCAAACTTACCTAGTAGACTCTGATCGTGACAAATTCATAAAGGCCATTTTGCTACATCCAGAGGGCCACCCCCCCCCCTGTTAAACGTACGCGGCAGACCGGTTGTGGACATATACCTGACGCAAAATTTACCCACCGGATACTCACTTGACATGAGTTTTGTTGGAAGGCGCATGCACGGCTTCTAGCCGTGGCGGACGTGTGAGACCCCCGCCGCCTCCCTGTGACTCCCACTAAACGTTCAACGGCTTTGATTTCTAAGGGAGTCGTCTCCTCAGTTCCACGCGACGGCCACGTGCCCCATGGGCAAAATTGGAGACCAACGACACAACTACACCACGGTCTTCAGATCTCAGACTTCAACCACGATGGACCGCTTCCTGAATAAGCCTACATCCACAGCCTCAAATATTGATGACGGCGCACAAACCGGACTGGAGCAATCAGACGTAGACACAGGTACTTTTTTTGCCATTCTCCCCACCCCTGTACCGGGGCCATCCCCCCCGCTGACAGAAGAAGTTTTAGATGCCAAATTACAGTCCCTACTCCAGGCTATTACCCATAACATCGCACAGGAAGTCGGGAAGTTAGCGAAAGAATTACGGGGGGAAATTAGCCAGCTTGGAGAGCGCACTGATTCCCTAGAATACAAATTCGATGAGATGGTTCAATATGTACAGGTGCTTGAGGAAGATAATGCTGCCATAAAAAACACAGTTACTCAGCTCCAAGCCCAACAAGAAGACCTAGAAAACAGGGAACGCAGGCAAAACTTGAGAATCAGAGGTATCCCGGAAGCTGTTGAAGACAGAGACCTCCGCTCCTACCTTCTAAGCTTATTTAATGTACTTGCTCCAAACATCCCTGACATAGACTGGCGCTTGGACAGAGCTCACAGATCACTGGCCCCTAAACCCCCGGCTGGCGCTAACCCAAGAGATGTGATTGTCAGATTTCATTACTATGATAGTAAAGAAGCTCTAACCACTGCAACCCGTAATCAATCCAGAATCGAGTTCAAAGGATCCAAGATCCAAATCTTTAGTGACCTCTCCCCGATTACTTTAGCTAGAAGAAGGAACCTGCACCCACTGACGCTACTACATCTCCAATCTCATAAAGTCGTATATCGTTGGGGGTTCCCCTTCCGCCTTTCTGCATCTCGAGATGGCGTACAATATTCTCTCCGTGATCTTCAAGAGAGCGACACCTTTTTACGCAACCTGGGCATACCCCCTCTTCCTGATGAAGATCCAGCACCGCTTCCTGTTACTCCTAAACCGTTGACGGCTCCAAATCGCATTTGGACCCCGGTACGCCAGAAACCATCCAAGTCCAATCTTACGCCCCAGAGGCGTCATGCTTCAAGATTCCCAACCTGAACTTCCTTTTAAAAATGTCTGAGGTTCTGTATACCAAATTTATTTGGCCTCCAGTTGTTGTTTTTTCTATGTTATTTTTTGGTGTTTTTTGAGTGGCCATTGGCCCCTTAGCGGGGTTTTTCGCATCCCCTGGCCCGGGGGATGCGTGGCTTGTTGCTCCACAGCCACCCTGGTTTATCGGTTCTATATATCTACTCCCTCAGTTTTATACTCCAGGACTCTTTGCTCTGGGAGGTGGCGGGGGTTTTCCCGTCTCCATGTCTGGGGGCTCTCGTGCTCCTCTTAATGACCCAAGGCTTGGTCCTGGGTTTCCTGGAGGCAATCGGCCTTCCAGGTTTCTATTTAGTAGAAGTTGACCTTTTTTTTGTTTGTTTTTTGTTTTTGTTTCTACATTTATTTTTTTCTATCAGGTCTTTTTTTTGACCTGCGGTTACTGTCTCAGACAGCCTTAAGACGTCCCCACTGCAATGCTACCAATGTTTTATTTGTATCTGTGATATTTTATTATTTTTTTTATATCCACAATGCACCATGGTATTTTTCATACATTATATATTGTAGGCTATGTCTATTGGTCTTTTTCCAGACTGAATTGTTATGGCTCTAAAATTTTTGACATGCAATGTTAAAGGTTTAAACTCTATTCAAAAAAGATGGCTGGCTTTGAAAGAGTTTAAAGCTTCTAGAGCAGATGTAATCCTGATTCAGGAGACTCATTTCCGTACTGGAGGATCCTTTAAATTCGCTAGTAAACACTTTCCTAAGTCCTTTATAGCATCTGACCCATCCGGGAAGGCAGGCGTAGCTATTTTGATTAATAGATCATGCCCTTTACGAGTTAAGTCTACCCACCTGGACCCCCATGGCAGATTTATTGTTCTGGACTGCTCCTTTCTCAATCAATCCCTTACTATTGTTAATGTGTATGCCCCCAATACAGGTCAGATCAAATTTTTATCCTCTATGTTTGAGATCCTAGACAATTTCTCCCAACCTTTCATGGTCATTGGGGGTGATTTTAATGTTACCATGTCACCTGGCAAAGACAGACACATATTGTTTCCATCCTCTTCCCCTGCCAGACCTGATCGCCTTTCTAAATCCTTTCGTAAGCTTATCAGAGCTAAAAATCTTTTAGATATTTGGAGGATTAAACATCCTACACATAAACAATACACGTTCTACTCACACTCCCACAAACTCTACTCCAGACTAGATCATTTTTTTATCTCTACTCCTCTCCTGCCGTCCACAATATCCTCTGATATCAATCCCATATTTTGGTCTGACCACTCGTCTGTAAACCTTGACATTCTCCTCTCTTCGGTGTCTCCTAAAACCTGTCATTGGAGACTCAATGAGACGTTTCTCCGTATCCCTGACATTAAAGATCACCTATCTGCTAGCCTAACTGAATACTTTCAACTTAATGCTGGTTCAGTCTCGGAGCCCTCCATTTTGTGGGAGGCGCATAAGGCCGTCTTCCGGGGACATTGCATTGCTACAGGTTCCCGTCTAAAAAAAGATGCTGCATTTCAATATTCATCTATTATGTCTGAACTCCGTTCGGCGGAGAGGCTCTTGTTGTCATCTCCCACGGTGGCTGGGCTCCGGACTGTTGTTTCCTTACGGAATCGACTTAAGGCCTTGAAAATGGATAAAATTGACAAAGCTCTTTTATGGTCCAAACAAAAATTTTATGAATACTCAAATAAACCTCACAAAATGCTGGTAAATAGGCTGAAACCCCGCCCCTTTCAAACCTCTCCTGACTTTCTTAGGCAAACGGATGGAACACCCACATATTGCCCTCTCACTATGTCCAAAATCTTTGGTGAATTTTATCACCAATTGTACAACTGCCTACGTACGGATTCCAGGTATGAATTTACTCAAGAGAAATTTGATTCATTCTTCGAATCCCTACAACTACCTAAACTTTCACCCGCACACTTAGCCTCCTTGAACTCGACAGTTACACCCGAGGAATTGGAGGATGTCATAAAACATCTCCCCACCCAGAAATCTCCTGGCCCTGATGGTCTACCGTACTCCTATTATAAGACCTTTTTACCTATCCTAAGCCCTCACTTGCTTTCTTTGTATGCTTCACTATTTAAAGGTACCATTCCACACCCACACTTTTTACATGCCCATGTTTCTGTGATCCCAAAACCGGGTAAAGACCCCTCCATCCCTGATAACTATAGACCCATTGCATTACTTAACTCTGATTACAAGATATTTACAAAAATATTGGCGAATCGATTGTCCCATTTCCTTCCCAGACTCATACACAAGGATCAGGTAGGCTTTGTGAGGACCAGACACGCAGGTGATAATACGAGACGCACGATCGATCTAATAGACCTATTGAACAAAATGTCCCGTCCAGCCCTGATACTGAGCCTTGATGCACAAAAGGCTTTTGACCGGCTCAGCTGGCCGTTTATGTTTGCTACCCTCTCCAAATATGGGTTTGGAGGTCCCTTTATTGCAGCCTTACACGCCCTATACTCATGTCCTTCATCCCAAGTACAACTATCCTCTTATCTGTCGTCATCCTTCTTATTGAGCAATGGTACCAGACAAGGATGCCCATTATCCCCCCTACTCTTCATCCTATGCCTTGAACCCTTAGCCGCGGCTATTCGCAACCATCCTGATATTCGTGGGGTCTTACTTCGCCAGAAGGAGTATAAATTAACCCTGTTTGCAGATGATATTCTGCTGACTCTGACTAGGCCCCATACCTCTCTTCCAAACCTCATAGCGCTACTGAACGAATTTAGTTCTATCTCGGGTTATAAAATTAACACCACTAAAACCGAAGCCCTACCTATACACATTCCACCCTCAGAACTCACAACTCTCACACAAAATTATTCATTTCATTGGTGCTCGGATTCCCTTAAGTATTTGGGGGTGAATCTAACCTCTTCATACTCCACTTTATATCAGGCTAATTACCCCCCGCTCTTCCGAGACATTGATCGGCTCTTGCGGCAATGGGATATGTATCCCATCTCTCTCTTGGGGCGCATTAATGTCCTGAAGATGTCTATTATGCCTAGACTTTTATACTTATTTGACACTCTCCCGATTCCCATTCCTATGTCCCAACTTAAAGCTACGCAAAGAGCATTTCTTAATTTCATCTGGCACTATAGGGCTCACAGGATTGCGGGCTCTGTAGTGCTGGCCCCTAGGGCAAGAGGTGGGTTGGGGGCCCCAGATCTCATTAAATATTATTACGCCACTCATCTTAAACCAATCATTGTTTGGTCCTCCAGAATGGCGCCTAGTGTGTGGGCAGAGATCGAAATGAGTGTCACTAGACCAGTACATCCATGCGCTATGATCTGGGCTAACCTGGATTCGTCTATAGGTCGACTTTGAAGTATTTGCCTAGGGCCAATGTTGTTCTCCCTCTCTGTGTGGAAAAAATGTTCACGCCAATTCTCTCTTGCATCCCCATGTCCACCGCTACTAAACGTGTTGTTCAATCCTGACATCCCTGATAGCCTATCTTATATTCGCATGCTTCCATGGACACAAGCTGGAATCTTTCAACTTCGAAACATTGTACACCCCCTCACTCGTACACTTTTGCCCTTTGCTGATCTACAGAGGAAATATCAGATCCCTAAACAATTGTTATACTCCTACTTCCAGATTAAACATTACTTTGCTTCTAAAGCAGCTTCTCTGACTCTTGAAAAACCCACCCCGTTCGAACTTTTATGTGCTCAGGGACCATACCAGAATCATCTCATTTCTGATATCTACAAATATTTGCATGACGCTGCCTCACTTACTGACACATCCCATCTATACATGTACAAATGGTCCCAATTAATAGGCCGTCCCATCCCCCTTCCTCAATGGAGGACGATTTGGGAGGCTATTTCCAGGTCTTCACGATGTGTAGAACAAAGAGAGACGGCATACAAAATTTTATATTTTTGGTATAGAACACCTGAAATACTACATAAATATGATCCCACAACTCCTCGCGTATGTTGGAGATGCCGGGGCGACGTTGGCTCTCATCTCCACATTTTTTGGGAATGTCCTTTGATTCGCCCATTTTGGTCTTCTGTCCAGACCTTTCTACAGCAGTTGTTAGACGTCACCCCCCCATTAGACCCGGTTCATTTCCTTCTAGGCCTGCCGATCCCTGGTGTCTCCAAACATACCCAAAAATTGGCTACCTATATCATTTTAGCAGCAAAACGGGCGATACCCTCACAATGGTTGTCCTCTTCCCCGCCCACACTTCCACAAGTTCTTCAAATATTGGGAATGATCTGTAAAATGGAACGCCTCACTGCAATGGTGCACGACACTCTTCCTCAATTTTCGAAAGTGTGGGATATTTGGGAACATTCAGATCTCATTCCTAATGGCACTTCCTTATCTTCCAGCGAGGAGAATTTATCTCGACCTTTATCCCACAGTTAGAATGTAGAGGTTTTGTTCACTAATCCCTTTGAAGATTCCATGGTGCTTTCCCCCCCCCCCCTTTTTTTTTTTGTGCTCTCACTCGGTGCGATACCTGCGTGGTGCCCTCGATTTCTGGGGGGGCGCCCTGGGTGTCTCACTGTCATCAGACCCAGTGAATACAATTTTGCTTACATGCGTTATATGATGTTTAGTTTTGTTTTGCCCATTCACTGGCTACTTACTCACTCGCTCAATTCCTTTTGTACGGCTAATATCCCATGATAATTGTATGTTGGTAGTACTGGGATTTGATTGATACACTTTTATTACATACTGTATGCTCTATTTTATATTCTGACAATCTTTTGTATCTGTTTTTTGTATACATGAAAAATTTCAATAAAAACTAAAATTGAAAAAAAAAAAAAAAGTAGTAAAGTAGTGAGTTCACAGCTTGTATAACAGTGTACATTTGCTGTCCCCTCAAAATAACTCAACACACAGCCATTAATGTCTAAACCGCTGGCAACAAAAAGTGAGTACACCCCTAAGTGAAAATGTCCAAATTGGGCCCAAAGTGTCAATATTTTGTGTGGCCACCCTTATTTTCCAGCACTGCCTTAACCCTCCTGGACATGGAGTCCACCAGAGCTTCACAGGTTGCCACTGGAGTCCTCTTCCACTCCTCCATGACAACATCACGGAGCTGGTGGATGTTAGAGACCTTCCATTTGAGGATGCTTGACAGATGCTCAATAGGGATTAGGTCTGGAGACATGCTTGGCCAATCCATGACCTTTACCCTCAGCTTCTTTAGCAAGGCAGTGGTCGTCTTGGAGGTGTGTTTGGGGTCGTTATTTTGGAATTCTGCCCTGCGGCCCAGTCTCTAAAGGGAGGGAATCATGCTCTGCTTCAGTATGTCACAGTACATGTCGGCATCCATGGTTCCCTCAATGAACTGTAGCTCCCCAGTGCCAGCAGCACTCATGCAGCCCCAGACCATGAAACTCCCACCACTATGTTTGACTGTAGGCAAGACACACTTGTCCTTGTACTCCTCACCTGGTTGCCACCACACATGCTTGACACCATCTAAACCAAATGCGTTTATCCTGGTCTCATCGGACCACAGGACATGGTTCCAGTAATCCATGTCCTTAGTCTGCTTGTCTTCAGCAAACTGTTTGTGGGCTTTCTTGTGCATCATCTTTATAAGAGGCTTCCTTATGGGATGACAGCCATGCAGACCAATTTGATGAAGTGTGCGGTGTATGGTCTGAGCACTGACAGGCTGACCCCCCCATCCCTTCAACTGCTGCAGCAATGCTGGCAGAACTCATATGTCTATTTTCCAAAGACAACCTCTGGATATGACGCTGAACACATGCACTCAACTTCTTTGGTTGACCATGGCGAGGCCTGTTCTGAGTGGAACCTGTCCGGTTAAACCGCTGTATGGTCTTGGCCACCGTGATGTAGTTCAGTTTCAGGGTCTTGGCAATCTTGTTCTAGCCTAGGCCATCTTTATGCACATAATTATGATGATTACCATTGGAGAGACGTTATACTTATCATTTATTCTATTGTATAAGATGGTTGCTACACCAACTCTCGCGGTGTCACACCGTGTTCTCACGGTCGGATGTTGAGTGACTAAAGCAACTGCTTGTCTTCTTTGTGGAGGTCACGCATACACATGCTGTCGGGATGGTGTCTGGTCAGTTTGCGTCATTGTCATGGCAACACTGGCGATGGATCGCGTGACGAGACACTCTCTGACGGCGTTCAAAACGAGGCTTGGTTGCCTCGGAAAGGAACGCGCGTGCACGCCTTTTCAGATTGAGGCTTGTTTTTTTCTGTTTACCTATAAGAGGGGGTGACGCAGCTCGCCGCCCGTGCCCTGAGACGACGTGACCTATCACGAAACGCGTAGGTCGTAACGAGCGGCGCGCTGACGTCATCACCCTCCACTGCTCAATCTCCTAACGGACGGGTTTGTTTGTTTGTGGCCGGCCGGCGCAACAGACTTAAGGCTGTTCCTTATTCTACCAAATGTGAGTTTTATATCCATGTGTTAAGTTCCTAAATAAACCCCAAAGATTTTACACCATCAAGGCATCCTCTTTCCTTTACATGTGTACCCAATGGTCTTTATGTTGTGGAAGTACTGATCGTTTACCTGTGGACACGGTGGACATCAGCATCATTATCCAACTGGGATCTAGTACATGCGTTTTTAGGTCCTCCGTTATAGGGGACCAAGGCGCTTTGGTAAGCAGGTCTACTTACTAATGGTGGTGGATTTCACTTCGGTCTTCAGCCTTCAAGTGAAGAATCTGATTGCCAACTGGATATTTTGCACGGGTATTTATTTAACACAGTTGTCTTTTATGGACTATTTGAATTATTTGTCATTTATGGACTCTTATATGTGGTCACTTTATTGATGGCACACTGTCATTACTTTTCAACAAAGAACTGTTTTTTGCACCTCATTTATAAATTTTTTGCACTTTATGTATGTGTTATATATATATGTTTATAGATGAACATGTATATACATTTTTACACCTTAATTTAATCTACTTTAGCCTTATTGTAGATTTATTTCACGGTTCCTGGGAATCAATTATTCCATGTTTAGCGCAACTATATATATTTTTTCATTGATTTTTCACAGATTTTTTGTTTTCAGGTTAGTTGCTGCTTAACCACTTAAGGACCCTGCACTGTACATATACGTCGGCAGAATGGCTCGTACAGGCACAATCACGTACCTGTACGTGGCCCTTTAACTGCCGAAGTCGGGGTCGCGCACGTCACCGGCGGCGCGCTCGCGACCCCCCTGCCTTCCCCATGAGTGGGACCGCGGGTCCCGCGGACTCGATCGCCGCGGGGATCCCCACGATCGTCTCACGGAGGCTTGGAGCGGGGAGATGTGTGTGTAAACACATCATCTCCCCGCTCCTCTACTGACAATGTCAGCGATCTCCGCTCTGTGTAATCAGAGCGGAGATCGGTGATGTGTCAGTCGTAGCCACGCCCTCCCTCAGTTAGTAACACGCCCCTAGGCACACTTAACCCCTCCAGCGCCCCTATTGGTTAACCCCTTCACTGCCAGTGTAATTTTCACAGTAACCAGTGCATTTTTATTGCACTGTTCGCTGTGAAAATGACAATGGTCCCAAAAATGTGTCAAAAGTGTCCGATGTGTCCGCCATAATGTCGCAGTCACGAAAAAAATCGCTGATCGCCGACATTACTAGTAAAATAAGAAAAATTTATAAAAATGCCTTAAAACTATCCCCTATTTTGTAAACGCTATAATTTTTGCGCAAACCAATCAATAAACGCCGATTGCGATTTTTTTTACCAAAAATATGTAGAAGAATACATATCGGCCTAAACTGAGGAAAAAAATGTTTTTTTATATATTTTTGGGGGATATTTATTATAGCAAAAAGTAAAAACTATGTCATTTTTTTCAAAATTTTCGCTCTATTTTTGTTTATAGCGCAAAAAATAAAAACCGCAGAGGTGATCAAATACTACCAAAAGAAAGCTCTATTTGTGGGAAAAAAAGGACGCCAATTTTGTTTGGGAGCCACGTCTCATGACCGCGCAATTGTCAGTTAAAGTGACGCAGTGCCGAATCGCAAAAAGGGGCCTGGTCATAATGGCCGTATTGGTCCGGGGCTTAAGTGGTTAACCATAGTTTAGGCATCCTTTGGTCCACAACGGATTACCTCCTCTATCCGAGCACAGTTTCTTTTTTCTTTCTCTGTACTTATTTAAACCATCATTAATTGCTGCTTGGAATAAGGTTTATAACATTTTAGATTATGGATATTTTTGACTTCCGTGCTTACAGGACAGTCAACACAGCTGGTGTATTTGATTCTACTCCTGTGTCCATGGGGTCAGATGTCAGTGGTCTCTTTATGAGACTAAAGAACCTTCTAATAGCTGAGATCCATACACAATGGGACATAGCATTTTTGGAAACCTACATCAGGAGTGCTATGGTCCCACGAAGCCTCCGATGGGAGGTTAGCCCTCAGAAAGCTGAGTTCGACCTAGAGGGTTGGGCAAAATACTTTAATGACTTTGGTGTGCCTTTTTTACGCTTTCTTGCAGAGAGAAAGAGTGAAAAATTAGCAAGGCTAGATTTAGAAATAAAAACAGTTAAGGAACTATTGGTCCCTCTTAAAAATGGAGAGGAGTATAGGGAGTGCTCCAATACTCTACTTAAAACTTTAGAGAGAGAAGAAAAGGACCAAAAAGTAAAAAAGAAAAATAAGCATTTGAGAGATACTGAGGACTACCAGTTGGGTCTTATTTTTTTGTGGCAGAAAAAACTTGCTAGTGAAAATGATAATGAGAATGGCATGGATATTCTTCCTCAAGGATCTGAGACACCTGGTCCCTCCCTGAATCCCCCACTACTAACAAATAGGGGGGGATCTGCTCATTCCCTTAGACAGGTTGCCTTAAAGCAACCATCTAAAATCAAATTGAAATCTAACAAGAACGGTCCTAATCAAGGGATTACCCCATCTAGGATTTCTAAGAAATCTAGACTTCCGAGGCAAGATATCCAATATCAGCATTATCGGGAGGAGTCTCCACATGGATGGGATCAATTTCCATCTAGACCTCCCCCATATAATACAGGATACAGCCGAGGGAATCCAAATTTGTGGCAATCAGGACTATAATATTCCTACTTAAAACCGTTTTTTTCCCCTACCAGATTCGGTGGGTCCTGGGGGATATGGACCCACAGAGAGGGGATATAGTTATAACAACCCAGAGAGGAATTTTCAGTCATCCTATCCTGGCCAATATGAGGTGGGTTATGGTCAATCAAGGTCTCACTACCCCCCGGGTCCACCTGATTATCGGGCCAACCCCAGCTGGGGTTTTCCCAGGGGCCATCAAGGCCGATCAGGCCCTATAGAACAAAGAGAGGAGTTAGAGGGGGGAGGCGGGTCTAGTCACTCAAAAAGAAAGAGGGTGTAGGCACTGGCATATTCAATCTCAGCCAACAAGTGTTAACAGAGGCCGAAAAGAAATTATTAGACAAGGGTCTGAAATTTGCTCCACCCGAGGAATCTGAGCAAGTTTCAGACCTATATGGATGTTCACAAGTTTTCAAGAAAACTAAACATCAAAAGGTATTTTTTATCCAACCCCATCAAGAATAAGCAGGTCCCCCCACCTGAGTTTAAACACACCAATCTAGAAAATGCATCAATATTTAACCCCCCTGGGTCACTGGCACCCAGGATCAGGGTGTTTCGTGATGTAGTATTAAAATATTTGGAGGGGATTCAAGTTAGAAAGGTAAAGATACAGAGAAATCTTGAAATGGCTTGGAGTCACTTTGCTCCAATAAATCATTAATCATAATGCCTGCTGCTAAGGTGGGGGGGGGGGGGGTAGTCATTCTTGACGGGTGCGGCTATCTGAAATAAATGCACCGTATTGTTGATGATTCTGAAACACACACTCCTTTGAGTAGAGACCCAGTAGTCAAATATAAAAAAGAGTTGGAGGTCATTGTAGATCAAGGCTTCCATAGTGGCATTCTGAATGATAAGGAAGGATTATTTTTGGTACCGTGTGCTCCACGCACTCCGGTTATATATTACCTTCCAAAAATTCATAAGAATCAGACTTGCCCCCAGGGACAGCCCATAGTGAGTGGGATTGACTCGGTTACGTCCCGGGTGGGGAAGTATATTGATTTCTTCCTGCAACCATTGGTCCAAAAAGTCCCCTCTTTCATTAGGGATACTAAACAGGTTATCAACCTGTTGGCTGGCTTTGTACCCAAGAGGGGTCTGTGGCTAGTCACGGCTGACGTGACCTCCCTCTACACTATCATTCCCCATGATTGTGGCCTCGAAGCAGTGAAGTTGTACCTGACCAGAGGATCTGATCTAGCGCCCCTTCAGATTGATTTTATTATGACTCTGTTGAAATATGCAGCTAGTCATAATTATTTCTGGTTCGACAACCAATTCTATCGCCAAGATCGGGGTGTGGCAATGGGGGCCAAATATGCCCCCAGCTTGGGTAATTTGTTTATGGCCAAGAGGGAGGAGGACATCCTGGATGCCTGCAGCAGACCAGAAGTGGTCCTCCTGGGCAAGGTACATCAAAGACGTCCTCCTCCTGTGGGATGGCAATGAACCTGATTTACAAGATTTTATGTTGTCTCTCAACAACAACAATAGGGGCATCAGGTTCACTTTTGAGGCCAGTCAAGAGATGATTCATGGGGCTCGCTCTACTCCACACTTGGGGTATTCTACCTGACCCGCCTACCCCGCTACCACCACGTAGCGGCCCGACCTCCTCCCGTCGCAAACTGGACCAAACACAAACTCCAAAGGCCTAAATTCCCACCTATATGGAGGGCCAACCAACTAATCCTATACTCCCCTGGGACCTGATAGAGAGTCTATATTGTTGAAATACTTCTTCTCGAGTTGAACTTTTTTACCCCCCGAAAGAGGTCGCAGCACTGTTTTGCTCCACCTCCAACTTTCAACTTCTTCATTTAAACTATATACCTGTTCTATTGTAAGTACATGAACAACTTCGTTTTTTCTAGTATTTTACTTTCTTCCCACAACAGATTGCTCTATTCACAGCTCTAGTAATTTGAGCGCAGGACGTATCCGGACTTCCTCTGTTCCTCCTCAATAGTACCATCAACGTTTCCTGATCCAAACGGTACTGCGTCTAACTGTGAGTGATACCTACATGCATTGCTCCCTACACGGCATCAGAATGTCGCTCAACATTGTATCACTCAACGTTAATGGGCTTAACCCCCCCCCCGCTAAAAGACATTCACTCTGGAAATCCATTAAGAATCTCCACAGTGATATAATCTGCATACAGGAGACACACCTCCTCCAAGCTGACTGGAACTTATGTGTCAACAGACAATTCCCTCATATCTTTCACGCACCTCATAACTCCAAGACCAGAGGAGTTATGATAGCGATCAACTCCAAACTTGACTTCCAACCCTCCAATGTAACCCTTGATCCTGAGGGTAGATTCATAATTCTGGTATGTACCATCGACAAAACGGCCTACACTTTGGTCAACATATATGCCCCAAACGATCATCAAACCCCTTTTCTGCGTAAGGTTCTCAGATTGTCCAAATCTCTTCAGAAAGGCCACCTCTTAATTTGCGGTGACTTTAACCTAGTGCCGGACGTCTCTATAGACTCTACCTCGGCCGCTAAAAGAAGACCATCCCCACTGCAGAATCTCATCTCAACATATGGACTATATGATATCTGGAGATGCCACCACGGCAATGAGAGAGACTACACCTTCTTCTCCCCTAGACATAACTCCTACTCGCGTATAGATCTATTTTTATCAGATAAATGGTTACTACAAAACATTTCGGCTTCCGCAATCCACACCACCACATGGTCAGATCATACCCCCATTTCAATTTCAATTGGAGATTCCAAAAGAAACCCCAACTCTCACATCTGGAGCGCTAACAACTACATTTTGCAACACAAAGAATATGCTCCAGAAATTGCGAATCATATTGAGGAATTTTTTCAGATAAACTTGGGATCGGTATCTGACCATGGGGTGGGTGTTGTGGTGCGCACACAAAGCCTTTATAAGAGGTGTTCTGATGAAACTGAGTGCTGTACACAAAAGAAGGAGGACGTAGCGAATAGATGAGATTTCATCCCAAATTGCTACCCTAGAAAACCATCACAAAGCCAATCCTCAATCCCCAATCCCCGACCAACTAGTGACATTACGACAGGAACTCAGATCCTTACTCCTTCACTCCTACGACCGCCTTCAGAGAAGACTTAAAGCTACTACCTATTCCACCTCCAACAAGGCTGGAAAACGCCTGGCACAACGCCTCAAAAGCAAACGTACCAAGACGAAAATAAGTAAACTATTCCATCCCCATGACCAAACTCCTATAACTAACCCCCAGGAAATAGCCAACGCATTTAGTGACTACTACAGAGACCTGTACAACCTAAAAAATGATCCTCTTACTCCCAAACCCACCCTAGATGACATCAACCAATTCCTGCTCAACCTACATCTACCTACCTTGACCGATGACCAACTCTCAACATTGAATGCCCCTTCCTCAGAACAGGAGATTCGGAGGACAATTCAGTCCCTCCCCTTAAACAAAGCCCCTGGGCCGGATGGCCTGTCAGGAGAATACTATAACCAATTTTCAGCCCAGCTAACCCCCCACTTAGTTGATGTTTTTAATGTCACTGCCTCCTCCTCGCAATTCCAACCCGAAATGTTGAACGCTCTTGTTATTACTATTCCGAAATTAGGGAAGGAGCCGAACATACCCCAAAACTTTCGCCTGATTTCGCTACTGAATCTTGACGTCATACTATATGCTAAAACAATAGCGATGAGATTATTAGACATAATGCCCACCCTAATCCATAGAGACCAAACTGGCTTCACCAAAGGTAGACAGGCATCAGATTCCACCAGACGTTTAATAGACCTGATCCACCACGCAGAATCAACCGGAACGCCTTCTCTGCTCCTTTCACTGGATGTAGAGAAGGCGTTTGATAGAGTACACTGGTCCTATCTTAGATCAGTCCTCCAGAAATTTGGCTTCACTGGGCCTATATTGAGAGCCATCATGGCACTGTATTCCACACCTTTTGGCCCTAGTGTATACTGAAGACATGACCTCCCGTCCGTTCCCCATAACTAATGGCACTCGTCAGGGATGCCCCTTATCCCCCCTCATTTTTAATCTTCTCATGGAGCCTTTAGCGACACATGTCAGGAACCACCCTTCCATTTCAGGTATTCAAATACTGTAGGTCACTTCTCACACAAAATTAGCCTGTTTGCGGACGACGTGATTCTCATTCTCACTAACCCGGCTTCTTCCCTGGTGGAGGTAAATAAGTTACTTAATTGGTTTAGCGAAACTTCATACTATAAGGTTAATACCACAAAATCATATATTCTTGACATCAAATTAGACGCCACTACAAAAAATCTCCTACAACTCCAGTATAAATTCAAATGGGCTGACAAGGAACTCTCCTATTTAGGAGTCAAATTAACCAGATCAACCAAATCTCTGTTCTCTGCCAACTTTTTACCCCTACTCCTTAAAATACAAAATGATTCCCACCAGATTATGAAGCACAAACTTTCCTGGTCAGGTAGATTAGCGGCCTTCAAAATGTTATGCCTACCACAGATACTTTACTTTTTCCGAACCCTACCCATCCCACTTCCTGTGTCATATTTTAGATCCCTCCATTCGGTTCTAAACATCCATCTTTGGAAAGGGAAAAAACCCAGAAGTGCCCATTCCAATTTAATTAAAAACAAACAAGTAGGAGGAGTGGGCTCAATTGCCTTCGAAGACTATTACTTAGCATCCATTCTCGCCCAACTACCGGAGTGGTTTCGCCCCCAACCAATCACCCCATGGGGACAAATAGAAAACGCCCTCCTCCGTCGCTCCGACTTAAAGACATGGATAATGAGTATTCCACTGGGAGCGACCGTACCTACCTCCTTCCCTCCTACCACGAAAGCCTCGGCCTCTTCCTGGGAGAAACTACTCACCCTGGTGGAATACTCCCCCCACAACACCAAACCATCAAATACCACTAGAAACCCTCCACTTTCTCGCCCCGGATCTTAATGTATCACATTGGTCCCTCAAGGGGATGCAGTCTCTACAAAGCCTTCTCCTAAATTCTCTCCCCAAACCCTTTTCTGTCCTACAAAAGGAGTTCAACCTCCCTACGTCAGATTTCTTTACTCATATGCGGATTTCCCACTGTCTAAAGAAAGCGCCCTTACCCCTATACGCCATCCCCACAAGGACATGGGCTTACCTCACGGACACTCTTACCAAATACAAAGGTATATCCCACTTTTACAACCTCCTTCAGGGTAAACAACAATTTCTCAAACTACCGGCTCACCGTCATTGGGAAGCAGATCTTTCCACATCATACTCAGAGGATCAATGGTCCCTAGCCTTTAGATCTATCTATAGATCCACACAATGCTCCGCCCTATGGGAACTTACGCAGAAAATTTCCCTCCGCTGGTATTTGACCCCAGCGAGACTAGCTTCCTTCAATCCCCAGACTTCCAACCTCTGCTGGAGGTGTAAAACCTCTAAAGGAGATATGTTACACATCTTTTGGTCATGCCCACGCATCATACAACTTTGGAAGGATGTCTTCAAACTCCTTTTGGATACTATCAATTGCAATATTACTCCCTCCACAGCATTGGCGATACTGAACCTAACGATAGAGAATATATCCCCCCACTCTAGATATGTTATATCCCACATACTCCTGGCTTCCAGGTTGTGTATAACTAGGATGTGGAGATCAGAGGAGTCACCAGTAATTGCCCAAACTATTGATCTAGTGAACCTGCACCATTGCTACGAATCAATAATGGCTGCCAGTAATGATCGAGCCGAAAAAATCCAGAAAGCCTGGTACCCCTGGGCCTCCGGATCTAGAGCAGTGCCTACACCTTAAGTCGAATGAGGAAATTATATGTTCTTTCTTTTTTTTCTCTTGACCGAGCAATCTGTATTCAAACCATCTACAAGTTTAAGTAATACTAACTAAATATCTTAAAGGGACCATTCCCTAAGTGAGGGTAATCCTCTCACCTATTGCAGCAATACGGGGCTGTTCTCCTCTTGGGTCACAAAGTGTTCCCAGTTGGGGTGATTCAGGAGGAGACAGGTCCATGAAAACAAGTAATCACACTACTATCTAAATGTGTTTTCTTTAAAATAATTTATCTTGTTAACGCTACTATAACTGTCTTTTTCTCATGTACCACACCTATTGTACTAGAGGCGTTGCACGACATATGAACAATGCAATATTTGTTAATCTGATATTTACAAATCTTTAATAAAAATAATTGAAATGGAAGAGATGATTCACTATCTAGACCTTAATATCTCTATTGTAGAAGATACATTTGTAACTACCACATTCTTTAAGCAGACTGATAGGAACTCCTACATCCCTCTTGACAGCTGCCATTACGCTCCGTGGCTTAAGGCAGTGCCTCAGGGTCAGTTCATGAGATTGAGGCGTAACTGCACTGAGGTCGAAGCCTACAACAGCCAGGCAGCAATTCTCTCCAACAGGTTTTTGGAGAAGGGCTATGACCACAGTGATCTGTCTTGTCTGGTTCAATCTACCATAGAGATAGATAGAGCGTCACTTTTGAATGATGGACTGGTTAAAGAGGTGAGGGGAGGCAGGTATTCCCTTCCATTCATTACCACGTTCTCAGTGCAACATCAGAGCATCAAGCGGTTGATATGTAAGCATTGGCACGTGTTAGCAAGCGATCAGGTTCTGGCACCTATTTTACCTGAGAAACCTTCAATCATTTTCAGAGGAGCTTCTTCATTATCTAATCGTATTGCTCCAAGTGTTCAGGATCCCCACGTGAAAACAGGACTTTCCTACAAAATCTCACGGGGTACTATAGGTGCAAGAAATGTCAGGTGTGCACCATAAATGGATGTCGAGACAGGAAAATCTCAGTTTACATCCACTAGTACCGGTTGATCCTATGAGGTCGAACCCTTTATTACTTGTTCTTCTGAAGGAGTTGTTTATCTTATTCAATGTCCTTGTGGCCTCCAATACGTAGGGAGGACCAAAAGGGCACTAAGGGTCAGACTCAATGAACATATAGCCAATATTAGAAGAGGATTCGATAAACACTCTGTGTCCAGGTATTATGACCAAGTACACAAGAGGGACCCTTCTGATACACTGTTCATAGAAATTGATAAATACAGACCTCACTGGAGGGGCAGCTCAGTAGTGAGAGAAATCTCTAAGCAAGAAATGGCATGGGTCTATCGGTTGAGAACTTATGTTCCATTTGGACTCAATGTGGACACTGACATGAATTCTTTCATCAATAACTCGTAGGAGTCTGTGTCTGATAAATATATGAGTGGATTGATTATCAACAATTCATTACATCTTCCATTATAAGCCTTGTTTTTCATCATAATTCGGGCTCTGTTTACACACATTTTGAACCACTTGCCGCCCGCCCTATAGCGGATTGACGGCGGCAAAGTGGTTTTAAAATCCTGACTGGACGCCATATGACGTCCTCAGGATTTCAAGCCGCTGCGCGCCCCCGGGGGCGCGCATCGCGGCGATTGTTGTTGCAGGGTGTCAGTCTGACACCCCGCAACACCGATCTAGGTAAAGAGTCTCCGATGGAGACTCTTTACCACGTGATCAGCCATGTCCAATCACGGCTGATCACATGTAAACAGGAAAAGCTGGTAATCGGCTTTTCCTCACTCGCGTCTGTCAGACGCGAGTAGAGGAGAGCCGATCGGCTGCTCCTCTGACAGGGGGGGTTTGTGCTGATTAATTATCAGCACAGCCCCCCGAGGATGCCCACACTGGACCACCAGGGATGCCACTGGACCACCAGGGATGTCCATTACCAGGTATGCCTCCCTAGACCACCAGGGATGCCAATCAGTGCCCCTAATGGATGCCAATCAGTGCCCCTAATGTATGCCAATCAGTGCCCACAATGGGCATCACTGATTGGCAGGCATTATTGTTTGGCACTGATTGGCATCCATTAACACAATACAGTGCCACCTATCAGTGCCCATCCATGCCACCTATCAGTGCCCATCCATGCCCATCCATGCCACCTATCAGTGCCCATCCATGCCATCTATCAGTGCCCATCCGTGTCGCCTATCGGTGACCATCCATGCCACCTATCTGTGCCCATCCGTGCCACCTATCTGTGCCCATCCGTGCCGCCTATCGGTGCCCACCTGCGCTGCCTATCAGTGCCCATCCGCGCTGCCTATCGGTGCCCATCTGCGCCACCTCATCGGTGCCCATCAGTGCCGCCTTATCAGTGCCCGTCAGTGCAGCCCCATCGGTGCCCATCAGTGAAGGAGAAAACGTACTTACCGTAAATACTCGAGTATAAGCCGACTTGAGTATAAGCCGAGGTACCTAATGTTGCCTCAAAAAACTGGGAAAACTTACTGACTCGAGTATAAGCCGAGGGTCATCCTTACTGTTCTCCTATCCTCACTGTTCTCCTATCCTCACTGTTCTCCTATCCTCACCCAACACAGTGTCTGCTGGGAAACTGAGGATGAAAGAATGATCGTGATAGGCGGAGAGTGTCTGATGAGAATCGCCTATCACGGAAGGAACAGGAAGAGACCGCGGAATTCGAACGATGGACGCCGCAGCCGCAACGTCTTTACAGGTACTATTTTCAATGTAAATTTTTTTTGCTGACTCGAGTATAAGCCGAGGGGGGGACTTTCAGCCCCAAAAAAAAGGGCTGAAAATCTCGGCTTATACTCGAGTATATACGGTATTTACAAAGTTTTGTAACTGAAACAAAAAAAATATGTTTTTTTTTCAAAATTTTCGGTCTTTTTTAAATTATTTTAGCAGAAAATAAAAATCGCAGAGGTGATCAAATACCACCAAAAGAAAGCTCTATGTGTGGGAACAAAATGATAAAAATTTAGTTTGGGTACAGTGTAGCACAACCGCGCAATTGTCATTCAAAGTGCAACAGCGCCGAAAGCTGAAAATTGGTCTGGGCAGGAAGCTGTATAAGTGCCCTGTATGGAAGTGGTTAATATAATTTTTTTTAAATGTTTAGTTTTGATGTATCTGGCATGGTGTAGACTAGGAAGAAGTCTATGGGCTATGAATTTATATGCTGGTATTTTTTTGTTTATATCGGGAGGGGCTTCTAAGGGGTCAGCCTGTGGCAAACTATTAAGATTGTCTCAGGCCCACCTCTGATTTGGCCTCCCTCATTAGGGTTGTTCCCAAAATATTAGTCTACCTTGATAATGTGGATCTATATTGAGGGTTATAGAATCCTTTAAAATATATATATTTTTTGATTTATTATGTTCACCAGTAGTCATGACTGTACGTGGGGCCGTAGACACTGTTTTAGTTTTTAGTTTTCAATTTTAATTTAGATTGGTATATTACATTGTTGGAGCTGTTCCATCTACCCTCGAGGGTCTGGTCATACAGAGCCAGACTTCCGGGAATGGCATCATAATGTTTTTATAATGTTTTAGTGTATCACATAATTATGATGGTTACCGTTGGAGAGACGTTATACTTATCATTTATTCTATTGTATTAGATGGTTGCTACACCAACTCTTGTGGTGTCACACCGTGTTCTCACGGTCGGATGTTGCGTGAGTGGTGACTAAAGCAACTGTTTGTCTCCTTTGTGGAGGTCACGCATGCGCGTGCTGTCGGGATGGTGTCTGGTCAGTTTGCGTCATTGTCATGGCAACACTGGTGATGGATCACGTGACGGGACACTCTCTGACGGGGTTCAAAACTAGGCTTTGTTGCCTCGGAAAGTAACACGCATGCGTGCCTCTCCAGATTGTGGCTTGTTTTTTTCTGTTTACCTATAAGAGGGGGTGACGCAGCTCGCCGCCCGTGCCCCGAGACAACGTGACCTATCACGAAACGCGTAGACGTCATCACCCTCCACTGCTCAATCTCCTAACGGACGGGTTTGTTTGTTTGTGGCCGGCCGGCGCAACAGACTTAAGGCTGTTCCTTATTCTACCAAATGTGAGTTTTATATCCATGTGTTAAGTTCTTAAATAAACCCCAAAGATTTTACACCATCGAGGCATCCTCTTTCCTTTACATGTGTACCCAATGGTCCTTATGTTGTGGAAGTACTGATCGTTTACCTGTGGACACGGTGTACATCAGCTTCATTATCCAACTGGGATCTAGTACATGCGTTTTGAGGTCCTCCGTTATAGGGAACCAAGGCGCTTTGGTAAGCAGGTCTACTTACTAATGGTGGTGGATTTTACTTCGGTCTTCAGCCTTCAAGTGAAGAATCTGATTGTCAACTGGATATTTTGCATGGGTGTTTATTTAACACAGTTGTCTTTTATGGACTATTTGAATTATTTGCCATTTATGGACTCTTATATGTGGTCACTTTATTGATGGCACACTGTCATTACTTTTCAACAAAGAACAGTTTTTGCACCTCATTTAACAATTTTTTGCACTTTATGTATGTGTTTATATATATGTTTATAGATGAACATTTATAAGCCTTTTTACACCTTAATTTAATCTACTTTAGCCTTATTGTAGATTTATTTCACGGTTCCTGGGAATCAATTATTCCATGTTTATTGCAACTATATATATTTTTTTTCATCGCTTTTTTTGTTTTCAGGTTAGTTGCTGCTTAACCATAGTTTAGTCATGCTTTGGTCCACAACGGATTGCCTCCTCTATCCGAGCGCAGTTTCTTTTTTCTTTCTTCATCTTTATGCAGAGCAACAATTTTTTTTCAGATCGTCAGAGTTCTTTGCCATGAGATGCCATGTTAAAGGGGTTGTAAAGCTTTGTGTTTTTTCACCTTAATGCATTCTATGCATTAAGGTGAAAAAACACCTTGCACTCCCGAGCCCCCATTTTACTTACCTGAGCCCCATATCTCCGTGGGCGCAATTCCGTGTCGTTCTCTCAATGTCTGATCAGCTCCTTATTGGATAGATTGATAGCAGCGCAGCCATTGGCTCCCGGTGCTGTCAATCAAATCCAGTGATGTGGCCGCCGGGGTGCGGGGCCGAGTTATACACTCGGCGAGTGTATAACATGGGAGCGTGCCCGCAAGGTAACCCCCTCGGGAGAGAGCTTCCCAGAGGGGGTTAGCTCTTGCGGGGAGAAGCCGAGACAGCCGCCGTGGCACCCCAGAAGAGGATGTTCGGGGCCACTCTGTGCAAAACGAACTGCACAGTGGAGGTAAGTATGACATGTTTGTTATTTAAAAAAAATAATTAACCTTTAGTGTCCCTTTAAACTTCCAGTAACCAGTATGAGAGAGTGAGAGTGTTGACACCAAATTTAACACACCTGCTCCCCATTCACACACTGATGAGTTATGACACCGGGGAGGCAAAATGGCTAATTGAGCCCAATTTGGACATTTTCACTTAGAAGTGTACTCACTTTTGTTGCCAGCGGTTTAGACATTAATGGCTGTGTGTTGAGATTTTTTGAGGGGACAGCAAATTTACACTGTTATACAAGCTGTACACTCAGTCACTACTTTACATTGTAGCAATGTGTAATTTCTTTAGAGTTGTCACATAAAAAGATATAATAAAGTATTTACAAAAATGTGAGGGGTGTACTCACTTTTGTGAGCTAATGTATATTTTAACTGGTAAAACCTAACTTTTATTTTTTTCTTGTGGTAACCCTGGCTTGAGAGCTGCCTCAGCTTGACTTCCCTGGGACCAGTGGGTTTGAATCACACATGTTGTATTGCAACCAGTATATTTGATCTAGCACTGCACTCGACTCACATCAGAAAATAATGTAGTTTGGCCAGGGGGGTTACACTGAAAATCACATGGACAACAGGGGTAAGTAGACAGATAACACAGGGTGAGAAGGGAAGAAACTGGCAGAAAACACAATGTTTCTGAGATGGGTGATGCCAGAATATTGTGGGGTTCCAGAGTAGTGCAGACAGTAAGGGGGAGCTGCCCGAGAATGTACTGCATATAGGGTAAAATGAGCTGTGAAAGATGCAAACCAGGGGTACACAGAGTGTGTTGCGATGTGCACATTGCTCACGTGCAGTGGGGAGGTAAATACTGATGAAGATCTCCACAAGGAAGCGATTCTGTATAACAATAATAATCAGAATTTAGGAGGCACGTGTACTTTCATTACACATTTTTTCCTTGGGGGTCATTTCTTCAGCACTTGAAGGTAAAGGTACAATATCTTTAAAACACACTTTCAGGATTGAAAATAACCTGTCCAATGAGCAGCACTGTGAATCATTGTGTGTTGTAAGCAGTCGGTCATTTAGATCTCTCCTCTGCTCTATGCACAGAGAATTTATAGAAAACACTGGCAGAAACCCTTTTGAAAACAAGAAATTTCAATACCTTCTTGTTATAACAATATCTAAAGGAATCCTTGTGTCTTTAAAAAATGAACGTGTTATGTCCCTTAGACACGGGGTCTCTCAGAGTTTTGCTAGCAATGCTAAAGTATCTGCTCAGCAAGTTACACACAGGCCAGATGAACTTCTTAACCATGGAAGGGTTTATTACTCACTCAGAACATGATGACTTGTTACATAGAGTCCTAATACAACAGGATTCTGTCATTACCAGATGTAATCCCTTCTGTCCATCATGCTGCTGCTGCTTCCATTCTCACACACCACTCTCACTACTTCCTGGTACAGCCCCTTCCCAGCATGCATCAGGAGAAAAAGGTGAAGGGTCACACAGTGTTCCATCACAAACATTACATCTCCTCTTTTTCCCATAAAAACAAAAAAACAATAGGAAAAAAATAAATAAAATTCACATAACAATAGAACAAAATACTCAACACATAAAATAACAAGGCAAGCAGGATCAGTTCAGCAAGTAGTATCTCCAACTCAGTTCTGTGGCACCTGCATCACGTTACGAGCCCTTTGTCCCTGACCTCCAAAGTGTCCCGTAAGTTTTCAGTGCTTTGCCAACGAGGAGTTTGATGTCTTTGGCGGGCAGACTTACGAAGTGGCACAGCACCAGGAGGGGTAGAGGCTGTCAAAGGTTCTGGAGGTGTCAGTGGGTGTCCAACAGACAAATCAGTCTCTGCAACTCCAGGCACATGTCCAGGCTCCTCAGGAATATGGTCACCAACCGCTTCAAGAGTTGATTGTAAACTTGTAGGATCATGCCAGACACCATGCCATATGTCACCAGTAGAGCCCTGAGTAGACTCTGGTGGTTGGGTAGAAAGAGAGGTCGGGTTTGTTTCTACTGGCAGGCAAATGCGCTTTCTCAATTGCGAAAGGTGTCTTCGAACACAAACGCCATTCTCCAGGCGAACAAGGTACATTCGTTGTCCAAGAGGTCCATCAATAATGCCAGGAAGCCAATGAGGCAAAACTCTGTAATTCCGAAACCATACAAGATCACCAGCACGGAATCCAGGACGGCCTGGCGGAGAAGGTGTCGGTGACTGTTCCTGTGGATGAACTAAATCCAGTTTGGTGTGGAGATGCCTGCCAAACATAAGAAAAGCTGGGGACAGCCCAGTAGTAGCGTGTTTTGTGTTTCGGTACATGGTCAAGAACTCCAGAAGCTTCTCCTCTGACAGTCCAACCTGGTCCAGAGTGGACAGTAAGTGCTTCTTAAACGTCTGCACAAACCGTTCTGCCAGCCCATTTGAGGCTGGATGATAAGGAGCTGTTTTGTAGTGTTGGATGCCCAAGCCACTGAGGAAGGATTGAAACTCATGCGATGTAAATTGAGTCCCATTGTCCGAGACTATGGCTGTTGGCAAGCCATATTGAGCAAAGAGCTTCCTTAAGACTAGAATGGTAGCAGCTGAGGTAACAGAAGACATTTGAAAAACCTCCGGCCATTTTGAATGTGCATCTACCACGATCAAATACATTTTACCCTGGATTGGGCCAGCAAAATCAAGATGGAGTCTTGACCACGGTTCTGTCGGCCATGGCCAAGGTAGCAGGGTTCCTTTCTTTTGGGGTCGCTGAGCTTGACAGCACCCAGGACATTGAGCCACATAATCTTCAATTGCTGTGTCCATTTGGGGCCACCAAACATAGCTCCGGGCTCGCTGCTTCATGCGCACCACACCAGGATGGCCCTCATGCAGTATCCTTAGCATGGTTGGTTGCAAATACTGAGGTATAATCACTCTGTTGCCCCACTGTAGGCAACCAGCATTAGTCACAAGCTCACATTTTCTGGCAAAGTACGGACGAAATTCACCTGGGACTTTCTCTGGCCATCCAGCCTGAACATATGAGAATATCTGAGACAGGATGGGATCTGTGACTGTATGTCTGGCAATTAAGGAGGTGGACATGCAGGATTTCGGCCTGTGTATTTCCACTATGCGTACGTCTCTTGGTGAGTGGTCTCCAATTGGCAATCTGGAAAACGCATCTGCATTGCCATGGGCATCATGGGAGCGGTATCTGATAGAATAAGTATAAGCTCCCAAGAATAAAGCGTACCTTTGTAAGCGAGATGCGGTTGTTGAAGAAATTCCTTTCTGAGGGTTCAGTATTGACAACAGAGGTTTGTGGTCAGTGATAAGTGTAAACTCCCGACCATAGATGTACGTATGAAATTTTTTTGTGGCCCATACAATGGCCAAAGCTTCCTTGTCTATCTGGGAGTAGTTTTGCTCTGCTGAGGTTAAAGACCTGGAGGCAAAAGAAATGGGGCGCTCTGCGCCATCTGGCATGACATGGGAAAGCACAGCACCCATTACATAAGGCGAGGCGTCACAAGCCAAGGTGACGTGTTTCTTTAAATCATAGTGGACCAGAACTCGAGAAGACAGAATGAGTTCTTTAGAAAGCCGAAAAGCTTCTTCACATTTGGCTGTCCATATCCATTTAGCTCTTGCATCCAGTAAGCGATGTAATGGGTAAAGCTGGTGTGCTAGGTTCGGCAAGAAACGGTGGTAGTAATTTAGGAGGCCAAGGTAGGACCTGAGCTGTGTGACATTCTAGGGAGTAGGGGCATGGGTAAGGGCTTTAACCTTTTCTTCAGTAGTGTGTAACCCATGTCTGTCCACAGTGTGGGCACAAAATTCCAGTCGAGACTTTAGAAATTCGCATTTTGAAAGATTGACACGTAAACCATACCTTTGGAGTCTCTCTAGCACAGCTTCAACATTCTTTCTGTGTTCTTCATCAGTGGGACCAGTGATGAGCATGTCATCTAGTAGACATTGAGTGAAAGGTATGCCTGCCAGGACCTCATCCATGATTCGCTGCCAGATGGCTGGAGCTGGGGCTATGCCAAAAACCATGCGGTTATATTGGAATAATCCTTTATGAGTGTTAATGGTCAACAGATGGCGTGAATCTGGGTGTACTTGCAGTTGCAGGTAAGCTTGCTTTAAGTCTATTTTTGTAAACTTTTGCCCCCCAGCCAATGAGCTAAATAGATCTTCAAGTCGAGGCAATGGGTATTGATCCACAAGAAGTTGGTTGTTCAGGGCAACCCTGAAATCTCCACAAATTCTAATGTCTCCATTCTTTTTCTTGACAGGCACAATTGGCGATGCCCATTCACTTCTATCAACTTTAGTTATGATCTTTTCAGCCAATAGGTGGTCCAGCTCTGCTTCCACTTTCTTTCTCAAGGCAAAAGGTACTGCTCTTGCCTTACAAAAACGAGGTGTAGCACCCGGCTTCAAGAGGAGGTGGGCCATTTTTCCTTTTACTGTGCCCAAAGAGTCCTCAAAAACCCCCTTAAAGCGTGACTTCAGGGATTCCACCCAATGGTCTACCTCAGAAAGCAATGTACATTGGGCAATGGCAAGAGGAGACATGCCCAGGGCTTTGATCCAGTCCCTACCGTACAGCGGAGGACCTCCTTTATTGACAACATAAAGGCGTAGAGTTTGACTGCGGTTGCCTAATGTAACAAGGGGTTTCACATAACCCAAGGGCTGTAGTAGTTCCTTGCTGTAGGTTTGTAGTGTGAGATTTGTAGGTTGGAGCGGTAAGGACAGACCCAATGCCTTTAAATCAGTCCATGAAATGACAGACACTGCCGCCCCTGTATCAACATCCATGGAGACAGGACAGCCATTGAGTGTGACATCCACTTTAATCGCAGGAGTACTCCCAGCTACCCGAAACAGTCCCACATGCTGGACACATGTTTCCTCATCAGAGCTGGAGCCGTGATTGTCAGTATCCATATGAAATGTCTGTTTACGTTTAACTTGTGTGGTAGTGTTCGGGGAGCATGAGCTGCGGCAAACACGCCCAATATGGCCAGTCTTTCCACAAAGAAAACAAATGACATCCTTGAACTTGCAAGCAGGTGCACTGTGAGTAGTGTTACCACAACGGTAGCAAGTTGGTGTCCTAGAGACAGAAGAATTAGGGTGGCAAGGTTTAGGAAGATTTGGGGACGGCCGTCTTGGGTGTCGGGTGATAGCAGAGTGGAATATTTCCTCTCCCTGGCTTGCAGGAGTTTCAGGTGGTGCCTTCAGTAGGGTGGCGTCCCGTGTAGCCAACTCCATGACCGTAGCAAGGTCAGTGGCTTTCGTCAGAGTCAAGTCGGGTTCTGTGAGTAAACGTTTCTGTATGGCTGGGTCGCAGAGTCCCATGACAAACATGTAACGGAGAGCCGTCTGCAGGTAGTCTCCAAACTGACAAGTGGCAGCTAGTTTACGTAAAGCAATGATATAAGTCTTTATGTCCTCCCCGGCATGCTGCCTTCTACTGTAGAATTTAAACCGCTCTGCAATCTCTAATGGCTTTGGGTTGTAGTGCTCATGTAGCTTCTGAATTAACTCAGGCAGGGGCTTAAAGGCCGGCTTGTCTGGAGAAATGAGGTCTCTGAGAGTACCATATGCAGCTTGACCCAATATTGTGAGGAAAACTGCAACTTTCTTTTCTGCAGCCACACTATTTGCTTCCATATACTGCTCCAGCCTCTCCATCCATGATTCAGCAGCAGGATCAAATGGTTGAATAAACCCTATGAAGGCCATGTGTGCTAAAATCCACAATCCTCGTCGCCACTGTTATGTCCCTTAGACACGGGGTCTCTCAGAGTTTTGCTAGCAATGCTAAAGTATCTGCTCAGCAAGTTACACACAGGCCAGATGAACTTCTTAACCATGGAAGGGTTTATTACTCACTCAGAACATGATGACTTGTTACATAGAGTCCTAATACAACAGGATTCTGTCATTACCAGATGTAATCCCTTCTGTCCATCATGCTGCTGCTGCTTCCAGTCTCACACACCACTCTCACTACTTCCTGGTACAGCCCCTTCCCAGCATGCATCAGGAGAAAAAGGTGAAGGGTCACACAGTGTTCCAGCACAAACATTACAGAACGCAAGGTCACTCATTTCCTAAAAAGCTTGATTTTTAAATCCGTGAATAGTAACCAGAACATGCGTTGAGTATATGTTATAAAGGTAGCACTGTGAGGATGGCTCTCCTATTTTAATCTATACTGAGTCCAACATACATTAGCCAGTACAATATGTAGGTGTGTGTGTGTATATATAGTCAGGTCCATAAATATTGGGACACCGACACAATTCTATTTTTTTTTTTTGGCTCTATACACCACTATAATGGATTTGAAATGAAACGAACAGGATGTGCTTTGACTGCAGACTTCCAGCTTTAATTTGAGGGTATTTATATCCAAATAAAGTGAACGATGTAGAATTTACAACAGTTTGTATATGTGCCTCTCACTTTTTAAGGGACCAAAAGTAATGGGACAATTAGCTGCTCAGCTGTTCCATGGCCAGGTGTTTGTTATTCCCTCATTATCCAATTTACAAGGAACAGATAAAAGGTCCAGAGTTCATTTCAAGTGTGCTATTTGCATTTGGAATGTGTTGCTGTCAACTCTCAATATGGGATCCAAAGAGCTGTCACTCTCAGTGAAGCAAGCCATCATTAGGCTGAAAAAACAAAACAAACCCATCAGAGAGATAGCAAAAACATTAGGTGTGGCCAAATCAACTGTAAGAAACATCCTTAAAAAGAAAGAACGCACCGATGAGCTCAGCAACACCAAAAGACCCAGAAGACCACGGAAAACAACTGTGGTGGATGACCGAAGAATTCTTTCCCTGGTGAAGAAAACACCCTTCACAACAGTTGGCCAGATCAAGAACACTCTCCAGGAGGTAGGTGTATGTGTGTCAAAGTCAACAATCAAGAGAAGAGTTCACCAGAGTGAATACAGAGGGTTCACCACAAGATGTAAACCATTGGTGAGCCTCAAAAACAGGAAGGCCAGATTAGAGTTTGCCAAACAACATCTAAAAAAGCCTTCACAGTTCTGGAACAACATCCTATGGACAGATGAGAACAAGATCAACGTGTACCAGAGTGATGGGAAGAGAAGAGTATGGAGAAGGAAAGGAACTGCTCATGATCCAAAGCATACCACCTCATTAGTGAAGCATGGTGGTGGTAGTGTCATGGCGTGGGCATGTATGGCTGGCAATGGAACTGGTTCTCTAGTATTTATTGATGATGTGACTGCTGACAAAAGCAGCAGGGTGAATTCTGAAGTGTTTCGGGCAATATTATCTGCTCATATTCAGCCAAATGCTTCAGAACTCATTGGACGGCGCTTCACAGTGCAGATGGACAATGACCTGAAGCATACTGCGAAAACAACCAAATAGTTTTTTAAGGGAAAGGCCTCGTACACACGACCGTTTTTCTCATCCAAAACAGTCAAGAAAAGTGCCGCAAGAGTTTTTTTGTCTAGAAAAACGTTCGTGTGTATGGTTTTACGACGAGAAAATTGCCGAGAATCTCGACGAGAAAATAGAGAACCTGCTCTCTATTTTCTCGTCAGGATTCCAGATTTCCTCGTCGTGTTTCTCGTCGGCCTGTTTTGTGACGAGAAAATGGTTCGTGTGTATGCTTTTACGACTCTTCCAAAAGCGCGCATGCTCACAAGCAACTATGAGACGGGAGCGCATCTTCTGGTAAAACAAGCCTTCGTAATGGAGAGAGCATATTCGTCACGCTCAAAAATATTTCATCGTTTAAATGTTCTGCATTGAAATCTTCGTTAGAATGTTACATTAATCAAAACGAGTGACCTTCTTTTGCTGCTGATATTCACACAGAGTTATGCCTTATTTTTAACCTTTTTCATGCTGCTCTTTATAAGATTTATGTGTATTATATCGTGCAAGTTTTTAGGAATAATTTAAATGGTTAGATTTTTCAAAATGATGTTAATTATAATTTCACAATGTTTTGATAGTGATCTCCCATTTAATTTTGGAATCTATATTATTTAAATTTCCCACCATGTTTTTGTGCTAATCAGATTTAGTTATTCTTTTGGGGGGGTGATATCTGTCCCTTTTATTGTCAGTCAAATGTATCTGCTTACTCCAAAGCTTGATTTTGTTTATTTAAAAATACACATAGTCAAGTATGAACTTAAACCAAAATCACATTTATTCATGTTTATAAATTAAATAAAGAGAAGGCAGCGCTGGAGAAGCTGCTGCCATTTGTGCATCCCAGGGACCCCAGAGCACACAGCAACCCTGTGTGGACACTAAAATTGGGAGCTTGAGAAGGCCAACATTTCTGAACACAATCTGATGCTGGCCTCCCAGAGGTCAGGAACAGCAGCAGGTGTATATATGTCCCAAGTGTGTGGTACTACAACAGGCTGCCTTCTGTCCGACCACAATGAAGCAAGGCCATCACTTCCTCTTCTTCCTGGCAACCTTCCCTGCAGCCTTTCCTGAAGCCTTCCCTGCAGCCTTTCCTGAAGCCTTCCCTGCAGCCTTCCTTCTTCGTTTGGCTGGAGGCTGGCCCACTGGAGGGGTACTCCTGTCAGGAGGAGGAGGTGGAGGTGTAGCAGAAGGGGGTGGGGCAGAAGAAGAAGGTGGAGGTGTAGCAGAAGGGGGTGGGGCAGAAGAAGAAGGTGGAGGTGTAGCAGAAGGGGGTGGGGCAGAAGGTGGAGGTGTAGCAGAAGGGGGTGGGGCAGAAGGTGGAGGTGTAGCAGAAGGGGGTGGGGCAGAAGAAGAAGGTGGAGGTGTAGCAGAAGGGGGTGGGGCAGAAGGTGGAGGTGTAGCAGAAGGGGGTGGGGCAGAAGGTGGAGGTGTAGCAGAAGGGGGTGGGGCAGAAGGTGGAGGTGTAGCAGAAGGGGGTGGGGCAGAAGAAGAAGGTGGAGGTGTAGCAGAAGGGGGTGGGGCAGAAGAAGAAGGTGGAGGTGTAGCAGAAGGGGGTGGGGCAGAAGAAGAAGGTGGAGGTGTAGCAGAAGGGGGTGCGGCAGAAGAAGAAGGTGGAGGTGGAGGTTGAGGTTGGGTCAGTTGGGCCACCTGACATATGGCGGTATTGGGTGTAATTTTCTCCATCACCCCCTTGTTGAGCAAGGTGATGAGCAGGGGCTCGCATAGGAGGCGTTGCTCCATGCTCATCACCTTGAACTTAGCCTCCACTAGGCCGGCAATGGCCTCTTCAGGGGATGTGGGCTCCTTGAGGGTGGCATGGGCCTCTTTAATAAGGGCCATTGCTGCCTCACTGGTGGTCCTGTCCCTCCTGCCTCTTTTGTGAAGCCGGATGGGAGGCACCTGGGATCTGGTGCTTCTCCTTTGCCCTGCCACCTCCTGTCTGCCACTGGGCCCTGCCACCTCCTGTCTGCCACTGGGCCCTGCCACCTCCTGGCTGGCACTGGGCCCTGCCACCTCCTGGCTGCCACTGGGCCCTTCCTCCTCCTGCCTGACAGTTTCCAGACCCTCCTCCTGGCTGATTTCATCCTGTGTATGAAAAAGGAACATAGTTTAATATGTTGGTTTAATCTTTGCATCAAACTTTGTAATCCTGATTGAAGCAATTAGAATGTAAATGCATAAATCCTTGCTTTAAATTTACCACTACATCAGATTGACTATTTAGCACCCAATTAAGTGCAGAATAATGTCTACAGATCTTGATTTCACTTGTGGAATCCAAAATAATGTATGTTTCTCATCTTGACATATTTGTCAAACATTAATTTTATCCCAATACATTTTCAGTTAATACTATACCTGGCTCCAGATGGCCAAATCAGGATCATCCAGGATGGCTGCCTCCTCTTGCTCCAGAGAAGGCTCAGGTTGGCTGCAGGGAAGTCTGGGGGGAAGAGTGGAGAGTGATGGCCTTGTCTCAATGTGGTCATCCAGGAAGGACATCCTGTTGTAGTACCACAAAATCGGGACATAAACATCATCTGCTGCTGCTCCTGACCTCTGAGAAGCCAGCACCTTAGAGCGTTCAGTCCTGTAGGTACCTCTCAAGCTCCCAATTTTAGTGTCCACTTGTTTTGCTGTGGCTGTGGGCACCTTGGTATGCACAAATGGGAGCAGCTTCTCCAGCGCTGCTTTTCTCACCCCTTTTTTTTTTATGGATGGGGTTTTTCGTCTCCCACAGAGCCGGCAGCTCCCTTACCCGGTCAATAAATTCCGCCAGGAACTCTTTGTCGCTAATAAAGACATTCATATTGTATCTGCAAGTTAAATAAATTATATTTAACTAATGTGAGGCAAACAGTCTAACCTCCTTAACATCCTAGTCACCATATATATCCTCCAACAATCTCAAGACAGTATAGGCCAACAATTTTTACAAGTCACAAAATCACATACCTTCGTTCGCACGTCCGTCACTTGAACTCCTCTCTCCGCACACCGAACGTACTATAGTCACATGTGTGTTTGCTATATACACACCACGCATGCGTCAAAATTCGAACACGTCGCTCCGCACACGTCGCCCGCCCATGACGTTCTAACTAACATCTTTTCCCCGCCCCTTCTCTTTCGGCGCGCAGACAGATATGGCGGAGTTACAGCAGGTGTCTGATAATTCCGTAACTAACGAGGAGACAAGCCCGGAGACCGAGGACACGTCACGATCAAGGAGGAGATTCAAGGCATCGAATATGTCTTTGGCGGAGATGGTGGACATCTTGCTCAAGGCTGATTATGATGCCAAGCATGGGCCGTATAGCAAACCAAATAGAAGGAAGGCCAAAATCCTCACTAAAGTTGTGAAGAGTCTGAAGGCGAAGTTCGGGGTGAAACGCTCAAATGAGCAGCTCAGAAAGAGGTGGTCAGACCTCAAACTGAGGGAGCCAGACCAGTTGAGGAGCATAAAGAGAATGCTCGCTAAAAGTAAGTAAAATGTAGACTTTTCTGCTATTAATCTTTTTATAAACTGACATGTTATGTTTTTTTTTCTCATATTGGACTCCCTTCCAAAATGTAATATTTTGAACTTGGTTGGGCACAGTAATCGTTCGTTACTTTACCGACACTTCGTTCGGCCACTATCCGCGGTTTTGGCTCATTTTAGAGCCACAAAAGTAATTAGACATCTGCCATTTTTGATCAAATATTGTTGATAATTTTTTAGTCTAGATGATGTGTTTGTAAAGAGAATGAAATGCAAACTTTTATCAGTGTAAAGGAGAGGACACTCAGCAGCTGCTTCCACAGCTGTACTTTGGAGCACTATAGTGTGGGCCACCAGACCCACCTTTTTTGGGTGTCCCACACAGGTGCATCAGAGAATTTTTGAGGTGCCTCCATGTCAAAAAAATTACATCCAAATGTGAATACTAAACATATTTTGGGTCATAAATAATGCATTCTTCTTTAAATTCCTGTTATGTAGATAAATCAGAATAGTCACCGTGGTGTATCTGATCCTAGCGCTCAAGGATGGTCTAATGTTGGTCTGCTCAATTAGCTGCCGTTATAAGTAGAGTAGTAAGTGAATAAAATTATAAAATATGTTACAACAAGTATAACATTAACAGCGCTTATGTGAAATATAAATTATTAAATATTGCACCTAGGTTATAGAATATATATACCGCAGAATATCAGCAACAAAAAAGTATCAGCATAACCATGTGAAAAATAACAGCACGATCCTACAGGATTAAAGGATTCCTCATAAACTGCAAAGTCCACCCACTGTTAAATGTCACTAGTATTACAGTGACAGAGCTTCCCTAGTGAGTTCAAACACCAGTTACAAATGAGGGAACTAAAATGTAGATCCAATAGCCGTTAAGTCTTTCATATGAGAGATACTCTCTGATAAATCAATCACTGTAGTTCTTCAATTCAAACAGATCATATTGCAATTTGTACTTCCATCATTGTCTAAGCAATTCCACTCCCTTAAGGTAGTGTGCTTACCAGACTCCAGATGGTTAACCGCCTGTCAGCTCCTCTTTAGATCTCCAGTCAGCTTCCTTTAAGAAATCTCCAGGTTCTCAGGCAACAAGCATAAGTGCGTGCAGCAATGCGGGCATGTAAGACATATTGAGCTTCACATAGCATAAAATCCTTTAATAAAAAATTCTTTAATAAAAAATCCAAAAAGTCCCCCCGCATACAAACATGCTTACAAGAAAATGAATAACATAAAGCATATCACCGGGGATGATCCGTCTGCTCAGTGAGGTTAGTGAACGCTCACACAATTCAAAAGAGCTCCTGAGTCCCGGGAAGACGGACGTTCCCCTGACGTGATTGATCGCGTGGTCACGCCCTGACGCGTTTCGTGATTGGCTCACGTCTTCAGAGGGCGTGGCCACACATCGCGACTGCTCTTATTTATATTCAAGCCTGTCCTGACGTATCCGCATACGTCAGACGGCCCAACTTTGTCTGAAGGAGATCCGGCACAGCTCTGAATACTTATACGCTGGCCGGATATGTGTTGTGGTCTCCATTCAGAGAAATTACACCTGTCACTCACCAGCACATTCGGACCTCCTACCAGAGGGGACCGAGTGTACCGGATCATTGGCAATGAAGCAATAATAAAATATAATGAAATATAATATAAAAAAATATATAATAAAATATAATATAAAAAATGCTTGATATCCTATGTAGTTCTGTGTAGGGATCTATTTTAAAGGCACAGTGACCCCTATTAATCAGAATCTATTAGGACTAGTATGTTATAATCCTCACCATTTAATTCGTGGAGACTCGCATTCAGGCCCGTACAGCATGCATGTCATCACTCACATTTACATTTATAGTGACCACTGGGCATGTTTATATCGAACCTAAGTGCCCTCAAGACAGTAAGGGGATTCACTCTAAATCCGCTAACCACCAAGTTATGCATATACATGTAAATGAGTTCTCAAAAGACATGTCATTGCATATTATATCATGTGAGTGTCCAAAAGCAAACCGTGATATACATTAAACAATAAAATAAAAGTTGCAGAGTGACTATCTACATTCTGGACTGATCTACTGTACCCGAATTAGATTACCTCATAATTGGCTGTTTCACCACTTATTGTCCTAAAAACTGCATTCTTTATACAGCCTCATACTAAACATTCAACATGTTCTCTCACTAACATGAGGCCATTCATCTACCCTAATTGGCCCTATAATAGTGGCCTAAAATTAGTAATTGCTGATGAAGCAATTAAGATCTAAGTCTATATTCAAGCCATTAGGACTGAGTGTATTGGTGAGAAATAACCATTGAGTTTCTAATTTGGAAATTTCTCGCACCATATTGGCCCCTCTCCATCTGGGATGGATCTTATCAATACCCCAGAACTTAAGTCCAATTGGGTTCCTATGATGTTTTTCCCTGAAATGGAGGGACACGCTATGTTCTTTATAACCGATGGAAATATTATAAATGTGTTCCGACACCCTTTTAGAGAGTGTTCTTTTAGTGCGGCCTATATACATTAGACCGCACGGGCATTCCAGGGCGTATACTACATGTGTGGATGCACATGTTATACATTCCTTAATTTGGAATTCCTTCCCATTAGCCGTGGACACAAAGCTTGTGAGGCCTCGTAAATGTGTCGATACTTGTTGGCACGCCTTACATCTTCTGCAAGCATAGAAACCCGTTCTATCCCAGAACATTTTAATCTGCTTCGGAGGATCAAGGACTTTTTTAACTAACTGGTCACCAAAAGATGTCGTTTTTCTATATATGAAAGGTGGTACTGGTGGTAACACTGTTCTCAAAGTTTTATCCATTGCTAGGATGTTCCAATGTTTTTTTAAAAATACTTTCTATCTCCCGATATTGTTCATGGAAACCGGATATAAAGCCTCATTCATGTTTACTATCCCTCACTCTAGTTTTAGGGAGCAACATGAGTTCTTGCGATTGGGTACCCACTTGTTCCATCAAGTTAGAAAGATGTTGCTCTTTGTACCCTTTTTCCATGAAACGTTGCTTAATAATTGATGCTTGAGACAGGTAGTCGATATCTTGAGTACAGTTACGCCGTATACGAATAAATTGGCCCTTTGGGATGTTTCGGAGCCATTGTGGATGATGTCCACTCTTTACTGGGATATAGCTGTTACGATCTGTTTCTTTAAAATATGCTTTGGTATGAAACTGTATGTCCCCTTTCATAACCGTGACATCCAGGAAATGTATTTGATGTTTGTCCCAATTAAACTCAAGCTTAATGTTATTACTATTACTATTAAGGTACTGGGCAAATTCCTGAAGTGATCTTTCACTACCCTGCCAGATCATGAACAGGTCATCAATATACCTTTGATAGAATAATTCTTGCTTCCTGTTATTAAAGACCCACTTGTCCTCCCACTCGCTCATAAACAGGTTAGCGAGACGAAACATATTTTAAAGAAACAGATCGTAACAGCTATATCCCAGTAAAGAGTGGACATCATCCACAATGGCTCCGAAACATCCCTAAGGGCCAATTTATTCGTATACGGCGTAACTGTACTCAAGATATCGACTACCTGTCTCAAGCATCAATTATTAAGCAACGTTTCATGGAAAAAGGGTACAAAGAGCAACATCTTTCTAACTTGATGGAACAAGTGGGTACCCAATCGCAAGAACTCATGTTGCTCCCTAAAACTAGAGTGAGGGATAGTAAACATGAATGGGGCTTTATATCCGGTTTCCATGAACAATATCGGGAGATAGAAAGTATTTTTAAAAAACATTGGAACATCCTAGCAATGGATAAAACTTTGAGAACAGTGTTACCACCAGTACCACCTTTCATATATAGAAAAACGACATCTTTTGGTGACCAGTTAGTTAAAAAAGTCCTTGATCCTCCGAAGCAGATTAAAATGTTCTGGGATAGAACGGGTTTCTATGCTTGCAGAAGATGTAAGGCGTGCCAACAAGTATCGACACATTTACGAGGCCTCACAAGCTTTGTGTCCACGGCTAATGGGAAGGAATTCCAAATTAAGGAATGTATAACATGTGCATCCACACATGTAGTATACGCCCTGGAATGCCCGTGCGGTCTAATGTATATAGGCCGCACTAAAAGAACACTCTCTAAAAGGGTGTCGGAACACATTTATAATATTTCCATCGGTTATAAAGAACATAGCGTGTCCCTCCATTTCAGGGAAAAACATCATAGGAACCCAATTGGACTTAAGTTCTGGGGTATTGATAAGATCCATCCCAGATGGAGAGGGGCCAATATGGTGCGAGAAATTTCCAAATTAGAAACTCAATGGTTATTTCTCACCAATACACTCAGTCCTAATGGCTTGAATATAGACTTAGATCTTAATTGCTTCATCAGCAATTACTAATTTTAGGCCACTATTATAGGGCCAATTAGGGTAGATGAATGGCCTCATGTTAGTGAGAGAACATGTTGAATGTTTAGTATGAGGCTGTATAAAGAATGCAGTTTTTAGGACAATAAGTGGTGAAACAGCCAATTATGAGGTAATCTAATTCGGGTACAGTAGATCAGTCCAGAATGTAGATAGTCACTCTGCAACTTTTATTTTATTGTTTAATGTATATCACGGTTTGCTTTTGGACACTCACATGGTATAATATGCAATGACATGTCTTTTGAGAACTCATTTACATGTATATGCATAACTTGGTGGTTAGCGGATTTAGAGTGAATCCCCTTACTGTCTTGAGGGCACTTAGGTTCGATATAAACATGCCCAGTGGTCACTATGAATGTAAATGTGAGTGATGACATGCATGCTGTACGGGCCTGAATGTGAGTCTCCACTAATTAAATGGTGAGGATTATAACATACTAGTCCTAATAGATTCTGATTAATAGGGGTCACTGTGCCTTTAAAATAGATCCCTACACAGAACTACATAGGATATCAAGCATTTTTTATATTATATTTTATTATATATTTTTTTATATTATATTTCATTATATTTTATTATTGCTTCATTGCCAATGATCCGGTACACTCGGTCCCCTCTGGTAGGAGGTCCGAATGTGCTGGTGAGTGACAGGTGTAATTTCTCTGAATGGAGACCACAACACATATCCGGCCAGCGTATAAGTATTCAGAGCTGTGCCGGATCTCCTTTAGACAAAGTTGAGCCGCCTGACGTATGCGGATACGTCAGGACAGGCTTGAATATAAATAAGAGCAGTCGCGATGTGTGGCCACGCCCTCTGAAGACGTGAGCCAATCACGAAACGCGTCAGGGCGTGACCACGCGATCAATCACGTCAGGGGAACGTCCGTCTTCCCGGGACTCAGGAGCTCTTTTGAATTGTGTGAGCGTTCACTAACCTCACTGAGCAGACGGATCATCCCCGGTGATATGCTTTATGTTATTCATTTTCTTGTAAGCATGTTTGTATGCGGGGGGACTTTTTGGATTTTTTATTAAAGAATTTTTTATTAAAGGATTTTATGCTATGTGAAGCTCAATTTGTCTTACATGCCCGCATTGCTGCACGCACTTATGCTTGTTGCCTGAGAACCTGGAGATTTCTTAAAGGAAGCTGACTGGAGATCTAAAGAGGAGCTGACAGGCGGTTAACCATCTGGAGTCTGGTAAGCACACTACCTTAAGGGAGTGGAATTGCTTAGACAATGATGGAAGTACAAATTGCAATATGATCTGTTTGAATTGAAGAACTACAGTGATTGATTTATCAGAGAGTATCTCTCATATGAAAGACTTAACGGCTATTGGATCTACATTTTAGTTCCCTCATTTGTAACTGGTGTTTGAACTCACTAGGGAAGCTCTGTCACTGTAATACTAGTGACATTTAACAGTGGGTGGACTTTGCAGTTTATGAGGAATCCTTTAATCCTGTAGGATCGTGCTGTTATTTTTCACATGGTTATGCTGATACTTTTTTGTTGCTGATATTCTGCGGTATATATATTCTATAACCTAGGTGCAATATTTAATAATTTATATTTCACATAAGCGCTGTTAATGTTATACTTGTTGTAACATATTTTATAATTTTATTCACTTCTTTAAATTCCGCCCAAACACACACTTGTACCCCACTTCCCAGCAATTTAGCCTGTTTTTATTTTAACAATGAGATTTACAGTGTGATAAATAGACCTTTTGTTTTATTCTCATAGGGGAGAGAAGACTGGGAGGAGGACACTCCAGGGAGCACATGCACCCCACAACTTCCAAGCAACCCCAAACTCCCAAAGACCCACAACCGAAGGATGTAGAGGAAGTTGAGGTGGAGGAAGGAGAAGTGCAGGAAGGAGAGGTGGATGACGTTGTGGATCTGGTCACCACAACAGGTCAGTATCTGTCACCACAGCTTCAGGTAAGAGAGGTAGGCCTGCAGAGTTATAATACATTTTTTTTTTGGTTTTTAGGGGATGTAAATGTTGTGAAGGATAGTACACGGTTCTCTGCTGACAGTGCCCTCCGCCTCATCCAGCAAGTGATGGAATGTAGCACGGAACTGGACCTAATTAAACAAAGAATCCATGTGATGGAACAAACATTTAAAGACATTCTCGATGTTTTGGGGAGAATTCAATAAGCCATTCAAACACATTTGTTTTTACATGTTTGTTTTTGTAATTTTTTGAATTTTTTTGACTATCAAACCAGCCAAAAATTGAATATGCACACAGTGTGTCAACATGTGCTATCTGCCATCAGGGGATATCCATGTACGTCTTTTGTGGGTGCAACCCCTTCCTCGTATCTAAAGTCGGTGAACTGAGGAAGGGGATGCACCCCCAAAACACGTCCATTGATCACCCCTGATGGCAGATAGCACATGTTGACAATAGGGATCAGGATTGTAAACTTCCTAGATGAAAAAAATCCCAAATGTGTGCATATTCAATTTTTGGCTGGCCAAGGGGTGGCAGGACCCCATATTAGGACGGGCACATAGAGACATAGTTTGTGTAAGTGAATGTCTCCGATTGCTCAGAGGTATCCAATGTTGTAATTTTTGAAATGCAACTGTTATTTTTGTATTTTCATAAGTAAAAAATTGCCGGGTTGGGGCCAGGCCAACCCAAAATTTACAAAAAAAAAAAAAATGAAGAGAATGTGCACAGAGTAAAATATTTGACCACAAACAACGTGTAGCTTCTTTTTATAATACCCTCTAAGCTTATTTGGTTCTTTTGTAAGGTTACATAGTGAAATGGTTGTTATTTACTAAAGTAAAATACACTTGCCACTACAAATGCACAAAGACAAACTAGGAGACAGGAAAGAACAAATAATTAAAGGTTTAAACAAGCTTTTTATTGGGATACTTAGACATAGGCTGGCATAGGAATTGCCCCCTACCCGTGAAATACTCCATGTATTTGTCCCGAACCTCACGGGCATTTTGGGGGGGCAAGCCAAGACGGGCAGATTCCAGGCCCGGCAGGGAATTTGCAGGGGAAAGTCCAGCCTCTGGCAAAACTGAGGCCATATATGAATTAGATTTGCGGCAAAGAAAATTGTGTAGCACACAGCAGCATAACACTACATAGTTTATTTTGTAGTCCGCCAAGTGGATGGAAGTCATAAAAAGGCGGAACCGGCTGGCCATTATGCCGAAGGCATTTTCAACGACTCTTCGGCCCCTGGCCAGCCGGTAATTGAACACCCTCTTCTCTGGGGTCAGGGTCCTCTGTGGAAATGGCATCATAAGATGCCGTCCGAGTCCGAAGGCTTCATCAGCCAAAAAAACAAAGGGGAGTCCTTCAATATTCCCTGCATCCGGTGGCAATGCAAGGTCGTCACTCTGGAGATGGAGGGCAAACTCCGTCTGGATGAAGGATCCCCCATCGGACATCCGGCCATTCTTCCCTACATCAACATAGAGGAATTCATTCCGTGCTGACACCACCGCCATCAGCACAATGCTATGAAACCCCTTGTAGTTGTAGAAGTAGGACCCAGAACGGGGTGGCGGCACGATGCGGATGTGCTTCCCGTCTATGGCACCACCGCAGTTGGGGAAGTCCCACCGCGTGGCAAACTCCGATGCCACAGTCTGCCATTCCTGTGGCGTGGAAGGAAGCTGTGGAGTGAAACAAGATGAAATAATATTAGAAAAACAAAGTCATACATTACAAGGAAATTCTATCCCAAAAAATTAGAGGCCAACATCAATCAAATTATACGTTTAATAAGGTGTTTAAAAAAAGTATAATGGAAGGCTCATTTATCATATTCATCACCCCCTCTGATGGGCCATTACTAAATTATTTTGGGGGGGGGGAGATGTGTTTGGCCACAGGATAGCATTGCAGTGGCGGTGCGTCCAGAGTGGGCGCTGGAGCACTGCCCCCTCTATCCTGTGCCCATCACTCAGAACATGCATGCATGAACCTATGTATTGTCTATGCCGCACACTATTCAGGTGGACTTGTAAAGCGACCGACATATGAATCATTGCGGCATTTAGGGGGTTAAAATTGCATAGCAGAAACAGGTAGTAAAATAGTCTTGCACATTACAACCTGAGGGATGTAATTGGCTTCCTAAAAGAAAAATCGGGGACGCAGGGGGGGGGGGGCATTCCTTGGGTAAACACTGACAGGCTGCTCTGCCAATCATGTTCATCAAGTCTGTTTAATGGTAACATGATTGGCTGATGCAACATGAAGGGAAGGAGAAGACATCAAGGACAGAAGAAGGATGGCGCTGACCACAAGAAGGTAAGTGCAGGGCTGGGGGTAAACTGGCTGCATTAGAGGGGACTAAATGGCTGCATTTGAGGGAACAAAATGGCTGCATTGGAGGGGACAACTGGGGGCATTTAATAGGCACCAGAGCAAAAAAGGAGGAAGTTTATTTCCTAAATTGGGTTTTGAACCCCCAAACATTTGGAGCAACAGGAGCCCCTGCTGGAAAAGTTAGTGAAGGGAAATATTTATGGAGGAGAAAAAAGGGGCAATCTAAAGCTTCCAACATGCATGGGGACAAAAGGGACATTCTCAGCATATCACAATCATGGTAATTAGGGAAGGATGAAAGAAATACAATACATTAGCATACATGTAATACATAAAATGTGATGTTAAGGGAGCAAACTTACCCTAATATAGTCCTCCTGCAGGACTTGGATGATGGCAGAACAGGTGTCTGGGATTATGAGGCCCAGAGCCTGGGGGGAGATGCCTGTGGTGAACTTCAAGTCCTGAAGACTTCTCCCTGTCGCCAGGTAACGCAACGTGGCGATGAGCCTCTGCTCAGCACTGATGGCTTCCCGCATAACAGTGTCCTTCCTGGTAATATAGGGGGACACCAAAGCCAACAGTTCCTGAAAAACGGGGTCAGACATCCGCAGAAAATTCCTGTAGTCCTCAGGATTATTCTCGATGATCTCCCGCAGCAGAGGCATGTGGCAGAATTGGTCCCGCTGGAGCAACCAATTCTTGGTCCATGAACTCCTCCTCACACCATTCATGGACTGGTCTTGGCCCAAAACAAGCAGACCAACACCAAGCGCACGCACAGCACGAACTCGACGACGAGAACGTCCAGGCGACATGGCTAGGAAACGGTCGTCTAATCAGAACGTACAGAACACAACGCACTTTAGAACAGCAAGGCCTATGAATAACGAACTGAAAATCAGAAACGAACAGGCAAGAACGCACTGTAAAACAGATACGACCTGCCTAGACGCCCTGAAAGTCAAGATACGAACCCACAAGCACAAACTGAACGGCAGAAAACGATCTGAAAAGTACGAAGACTGAAAAGCGCGAATCGTCTCTTCCCAAACTTTTACTTCACACGCGGTAACACGAGATCAGCAAAAGCAGCCCAAGGGGAGGCGCCAAGAAAAAAGATCTTCCCCTTTATAGTGCCGTCGTACGTGCTGGACGTGAGCACGGAGAACAACGAGGAAATTGGGAAATGACAGTGTGTACGCATAGAAAGCTTGACGAGAAAATCGACAAGCTTAACAAGAACCTCGTCGAAAAAGACGAGAAACTCGGTCGTGTGTACGAGGGCAAAGAAGTGGAATGTTATGCAATGGCCAAGTCAATCACCTGACCTGAATCCGATTGAGCATGCATTTCACTTGCTGAAGACAAAACTGAATGGAAAATGCCCCAAGAACAAGCAGGAACGGAAGACAGTTGCAGTAGAGGCCTGGCAGAGCATCACCAGGGATGAAACCCAGCGTCTGGTGATGTCCATGCGTTCCAGACTTCAGGCTGTAATTGACTGCAAAGGATTTGCAACCAAGTATTAAAAAGTGAAAGTTTGATTTATGATTGTTAATCTGTCCCATTACTTTTGGTCCCTTAAAAAGTGGGAGGCACATATGCAAACTGTTGTAATTCCTACACTGTTCATCTGATTTGGATGTAAATACCCTCAAATTAAAGCTGAAAGTCTGCAGTTAAAGGACATCTCTCCCATGGTTAACATGCAGACAAAAAGCTACACAAGTATCCTTTTGATGTTACCAGGTGCTAAATATAAATTATGTGCTCAGAGAGTTGTTTTTGATTGAGAACTTGGTCTTGCTTTGATCTAACAAAACCAATTGAATACCGTCCATCATAGTATTTTTTTCTGCACTAACATCCTATTTTCAGGACATGCTTTTGGTAAGTAACCCCTTCTTCAAGGTCCAAGCAGAAGTATTAGTACTGCTTGGACCTTGAAGAAGGGGGTACACCATAAAAGTTTGTCCTGAAAATCTGGATGTTAGTGCAAATAAAAAACTTATTATGGACAGTACTTAATTGTTTTTGTTGCAAGTGAACGAATACAGCTACAACTCCTGATTAGGGATGAGCCGAACACCCATGGTTTGGTTCCTAGCAGAACATGCGAACAGGTAAAAAGTTTGTTGAGGGGGGCGTGGCTTGGAGCGTGGCGTAGATGGACGCTGCTTGAGAGAGCTCCTGGTTTGCGGCTCGGGACGGGTGCTAAATCGGCCTCTGACAGGAAGATTATGAGCACATATTGCACGAGGGGGACACCTAGAAGACTCCTGTGCTCGATGGGAACGCCGAAAAACAAACTTTCATCGGCAAACCTCAGCAAATATCGCTACACAGGCAGCGGACGAAAATCAAAGATGGCGCCGGCAGCGAGGAAGAACGGAGGAGACAATATGGACGATGATGAGGTTTCTCTTCCTGCATCGGAAGACTCCATGGGAGGTACTGTACAGGGTGATTGCCCTCTGACTTACGCTTCTATGACAGAAATCGCTGCTGACATAAAGAACTCTTTCTCAATCGCCATTTCTGACATAAAAAATGAACTGCTTAGGCTCTCAGAGCAAATGGCGGTTGCAGAGAAATCAGGGAGGAGAAGGGACAGGGCCCTTACTAGACTGGATGATATTGCCATGTCTCACTCCCAACACCTAATAGCCACCAATAGGCATTTAGAAGACCTCGACAATAGAAGCCGTAGGCAAAACATCAGAGTACGGGGCATACCAGAAACTACCCTGCCTGATCAAATTAAGCCGGCTCTCACTTCTATCTTTAATGGCCTCCTGGATAGGCCCGAGGCCTCACCTATTGAATTTGATAGAGCGCATAGAGCCCTTAAGCCCAGAGCTCCAGACAATAATCCCCCAAGAGATGTGATTTGCTGTCTTCCTAACTATACTCTGAAGGAAGAAATCCTGCAGAAAGCCAGGGCGAGCGACCAAATAATTTTTAATGAGACAGAAATTTACTTATTCCAGGATTTATCACCAATCACTTTAAAGAATAGGAGAGCCCTGAGACCATTGTTGGAAGTGCTGAAAGAGAAGGAAATAAGATACAGGTGGAAATTTCCTTTTGCACTCCAAGCTACATATAACAGCAAGCAGTACCTACTGAGAGTCCCAGAAGACCTAAATGGATTTTGTGAGAGTCTACAAATTACTCCCATTGATCTACCCGACTGGTATGCGGAATTCATGCTTCCTCCTCCGATCAACAATCAACCAACATCTTATGGCCCTTCTCCGGATAAGTCTACATTTCGCCCTGGTCAGTCCAGAAAAAGCTCCCATAAGAACAGTTTTCACTCACCATTCCCTAGGGGCTCCAGACAAAGAGATGACAGATAGAGATATTCCTGCACTTAATTCAGTTTGCGGTTTCAAGAAACGGTTAAAGCTGCCCCATATATTGCACTGATTACCCCTTGTTGTGTTCTGTTAATCAAGCTACCCTTACTTAAATAGACCTCTGCATAAACGCACGCCTGCTAAGCATAAAAGCTGTCATTTAAAAGGAGGGAGAGAGGAAAAGAAAGAGAAAAGGAAAAAGAAAGAGAGGAAGAAAGGGAAAGTAAACTGTGTTCTTAACATCAGCCACTAGAGGTCAGCATTCACACAGATATTCCCAAGAAGCTGATATTACCTTCTCCTAGAAATGGTTTTGAACGAAACTTTTTTCCTCACGACTAATTAGAAAAGTCTGATAAAACAAGATGTGAATGTCTCCAACTTGCAAGACTTTGAAGGTCACATGGCCCACTCACCCACCACACGATGTTCACATAAAAGATGGGAGGGAATACAGAGAACTCTACCACTCCTCAGCACAATTGGTTCCTGTAATGCTACTGACTTTTCTTTTTATTTCTCTTTGTTTTGTTTCCCACTAACTTAGTTTCTCCCTATGCACCCTCCATTATATGCAGAAAACTTAACACAGGCTTGTGGAAAGCAATCCCACCATCGACCCAGCAGGCTCATACTATCCAGCCTCTCTTCATGGTCAGAAATGGACTTACCGCTCCATATACGGGAACCGTGAGTACACATGTATCCCTTAGGATAGATCTTGGCCGCATATATGAAGAGAACCCTACTTGCATGGACTTCCACACCCCCCTTTTTTTTTTCTGAATTTTTAAGAAGGCACTAGGTGACATAAATATTGTAGTATGTTGTTCATATTATCCTAGGTTCCTTTTTGTTTACAGGAAAATGTGAGAAACCTGACGTGCCTAAATGAGAGGTGCAGGGGGGACATGGCGGGGCGACGTGGGGGTTGGCTCCCCATTAGAATGGTTGCTGCCTCCAGGTTGCCTAGCTGGGTCCTCGATGGGGACTTGTTGGGAACCCAGTTGAATAACTTTGTAGAAATGTTGTTTGGTTATCACGAGTTGACACAAATTGTTCTTTAAATCTATACTTTTACAGGTTTACGTTACATGTTAGGGTAACGGTCTACCCCGTGATTACAAGGCTCAGAACAATGCTTTCATAATTAATATAAATACACCGTCCCACTCCCGTAGACCTCACCGTCTACACATACCTCAAATTTTTACGGGATCCTACCTCCATCCGCGACGACTCCTCCCACCACCCCCCGAGAGTCGTTAGCGGTTACCTTAAATACTAAGTGTCCCCCCTTTTTTTTTTTTTTTTGGGACACAGGTAACCGTGGCCCATTTTCCCTTCTTTGGGATAACTGAGGCCCGGACTCACCTTAGTTACTACTAAATCAGACCCACCTATTGGGTCTGACGGTTTCATAGTTTAAGGACTTATACTCTTTCTTTTCCACAAACCCTCCCTCCCCCCTTTCCCCTTCTCCCTAGCACCCCATACTCCCTATCTGAGAGCTGTTAACTATACACCCAAAGACATACAAAATGTCCTTCTCCTACCTAGGGCCCTCGCCCACAATAGTATCACATAATGCTAATGGTCTTAACATTCCAGAAAAGCGAGCTAAACTGCTCAAGGAACTCAGAAAGGTCAAACCCTTAGTCGTATTTATACAAGAAACACATTTTAAAGGACAGAACATCCCCAAAATAACTGACAACCTCTACACTATGGCTCATCATGCGACAAATCCCCTTGCTAAGACGAAAGGGGTCTCAATACTAATCAACAAAAACGCCCCATTCATAATCAAACACCAACTGATAGACACCGAAGGCAGATACATCTTATTAAAAGGTACCTGGGAAGGGACTCCGGTCACGCTAGCTAACGTGTACTTCCCAAATAAATCTCATATCACATTCTGCAGTAAAATAATAAATGAACTGAAGTGGTTTGCAGAGGGCTGCATAATCCTTGGTGGAGATTTTAATGTACCCCTTTCACCACTTCATGACACTTCCACAGGACACTCACATGTCTCCTACAGAATATTGAAACGCATTAAGGCTTTATTGCAATCTCTGTCACTAGTGGATACATGGAGATCGACACACCCCACTGACAGAGATTACTCCTTCTTTTCGGCTCCTCATAAGAGATACTCCAGAATCGACTTAATTTTCATCACACAAAGAGATTTACCTAGCCTGATGAGAGCAGAGATAGGTATCATCTCCCTATCTGACCATGCCCCTACTGCAATTACAATGCAATTTAATCCACCCAAAAGCGCAACATTCAACTGGCGACTCAATGCGGCCCTATTGACGGACCAATCAGTCCATGATAACATCCATACCTCAATTCAGACTTACTTTCAGATTAACCTTGACTCAGATACCAACCCCCTAAATAACTGGGAAGCGCATAAAACGGTGATTAGAGGTGAACTGATGAAATGGGGAGCCAGGAAGAAAAGAGACAGAGAAAAGGAGATAACTCAATTATCTAACACCATAGCCAGATTAGAACTACAACATAAAAAATCATTGTCCCTTAAGGTAGAAGCTGAACTTAACCACAATAGGCAGTCCCTGAAACGTATAATAGACCTACATACCCAAAAAATATTATTGTTTAAAAAGAATATATTTTACGAGCACGGGGACAAAAGTGGAAAATTCCTGGCCAGAGCCCTGAAAGATGTTAAGACGGCGAACCATATACACGCCATTCGCAACAAACAAGGTATATTAGAACACAAACCAGAAAATATTGCAAAAATATTCTATAATTTCTATGACAAACTCTATAACCTACCCACCCAACACAAGCCTTCCCACATTGTGGCTCCCAGAGATGTAGTGATCAAGGAATTTTTAATAAATAGCAAGTTACCTTCCCTTCTTAGAGAACACGTCTCATCCCTGGAAGAACCTATCACAGCAGTTGAGATACAGGGAGCAATCAAAGATTTAAAAACGGGAAAAAGCCCAGGCCCAGATGGATTTACGTCCCAGTATTATAAGACCTTTACCCAGCTTCTGACAAGTCCACTACTCAAGGCATTCAACCATCTGTCCAAAAATAAACATGACTCTAATGCTCTACTCAGCGCACATATAGCAGTTGTACCAAAACCCGGCAAAGACCACTCCGATTGCTCTAATTTTAGACCAATTTCATTATTGAACGTTGACATTAAATTGTTGGCAAAAATTCTGGCTAATAGAATGAAACCTTTACTCTCCCAAATAATTGGCCCTGAACAGGTAGGCTTTATGCCGGGTAGGGAAGCCAGAGATAACATCACCAAATCCCTTAACCTTATTCATCAGGCGAAATGCACGAAGATCGAGGGCCTTCTCCTGTCTACTGATGCGGAGAAGGCCTTCGACAGGATCTCATGGGACTATATGCTAGCCACGTGCTCTCATGTAGGTCTTGGAGAGCACATGCTGAACTGGGTTCGGACCCTTTACGTCAACCCCCAGGCCACAATCAAAATTAATAATGTTCTATCTGACCCTATTAAAATACACAATGGTACTCGCCAGGGATGCCCCCTCTCCCCCCTGCTCTTTATTCTATCACTAGAACCCCTGATTAGGACCATAAATAACTCACATGACATTAGAGGATTCACTGTACTGAAGAAGGAATACAAAGTAGCTGCATATGCAGATGATCTTCTCTTCTTTATCACGCAGCCACACTTATCTATTCCCAACCTCACAGAAATTTTTAAAATTTTTGGATTTGTTTCAAATTTCAAAATTAACCAGTCAAAATCAGAAGCCCTCAATCTGAATCTAGACCCCAAAACTTATGACCTAATCAAGACTAACTACAAATTTAAATGGGAATCGAATACCGTTAAATATCTAGGAATCAAGCTGACCCCATCTATTGACAGTCTCTTTTCGGCAAATTTTGTTCCCTTACTACATTCTATCACTGTAGACCTACAAAAATGGACTCCCAAGCTCTTTTCCTGGTTCGGACGAGCATCTATTCTAAAAATGACTATCCTCCCGAGATTGCTCTACCTTTTTAATGCCTTACCAATTAAGATACCTCCCTCCCTCCTTCTTTTCGAAGCTACAAAAAGTCCAGCGACACTTCCTTTGGGCTGGGAAAAAACCAAGAATTAGTTTGGAATCCCTCTCACTTCCAAAAAACAAGGGGGGCATTGGTCTACCTGACTACAAGAAATACTATATAGCCTCCCATATTACAAGACTGATAGACTGGCATTGCCACGACACTAACAAAGACTGGGTACGGCTAGAGCGAGATCACAATAAGAAACCCATCCTATACTTCCCCTGGTCAACCTCCTCCAAATACACTAAGAAAATAACTAACCCCTTCGTAGCAGCCACACTTGATGTCTGGCACAAAATAGCTATACCTTATAAATTAGCCACAATCCCTGGCCCATTGACACCGATCGCAGACAACCCAGACTTCCCACCAGGTGAAATCAAGCTGAGATTTCCAACCCCCACTACCACTAGTAAATTGCTGGTTACCCATTGCTTGACTGATGACAGAGTCAAATCAACAGATGTTCTAAGAAACGAATTTGGTGAACCATCACTCGAACCTTGGTCCTATATACAGCTGAAAGACTTTTTGATCAATAGCAAGCATAAAACTGCATACAGCAAGAACCTGACCCAGCTAGAGAATATCTGCCTTTCAAGATCTCAGATTACTAAGACAACATCCCTGGCATACTCCTGGCTGGGTCACACACAAACAGACACATGTAACAAACATAAAAACAAATGGGAAACGGAACTAGGTCTTACTTTCACCGATACACAATGGGAAAAGGCTTGCATTTTTGCCCATAAATGCTCTCTAAGCACGAGATACCAGGAAATTTCATATAAGATATTGACCCAGTGGTATGTTACCCCGTTGTTATCCAAAAAATGGTCAAATACTATATCAGACATATGTTGGAGGTGCAATAGAGAGCCTGGCTCCTTTCTGCACATTTGGTGGAGTTGTCCCCCTATCCTTGACTATTGGTCCCAAGTAAAGTTCTGGATAAAACACATTACAGAAACTAAAATCGATCTAAACGCAGCCGCATGCCTTCTACATATTAATCACTTTAAAATTAGCAAATACAAAAAAGCGTTAACAAGGCATCTCTTAACTGCTGCTAAAACACTCATTCCGTTGCATTGGAGAACGGCTAACACACCGACGGTCAAGGATTGGTTGGACAGAGTAATGTTCATACACAGAATGGACGAAATGGTAGCAATGAAAAAAGAAACAACTGAAAGCTTCCACGCACTTTGGCAGCCCTGGGATCTATTTCTGCACTCTGTTGAATTCCAAACTCTGATGAAATAAGATGTTTATAGAACTACATTTCTAGCAATTTATCTGTTGATACCCTGTTCCCCTGTAGCAGTTCCTTCTTCCTCCTTGCATAATGACATAAACATATTGTGCCTGTGACAGATTGTAACCTAGACTGATATGTGGCAATATATATGTATAGAGAACTCATATCCTGTATTGTCACTACATTTCCTGCCTCTCTGAAGTCTTTAACTCCAACAGCTCCCCCCCCCCTCTCCCTCCCCCCCTTTTTTTTTTTTTCTCCCAAATCCCCCCCCCCCTCCTCTTACTCTCCCCCTTATCTAAACCTGATCTCCTATACCCCCTCTATTTTCATTCCTTTCCCCCCTCTACAAATAAGGATTAACTTGATAATTGTACTACTCCAACCTACATTGTATGTACTCTTTATTCCTTAAACTTTGCCTCCCCGATTGGGGGAAGTGGAACATGTATGTTGAGTATGTAATTTTCCGATGTAATACCACTGTTAACATGTTGTATCAATCATCTTCCAATAAAACTTTGATTGTGATAAAAAAAAAAAAAAAAAAAAAAGTTTGTTCAAACACGTGAACACTGTTAAAGTCTATGGGACACAAACGTGAAAAATCAAAAGTGCTAATTTTAAAGGCTAATATGCATGTTATTGCCATAAAAAGTGTTTGGGGACCCGGGTCCTGCCCCAGGGGACATGTATCAATGCAAAACAAAAGTTTTAAAAACAGCTGTTTTTTCGGGAGCAGTGATTTTAATAATGCTTAAAGTGAAACAATAAAAGTGAAATATTCCTGTAAATTTTGTGCCTGGGGGTGTCTATAGTATGCCTGTAAAGTGGCAAATTTTTCCGGTGTTTAGAACAGTCCCACAGCAAAATGACATTTCTAAAGGGAAAAAAGTAATTTAAAACTGCTAGCAGCTGTTATGTATTGTCGGATCCCGGCAATATAGATGAAAATCATTGAAAATCATTGAGAAAAGCGGCATGCACCCCCCCCCCCCCCCAGCCCATTACCAGGCCCTTTGGGCCCTGCTGTGAAATATTAGATCAAAAATTGTAATTACATGCCTGTGTTAAACAGGGGCAGAAAAATTGTACATTTGGTGGTGATGGTGCCACAACACTGTAAACCCTCACAGATACTCTTATTGAGCACAGGAACGGGCCCTGCTGTTAAATATTAGATCAAAAATTGTAATTATATGCCCCTGTTAAACGGGCAGAAAAATTGGGCTTTTGGTGGTGGTGCCACAACACTGTAACCCCTCACAGATACTCTTGTTGAGTGCAGGAATGGCCCTGCTGTGAAATATTAGATCAAAAATTGTAATTACATGCCCCTGTTAAACAGGAGCAAATAAAATTGAGCAAGCTCTGGCCAGTGGTCCATCCTCAAGACCCAGTAACCCAGTGGACGCTCTGTTGGAAAGGTCTCCAGGTCTGTTCTTGCTCCTAGATATTCCTGCACCATGTAATGCAGACGCTGGCAAAGTTTTCTTATACTGATTAGACCTTGGCGCTGAGGACTGAAAAATTGTCTGAAGGCATCGGTCAGCCAGTCACCTTCTCCATCGCTCTTTTTTTTATCTCAAAACAAATGTTTTATTGAAAAACAAAGTACAGTACATCAATTATCGGCATCGGATCACCACAGCATATTAATTCTGCGCCATGCATTGGTTCCAAAAGAGAAATACTGCGCTGTTTGCATAAACACGAGCATCATATGCATCTTCACACACAAAACAATGAACAAAACCCTGAGACAACAGTGCATTCAAGCAACCAAGCCCTTGTCACTAAGACAGGGACACTATGAGATTCACAACAATCTATCTAAGACCAGCTCCACTGGAGCCAGCCCAGGTACACTCAACCACGATTCTCCATCGCTCTTTGACTGAATGAAGCCTCAGCAACACGTTGTCCAGCACCAGGAAATTGTAACCTCCCAGGGTCTGGAAATGCATTGCACAAACCTTTCTTCAAGGCCTCCTGAAGATGTTTCATCCTCTGCTCCCTCTGCAACGGCAGGATAAGTTGTAACATGGATCAAGAAGGGTTGCCAGCCAGTAATGATTCCTCTCCTTGATACCATGAATCCTAGGGTCCTTTCGCAGGCTTTGCAGAATCAGGGAGGCCATGCAGAGTAAGTTTGCAGAGGCATTCGATTCTGAGTCCTCTGGAACACTAAGGATCACATGATCCGCAACTACCTCCTCCCAGCCACGTACAACTCCTTGGGTTTCTGGGGACTGAAAACGATCCCTTGAAGACTGCTGCTGAGTGTTATCCTCCACATCCATGCTGACACAATCCTCCTCCTCCTCCTCTTCTTCTTCCTGCGTGTTTGGCGGGCCCGCAGGAATACTATCTGGATAAAGGGGGCCTTGAGAGGTAAGGAAGTCCTCTTCCTCCCGCTGGTCTGCCTCAAGTGCCCTGTCCAGATTATGACTGATTAGTCGAAATGCGTCGGTAAGCCATGCTGAGACCACTATTGTTTAGATAAGCGCTTTTATTACTCCTAAAACGTGAGTGTAAATAAATGTCTTTTGGGGTATCACACTATATACCTCCCTTCTTCTTTTTAATAATGGGGCTGAATACCCGATTCCACTGAATCCATTTACTACTTCTATCTGAGGTTATATCCGGACCGTGAACCTGGTACTGCTGGGGTATATTATACCAACAAGCCCGATTGACTCACTAGGTGTACACCTACTTGAGTTCAATCATTTCGGTAAGCACATTTGTATCTTCAGTTGTGGACCTTCTATCAAATTGTCACCCTAATACATATGAAGTCAATGATTGTCACAGATCAGCTTTGGACACTACACTTTTGGAATTTTTTACTTTTATTAGTATTTTTTTTCTTTCTGGACACTTTTTGCATATCAATTTTAAAATGTTGATTTTTGTTGCATATTGTGTATAGCACTGATTCACTTTTATAATTTTTTAAGTGATGTATTTATTGGTCATTTATTAGCGCTGCACATTCGACACTCCCCCAACGTCCCTGTCCTTGCCTGCTGGACACGGCGATCAAATTACTGCTGACCGCCCTGTCCAACTAGGCCAAAACATTGCCTTCCACATTCCGGTAGAGAGCTGGAATGGCCTTCCGTGAAAAGAAATGGCGTTTTGGAAACTGCCACTGAGGTACAGCACATTCCACAAATTCACGAAAGGGGACAGAGTCTACCAGCTGAAAAGGCAGCAGTTGCAGTGCTAGCAATTTGACCAAGCTATTATTCAGATGCTGAGCATTGTGGATGGCTGGGACCGAATTTCTTTCTATGGTTTAGCAACTGGGGTAGGGAAATGTGCCTGCTAAAATCAGATGGTGGTGTACTGCTAGCAGATTGGCCGCAAGTACTTGGGACACCTATTACCTTCATTCCTCTCAGTGCAGGTTTTTGAGAGGACTGGAGGTATAGTGGGGTTGGAGATCCCAGATGAGGAGCAAGGAGAAGTCTGCCTTGTTCTTTGATGTGGGTCTTTCAAGTGCTGTTGCCAACAGACTACGTCAACATCATATGTCTGGTCAAGCATGTGGTACCCAAGAGGCTGTGGTTTTGGCCACGCTTGATCCGCTTCAGACATAGGTTGCAAACAGCAACGGTGCGATCTGTTGCACACGTGTGAAAAAAAGGCCCACACCAACCCACACCAAAGAACTTTTCAAAATTAGCGGGGAGTTAGCAGCGCCCTGCACCTGCGGAGCTCTGCGGTGTGATGCAATAGGGTGGCTGCCCTTAAGCTGCCCCTGGAGGCAGGAGATGTGCCTCCTCCTCCTCCTCCTCTCTTCTATCAGGCATCCAAGTAGAGTCAGTGACCTCATCATCCCCTCCCTGCTCGTCACTGGAGCAAACTTGGCAGTATGCTGCAGCTGAGGGAACATGACTGTCAGTGTCTTGTCCTTCTTGGGCACCCCCTCTCTCTAGGCTCACGTCACTCCCTTCCTCAACCTGGGTACCAACATTGTAGCTTTCAAATCGCTGCGCATCCTTCAGCAGCATGTGCCCGACACTGTGGTCGAATAGTTCGGGGGACTCCTCCGTGCATGATGGTGGGGCTACGGAAGGAGTGACCGTGGACAAGGAGCCGGTGGAATAGGCCGCTTTGGCAACTGCATTGGAAGGCAAACTACTCTGAGCCTGGGTGACAGAGGATAAGGAGGATGAGGACGGCTTTGTTATCCACTCCACCAACTCTTCTGCATGTTGTGGCTCAATAACACGGCCAGCAGCAGAAAAATAGGACAAGCGTGCCCCACAGCCACGTTCAGAGGATGCACCATGTCCATGACCAGCACTGTTGACTGTAGACACAGAGCCTGCTTGCCCTCTTTTAGTGGCCTGTGAGCGTCTGCCTCTCCTTGGTGGCCTTCCGGACATGATGTATATTTTGTTTTGCAACACCACACTACACTGTATTAGATACTGTGTACACCACTAGAAAAGTAGTAGCAAGTGCACTACGGCTGCACTGTATTGTGTACTGTGTACACCACCAGAATAGTAGTAGTAGCAACTGAACTACAGCCGCACTGTATTGTGTACTGTGTACACCACCAGAAAAGTAGTAGCAACTGCACTACGGCTGTACTGTATTGTGTACTGTGTACTGTGTACACCACTATAAAAGTAGTAGCAACTGCACTACGGGTGCACTTTATTGTGTACTGTGTACACCATCAGTAAAGTAGTAGCAACTGCACTACAGTTGCACTGTATTGTGTACTGTGTACACCACCAGAAGTGTAGTAGCAACTGCACTATGGCTGAACTGTATTATGTACACCACCAGCCAGAAGTGTAGTAGCAACTGCACTATGGGTTCCCTGTATTGTGTACACAACCAGAAGTGTAGCAGAAAGTGCACTATGGCTGCACTGTATTGTGTACTGTGTACACCACCAGAAAAGTAGTAGTAGCAACTGCACTACGGCTGCACTGTGTACACCACCAGAAGTGGAGTAGCAAGTGCACTATGGCTGCACTGTATTGTGTACTGTCTACACCACCAGAAAAGTAGTGGTAGCAACTGCACTATGGCTGCACTGTATTGTGTACTGTGTACACCACCAGAAAAGTAGTAGCAACTGCACTACGGGTGCACTGAATTGTGTACTGTGTACACCACCAGAAGTGTAGTAGCAACTGCACTACTTGTGCACTGTATTGTGTACTGTGTACACCACCAGAAAAGTAGTAGCAACTGCACTACATGTGCACTGTATTGTGTACACCACCAGAAAAGTAGTAGCAACTGCACTATGGGTGCACTGTATTGTGTAGTACACAAGAAGTGTAGTAGAAAAAGTACATCAGGAATGCACTGTAGATATAGGCTACACTGGATGCAGAGTGTATATATATGTATATATCTAGATATATATATATCTAGATATATATTGTGATGGTATGCGAGGTGAGATCTATGACAATCGCTATGTTTCACCTCGCATTCGGTCCATTGTAAGGGACTGAACCAGAATCCGGCCCAGGTTTTTCCAGCCTCTGTAGTTGGCTGGGTTCCGGTCCGGATATTCAGGTTCACTGGAATCCATAGGCAGCTGGGCTTTAAAGATCCAGGAAGAGAGCACAGCATGGCTCTGGCCTGAGACTCAGAAGGGAATCTGAGTAAGAGGAGCGCTGGTTATTTTGGGCTGAAAGAAAAGGTTTGCCTTACTTCACCTTGTGTTTTGTGGGTGACGGGGACCAGCCCCTCACCGTATAGAGAGCGGTTACTGTAAAGTTTAATGCCGGACGGCAAGGATTTGTTTTACTGTTTTGTTTATTTTTGATATGACTATTGCAAACCACTTGTAAATAAAGCTGGCAATACGCCAGGTTTTAAAGAAAACTGCCTGTACGCTGACCTTCATTCTGTGAAAAGGTGATCCCCACGAGCTAATCTCACCCACGTGGTGGATTCAGCGGGCATTTTCTGAAGATGGAGGAAATGTTAAAGGCCCTGCTACAGGCCAATGCAGCTCAGCGGGAAACCAACCGCCAAGTCGCAGCACAACAGGCAGCACAACAGGAGGCCGCTGCAGCACAACAAGCAGCCCAGCAGGAGATGAACCGCCAAGTCGAAGAGGCCGCTGCAGCACAACAGGCGGCCCAGCAGGAGATGAACCGTCAGTTTGCAGAGGCTCTGATGGAACTGAAAAAGGGGTCCGCACCTCATGTGCCAGTGGAAGCCAAGATGATACGTGCATCCTACCACTTACAGAAAATGACATCTGCTGATGATATCGAGGCATACCTGGCGACTTTTGAGAGAGTTGACGTCCGCGAAGGATGGCCAAAAGAAGAGTGGGCGGATCTGTTGTCCCCATTTCTAACAGGAGAACCCCAAAAAGCCTATTTTGACCTAGAACCCGATAAGGCCCAGGACTATGAGACTCTAAAGACAGAGATACTCGCACGCTTGGGTGTCACCATGGCAATCCGGGCCCAGCGGGTGCATCAGTGGTCATTCTCCAGCAACAAGCCACCCCGTTCGCAAATGTTTGACCTGGTCCACCTCACCAAGAAGTGGTTGCAGCCAGAGACCTTGACAGGCCCGCAGATCGTAGAGCGTGTGGTAATGGACCGGTATCTGCGTGCGCTTCCTGCTGCTCTGAGGAAGTGGGTCGGACAGGGCGACACCAAAACTGCAGCCCAACTGGTCGACCTAGTGGAGAGGTACAGTGCTACTGAGGACTTGGTGAATCCATCTACGCCCCACTTCGGTATGTCTAGGGGTGCAAGATCTCCCGGCGGTTCGGGTAAGACTGTTCCGGGGTCCAAGAGCTTGGGGAGATTTGATAAGACTGTTGTTCCAACTCATGAGACTGTGCTTCCTAGACCTGGAGACTGGCCAAAGAAGCCAGGAAGGTCTTTGGAACTGTTGAGAGGACGGAGGGTTGAGCATATAAGATGTTTTCGTTGCCATGCATTAGGGCATATTGCTGCAAACTGTCCTTTAAATGATGAACCTATGCAATGCGATTATGCTTATATGAAAAGACGCCTTTCTTTGTTTGCACAGGTCGCATGTACTGCATCATGTCAGAGTCGCATTGAAAAACAAGTGTGTATTATTTCTGTGGATGGAAAGCCCCTGACAGCCCTGCTAGACTCTGGTAGTGTGGTGACCCTAGTCAGGAGTGATTGTGTGAACCCCACAAAACTACACCCCAGAACTATTGGGGTAATTTGCATCCATGGGGACACTCGAGACTACCAGACAGCGGTGGTTGATGTTGATACCCCCAGGGGCAGTGTAACACATTCAGTGGGGGTGGTACCTTCACTGCTTCATGAAGCTTTAGTGGGAAGAGATTTTCCCCATTTCTGGAATTTATGGGAGAGCAAAGGGAGGCTGGTAGATAGAGCTCCCCCTGCTGGGGAAGCACGGGAACTCTCCCCCGACCCTTTTTGCCAAAGGGAAGGGGATGCTGTTGGTGGGATCAAGGAAGCCGGAGACCCTCTTCCTTTCCCTGTCATGGTTGGGGAGCCGGAGGACCTGAAAGCTAGCTCCCAGCCTGAGGGTAACGAACAGGAGAACCCCTCTGACCCTGACAATGAGAATAGCCAAGATGTGGTACCCGATTTAGAGGTCAGGAGAGAGGATTTCTGTACCGAGCAATTACGAGAGGCCACCCTCATGAGAGCCAGGGAAAATGTTAAGATGTTGGATGGGGAACCGGTGGATCCTAATTGGGTGGTGTCTTTCCCTTACATGGCAATTAAAAACAATTTATTGTATCGAGTGATAAAACATGGAGGGGACGAGGTAGAACAGCTACTAGTCCCCAAACCCTTCCGCAGGGTGGTGCTAGACCTGGCCCATGGTCATGTAATGGGGGGGCATCTCGGTGTTGAAAAAACCAGGGAGAGAATTGCCCAGAGATTTTTCTGGCCCGGATTGCATGCAGATGTTAAGGAGTACTGCGAATCGTGCCCCGAGTGCCAAATGACGGCACCGTCACCCCATTTTCGCAGCCCCCTCGTTCCTCTGCCAATAATCGAGGTCCCCTTTGAGAGGATTGGCATGGACCTGGTGGGGCCGGTTGCGAAATCTGCCCGTGGTCACCAGCATATTCTGGTGATCCTGGACTATGCGACTCGCTATCCTGAGGCCATACCCTTGCGCAATACCTCTGCTAAGGCTATCGCCAAGGAATTGGTCCATGTCTTTAGTCGACTGGGGATCCCAAAAGAGATCTTAACCGACCAGGGCACCCCCCTTATGTCCAAGGTTACCAAGGAGCTTTGTAAGTTATACAAAATCTCCCATCTCCGTACCTCTGTCTACCACCCCCAAACAGATGGTCTGGTCGAAAGATTTAATAAAACTTTGAAAAGTATGCTGAAAAAGGTGGTCGACAAAGATGGGAGAAACTGGGATTTTTTGCTGCCATATCTCATGTTTGCAATACGTGAGGTTCCGCAGGCGTCCACAGGCTATTCCCCCTTTGAACTCTTGTATGGTAGGCATCCCAGGGGACTGCTAGATGTTGCCAAGGAAACATGGGAAGGTGAGGCAACCTCATATAAAAGCATCATAGAGCATGTCTCCTTGATGCAGGATCGAATCGCAGCTGTCCTGCCCCTGGTGCGAGAACATATGGAGCGGGCACAGGAGGCCCAAAGGAGGGTCTATGACCGAAGTGCCAGGGTCCGTACTTTCAGCCCTGGGGACAGAGTGTTGGTATTGGTCCCCACGGTGGAAAGTAAGTTTTTAGCCAAGTGGCAGGGTCCCTTCGAGGTTGTCGAAAGGGTGGGGGAGGTAAACTACAAAGTCTACCAGCCAGGGAAAAGGAAACCACACCAAATTTACCATGTGAATCTCTTAAAACCCTGGAAGGACCGAGAGACTTTACTGGCCACGTCCCCGCCTCCAACCGACCGGGTACCCGTGACACCTGACGTTCCCATCACGGATACCCTGTCCGTGGCACAACAAAGTGACGTTAGGGTGTTTGTGCATAAAAATAGAGACTTTTTCTCCCCCTTACCCGGACTGACCAACGTGATCCAACATGACATAGTGACGGAACCAGGGGTTCGGGTGAATGTGAAGCCGTATAGAATCCCAGAGGCCAGGCGTGAGGCAGTCGCGAAAGAAATTAAAAACATGTTGGAGTTGGATGTGATAGAAGAGTCCCACAGTGAGTGGTCGAGCCCCATAGTGCTGGTCCCAAAACCTGATGGCACTATCAGGTTTTGTAATGACTTTAGAAAACTTAACAGTGTATCCAAGTTCAATGCATACCCGATGCCCCGGGTCGACGAACTTGTGGACAGGTTGGGACAGGCTCGCTATATAACGACCCTAGACCTGACAAAAGGATATTGGCAAATTCCGCTATATGAATCGGCCAAGGAGAAGACTGCCTTTTCCACTCCTGAGGGCTCGTTTCAGTACAAGCGGATGCCTTTTGGTCTGCATGGGGCCCCTGCATCATTCCAACGAATGATGGACAAAACTTTGAGACCACATCGCCCGTATGCGGCTGCTTATTTGGACGATGTGGTCATCCACAGCCCAGATTGGGAATCGCACCTGCCCCGGGAACAGGCGGTGGTAGATTCCCTTAGAGAAGCAGGCCTCACGGCTAACCCAAAGAAGTGTGCCATAGGCCTGGAGGAGGCCAAGTACCAGGGCTATGTTATTGGCCGGGGACTTGTCAAGCCTCAGACCAATAAAATTGAGGCAATTCAAAAGTGGCCCCAACCCGTAAACAAGAAACAAGTTCGGGCCTTCCTAGGCATTACGGGGTATTACCAACGGTTTATACCTGACTTTGCCACTATTGCCGTCCCTCTGACTGACCTGACGAAGGGCAGAGGGTCGGTCATGGTCAAATGGAACACTGAGGCCGAGAAGGCGTTTCAAAAATTAAAACAGGCCCTTTGCGCACTACCGGTGCTGGTGACCCCGGACTTCAAAAAGGAGTTTGTCTTACAGACAGAAGCCTCTGAGGTGGGCCTAGGGGCTGTACTGTCACATGTCAGGAATGGTGAGGAGCACCCGGTTGTATACCTAAGCCGGAAGCTGAACAAGCACGAAAGGAACTATGCCATTGTTGAAAAGGAGTGTCTCGCCATTAAATGGGCCTTAGACTCCCTGAGGTATTATCTACTCGGGAGGTCGTTGAGGCTGGTCACTGACCATGCTCCCCTGAAGTGGATGTGTGACAACAGGGAGAAAAATGCCTGTGTGACAAGGTGGTTCCTGGCTTTACAGCTCTTTAAATTCACGGTTGAGCACAGGCCGGGCAAACTCCAGGATAATGCTGATGCCCTCTCCCGCGTGCACTGTATGGCTGGGTCAAGTGCTCAGCCGCAGGGGCTTGAGCAGAGGGGGAGGATATGTGATGGTATGCGAGGTGAGATCTATGACAATCGCTATGTTTCACCTCGCATTCGGTCTATTGTAAGGGACTGAACCAGAATCCGGCCCAGGTTTTTCCAGCCTCTGTAGTTGGCTGGGTTCCGGTCCGGATATTCAGGTTCACTGGAATCCATAGGCAGCTGGGCTTTAAAGATCCAGGAAGAGAGCACAAACTGCCTGTACGCTGACCTTCATTCTGTGAAAAGGTGATCCCCACGAGCTAATCTCCCACAATATATATATATCTATCTCTAGATATAGATATACAGTGGGTACGGAAAGTATTCAGACCCCTTTACATTTTTCACTCTTTGTTATATTGCAGCCATTTGCTAAAATCATTTAAGTTCATTTTTTTCCCTCATTAATCATTAATCATACACACATCACCCCATATTGACAGAAAAACGCTGAATTGTTGACATTTTTGCAGATTTATTAAAAAAGAAAAACTGAAATATCACATGGTCCTAAGTATTCACATCACCCCATATTGACAGAAAAACGCAGAATTGTTGACATTTTTGCAGATTTATTAAAAAAGAAAAACTGAAATATCACATGGTCCTAAGTATTCAGACCCTTTGCTCAGTATTTAGTAGAAGCACCCTTTTGATCTAATACAGCCATGAGTCTTTTTGGGAAAGATGCAACAAGTTTTTCACATCTGGATTTGGGGATCCTCTGCCATTCCTCCTTGCAGATCCTCTCCAGTTCTGTCAGGTTGGATGGTAAATGGTGGACAGCCATTTTTAGGTCTCTCCAGAGATGCTCAATTGGGTTTAAGTCAGGGCTCTGGCTGGGCCATTCAAGAACAGTCACGGAGTTGTTGTGAAGCCACTCCTTTGTTATTTTAGCTGTGTGCTTAGGGTCATTGTCTTGTTGGAAGGTAAACCTTCGGCCCAGTCTCAGGTCCTGAGCACTCAGGTTTTCGTCCAGGATATCCCTGTACTTGGCCACATTCATCTTTCCCTTGATTGCAACCAGTCGTCCTGTCCCTGCAGCTGAAAAACACCCCTACAGCATGATGCTGCCACCAGCTCACAGTGTATGTCAGAGCAAATGAGAATCATGAGGTCAAAGGAACTGCCTGAAGAGCTCAGAGACAGAATTGTGGCAAGGCACAAATCTGGCTAAGGTTACAAAAAAATTCTGCTGCACTTAAGGTTCCTAAGAGCACAGTAGCCTCCATAATCCTTAAATGGAAGACATTTGGGACGACCAGAACCCTTCCTAGAGCTAGCCATCCGGCCAAACTGAGCTATCGGGGGAGAAGAGCCTTGGTGAGAGAGGTAAAGAAGAACCCACAGATCACTGTGGCTGAGCTCCAGAGATGCAGTAGGGAGATGGGAGAACATTGTAGAAAGTCAAACATCACTGCAGCCCTCCACCAGTCGGGGCTTTATGGCAGAGTGGCCCGACGGAAGCCTCTCCTCAGTGCAAGACACTGAAAGCCCGCATGGAGTTTGCTAAAAAAACACCCGAAGGACTCCAAGATGGTGAGAAATAAGATTCTCTGGTCTGAGGAGACCAAGATAGAACTTTTTGGCCTTAATTCTAAGCGGTATGTGTGGAGAAAAACAGGCACTGCTCATCACCTGTCCAATACAGTGATGCATGGTGGTGGCAGCATCATGCTGTGGGGGTGTTTTTCAGCTGCAGAGACAGGACGACTGGTTGCAATCGAGGGAAAGATGAATGCGGCCAAGTACAGGGATATCCTGGACGAAAACCTTCTCCAGAGTACTCAGGACCTCAGACTGGGCCGAAGTTTTACCTTCCAACAAGACAATGACCCTAAGCACACAGCTAAAATAACGAAGGAGTGGCTTCACAACAACTCCGTGACTGTTTTTGAATGGCCCAGCCAGAGCCCTGACTTAAACCCTATTGAGCATCTCTGGAGAGACCTAAAAATGGCTGTCCACCAACATTTACCATCCAACCTGACAGAACTGGAGTGGATCTGCAAGGAGGAATGGCAGAGGATCCCCAAATCCAGGTGTGTAAAAACACGTTGCATCTTTCCCAAAAAGACTCATGGCTGTATTAGATCAAAAGGGTGCTTCTACTAAATACTGAGCAAAGGGTCTGAATACTTAGGACCATGTGATATTTCAGTTTTTCTTTTTTTTTTAAATCTGAAAAGATTTTAACAATTCTGTGTTTTGCTGTCAATATGGGGTGCTGTGTGTACATTAATGAGGAAACAATTAACTTAAATGATTTTAGCAAATGGCTGCAATATAACAAAGAGTGAAAAATTTAAGGGGGTCTGAATACTTTCCGTACCCACTGTATAAATAGATATAGATGTATATCTATATACACACACACACTAGACTGTGTGTGTGTGTGTGTGTATATATGTATATATATATATATATATATATACATACATATATATATATATATATATATATATATATATATGTGTGTGTGTATATGTATGTATGTGTATGTATGTATGTATATGTGTGTATGTATGTGTATGTATATGTGTATATGTATATATGTGTGTATATATTGTGACAGCAGGAAGGTAAAGTCACCTGGTTGCATCCAGGGGGGTAGATATATTTCTCCCAGATTCAGGCTTTATGCCGACTTATACAACTAGGGTGGAGAGTTGTATAAGCCCAGCTGAGGCTAGTAGGCTCATGGATGACTCATACCTCTAGGGAGAGTGTGGGGCGTCGTGCAGACAGAGATGAGACCAGCTGAACCTTGTCAGCTCATTTAGGCCTCTATAAGGAACTCCCAGCTTCATTAGATGTTAGCTCATGCCTGGAACCAGACCTGTGTGGACTGTCTAGGGAGAGTGAACCCCTGTGCGGTGAGGCAAAGCCTGTGTGGCTATTTGTTTGGACTTTTACTAAACCAGGGACTTAGGGACTAGGACAGCACCAGGCTGATCCCAGTTGTTAGTTTAGGAAACCTGCATGTTTAGTCAGAGGTCAAACTGACCAGGATTTATTTTGTTTGTTTCTTTTTGGCTTTGCTGTGTTTTTGTCACTGTACATAGAGAAATAAACCGCACCTTTTGATTTTGAAAACCACAACCTCCGTCTGCTGGCCCTGTTTTTGTGTGGGGAGCCCAACCAGGGGGTCACACACACCCGCTACCGAGTTAACCCCCCTCACAGTTGGTGGAGAATACAGGCAGTTTTTTTTAAGCCAGCATGGAGGAGATACTGAAACAGCTGGCTCTAGCAAATGCCAATCAACAGCAGACAAATGCAGGTTTGCAAAGGAGCCTTGCAGCCCAGCAGCAAGCTCATCAACAAGCCCAGCAGCAATCTGAGGCCCGCTTCATAGACCTGTTACAGAAGCAAGAGCAGAGACTACAACAAATGGAAGCAGTAATGCAGCAACGTCCGCAGACCAGTGAGGAAAGCCGTCCCACTAATACCGCGTCCTTTGGGGTGAGTCGTTTATTGACAAAAATGACTGGAGAGGATGATCCAGAGGTATTTTTGACCACATTTGAAAGGACTGCTGAAAGAGAAAAGTGGCCTGAGGAGCAGTGGGCTGGACTGGTGGCTCCTCTGTTAACTGGTGAATCGCAGAAGGCTTACTATGACCTAGAGCCTGACCAAGCAAAAGACTATGTGATGCTAAAAGCTGAAATATTGGCAAGGCTGGGTGTCACCCTGGCTGTCCGGGCTCAGCGTGTGCATAACTGGACTTTCCAGCTTGGAAAACCCCCCAGGTCTCAAATGTATGATCTCATTCACCTGAGCAGGAAGTGGCTACAGCCAGAGACTTTGTCCGCACCGGAGATTGTGGAACGTGTTGTGATGGATCGTTTCTTGAGAGCTCTTCCTACCGCCATTCAAAAGTGGGTAAGCCATGGAGACCCAGAAACGGCCGGTAAACTTGTGGATCGTGTAGAGAGATACTTGGCTACAGAGAACCTGACGGCCTCTTCCAGAGACTCTCGGACTTTCCACCCTAAGACCAGACCATCCCCAGGGGCGGATAAGAGGATTCCAAGGGGTGAGGGTGGAGAGAGTGAGAGGGTGGGAGCTCTACCCCAAGTTTGGCGAGAACAGCCTGGGAAATCAGCGGCTCAAGAGGCCGCAAGAAGGATCGTTTGCTACCGCTGCCGGCAAGCGGGACATATTGCAGCAAATTGCCCGGTTGTGGAGGAACCCATGCAATGTGACTTTCTGATGGACAGACGTCAGTCGCTGTGTGCGACAGTCGCATGCACTGCCATTCGGGGAACTGAGAAACATTTATGCAAAATGTGTATTAATGGTAGAAATGTTGTGGTATTACTGGATTCAGGTAGCCTTGTGACCCTGATAAAGGCTGAATTAGTTAAAACAGAGGTCTCTGGGAATAGCAAGGTAGCTGTTATTTGTGTGCATGGGGACACCCGAGAGTATCCAGTGACTACAGTGTGTTTCGAGACCCCCAAAGGTACCCTCTCTCATCCAGTGGGGTTAGTATCTCAATTACCGCATGATGCCATTGTGGGAAGGGATTTTCCGAAGTTCTGGGAACTGTGGGATGATCCTGAGCGCCCCACTGGTGCCCCTATGTACCAGGAATGTGATAGCCAGAACTCCTCTGAGAGTGGTGAGGACTCTCCAGAATTTCCCTTGTCAGTATTGGCAGGGGAGACTCAAGAAACTGGAGAGGAGCCCACCTCCTCAGACGAAAACCTACCGTCTGTGGAGTTTTCTGATCTGGAGGTTCACAGGGAAAATTTTGCCACAGAACAGTTAAAAGACCCCGCCCTAATAAAGGCACGGGAAAACGTAGTGGAAATAGATGGCGAGTTAGTGAACCCAGATAATACCTGCACTTACCCATACTTCAGCGTAGAGAAGGACCTACTGTATCGGGTGGCAAAAAGGGCAGAAGAAACCGTTGAGCAGCTGGTGGTGCCCAAACCTTACAGGAAGTTGGTGTTGGAGTTGGCCCATGGGCACATTCTTGGAGGTCATCTGGGGACAGAGAAAACCCGAGAGAGGGTATTACAGAGATTCTATTGGCCTGGGGTGATGAAGGACATAGAAAATTATTGTTCCTCCTGCCCTGTGTGTCAGAGGTCGGCCCCGATGCCACATTTCCGTAGCCCGCTGGTCCCTCTACCCATCATTGAGGTCCCGTTTGAGAGAATCGCAATGGATTTGGTAGGTCCTATAATCAAGTCTGCTAGGGGGCACCAGTACATATTGGTTATAATGGACTATGCCACCCGTTATCCAGAAGCGATCCCTCTCAGAAATACCTCGGCCAAAACCATAGCCAAAGAGCTATCTCTTGTTTTTAGCCGGGTGGGTATTTGTAAAGAACTGCTTACGGACCAAGGTACACCCTTTATGTCCCGGGTTATGAAAGAGCTGTGTAAATTGTTCAAAGTGACGCAATTGCGTACATCTGTGTATCACCCCCAAACCGATGGGCTGGTTGAAAGATTCAACAAAACCCTAAAACAAATGTTGAAGAAAGTGGTGGATAGAGATGGAAAGGATTGGGACTGTCTACTTCCTTATTTGATGTTTGCTATTAGGGAGGTGCCCCAATCCTCTACGGGATTCTCCCCCTTTGAGTTACTGTATGGGAGACACCCAAGAGGGCTGTTGGATATTGCCAAGGAAACTTGGGAAAGTGAGAGTTCTCCCCACAGGAGTGTGATTGAGCATGTCGCCCTGATGCAAGATCGAATTGCACAGGTAATGCCCATCGTGAAGGAACATTTGGCCCAAGCGCAGTTGGCACAGCAGAGAGTGTACAACCGTGGAGCAAAGACCCGTACCTTTTCCCCGGGGGATAGGATATTGGTACTTGTCCCTACGGTTGAAAGTAAATTCCTTGCCAAATGGCAAGGCCCCTACGAGATAATGGAAAAAGTGAGCGAAGTGAATTACAAGGTCAGACAACCAGGAAGGCGAAAGCCCGAACAGATATATCACGTTAATCTGTTGAAAGCCTGGAGGGATAGAGAGTCCCTAGTCGCAGAAACTTGGTCACCAGCTCAAACTGGTTGCGTGATTCCGGAGGTTGGAATAGCAGCCACCTTGTCACAACCCCAACAACAGGAGGTTAAGGAGTTTGTGCTTCGCAACAAGGAGGTGTTCTCTGAGCTGCCGGGACAAACATCTGGGGTAGAGCATGATATTATTACCCCGCCCGGTGAAAGGGTGAAGTTAAAACCCTATCGGATCCCAGAGGCCCGACGGGAGGCAATACGGGAGGAAGTACAGAAAATGCTGAACTTAGGGGTGATAGAGGAGTCCCAAAGTGATTGGTCTAGTCCCATTGTGTTGGTGCCTAAACCGGATGGGAGCTGGCGATTTTGTAACGATTTTCGTCAGTTGAACAAAGTTACAAAATTTGACACCTACCCCATGCCACGTATAGATGAGTTGATCGACCGGCTGGGAACAGCCCGATACATGACGACTCTTGACCTCACAAAAGGGTATTGGCAAATTCCCCTGGCCAAGTCGGCCAAAGAGAAAACCGCATTTGTAACCCCAGACGGGGCGTTCCAATATAAGAGAATGCCGTTCGGGTTACAGAATGCGCCGGCCACATTCCAGCGGAAAATGGACCAGATGCTGAGGCCCCATCGGAAGTATGCTGCGGCTTACCTGGATGACGTAATTGTCCATAGCACAGATTGGGCCTCACATCTGCCAAAAGTGCAAGCAGTCCTGGACTCTGTTCGGGAAGCGGGGTTTACGGCTAACCCCAAGAAGTGTACCATTGGGCAGGAGGAGGCCAAATATCTTGGGTACACCATTGGCAGGGGAGTAATAAAACCCCAACTCAACAAAGTCGAGGCCATCCAGAGTTGGCCACGTCCCAACAGCAAGAAGCAGGTACGAGCCTTTCTGGGAATCGCGGGTTATTATCGGCGCTTCATTCCCCACTTTGCTTCTAAGGCTGTGCCCCTAACCAACCTGACGAAAGGGAAAGGGTCGGTCATGATTAAATGGACCCCCGAGGCTGAGGCAGCATTCCAATTCTTGAAACAAGCCTTATGTAGCCAGCCAGTGTTGTACTCACCCGACTTCTCTAAAGACTTTGTCGTACAAAGTGATGCGTCAGATGTGGGGTTAGGAGCAGTATTGTCCCAGGTCTGGAACGGGGAAGAGCACCCAGTCATTTACCTCAGCAGGAAGTTGAAGTCCCATGAGGTAAATTACGCCACGGTTGAAAAGGAGTGTTTAGCGGTGAAGTGGGCTCTAGATTCCCTTCGGTACTACCTGCTAGGTAGGCACTTTGACATGGTTACGGATCACGCTCCGTTAAAGTGGATGGCTCAAAACAAGGAAACAAATAGAAGAGTGAATAGGTGGTTCCTGGCCCTCCAGGAATTCAACTTCACAGTAAAGCATCGCCCTGGCGTTCAAATGGGGAATGTGGATGCTTTGTCTCGAGTACATGAATGCCTGATTGCTGGTGTTCCAACCCCGAGGTTAAAACAAGAGGGGGGGGGTATGTGACAGCAGGAAGGTAAAGTCACCTGGTTGCATCCAGGGGGGTAGATATATTTCTCCCAGATTCAGGCTTTATGCCGACTTATACAACTAGGGTGGAGAGTTGTATAAGCCCAGCTGAGGCTAGTAGGCTCATGGATGACTCATACCTCTAGGGAGAGTGTGGGGCGTCGTGCAGACAGAGATGAGACCAGCTGAACCTTGTCAGCTCATTTAGGCCTCTATAAGGAACTCCCAGCTTCATTAGATGTTAGCTCATGCCTGGAACCAGACCTGTGTGGACTGTCTAGGGAGAGTGAACCCCTGTGCGGTGAGGCAAAGCCTGTGTGGCTATTTGTTTGGACTTTTACTAAACCAGGGACTTAGGGACTAGGACAGCACCAGGCTGATCCCAGTTGTTAGTTTAGGAAACCTGCATGTTTAGTCAGAGGTCAAACTGACCAGGATTTATTTTGTTTGTTTCTTTTTGGCTTTGCTGTGTTTTTGTCACTGTACATAGAGAAATAAACCGCACCTTTTGATTTTGAAAACCACAACCTCCGTCTGCTGGCCCTGTTTTTGTGTGGGGAGCCCAACCAGGGGGTCACACACACCCGCTACCGAGTTAACCCCCCTCACAATATATATATATATATATATATATACATACATACATACATACATACATACATACAGCGCACCCACCCCACACTTTACCTGCTTTTCTTAACTTGGCTCCTCCGCAGGAAAGACTGAGGCACACCACACTACATGCCCGTACCCTCCTGGATGGGGAGGTTGAGCAGTGTTAGTTTTCTCGGGCCTGCCTGCGGCTGGTGTTTGAATCCTCCCGAGCTGATCTCACTTCTGGCTTGGCCAGAAACAAGTCCTTAATTCTCCCCAGTAAAGCCACTGTCCACACCAACTGAAAGTCCAACTTATGTATTTATTTCACATGGATAATAAATAGTCCCTTTAAGAGCAGACAGGTTGAGACGAGATACAGGTCAGATAAGGTGGGAGAGAGGTCCAGGCACAAACTCAAATCTTGGTTCTCTTACTGTTCTAATATGCACGAACAGGTTTGGCGTGCGATCTTTATCACAGACCTAATGAATATGAAAGTCACTGCCACTGACTTGTTGAAGATGGTCACTGCCACTGACCGGGTGAATAGGGCCTTGCCCTATTTGGTCACTACCACTGACCTGGTGTGCGTAGAGTCACTGCCACTGACCTGGTGTGCGTAGAGTCACTGCCACTATGACCTACAGAACATGCACTGCCTTCTTGGAGAACTTGGCCCATGTCAAAGAGAAAAACATCCCTCCGGAGAGTTACCAGAGGCCCTCACTGTCACCACGACTTTGCGCTGGGTCTTCAGAAAGGGTCACCTCCCTGGCCTCCTCGATCCAAGATACGGGTCCCCTCGCAAGGCGGTACCCTGGGAGCTCTCGATCCTTAGCGGACCCCAGCCGAAGGTTGCTGGGTCCCGGGCCTCCTATTTAGTACCTCACCCCAGACTGAAGGTGTCTGGGATGGAACAGCAACTCCACCTCCGGGCCTAGGGCACCCGGAGGCAACACACACGCCCAGGCCTCCGGGCCTAGGGCACCCGGAGGTGACACACACACCCAGGCCTAAGGTGCCTGGGGCGCAACCGACAAAGACCCCCCTGGAATATGGCTGCCCCTTTTTATACCCTCTCCCGACAGGCACAGCAGGTTCCCCGCCCCGCCGCACTGCTGTCAAGAGGGGACAAGAAAAGGCACAACCCTGTACTGTGGTTCAACCCGGGCCTATGGCAACAGTGCCACCTATAGGCCCCAGGGAACTGCACATCAGTACTATCTCCCAGGGACAGAAATGGTCCATGAACCCTAACAATTTGTGTATCTGAGCCTGCTTACCACTCAGATACTTCCCTTAAATATAGCACTCCGCGACACATTCCCCCCTCTTAATAGACACTGTTCCCCAGTGTCTGGAGTAGATCCATGCCTCTCAGGCCTGAGTCAGCATAAGTCCAATCCAGAGACAGACTATCAAAAAACAAAGACAATTTAGAAAAATGGTTTGTTTGTGCCGGAACCTAACACGGCGGAAAAGAAATGAAACACAGAAGGGAAAAAGGAGAAATACACATGTGTATAAAACATTTAAGATCACATAAAATTTTCAATAAAATTTACATTTCCCTCCCACTGCACTAGCTAAGACCCACTCTCAGCAGTCTTGCTTGGCATTCACCTGTAGGGGAAAGAAAAACACACCTGAAATAACAGTAGTTGGAATGAAGAGGCTCTCCCCTAGAGAAGAATCCAGGGCTCGAGTCCTGTGGGAACGCATGGGAACGGCGTCCCTGCACTTTTTTTTTACAGCAGGCACGCCGTTCCCTTTGCAGGACTCGAGCCGCCCGAGCCGATCCTTCAGACATTGCGGTGGCCTGCCGCGAGTTATCGTGGGATTTAGAATGAACTTTAAGTTAAGTTCATTCTAAATCCCGCGATAACTCGCGGCAGACCACCGCAATGACTCCTGGGAACAATAACAAAAGCTCCCAGGAGACATTGCGGCTTTGAGGAAGTGACGGAATACCCGCGCTGTCACTACCCGACTGAATGATCCATGTATACCACAGTAGTATACATACAGTAAGCAGCGGCCAGTAAGCGTAGTGTAGTGTGTAAGGAGTTACAGGCAGCCTAGCTTGTTACAGTAACAGGCAGAGATAAGCCTACAGGCTCAGATTATTAGATATGTATATATATATATATATATATATATATATATATATATATATATACATACATATACATGTATATACATATACATATATGCTTGGAAAATAATTAGCCGCCAAATAGCTCCTGGAGCTACAGTACAATGCTTGATTTAATAACTATATTTCCAGCTATTATTAATCCACACGTTGCTTTTGTACACGCGCTTTCCAGCAATCCAGTTAATTTTACAATTTGATGTTTATTTAATTGCCTCTTAGGGCTCTTTCACATGGGACGGATCCGTGAAGATCCGCCCCGTGAAGCTCTGCTTGCTCAGCGGGGATCGCTCCGTTGATCACCCCTGAGCCGGCGGATAACTGGGCAGTCCCCGCACACTGTGCAGGCACCGCCCTGTCAGAACGCCGCTCTCCCCTATGGGGGGATCGGATGACGACGGACCGTAGAGTCCGTTGTCATCCGATCCGATCCACAGACGGAAGGAAAAAAATATATATATATATATATATATATATATATATATATTGGCTGTGTAAAAGAAAACAGTTACCAAAACACTTTTACTGTTCACTATCTTCAAAAGAAAACCACATCCTCCTATTTATTTATATACTACCTTGCATTTTCAGATGATTAAGGGCTCTTTCACACGGAGGGTCCGTTCAGGTCCGCCTGTCAGTTTTTTAGGCGGACCTGAACGGATGCTCCATGTCCGCTGACATCCGACCCGCTCCGATCCACAACAGTGTAACGGAGGAAAACCCTATATTCCCCCTTCCTGCCCAGAGCTTTCTTTTGGTGGTATTTGATCACCTCTGCGGTTTTTATTTTTTGCGCTATAAACAAAAAAAGAGCGATAATTTTGAAAAAAACACTATATTTTTTACTTTTTGCTATAATAAATATCCCAATTTAAAAAAAAAAAACTACTTTTTTCCTCAGTTTAGGCCGATACGTATTCTTCTACATATTTTTGGTAAAAAAAAAATGCAATAAGCGTATAGTGATTGGTTTGCGCAAAAGTTATAGCGCCTACAAAATAGGGGATTGAATTATGACATTTTTTTTTCTTTTTTTTACTAGTAATGGCGGTTATCTGCGATTTTTGTCAGGACTGCGATATTATGGCAGACAGATCGAACACTTTTGACACATTCTTGGGACCATTCACATTTATACAGCAAACAGTGCTATAAATATGCATTGATTACTGTATAAATGTGACTGGCAGGGAAGGGGTTAACACTAGGGGGCAGGGAAGGGGTTAACACTAGGGGGCGATCAAGGGGTTAAATATGTATCCTAGGAGTGATTCCTACTGTGGGGGAGGGGAACTGACTGGGGGAGGTTACCGATCTGTGTCCCACCATCGGTCTCCTCTCCCTGACAGGACGTGGATCTCTGTGTTTACACACAGAGATCCACGTCCATGACTGTGTAATGGCCGATCGCAGGTACCTGGCTGACATCGCGGCCGCCAGGCATGCGCATCGGCACCTCAGTGACGCGGCGGGCACACGCACGTGCCCCCCAGTGGCCAGGGGAGCCGAGGCCGTCAATAGGCGGCCTCCCGGACCTGAAGAGCCACCTTGTGGCCGTCATTTGACAATGGCCTGGGCTCCAACAAGTTAAACTTGAACGATTCTGACATAAATAGAGAATAGAACAAGGACTTGAAATAGGTACACTGCTTGCTGCATGTATATAAAAATAAGTGCTCATTCCACTTTACAATGGGAAGGACATTGCGTCTGCTGCACCAGTAATAATTAGGAGTTTACAATTACTTCCCCTGTCAGTGTACATTTTAATCATGAAGACAAAAACTGACCTCCTCACCTGCTCTCTGTACAGGTACGGTTCTGGGAAAAGCTGCTTGATAGACAATATAAGCCGTAGTATCTTCATGACCCATCCCAACCCAACAAACACCAAAGTGCTTCCTTGCAAGAGTATCATCAAGCTATGATGAATGCGTTTGCATTAGGAAAACCGAATGATACAATGTATGACCAAGGCCAGATATATATTATGGGAGAGATTTACTAAAACTAGAGCACTCAGAATCGAGTGCAGTTGTGCATGGTAGCCAATCAGCTAACTTCAGCTTGTTCAATTAAAGGGGTTGTAAAGGTTCGTTTTTTTTCTTCTAAATAGGTTCCTTTAAGCTAGTGCATTGTTGGTTCACTTACCTTTTTCCTTTTATTTCCCTTCTAAATGTTTTTTTTCTTTGTCTGCATATCGCACTTCCTGTTCCTCCTCAGTAAGCTTCCCCCATCATCCGAGCCATTCTGGCTGAGGGTTAGTCAGCATGTTCGCCCCCTCCCTTGGGACTACATCCCTGCGGGGAGACACTGTGTGAGATGTAGTCCCAAAGGAGGTGGCAAACACGCTGACTAACCCCCAGCCAGAACGGCTCGGATGATGGGGGCAAGCTTACAGGAAGTGAGAAATTCAGACAAAGAAAAAAACATTTAGAAGAGAAATCGAAGGAAAAGGTAAGTGAACCAACAATGCACTAGCTTAACCACTTAACGACCGCCCACTGTAAAAATACGTCGGCAAAATGGCACGACAGGCAGAATCACGTATATCTACGTGACTGCCTTTGTATAGTTGGGGGGTCCGATCGGACCCCCCTTCTTTACAGTGAGCAGCCGTTATTCGTTTGGGAGCGATCAGGGATGAGGGGACAGCCGTTCGATTCCGGCCACCCTCTCTCGATCGCTCCCGGCGAATCGAATCCTTCCCCTGCCTGTGTAATGTTTACACAGGCAGGAGGAAGTGATGTCATCTCTCCTGCGGCGCTCACATATACCGAGCGCCGCACAGGAGAAGATGCAGGTTAGTGCACAAAACACTACACTGACATCAGGACACATAGGCACATAAATCGCCCCCCCAGGCCCCCCCAGACACCCCCAGATCACCCCCCAGCCCCCAGTTACAGTGTCACTGATTGCAGTGACCATTTATTTACTGATCACTGCAATCAGTGACATTTGTGACTGTAAAAGTGTCACTACATTTAGTTTTAGGTCCAGTGTAGCCCCCTAACCCCCCTAATAAAGGTTTAATCCCCTGATTGCCCCCCAGATAACCCTTTCACCCCCTATCACCACTGTCGCTAAGCGATCATTTTTCTGATCGCTGTCTTAGCGCTGGTGATGCCGATCGGTAGCCAGTATTTTTTTTTAGGTTCGCCGCAGGTTTTTATAGCGTCGGGTACCCCCATATATTACCTAATAAAGGTTTAACCCCCTTGATCGCCCCCCAGGTGACCCTTTCACCCTCTATCACCACTGTCGCTAAGCGATAGTTTTTCTGATCGCTGTCTTAGTGTCGGTGATGCCGATCGGTAGCCAGTAATTTTTTTTTAGGTTCGCCGTCAGGTTTTTATATAGCGTCAGGTACCCCCATATATTACCTAATAAAGGTTTTAACCCCCTAATTGCCCCTAGTTAACCCTTTCACCAGTAATCACCATATAAGTGTTACGGGTGACGCTGGTTAGTTAGTTTGCTTTTTATAGTGTCAGGGCACCCGCCGTATATAACCCAATAAAGGTTTAACCCCCTGATCGCCCGGCGGGTGATATCAATTAGGTTTTAGCGTCAGAGAGGGTCTGCGTCACACCCCAGGCAGCGTCAGGTTAGTGCCAGTAGCGCTAACACCCACGCGTTAAGCATACACCCCCCTTAGTGGTATAGTATCTGAACAGATCAATATCTGATCTGATCAGATCTATACTAGTGTCCCCAGCAGTTTAGGGTTCCCAAAAACGCAGTGTTAGCGGGATCAGCCCAGATACCTGCTAGCACCTGCGTTTTGCCCCTCCATCCAGCCCAGGCCACCCAAGTGCAGTATCAATCGATCACTGTCACTTGCAAAACACAACACACATAACTGCAGCGTTCGCAGAGACAGGCCTGATCCCTGCGCCTCTAGTGCTGTAGGAGGTGATTTCACCACCACAGTTAAAAAAAAAAAAGCATATATGCCGAAGCATTGGGGCAGCAGGGGCGGAGGAGCGGAGGAGCAATTTTGCTCCTAATGCCGCGTACATACGGTCGAAATTCCGACGGAAGCTTGCCCGTGGAAAAGTCTGACCATGTGTACGCAGCATAACTTTTGCGGGAAGATGCCCCCATGCTTCGGCATATATAAATGGTGCATATATGCCCATCATTAGAAGTGGGTGGATGAAGGGCGGTATTCTAATGGTGGGCATACCCATCGATCAATCTTTTTTTTTCGTTCAGCCAACAGGCTGCATGAAAAAAAAGATTACAATACATGTCCAACAAGGACCAGCAACGTACTGGTATGTTGCTGGACTTTGAATGGTTATACCAGAATGATGCCTGTGGGTTTAGGTATCATCTTGGTATCATTCTTTTCAGCCAGCGGCCGGCTTTCATGTAAAAGCAATCCTAGTGGCTAATTAGCCTCTGGACTGCTTTTACAAGCAGTGGGAGGGAATGTCCCCCCCCCCGGATATAAAAAGCGCCATTGGGAAATTGGGAAAGCATTTTATCACACCGATCTTGGTGTGGTCAGATGCTTTGAGGGCAGAGGAAAGATCTAGGATCCAATAGACCCCAGTTTTTTCAAAAAAAGAGTACCTGTCACTACCTATTGCTATCATAGGGGATATTTACATTCCCTGAGATAACAATAAAAATGATAAAAAAAAAAAAATATGGAAGCAACAGTTTAAAAATAAAATAAAAAAGCAAAATTAATAAAAAAAATAAAAAAAAAAAGCACTCCTGTCCTGTCCTGCCCTGCTCTTGCCCAATGGCGAACGCAAGCGTCGGTCTGGCGTCATATGTAAACAGCAATTGCACCATGCATGTGAGGTATAACCGTGAAGGTCAGATCGAGGGAAGTCATTTTAGCAGTAGACCTCCTCTGTAAATCTAACAGCGTAACCTGTAAAGGCTTTTAAAAATGTATGTAGTTTGTCGCCAATGCGCGTTTGTGCGAAATTTTAAAGCTTGTCGTGTTTGGTATCTATGTACTCGGCCTAAGATCATCTTTTTTATTTCATCAAACATTTGGGCAATATAGTGGGGCTGATTTACCAAACGTTTGCGCCATGAGTATTGGCGCATCTGCGTGCGCAATGGCTGTTTTGGTATTTACAAAACATTAGCCCTATTTCCCATTTACTATAGTGTTGTCGGCGGACGGGAGGAGGCGCTCAGTGCGCTACTATGGACCTGGCGCACAGCATGTTAAAATCTAAATATAAAGAAGCTGGAAGTGAGAATATAATGGGGGTGATGTGGGGTGATGTGAGGAAGTGTAGTGACACCTGCCCAAATAACAAACATGGCCAAAATAGAGAGGGAAAGTAAGTTTTTCAAAACCAGCCCGCTGCGCCGGCAATTCCGATTCGAGCTGCGGGAGTTTTTTTTTAGCTCAGCGCGGGAATTTCAATGGTTTAAATGCGCTGGGACACTGCGCCGGCAAAATCTTAGTAAATGTCAAGCCACCTAAGTCAATTTGCATAAGTTGAACAGGCGCAGCCCTGAACTTTCCATTGCGCCTGCAAAATGTAATTTCTAAAGGACAAAAAACCCATTTAAAAGCAGCCGCGGCTGTAATGAATTGTCGGCTCCCGGCAATATAGAGAAAAGTATTTGAAAGTCTTTGCTAACCAAAAAAAAAAAGCGTGGGGGTCCCCCCAAATTCCATAACCAGGCCCTTCAGGTCTGGAATGGATATTAAGGGGAACCCCGCTGCAAATTTTAAAAAAAAATGACGTGCGGGTTCCCCCCAAATATCCAAACCAGGCCCTTCAGATCTGGTATGGATTTTAAGGGGAACTCCACCCCAAATTTTCTAAAAAAATGGCGTGGAGTCCCCCCAAAAATCCACACCAGACCCTTATCCGAGCACATAACCTGGCCGGCCGCAGGGGAAAAGGGGGGGACGAGAGCGGCCCCCCTCCCTCCTGAACTGTACCAGGCCACATGCCCTCAACATGGGGAGGATGTCCCCATGTTGATGGGGACAAGGGCCTCATCCCCACAACCCTTGCCCGGTGGTTGTGGGGGTCTGCGGGCGGGGGGGCTTATCGGAATCTGGAAGACCCCTTCAACAAAGGGGACCCCCAGATCCCGCCCCCCCCTGTGTGAAATGGTAATGGGGTACATTGTACCCCTACCATTTCACAAAGAAAGTGTCAAAATGTAAAAAATGACAAGAGCCGGTTTTTGACAATTCCTTTATTAATGTCTTCTCTTTTCTTCCATCTTCTTCCTTCTTCTTCCATCTTCTTCTTTCATCTTCTTCTTTTCTCCATTCGGGTTTCTTCCTCCATCTTCATCTTCCTCTTCATCTTTATCTTTATCTTCATCTTCATCTTCCTTCGGTGTTCTCGTCCAGCATCTTGCTCCGGCGTCTTCCCTTCTTCTTTCTTCTCCGGCCGCTCCGTTTGAATTGGAGGTTCCCGGGTTATGTGCTCGGATAAAGGGTCTGGTGTGGATTTTTAGGGGGACTCCACGCCATTTTTTTTTTAAATTTGGGGTGGAGTTCCCCTTAAAATCCATGCCAGATCTGAAGGGCCTGGTTATGGAATTTGGGGGAACCCCCACGCATTTTTTTTGGGTTAGCAAAGACTTTCAATGACTTTTATCTGTATTGACAGGAACCAGCAATTCATTACAGCCGCAAGGACTTTTAAATGACTATTATTTTACTTTAGAAATGTCATTTTGCTCTCCAACTGTTATAAACATGGAAAACATGTGCTACTTTACAGGCATACTATAGACACCCCCCGGGGATGATATTTAGGGCCAGTTCACACCGGATGCAGTGTAGTGCGTTTTTTTGATGCCTGAAAAACGCAAAGAAAGTTGATCACATTAATGCCAATGGCATAGTTCACACCACTGCAGTCCGTTCCAGTGCATTTCAGAAAGCCAAAAAATAATTGTTCATGCTGCATTTTTTAGGTACAAAACTGTACTGGACCCCAGTAAAACACATCAAAAACAGAACGTACCAAAAATGCACTGGAATGCACCGCAACGCACCTAAATGCACCAAAGACGCACTGCAACACACTTGTCCTAAGTGAAAAGAGGCGGAAAAAAACACTGGACTGCATCAAAAACGCCTCAAAAATGCACTGGAATGTGTCAAAAACGCGCATGCAGAAAAGCACCTGGAACGTACCCAGACTGCGTTTCTATAGTGTGAACTAGGGCCAGTTCACACCGTAGAAACACAATCCGGATGCGTTCCAGGTGCTTTTCTGCATGTACTTTTTTCATGCGTTCCGGTGCATTTTTGGTAAGTTTTTGATGCAGTCCAGTGCTTTTTTTTCACCCCTCTTTTTTATTAACCATAGATAAGGACAAGTGTGTTCCAGTGTGTTTTTTGTGCATTTAGGTGTGTTCCTGTGCGTTCCAGTGCGTTTATGATGCGTTTTGATGCGTTCCAGTACAGTCCAGTGCAGGTAAAATGCAGCATGTTCTACTTTTTTGGTGGAACTGGAACGCACTGGAACAAACACTGCCATTTAGAACCATACAACCAACTTTCCATGCATTTTGGATGCATAAAAAACGCAATGGACTGTATGTGGTGTGAAATGGCCCTTAAACAATTTGGCATATTTAAAGGCACTTCTCCTTGTTTTGTTTTTGGTGTTTTCCAAATTGGTGACATTGATATATGTCCCTTAGGGTGGGACCTGGGCCTAGAGTTGCCACCTCATCCCTTTAAACCCGAACACATATTAATTACACAGGTTCTGTGGCTGATTAAGGTGGTAATTAAACTCACTTGGTGCCTTATCTGCAATAAATTAGCCTCAGAACCTGTGTAATTCATATGCGTTCGGGTTTAAAGGGATGAGGTGGCAACCCTACCTGGGCCCCCATTTTAAGGCCAATAACTACTAGAAGATAAGCCAGCCAAGTGGGGACTAGCAAAATTAACAAGTCAGTTCCCATAGACTGCAATAGTATTTGTTGGTGGGGGGAGGGGTGATTGTCCCATCTCTAACTTTGTAGCATGCTGGATGATGTGCTTAATTTTGGACGGGGGGAGGAGGGTGTTATTTTTTGCTAGCTGCATTGGTGTTGTTCTGCACATGCCCAGCCAGTTATTTTTTTTTGGCGTGCTTTTTGTGTGTGAACAGCGCTTGGATATTTCTGGGCATGCTCACTCAGAGAGTGTTTTTATGGGTTAGAAATTGAAGGACATCTTAACAGGTGTGCCCACTTTGAATTTCAGTCTCTACATTGGGAGAACTTGCATTCTGGGTGTTTCATGGACTGTGCATGTGTTTTCAATTGCCTCATTAGCACACAAACATATGTTATATAAAGCTCACAGAGCATTCGGTCGATTGCCTTAAGAAGAGGCAAGTGTGTGTGGTAAAATGTACATGTTGGTGTCCTTATCCCGTTTGTAACACATGTATTTTATTTGTTATGTCTTTGCAAAACAAGTGATTGGTTAACTTATGTGGATTGTATATTTTTGGTGTGGGGGAGATATGTTCCCCTGAAATAATTCTGATGTTGTTAATGTGTGTTGTTTGTTCACTTTGATTTAATTGTCTGCTGCTTTTTTTGGCCAAAAATTGCTCAAGATGTTGAGTCTAACTGTTTCAAATTGACCATGTTTTTTTATTTTGCCTTCCCTTTTGTTTTGTTGAACAATAAAATTAGATGCAAAATTTTGATGTTTGTTTTGTGTTTTCTTTGCAACAAATGTGACAGCTGATTGGCATGTCAAAACAAAACAGGTGTAATTTGTCTACCCTGGTGCCTTCATGGTATGCATGGATTGTGTGCTGCCATGGAGCGTCACCAGGAAATGAAATACAGAGCGGTAAGTATTCAATTTTCATTTTTTTACTGCAGTGGTTCTCAGCCTCAGTCCTAAAGTACCCCCAACAGGACATGTTTTGTGAATTTATCTTATCGAGAATTGCTGTCCAAAAATCAAAACCATTGACTGTGATTTAAAGCACATGTGCAAGATGAAGGAAAACCGGCAAACATGGCCTGTTGGGGGTACTTGAGAAGCACTGATTTAGAGCACTGCACTTAAAAATAGCTCAAGGCCATACAATTCTAATTGTGGGCATTTTGAGGGAAACGAAGTAAGTGTTAGAACCCCTGCGTGTTTTGTTTTTTTTTTTAGATATTTTTTTTTGTAGTTTGGCCTTTGTCTCCTTTTCTTAACATTGGCTTCACTTCCTGTTACACAGCTAAACAGGAAGTGAAGGTAAAACCCTACCAATGGCTTTTCTGGGGGACACACAGATCAATCTAACTAGTGTCCCCATTAAGCAAATTGCACTCTAGCACTTTGTTGTGTACACCCCAAATCATTGGGTAGTTTGGGGTTTAGTAAAGACAAATCCACTCTGCAGTAAAAGTGTAGCTGCTGAAAATCTGAGGGAAAGTACTGGTGATTGGATGTTACAATCATGTAAAAGCAAAGATGGTGTTTTTTTTTTTTGGCTTGCATGTCCCCCTCAGATATACAGCAAGTGCACTTGTAGTGCAAAGTAAATTTGCCTTTAGTAAATAAACCCCACAGTCCAAACTACCTAATAATAATTTGTGGTGTACCCCGCAATATGCTGGAGTGCAATGTGCATAATGGGGAAAGTATTTAGACTGACCTGTGTGTCCCCAAGGAAAGACATTGTTGGGGATTTTCCCTCACTTCCTGTGTGGCTATGTGACAGGAAGTGAATTATTTGGAAGGATAAAGTGGCCAAATTATTTAGTTTAACTTTTCAAAGACTCATTCCTAAGTTGAATTGTGATGCATGTCAATGGCCCATTTTGACCCTCTTTAATCACTTGAGATCAGTGCTATAACTGATCGACGGCCACAGCATGGTCCTCAATTGCCGGGAGTCCGTCAATAAACGTCCTCCCCTTTGCGCGCGCTGTGGTCACAGAGTCACTGTGACTCGGGTGATGACAGATCCGAGTAAGAGGCCGGTCCCTGCCCTTTACCATGTGATCAGCTGTCAGCAAATGACAGCTGATCACGTGATGTAAACAAAAGCTGGGTAATGGTTTTTGTTTTCTCCTTGTGCTGACAGCGTGAGCATAAAAAAAAGGCAATCACCGGCTTATGTGCAAGGGACATGGGGCCCGAAGAGGAAGAGGCATTTCTGCATCATCTGTGACAATTAGTAGCCCCTGCCAGTGCCACCTATCAATGCCCACCACTGGTGCCAATCAGTGCCCATCACTGCCAACTATCATTGCCACCTAGCAGTGCCACTTCTCACTGCCCACCAGTGCTAAATAGCAATGCCACCTCTCAGTGCCCACCCTTGCCACCTTATCGGTGCCCATCAGTGCAGTCTCATCAGTGTACATCAATGAAGAAGAAAAATTACCTTTTTTAAAAATATTAACCAGTTTCCTACCGCCCACCGTCAAATGACATCCTTGGCTTTGGGCGGTGACATCTGAATGATGCCTGCAGTTGCAGGCATCATTCAGATATCATTCTTTTCAGCCGGCGATTCTGTGCACAATAAAAATGATCATAGTGGCAGTTCCGCCGCTTGATCGTTCTTATAGGCGGGGGAGGGGACGTCTCCCCCCCTCTCTTGCCGCCATCCGATGCTTCTCCGGGCTCTCCCGTGCCATCTGGGGCTCGGAGAACGATTTGGAGATGACTGGTGACCAGATGGTCATCAGTCATCTCTATGACCGTCGGAGGCGCGGGCACGACGTTATGACATCATGCTGTGTTCCTGTATGTTAACCAAGCCGTGATCTTGGCTGTCAGCATGAGATTGGTGATTTTTTTGGAACAATATCATGCTTTCCAGCCTGGAGGAGAGATGCGGGGTCTTATTGACCCTGCATCTCTCCATAAAGAGGACCTGTCACACACATTCCTATTACAAGGGATGTTTACATTCCTTGTAATAGGAATAAAAGAGATCCCAAAAAATTTAAAAAATTAAAAAAGAGTAAGAAATACAAAAAAGTCAAAAAACTAAAAATAAAAAATAAATAAGAAAAAACGCCCATGTCCCCGGTAGCTCGCGCTCAGAAGCGAACACACACGTAAATCCTGCCCACATATGTAAACACCGTTAAAACCACACATGTGAGTTATTGCTGCGTGCGTTAGAACGAGTGCAGCAATTCTAGCACTAGACCCCCTCTGTAATGCCAAAATGGTAACGTGTAAAAAAAATGTAAGCATTGCCTAGGGAGATTTTTAATTACTGAAGTTTGGTGTCATGCCATGTGTGTGCGCAATTTTAAAGCGTGACGTGTTAGGTATCTTTTTACTCAGCATAACAACATCTTTCACATTATACTAAAAAATTGGCCGTAACTTTACTGTTTCGTAATATTTTTAGCAAACAAAAGGCGTTTGAAAATTTATTGCTCAAATACCGAGCGAGATAAAAATTTGCAATGACCGCCATCTTATTCCCTAGGGTGTCTGCTCCAAAAAAGTATATAATGTTTGGTGTTTTGAAGTAATTTTATAGCCATAAATTTATGATTTTTACATGAAGAAGAGAAGTGCCAGAATAGGCCCAGTGCTGAAGTGGGTAAAATATCCCTTTTTTTTTTTTTTTTACTCGGTCTTTTGTATTTATAGAAAAAAAAAAAAAAAAAAACACAAAGGTGATCAAATAGCACCAAAAGCAAGCTCTATTTGTGTGCCAACAAATAAAACATTTTCATTGGGTTACAGTGTTGTATGAGCGCGCAATTGTCATTAAAAGTGCATCAGCGCTGAAATGTGAAACTTGGTCTGGGCAGTGCGCAAGTGGTTAATATAAGGCTACATGCACACGGACGTTTTTCCAACCGCTTGTTTGAGCGTTTTTTGCACCTTAAAAACATCTCTCCATGTTAGCCTATGGCCTCATGGCCACCATGGCGTTTTGGAGCTGTAAATGGCATAGGCGTTTTTAGGCCCCATGTAGACGGGACGCTGGTGCAAAGTGTTCTGAACTAAGGTTGAAAGTGGCGTTTAGAAAGGCGCGCTTTGTGGCGTTTGCATGCCGTGTTTTACCACATTTGCATGTATATGATAAGGAGCCGCCCTAAGCTCCAAAAACAGTATTATTTACGATTTTAGCTATTTAGTGAGACCAGAGTGATATGAGCAGCTGAGAGCAGCAGTGTAGTTGTATTTAGGCTGGGTTCACACTAGTGCGACACGACATCTGTCCTACTTTGGATCCGACTTTGCCCTGCGACATGAAGCCGACATATGACCGACTTTCAATGAACGGGGATCCAACTTGGATCCCCGCCAATAGCAGGCACTGTGTTTGGTATGAATCTTGAGGGGGAACTCCAGGCCAAATTTTAAATAAAAAACCGGCATGGGTTCCCCCTCCAGGAGCATACCAGGCCCTTGGGTCTGGTCTGGATTTGAAGAGGAACCCCTACGCCGAAAAAACGGCGTGGGGGTCCCCCCCAAAATCCAAACCAGACCCTTATCCGAGCATACAACCTGCTCCACCCGCTGTAAGTCCTGCAAATGCCTGTTAGTGTAACACACCAGGAAAACACAGCAATACGGGCTAGCTTCAGGTGTATATTTAGCAGGAAGCACACTCCGCCCGCTGTAAGTGCTGCAAATGCCTGTTAGTGTAACACACCAGGAAAACACAGCAATACGGGCTAGCTTCAGGTGTATAATGTGCAGGAGGCACACTCCACCCGCTGTAAGGCCTGCAAATGCCTGTTAGTGTAACACACCAGGAAAACACAGCAATACGGGCTAGCTTCAGGTGTATATTTAGCAGGAAGCACACTCCGCCCGCTGTAAGTGCTGCAAATGCCTGTTAGTGTAACACACCAGGAAAACACAGCAATACGGGCTAGCTTCAGGTGTATAATGTGCAGGAGGCACACTCCACCCGCTGTAAGTCCTGCAAATGCCTGTTAGTGTAACACACCAGGAAAACACAGCAATACGGGCTAGCTTCAGGTGTATATTTAGCAGGAAGCACACTCCGCCTGCTGTAAGTGCTGCAAATGCCTGTTAGTGTAACACACCAGGAAAACACAGCAATACGGGCTAGCTTCAGGTGTATAATGTGCAGGAGGCACACTCCACCCGCTGTAAGTCCTGCAAATGCCTGTTAGTGTAACACACCAGGAAAACACAGCAATACGGACTAGCTTCAGGTGTATACTGTGCAGGAGGCTTAGCAACAATGACACTGACACTGTCCCCTGCCTATCCTTCTCTCTCCCTGCACACAAGGTTTATCAAAGAATATGACACTGACACTCTCCCTGCCTATCCTTCTCTCTCCCTGCACACAAGGTTTAGCAAAGAATATGACACTGACACTCTCCCTGCCTATCCTTCTCTCTCCCTGCACACAAGGTTTAGCAAAGAATATGACACTGACACTGTCCCCTGCCTATCCTTCTCTCTCCCTGCACACAAGGTTTAGCAAAGAATATGACACTGACACTCTCCCTGCCTATCCTTCTCTCTCCCTACACACAAGAATAGCACAAAGAATAGCACAATGACACTGTCCCTGCCTATCCTTCTCTTTCCCTGCCCCGCTACACAATACACAAGGCCGCCGCGCTGGCGGCCTTTTATAGTGTGGGGCGTGTGCTAAACCCCCTGAGCTATAATTGGCCACAGGCAACCTGTTATGGCTCTCCTAGCTGCCAGCGCTGTGATTGGCCAAGCATGCGGGGTCACAGTGCATGCTTGGCCAATCACAGCGCCGGGATTGCACTGCGATTGCGCAGTGTATTGTGGGCCGTTCGCGCCACTCGAATTTGGCGCGAACGGCCCAAATAGTTCAATCTTCGTCGAACGATCGAACACCGAGCTCATCCCTATTCTCTACCTACTTATCCAACCGCACCTTTAGCGTTACTTACAACTCTACTTCTTCCTCTCCTCTTCCTTTCTCAGTTCCTATCTCCTTCTCTATTAGCTTTTAGAGGATCCCTAAAAACCCTCCTCCTCAGAGAAGCCTATCCTACCCACACCTAAAAACTGTATTTTCATTTTGTCCACCTGATCATCCCCCACAGTTACTACCCTTTGTTTCACTTGACCCTCCCTTCTAGACTGTAGGCTCTAACGAGCAGGGCCCTCTGATCCCTCTGTATTGAATTGTATTGTGACTGTACTGTCTTCCCTGTTGTTGTAAAGCGCTGCGCAAACTGTTGGCGCTATATAAATCCTGTATAATAATAATAATAATTTAGTTTAACTTTGCAAAGACACATTCCTAAGTACAACTGTGATGCATGTCAATTGCTCATTTAGCCCTTGTTTAATAGAAAACACCAGTTCACTTTCACTAGATACATTTATTAGTCCAGTCCTGGAAATCTGCATATGCTTTACTCTTAATTTCCATAAAAATTGAGTTCCTGCAGCTAAATGCGACAAATGTATGTAGATACGCGACCGCTGTGCATATGAGATGCGCAACTGCTGTGTGTGCATATGTGGTTCTCGGAAAGCGGTGGCCAGCACACAGGAATGACATCATGCCCCTACAGAAAGTTGCTTGTACTGCTGCTAAGTTCTCTGAGGAAGAGATGATTGTTATTTTCAAATTAATAAAAACTATTTTTTATTTAACATGGGGTGGTGTCTGTGTGGGTCCCTAACACACATTCATACATATTAGAGCCAATTTTGACAGGATCCGATTTACAGCATGTTTTTAGATTGTGGGAGGAAACTGGAGTACCCAGAGGAAACCCACACAAGCACAGGGAGAACATGCAAACTCCAGGCAGATGGTGTCACGGACGGGATTCGAACCAGCTAACCCTTTATGCTGCTAGGTGAAAGTGCTAACCACTACACCACTGTGCTGCACAGATATGTATATAGAGATGTAGGTTCTTGTGTCCACCTGTGAAAATACAAGTGGGTCATAGCACATCTACATTCCAAATTTGGCACTTAACATGGTCATGCACTATGCAATCTGATTGGCCAATCTCTGTACAACTCGAGATTTTGGAAAAATAGGTAATAGGAATACGCACTTGAAGAATTATTTCAAAGTTTTGGAAATCAAACAGGCTCTTACCTAATCAAATTTTTATAATTTATATAATTTTGTTAAGATTGCAGTGTATGGTCACCTTTAAAGATCAAGATCTGAAAATATTAATTTATTGGGTTTAGAAACACTTTTCTGGTCTTTGTAATGTATTGAAATATTTGTGTGAAAATAGAACAAAAAAAAAAATTCAAAGATATATTAGAAGGAATAGGAATGAGATTAGCATCAAAAGGGTTAATTAAGTGAGAACACCTAACAAGACACATCCAATAAGATGGGCGTGCGCTATTATCAATGAGAAAACAGCAGTTACCCTGGCAACAGTTGCCGTTTACATATTTATTATTGCGTTGCGCGTCTGCGTGCGCCGGTTCGCAAGCCCAATCAATGATTTATCCGGCGCACCAATTAAGGTCTGAAGCGGCGCAGCGCATTGTTCTTAGTAAATCAGCCCCAATGACTCTTCTAGTTGCCATAACATATACCTTTTGTGCATTAGCAAATTTAAATTTGTTTACATAATCTTTTATTAATGGTATGATACCAATACAATTCTGATTAGTAACATCAGACTATCAGGATAGTAACAGGATAGTAACATCATATTAAACCTGCAGAAACTAAAGAAAAGCTTGGACAGCCGCACTCCAAAAAATGTGTTGGTTCTTTATTTTAAAAAAAAAACAAGGTCACATCAACACATATGACAGCAAAAAACAGCAAGAGGAGCTGACATGTTTCACACTGCAAATCAGTGCTTAATCATAGCTAACATACACTCAATTCACATCAAATGTATACCTCTATTCACATGACAAGTGAAAAAATAATCAAAGTTCCAATTGGTTAATTGCTAAAATGTTAGGTGTTACCTGTGAAGGTTATTAGAGTGACATACAAAAAGGGGAAGAGGAAGGAAAAAGCACTCACATTGCCACATCCATGTATTTGAGGAAAATTGGTTTGTTGCTCAAGAAAGAGCAAAACAAGGTAGGACTTGAACACGTGTTCAGCATGAGGCTGACTCCCGGGGATGCTACCATGTGACGTTCAACAGCCAGACCCTGTACGGTGATACATATACCACTGCTTTGGCTGGCATTTTGCACTCGTATTGAAAGTGCTTATGATAGGACTTTGTGGTGAATAGAAAGTCTTCTTTTTCCACACCAAGAACGCCCCCTACCCCCGTTTCTGGGCATACCCCATTGGATGTAGCTGATCTACTCAGCTATCTGTATTAGCTCTGAGCGTCAGACCCCTCCATCCTTGGACTATATTCCTGTGAGAATATCAGTGTCTGATCATTCTTTTGACCAGCAGACCACACGTACATTCGTTACCATACCACATATATGAATTGGTAACATTTGAACAACATTTTGCTATCCGGATGTCCCTCTGAGATAGTGAGATTTGTCCCAAGTGTGTATAAAAACCGTCCCCCCTTTTCTTGTCCGTCCTGACGAAGCCCCACGGCGAAACGCGTCGACGTTCAAAGGGACTCCTTACTGCTATATACATTGTATGGTCTTTTTTAATCTTTGTTTAATAATTTTGCGATTCAATAAACTTTTTTGTATTCCATTTTCGTGTGTTGCCTGCAAAGTCCTACCTTGTTTTGCTCTTTCTAGAGCAACAAACCAATTTTCCCCGGTTATTAGAGTGAGTAATGTGATTGTGAAGAAGAACACACCTGTGTTCGAAAAAGAAAAAGGGGAAAGAGGAATGAGAAAAGAAGAAAAAAAAAGAAGAGACCATTCAAAAAAATGTAGATAGCGTGTATCCCTAGTGGTTGTCAAACTTAAGTGTGGGTGGTAATGCTATCTACAGGACATATAAAGCAAGTGCAAAACTGTGCTACAATGTGAATATGTATGGATTGGATACTACTCTTAAGATAAAAGTTATGTGACATGGATGAAAGAAATACTGTATATGTATGTGTATAATAAAGTTTATTACTATATACAGATAACTAAAAAATTCTATGTATTAAAAGTCCACACAATATTTCCATATATGTAGTGATAAATGAATATATATACAAATTTATATTAAAAAGTATTGGTATATTTAGGACTTGAGTGTGTGTACACCTATGTTGGTTGCAATGTTAATTAGTGATGTGTGTGTAGCGGGTATTTGAATTTAGGGGAAGCATCTGGGTGGTAGTGTAACCCAGATGCACTGATTGCTAGGGAATCTGAGGTCCTTTTATGGTTCTTGGAGGACTCTGGTGGTGTGAGGTTCCCTGGGCCTATAGGTGGCGTTGTTGCCGGGGGCCGGAGGTGAACTCACACTGCAGGACTGTGCCTTTTTGTCCTCTCCTAGAGCTGGTACAGCGGGGCGGGGAACCCGCTATGGCGCGAAGGGAGAGGAGATAAAAGGGGCAGACGCCCTTACCACGGGGTTCAGAGTGCAGAGTCGGAGGACGTGGCCGCACCCAGGCACCTTCAGCTTGGGTGCTGGCGTTCCGGTGTTCCAGGCCTAGGTGCCCTTGACCTGGCCGGAGCGGAGATGGAGTCCATCTCAGGCACCTTTAGCCTGGGGTGAGGTACTATGGCGGATGCCTGGGGCTCAGTACCTTCGACTGAGTTCCGTGAGGGTGGAGGAATCCGAGGGGGCCCTAACTCCTTGGGTGCCCGTGTCTGAGTTCGTGAGGACTGGTGTGCGGGACTTCTCTGAAGAGTCCGGCGCAGCATTGCTGGTGACAGAGAGGCCTCCGGTTTCTCCCTTGGACGGATTTCCTTCCCCTGACAGGGGCCGTGCTAGCGAAGGTAATTCACTTTCTACCTCACCTAGTCAGTGGCAGTGACTATTTACCACTGGTGATACCACAGTGGTTAGCAACAGAAGAGAAAGGATTGTGCCTCGATCTACCCCCATTACTACTAAGGAAAAGAAACTGTATGTTTGTACGCCAAGAAGAAAAAAACTGTGTTGGAACTATTCACTGTGTGGAACTCTGGTTACTAGGAGCAAAGGAGTCAGGGACGAAGTACAGGACTTGACTCTAGGACACCTACACAAGGCCAGATTGTTCTGGCCTTTGTCAGAGAGGGTTAGTAGACCAGACTGTGTGACTGCATAGAGGAGACGAAACGGGTGTAGGCGAAAATATAACAATTTATTATGGTGAGCGACCAACATACAACCACCTCCAATAGAACACAGTGCAATACATCAAACAAGTAATAGTGACTATAAACAGTATATACAAGTATGGGAAATACCAGAATCGTAGTGAAAGCCAGACCGAGGTCATACACAAGGGGATCCAGCAGATGGGTAAGAATGGGAATAAACAGGAACAGGCAGGGGATGGATGGGTTGGCTGCAGAGCAGGGATCAAGGTAACCTGAGAGACAGATGCAGGCTGAGCTTAAGGTAGGGATCAGGTCGGATCGGGTAAAGTAGGATGCAGGTTCAAGGTAGGGATCGGGTCAAGCAGGGTGCAGGTTAGGGATCGGGTCGGATACAGGCTCAAGTCAGGGTCACAGGTCCTAGGTCAGGGAGAGAGATACCAGGGCAAGGAGTGCTTGCCGGGTATTTATGGAAGGCTAATTGGCTTCAGGTCACAGCTGACCGGAGGAAGGGCAGTTTGCTCCACACTGCTAGGATCCATCCGCTGGTGGAAACCAGTACTGTGTCCAAAGGATAATACAACACCAGCAGGGAAAGATTCTCCTGACAGTTGTAAACTGCCAGGAGACACCTGCTGGTGGACCACAGTACTGCAAGACCAATAATAAATATCACCAGCGGATGGAACCTTTCCTGACAGTACCCCCCCTCAAAGGAGCGGCCTCCGGACGCTCCAACTAACTGTTGCCGGGGAAAGTTTATGACAACAAGCTGGATAACAGGCAAAGTCACATCCGGGCAAACAGTCACATCAAGCTGGGCAGCAGACAGGGGCACACCAGGCTGGGCAGCAGGCAGTGGCACATCAGGCTGGGCAGCAGGCTCCGGGTCATCGAGCTGGGCAGCAGGCAGGGACACATTGGGCTGGGCAGCAGGCACCGGGTCATCGAGCTGGGCAGCAGACAGGAACACATCGGACTGGGCAGCAGGCTCCGGGTCATCGAGCTGGGCAGCAGGCTCCGGGTCATCGAGCTGGGCAGCAGGCAGGAACACATCGGACTGGGCAGCAGGCTCCGGGTCATCGAGCTGGGCAGCAGGCTCTGGGTCATCGAGCTGGGCAGCAGGCGGTGGCACATCAGGCTGGGCAGCAGGCGGTGGCACATCAGGTTGGGCAGCAGGCTCCTCAGGCCGGGAAACGGGCACCATAACTTCAGGCCGGGAAACGGGCACCACAACCTCAAGGCGGGAAACGGGCACCACAACCTCAGGCCGGGAAATGGGCACCAAAACCTCAGGCCGGGAAACGAGCACCACAACCTCAGGCCGGGAAACGGGCACCAGATCTTCAGGCAAGGACACAGGCACTGAATCTTCCAGCGGAGACACTGGCATCAGGACCTCTAGTTGGAAGGCCGGCCACGAAACATTAGGCTGGAATACTGGCTCAGGAACTTCGGGCTGGCAAACTGGCACTTCAGGCTGGCACGGGGACTTCAGGCTGGCAGGCTGGTACAGAAAATTCATGCTGGCAAATTGGCACAGGAGCTTCAGGCTGGGCAAAAGGCACAGGAACCTCAGGCTGGCAGACTGGCACAGGAACCTCAGGCTGGCACAGGAACCTCAGGCTGGCAGACTGGCACAGGAACCTTAGGCTGGCAGACTGGCACAGGAACCTTAGGCTGGCAGACTGGCACAGGAATCTCAGGTTGGCAGACTGGCACAGGAACCTCAGGCTGGCAGACTGGCACAGGAACTGCAGGCTGGAAGGCCGGTCCTGGAACTGCAGGCCGGAAGGCTGGCTCTGGAACTGCAGGCCGGAAGGCCGGCTCCGGAACCGCAGGCCGGAAGGCCGGCTCCGGAACCGCAGGCCGGAAGGCAGGCGCCGGAACCGCAGGCCGGAAGGCAGGCGCCGGAACTGCAAGCTGGAAGGCTGGCTTGAAGACTGGCTCTGGAACTGCAAGCTGGAAGGCTAGCTCGGGAACTGAAAGCTGGAAGGCTGGCTCGGGAACTGCAGGCTGGAAGGCTGGCTCGGGAACTGCAGGCTGGAAGGCTGGCTCGGGAACTGCAGGCTGGAAGGCTGGCTCGGGAACTGCAGGCTGGAAGGCTGGCTCGGGAACTGCAGGCTGGAAGGCTAGCTCGGGAACTGCAGGCTGGAGCAGGTTGGTGGGTGTGGAGGTAGGTTGGGTTACAGGTTAGATAGTGTGGGTCGGGTAGTACTTCCGCTTCTTCTTAGATTTAGTCACTGCAGGTTTGCAAATAACGGTGAGAATATATGAAAAAGATGGAATCGAGCAAATGGAAGAATATGGCAGGGATACAGGGATAGTGGCTGAAGGAGGTTCTTGTGGATTGGCTACAGATAGGAGGGAAGAAGTGGGTGGATTGAAGGCAGGGTAGGTGCAGCAGGTAGAGACTGGGTAGTAATATTTGGCGGGGGGCTGAGCAAACTGGGCGGTAGCTGGAGTTGCCATAGGTGACGGGCGGATACATTCTTGGGAAGGCAGGTGATTGATGGTGGGGCCGGGATGTTGTGGCTTGGCTGAATTCGGGAGGAGATCTGACCATGCATGCAGCAAAGGTTGAACAAAAACTAGTCCGCACTCACGCCTTTTAATCAGAGATTGCACTGACCTCACACAATCATGCAACACCTGCTGGGAGCAGGGGGAATAATGCTTATAAAAAGAAGCTGGATCATCCTCTAACAAGCATACTAGGGATTCAACTTGGTCACCATTGGGAACAAACGACAGGGCTGGTTCAACACATAACCGGGTTAACGGCAGAACATCCTCAGGCTGCAAGTAACCCTGATCCACCCAAAAATTTGCTGATCGGATAGTTTCCCTTAGCTGGTCACTAGTCCAACCCTCTAAAACCTGGCGACAATGTTTGCCATCCTCAGCAGAGAATAGTAAAAGATCTCATTGTAATCCATATCCGCCAAACACAATAACAGGATGGTTCCTTAATGAAGTCACGTCTGATCAGGGATGGCCCTGGTATACTGTCAGAGAGGGTTAGTAGACCAGACTGTGTGACTGCATAGAGGAGACCAAACGGGTGTAGGTGAAAATATAACAATTTATTATGGTGAGTGACCAACATACAACCACCTCCAATAGAACACAGTGCAATACATCAAACAAGTAACAGTGACTATAAACAGTATATACAAGTATGGGAAATACCAGAATCGTAGTGAAAGCCAGGCCGAGGTAATACACAAGGGGATCCAGCAGATGGGTAAGAATGGGAATAAACAGGAACAGGGAGGGGATGGATGGGTTGGCTGCAGAGCAGGGATCAAGGTAACCGAGAGACAGATGCAGGCTGAGCTTAAGGTAGGGATCAGGTCGGATCAGGTAAAGCAGGATGCAGGTTCAAGGTAGGGATCGGGTCAAGCAGGGTGCAGGTTCGGGATCGGGTCAGATACAGGCTCAAGTCAGGGTCACAGGTCCTAGGTCAGGGAGAGAGATACCAGGGCAAGGAGTGCTTGTGCTTGCCGGGTATTTATGGAAGGCTAATTGGCTTCAGGTCACAGCTGACCGGAGGAAGGGCAGTTTGCTCCACACTGCCAGGATCCATCCGCTGGTGGAAACCAGTACTGCGTCCAAAGGATAATACAACACCAGCAGGGAAAGATTCTCCTGACAGTTGCAAACTGCCAGGAGACACCTGCTGGTGGACCACAGTACTGCAAGACCAATAATAAATATCACCAGCGGATGGAACCTTTCCTGACAGCCTTCACCTCTCAGCTATGGAGGACATGGGCCGTGGTGTATCTCATCCCTCTCCCCAGCACTAATACCCCTAGACGAAGAAAGACAAGCCGAGCATGAGAAGGGGAGAGAGGGGTGAGGCCGCTACACGTGCAAATAACAAAGAGCTAACTAAAAATAATGTGAATGTGAGTTGACGTGTTAGGAAAAATGTGAAGAATTGTTCCGATACACTGTCGTGTGTGGGCTTCATGATATGGAGGCCAATGAAACAATCTTGTGTATGGATGATAGTTTCTTGTGTGGAATGCATTCCAACATGTCTGCTCGCAATTAGCCGCGATGTCCCCTCTATAATGTGCGCTCATTTTATGCAGCTTTGCCCATGTCTATCAGCCACTGCATGCAGAGGAATGCATAGAAACATAAAAGTATATTGTAAAAACGTCACGCTAAAAAAGCGGAACATAAGTTATATTATACTGAATAAAAAGTTGCTCCATGAGATATCAGATATTAGCTCCCACTTTGAATAAATGATAAATCAAACATGACTATAATGTAAAGGATTCAAGTGGCGAGTATCTAGAAAATCTCTGGACATGTTATTTGCCATGAAAAGATGATGATTGGTTGATCAAAGGATCACAACACGGAAAATCTGAGCGACATGTGTGCACGTCGCCAAGTAAGCTGTGTGAAGATACACTAGTGCAACATCCATCACACAGGTGTACACTTGTTAATGTAAAAAAATATGTATTTGTTTCCTGCGAAGAAAAGAAAAGAAAAAAGGGAAAAGAAAAGAAAAGAGAACCGTTTATCTGTAATTTCTGTATCCTCCATGAATTTGGGGAATATGTGAAGCACAGATTTAATAGGTATGATATGGTGTGTGTGTGTCATACTCTAAACTCCTGCTGTCCAAATAGATGTGTGGGACAATAATGCCTCCATATAGACCCAGTCTAACTGGGTTGTGATCGTGGACATGTATGCAGGGGATAGAGACGATCGCACGTGTATGTGCAGAACTCTTAAATCCGTAATGGTAAAAGAAAATGGATACTCATAGACTTTTAACAAATATATATGTAGCGGGGTGTTCCCATTTAATGCAGAGAGACTAGAAGTTCCAGGTGAGAGGTGAGTCGGGAGGAAGGAGAGAAGAGACATGACTGGAAGTGAAAGCAGAGGAGAGAGACTACATCTCCCAGTACATCTTGCAGCACCCAGGGTACATTTTTCCGGAACAGAGACTGCTGGGGCAGACTTTATAAAGGGAAGGTGGAGTTTGTTCTGTCTCTTTTGGACACCCCCTCTCCTAGCAAGAGGATCTCTGTACTGAACTGCTGTATGCACAAGGCCTGAAGCCTGGGCCTTGTGCTCTTTTCCAAAGAGCCCCTCTGCCAGCCTAGCAGAGCCTTAGAGACATCTTCTCCTCCTTGCTGCAGTACACCAGAAGGATTGAAGACTTGGATGTTGGTGGATTCCTGTTCCCAGACGAATCGGCAGAGGAAACAGACTTGGACTTGTCCGGGTGGTGAGAGCTGTTTAAAGCGGAGGTTCACCGTAAATACTGACATTATCTAATACTGAACTTGCTAGCAGATACATATACATATGCCTATTGATTTTTTTCTTGCGGTTGTACTTACCGTGAATCAGTCGTTTTAATGTGGACTTCCGGGTATTCCTCCCGCGGGAGTGGGCGTATCTTTCTTTCCTCGGAGCCCCGTTGATTTCTGGGAGGTGTTCGCAATGTCTCCTGGGAGCCGTCGCTGATGTTTGCATTTTTGTGAAGCCAGTCACAACGGGGCGTGTACTTTGAATGACGACACCCGTTGTCATGGCAACCTGGAACTGCTCGCTGTCAACATTGATGATACAGCGGTGAATGCTGGGATGCATTCACCGCATCCCGGAAGTCTCTGCTTGTGGGCTTCACAGTGCCCACAAGCAAAATGGCAAAGAACAAGATCTATTTATAAAAGTTATTATTTAGAACGGAAATAGACGGGGGATGTCTCTAATCGCAGGACAAGTGAGTACTAACATGTTATCTGTAACCCCATTACATGCACCTAGAAAAAAAAAACGAGGGACCGCGGAACCTCCGCTTTAAAGACAGACACTTTATCTTTACTATTCGTTGGGATTACAAAGTTGTTCTTCAAGTGCACCACCGAAAGATTGCTAGCAAATATTGTTTCACTGACCTTCCATTTAGATCAGTCAGGCCTGACTGCATAGGTAGACATTGCTGGGTGTTAGTCTACCCATGAGGGGAAGTAGCTGTAAAAGGGCAACGCTAGAGTTGCATAGCAATACTTTATTATTCTGATTACTCTGTTTATCTTTATTACTGTTTATTGCAGGGATCTGCAACTTGTTATACTGTTAAAAAGAGAGGAGCACCTGGTGGGACTTTAAGTGAAGCACATGACAGCAAAAGGAGAGGTCAAGTGACCGGGATATAACGTTTATTTGTATTGTATAGTTTCATATAAAAAATATTTATGGGCATATAACCTCCAAAATATTACGGGCACATAACCTCTAAAAAAACTTTAAGCATTTTCGACACAAGTTACTTAGTAATCCACAGTACAAATGAACATATAAGGAAAATAAAACAAATCATAATTACAGTCATAATGTAACCAAAGTGACGTTGGGCTATATGGGCTAAGTAGTCTATCTAGATTAATATCAGGGTACAAGAATGGGGGGAGAAAAAACAACAATGAGAATGAGATGATAAATAATATATAAGGACATGATTTGGACCAATTGAAAGTTAGTATTGTTGATCCATGGTAAAATAAGAGTTGACAACTGAAAAACGTGAATGGTAGGTAGCTCGACGCGTTTCGCGGTTTCATGACCGCTCATCAGGAGCAATGATTCATGGAAATTATCTGAAAGCAAAAAATATGGGTTCCAGATAGTCTCAGAGGTACAGTTTGGGAGAATTTAATGCAGGCTAAAATTAGCGAGGGAGACATAAAACAAGGGGAGAGGATAAGAAAAAAATAAAAAATAAAAGAATAGGAATGAGGAAAAATAAAAAGAATGATTGCAACATAATGTTGTGCTCAACTTACCTCTGCGCCAGCGCAGCATCAGCGCGGCAGCAGGAGCCACCGATAAACCGACAAGGCATCGTCACCGGGAGCAGCAGTGACATACAGGGGCGATGAAAACAAAGACAGGCAACTCCTGGACCATAAGTGTAGGTAAGTGATCCAAATGGGAAATGACAATGGTGACCCCCAAAGGGGACCTATGTGAAAAAATAATGATGTGTTAGTGGGAGTGAATAATGGATGTGTGTAGATGTGGACGAAGGGTAGTGGGGTATGGGAATGTAGTGATTGGAGTGGGACGAGAAGGAAGGAAAGGGTGGGTGAAGGTGCAGGGATGAATGACCAAGGTGGGGTAGGGAAGCAAGGAAGACCAACAAGGGACGGAGGAATTCCAATGAAAATTAAAGGGGATGAGGAATAGGAAGGTAAAAGAATACCTAAGGTGAAAATGAGGGATGGATAGTCCGGGGGCTGTATAGTTGATCCATGTTGTGACAAATGGTGTGTGTGAAGTATGGCCAGGAGGTGCCTATAAAAGGTACATCGCCACAACCAAACCCCCCTCATCAAACGGGCGGACACCAGGGGGGAGAGCGGAACGCTTTCACCTGGGCGGCTCAGCCGTCCGGCGATTAGCGCCAGATCAGCTCTCCCGTGTGTCCGCCGATGCGATGGGTTCCGCCGGCGGCAGCATGCCAAACAAATGCACGGCGCCATGGCGTGCGGCGTGACGTCAGCACGCAATGGCCGCACATCCTCCTCACTTTAAAAATTTTTTTTTTTTCTGCCTCTTTCTTTTTGTTCATTGTGTTCCTGGTCTCCGTCGGCGCAGTATTTTCTCTGTCATGGGTTGCTCCGGTCTGTCCATCAATGTTTCTGATTCAGGAGCCGTGGTATGCAGTATGCCCCTCCCCCTTTCCGCCTCCTCCCTGATTTGCATGATGGGAGGATGTGCGGCCATTGCGTGCTGACGTCACGCCGCACGCCATGGCGCCGTGCATTTGTTTGGCATGCTGCCGCTGGCGGAACCCATCGCATCGGCGGACACACGGGAGAGCTGATCTGGCGCTAATCGCCGGACGGCTGAGCCGCCCAGGTGAAAGCGTTCCGCTCTCCCCCTGGTGTCCGCCCGTTTGATGAGGGGGGTTTGGCTGTGGCGATGTACCTTTTATAGGCACCTCCTGGCCATACTTCACACACACCATTTGTCACAACATGGATCAACTATACAGCCCCCGGACTATCCATCCCTCATTTTCACCTTAGGTATTCTTTTACCTTCCTATTCCTCATCCCCTTTAATTTTCATTGGAATTCCTCCGTCCCTTGTTGGTCTTCCTTGCTTCCCTACCCCACCTTGGTCATTCATCCCTGCACCTTCACCCACCCTTTCCTTCCTTCTCGTCCCACTCCAATCACTACATTCCCATACCCCACTACCCTTCGTCCACATCTACACACATCCATTATTCACTCCCACTAACACATCATTATTTTTTCACATAGGTCCCCTTTGGGGGTCACCATTGTCATTTCCCATTTGGATCACTTACCTACACTTATGGTCCAGGAGTTGCCTGTCTTTGTTTTCATCGCCCCTGTATGTCACTGCTGCTCCCGGTGACGATGCCTTGTCGGTTTATCGGTGGCTCCTGCTGCCGCGCTGATGCTGCGCTGGCGCAGAGGTAAGTTGAGCACAACATTATGTTGTAATCATTCTTTTTATTTTTCCTCATTCCTATTCTTTTATTTTTAATTTTTTTTCTTATCCTCTCCCCTTGTTTTATGTCTCCCTCGCTAATTTTAGCCTGCATTAAATTCTCCCAAACTGTACCTCTGAGACTATCTGGAACCCATATTTTTTGCTTTCAGATAATTTCCATGAATCATTGCTCCTGATGAGCGGTCATGAAACAGCGAAACGCGTTGAGCTACCTACCATTCACGTTTTTCAGTTGTCAACTCTTATTTTACCATGGATCAACAATACTAACTTTCAATTGGTCCAAATCATGTCCTTATATATTATTTATCATCTCATTCTCATTGTTGTTTTTTCTCCCCCCATTCTTGTACCCTGATATTAATCTAGATAGACTACTTAGACCATATAGCCCAACGTCACTTTGGTTACATTATGACTGTAATTATGATTTGTTTTATTTTCCTTATATGTTCATTTGTACTGTGGATTACTATGTAACTTGTGTTGAAAATGCTTAAAGTTTTTTTAGAGGTTATGTGCCCGTAATATTTTGGAGGTTATATGCCCATAAATATTTTTTATATGAAACTATACAATACAAATAAACGTTATATCCCGGTCACTTGACCTCTCCTTTTGCTGTCATGTGCTTCACTTAAAGTCCCACCAGGTGCTCCTCTCTTTTTAATCGATTACAGGGATGGAGGCGGCTATCCCTTTGATTCCCGCCTCATTTAAAGTCCCACAAACGCCTTTTTCCTTGTTATACTGTTGTTTATTACTTGCCCATTAGCCTCAGTAAAATATCTGGGTCAAGTACATTGGTGTCAGTTTCACTTACTTTAATAGAAGTTTTAAAGTATATCACTGTGTGTGTTTGCCATAGGACTGCGTCACCTAGAGTTGCGGTCACGCGGTCCTATCTCCCCTTACTAGCTGTGCCACGGGAGGTTAGAGCCAATTGCCAGGGGTTGACAGCGGTGCACTACAGGGCCCAAAACAAAACCAGCGGCTCTCTTAACTGGGGGTAGCGCTACATATATATGGTGTATACTTGAGAAGGACTTCCAGAAAAATGGAAAATGACAAAAGGAACATGAGCTGATCTATCAATAGATTCATGGATGTCTTATTGACAACACAGGTCATATGATTCTAATGAATACCTGATTAACAAGAATTTCTATTGATGCAAGTTCAGAACGTGTGCAAGAAGCAAGCATGAATGAAAACAAAATAAATTGGAGCTTAAAGAAGTTACTTTGGAAAAGACTAATCATAATAGTGGGACACGTCCCACTCAAAATGTAATCCTAATGGAATTCTTGTGTGTAACGAGAATATCCAGAATACTTCACGTTATACCTCCTATACCTACTCTTCTCAGGTCCCTCTTCGCTGCTCTAGCCCCTCCCTCCTGATGAGTGTCCCCACAAACCAGCAGCTTGCTATGGGGGCACCCAAGCTGAGTCAGAGCTCTGTGTATCCATTCAGACACGGAACTGCTGACCTGACCCCGCCCCCTCTCTCCCCTGACTGGCTAACTGACTTTGCTTGACAGCCATGGGAGACAATGGCACTGTGGCTGTGCCCCAGCCAATCAGGAGGAGAATTATGGACAACGCTGGACAGAGAAGGGGCTCAGGGTGCTGGGGGGCCTGCTACACACAAACTTTTTTTTATCTTAATGCACATGCATTAAGATGAAAAACCTTTTGCTTTTACAACTCCTTTAAGGTTTCTTGGCTGTTAATTGGCAAATCAAAGTTTCAGCTCACTCCATAACTTTTCTATAGGATTGAGGTCTGGAGACTGGCAAGGTCACTCCATGACCTTTATGTGCTCCTTCTTGAGCAACTCCTTTGTTGCCTTGGTGGTATGTTTTGGGTCATTGTCATGCTGGAAGACCCATCCACGGCTCATCTTCAGTGTTCTGGCTGAGGGAAGAAGGTTTACAATACACGGTCCCGTCTATTGGCCCCTCAATGCGGCAAAGTCGTCCTAAACCTTCAACAGAGGAACAGTTCCAAAGCATAATGGTTTCCACCTCTGTGCTTGACTGTAGGGATGGTGTTCTTAGGGTCATAGTCAGCATTTTTCTTCCTCCAAACACGCCAAATCGAGTTAATGCCAAAGAGCTCAATTTTGGTCTCACCTGACCACAGCACTTTCTTCCAATCCTTCTCTGAATCATTTAGATGTTCATTGGCAAACTTCAGACGGGCCTGTACATGTGCCTTTTTGAGGAGGGAGACCTTGCGGGCTCTGCAGGATTTCAATCCATGGTGTATTGTGTTACCAATGGTCTGTTTGGTGACTATGGTCTCAACAGCCTGGAGGTGGGTCACAAGCTCTTCCCATGTAGTTCTGGGCTGATCCCTCACTTTTCCCATGATCATCCTTATCCCATGAGGTAAAATCTTGCATGAAAGCTCCAGACTGAGGGTGATTGATGGTTATTTTGTATTTCTTCAGCGTAATCTGCAGGGGATTAGGGATGAGCCGAACACCCCCGGGTTCGGTTCGCACCAGAACCCGCAAACGGACCAAAAGTTTGCACGAACGTTAGAACTAGGGATGAGCTCGGTGTTCGAGTCGAACATAAGTTCGACTCGAACATCGGCTGTTCGACCGTTCGGCGAACATCGAACGATTTGGGTCGTTCGCGCCAAATTCGAGTGACGCGAATGGCCCACAATACACTGCGCCATCTCAGTGCAATCCCGGCGCTGTGATTGGCCAAGCATGCACTGTGACCCCGCATGCTTGGCCAATCACAGTGCCGGCAGCTAGGAGAGCCATAATTGGCCACAGGCAGGTTGCCTGTGGCCAATTATAGCTCAGGGGGTTTAGCACACGCCCCACACTATCAAAGGCCGCCAGCGCGGTGGCCTTGTGTAGTGTGTTCCGGCGCAGGGAAAGAGAAGGATAGGCAGGGACAGTGTTGATATTCTTTGTGCTATTCTTGTGTGCAGGGAGAGAGAAGGATAGGCAGGGAGAGTGTCAGTGTCATATTATTTTCTAAACCTTGTGTGCAAGGAGAGAAAAGGATAGGCAGGGAGAGTGTCAGTGTCATATTCTTTGCTAAACCTTGTGTGCAGGGAGAGCGAAGGATAGGCAGGGGACAGTGTCAGTGTCATATTCTTTGCTAAACCTTGTGTGCAGGGAGAGAGAAGGATAGGCAGGGGACAGTGTCAGTGTCATATTCTTTACTAAACCTTGTGTGCAGGGAGAGAGAAGGATAGGCAGGGAGAGTGTCAGTGTCATATTCTTTGATAAACCTTGTGTGCAGGGAGAGAGAAGGATAGGCAGGGGACAGTGTCAGTGTCATTGTTGCTAAGCCTCCTGCACATTATACACCTGAAGTTAGCCCGTATTGCTGTGTTTTCCTGGTGTGTTACACCAACAGGCATTTGCAGCACTTACAGCGGGCGGAGTGTGCCTCCTGCACATTATACACCTGAAATTAGCCCGTATTGCTGTGTTTTCCTGGTGTGTTACAACAACAGGCATTTGCAGCACTTACAGCAGGCGGAGTGTGCCTCCTGCACATTATACACCTGAAGTTAGCCCGTATTGCTGTGTTTTCCTGGTGTGTGTTTTCCTGGTGTGTTACACCAACAGGCATTTGCAGCACTTACAGCGGGCGGAGTGTGCTTCCTGCACATTATACACCTGAAGTTAGCCCTTATTGCTGTGTTTTCCTGGTGTGTTACACCAACAGGCATTTGCAGCACTTACAGCAGGCATAGTGTGATTCCTGCAAAATATACTCCTGAAGCTAGGCCTTATTGCTGGTTTTCCCATCTCCCTGCAGGCCATTAGAATGTCTGGAAGGCAAACAAGGAGAGGCAGACAGTCAGGAGCCAATAAAAAAGGGCAAGCAGGCTCTGTGTCTAGAGACAACAGTGCTGGTCGTGGACGCGGTGCATCGCCATCAGCACGTGGCCATGGGACACCCTTGTCCTTCTTTTCGGCAGCTGGACGTGTTAAGCCGCATCATGCCGAAGACTTGGTAGAGTGGATGACCAAGCCCTCCTCATCCTCTCTCACCCAGGCTCAGGGTACTGGCAAAGCAGCTGCCAAAGCGTCCTCTTCCCTGGTATCAATGTCATCATCAGTCACTCCTTCCCTAGACCAACCATGTCCTCCTGAGGAGTCCCCCGAACTGTTTGAGCACAGTGTTGGGTACATGCTCCAGGAGGATGCCCAGCGTTTCGAAGGGTCTGATGATGATACCCAGCTAGAGGAAGGCAGTAGCGTGAGAGCAGAGAGAGGGGATGCTCAAGAAGGACACCAATCTGGCAGTCATGTTCCAGCAGCTGCAGCATACTGCCAGATTGGCTCCAGTGATGAGGAGGGAGGGGATGATGAGGTCACTGACTGCACGTGGGTGCCTAATAGGAGAGAGGAGGGGGAGGAGGAGGATGAGGAGGAGGCACATCTCCAATGAGGCAGGATGCCCTCGGGGGGCCAGCGTAAGGGCAGCACACCGACGGAATCACACCGCAGAGCTCCGCCTGTGCAGGGCGCTGCCTCTGCCCGTTATTCAAAAAGTTCTTTGGTGTGGGCCTTTTTTGAGTAGAGTGCATCAGATCGCACAGCTGCTGTTTGCAACATATGTCTCAAGCGTATATCGCGTGGCCAAAACATCACCCACTTGGGCACCACATGCTTGACCAGACATATGTTGACCTGCCATGCAGCTCGTTGGCAAGCCTACCTTAAAGACCCACACCAAAGAACAAAGTGGACCCCTCATTGCACCGCATCAGCTGGGATCTCCAACCCCACTATACCTTCAGTCCTCTCTGAAACCTGCACTGAGAGGAATGAAGATGTAGAATTAGGTGTGTCACAGCCAAGTACTTGTGGGCACTCTGCTAGCAGTACACCGACGTCCGATTCGAACAGGCAAATTTCCCTGCCCCAGCTGCTCGAAAGAAGTTCACTCCCAGCCATCCACATGCCCAGCGGTTGAATGCTAGCTTGGCTAAATTGCTAGCGCTTCAACTGCTGCCTTTTCAGTTGGTAGACTCTGCCCCCTTCCGTAAGTTTGTGCAATGTGCGGTTCCTCAGTGGCAGGTTCCCAAACGCCACTTTTTCTCACGGAAGGCGATTCCGGCTCTCTACCTGCATGTGGAAGGCAATGTCTTGGCCTCGCTGGACAGGGCGGTCAGCGGTAAGGTGCATATTACCGCTGACTCATGGTCCAGCAGGCATGGACAGGGACGTTACCTTTCTTTCAAGGCCCATTGGGTCACTCTTTTGGCAGCTGGGAAGGATGCAGGACAAGGTGCAGTAGTGTTGGAGGTTGTTCCGCCGCCACGCCTCCAAAATGCTACTACTGGTTGTGACACACCTCTCTCCTCCACCCCATCCTCTTCTTCTTCCTCCATGGCCTCTTCCTGTGCTTTGTCCTCGGAACCAGCGGTGCTCCGTAGGCGTTCAAGGGGCTACGCAAGTACGCAGGCAAAAAGATGCCATGCCGTGCTTGCGCTGGTGTGTTTGGGGGACAGGAGCCACACTGGGGCATAGGTTCTGTCTGCTCTGCAGGGGCAGGCCGAGAGGTGGTTGACGCCACGCCAGCTTAAGCCAGGATTGGTGGTTTGCGACAATGGCACCAACCTCCTCTCCGCCCTCCGACAGGGACAACTGACCCATGTGCCCTGTGTGGCTCACATCCTTAACCTGGTGGTGCAGCGGTTCTTGGGCAGGTACCCGGGCTTACAGGATGTCCTGAGGCAGGCCAGGAAAGTCTGTGTGCATTTCCGCAGATCTTATAATGCCAGTGCTCGCCTGGCTGAGCTGCAAAAGGAGTTGAACCTGCCCGAAAACCGCCTTATATGTGACATGCCCACCAGGTGGAACTCAACGTTGGCCATGCTGCAGCGGCTGCACACGCAGCAGAGGGCCATCAATAAGTACCTGTGCGACTACGGCGACAGGGTCAGGGGAGCTCGGGTTTTTTTCACCACGCCAGTGGGGCATGATCAGGGATGCATGCACTGTCCTGGCACCATTTGAGGAGGCCACGAGGATGGTGAGCAGTGACAGTGCATGCATCAGTGACACTGTACCTCTTGTCCACTTGTTGAAACATACGCTGCGTGGAATAATGGACAGGGCACTTGAGGCAGAACAGAGGCAGGAAGAGGAGGACTTCCTTGCCTCTCAAGGCCCCCTTTACCCAGACAGTGTTCCTTCTGTCCCACCCATAGCACAGGAAGAGGAGGAGGAGGAGGAGGATTGTGTCAGCATGGAGGTGGAGCCTGGCACTCAGCATCATCAGCAGCAGTCTTTTAGGGATGATTTACAGTCCCAAGAAACCAGTGGACTTGTACGTGGCTGGGAGGAGGTGGCTGCGGATCATGTCGTCCTTAGTGGCCCAGAGGACTCCGGACCGAATGCCTAACCTACGCTGCATGGCCTCCCTGATCCTGCAAAATCTGCGGAAGGATCCTCGTATTCTTCGGATCAAGGTGGGGGACCATTACTGGCTGGCCACTCTCCTTGATCCACGGTACAAGGGTAAGGTTGCGGACCTTATCTTACCGTCGCAGAGGGAGCAGAGGATGAGACAACTCCGGGAAGCCTTGCAGAAAGGTCTGTGCAACGCGTTCCCAGAGACTGGGAGGTTACAAACTCCTGGTCCTGGACAACGAGTTGCTGAGGCTTCGGTCAAAGAAGGAGCGGTGGGGAAGGTGGCCGTCTGACCGATGCGTTCAGACAATTCTTTAGTCCGCAGCCCCAAGGTATGATCGCTTCCAGCAACCATCGCCAGCGTCTGATATACATGGTGCAGGAATACCTAGGGGCAAGGTCAGACTTGGACACCTTCCCCACTGAAAATCCTCTGGCTTACTGGGTCTTGAGGATGGATCACTGGCCAGAGCTTGCACAGTATGCAATTGAGCTACTGGCCTGTCCCGCATCCAGCGTTCTTTCAGAATGCACATTCAGTGCTGCTGGAGGATTTGTCACGGATTACAGGGTGCGCCTGTCCACCGACTCGGTTGATCGACTGACCTTCATAAAGATGAACCAGTCTTGGATCACCACCAGCTACCAAACACCTGAAGCTGATATAACAGACTAATTTATTTTCAAATGTCACATCCCTTCAAGACTGATGCTGATGCTGAGAGACTGTCCTGTTATGTTGACTGACTATCCTCCTCCTCCTCCTCAATGATCCGATTGATGATGATAGCTTGGAAGAACATTTTTGTTTCTGGGTGCTGACACCAGTGGCTAAGGCCCAATTTTTCAGCCCCTGTTTAACAGGGGCATGTAATTACAATTTTTTATGCAATGCTTTGCAGCAGGGCTCATTCCTGCACTCCAACTAGAGTATCTGGGAGAGGTTGCAGTGTCGTGGCACCAGCACCAGTGGCTAAGGCCCAATTTTTCAGCCCCTGTTTAACAGGGGCGTGTAATTACAATTTTTGATGCAATACTTTGCAACAGGGCTCATTGCTGTGCTCCAAGTACAGTATCTGTGAGGGGTTGCAGTGTTGTGGCACCAGTGCCTAAGGCCCAATTTTTCTGCCCCTGTTTAACAGGGGCATGTAATTACAATTCTTGATCTAATAATTTACAGCAGGGCCCATTCCTGCGCCCACCAAGAGTAACTGTGAGGCCTTACAGTGTTGTGTCAACACCACCACCACCACCAAAGGCCCAATTTTTCAGCCCCTGTTCAACAGAGGCATGCAATTACAATTCTTGATCTAATAATTCACAGCAGGGCCCATTCATGCGCCCACCAAGAGTAACTGTGAGGGCTCACAGTGTTGTGGCAACACCAACATGTAAGGGGCAAATTTCAGCTGAGTATATACGGCAGGCCCCTACTTTCAAACATCCAACTTACAAACGACTCCTCCTTGCAAACGGAAGGATACAACAGGAAGTGAGAGGAAATCTACCCCTAGGAAGGGAAATTCTCTCCTGTAAGAGTTAATATGGGAAAAAGGTGTCTCCTCTCTACTGATGCTTTATCACCAATGTGGATTACAAATGTGTTCCTGAATGTGCACCACCATTTAAAGACTTGCATGCAAAGAAATCATCTCCTAGAGACTGAGTCTTAGGCCTCGTACACACGACCGATTTTCTCGTCCAAAACAGTCAAGAAAAGTGCCGCGAGAGTTTTTTTGTCTAGAAAAACGTTTGTGTGTATGGTTTTACGACGAGAAACTTGACGAGAATCTCGACGAGAAAATAGAGAACCTGCTCTCTATTTTCTCGTCAGGATTCCAGATTTCCTCGTCGTGTTTCTCGTCGGCCTGTTTTGTGACGAGAAAATGGTTCGTGTGTATGCTTTTACGACTCTTCAAAAAGCGCGCATGCTCAGAATCAAGTATGAGACGGGAGCGCATCTTCTGGTAAAACAAGCCTTCGTAATGGAAATAGCACATTCGTCACGCTAAAACGAACTGAAAGCACGAAGACTGAAAAGCGCGAATCGTCTCTTCCCAAACTTTTTCTTCACACGCGGTAACACGAGATCAGCAAAAGCAGCCCAAGGGGTGGCGCCAAGAAAAAAGATCTTCCCCTTTATAGTGCCGTCGTACGTGCTGGACGTGAGCGCAGAGAACCACGAGGAAATTGGAAAATGACAGTGTGTACGCATAGAAAGCTTGACGAGAAAATCGACAAGCTTAACAAGAATCTCGTCGAAAAAAACGACGTGTTTTTTACGACGAGAAAATCGGTCGTGTGTACGAGGCCTTAGAGTCTGGGTCAGGCCTGACCAAGCGTTAGAGTTTAGTTGCTGCATCACAGGGCGCTTAGTTAACGGCCGTTACATGTGGTATGCCATTACTGTATTTCATTAATGTGTAGTATGTGATTCACTGCAGGGCTCTGCAAGAAGCACGTGTGATCTGTTATAACTGTTGATCTATTATACCAAGAGAGAGTAAACTCGTTATTCTTTAATTGCTTTGCATTGGTGTCTGAATTCTATTATAGAGTATAATGCCGCGTACACACGACCGCTTTTCTCGACGAGAAAAACTGCATTTTTTTTTTCGCCGAGAAAAACGATCGTCTGTGGGCTTTATGTCGTTTTTCTCGTCTAGAAAAACGGCATAAAAAACGACGAGAAAATTTAGAACATGTTCTAAATTTTCTCATCGTTTTTTCCAGCATTTTTTTCCGCGGCAGTTTTCCCATAGGGAAACACTGCCGCGGAGCCCACAGACGGTCGTTTTTCTCGTCAAGAGAAAAAATGACGGGAAAAACGACCGTGTGTAGGGAACCAAGCGGTTCCCTCGTTTTTCCTGTCATTATTCACGGCGGTTTTTTAAGCGCCGTGAATAATGATCGTGTGTACGCGGCATTAGAGATATTACCCTAGACTAACTGTGCCAGAGTGCGTCGAGTAAATTGCCGGGGGTTGGCGGTGCTGTGTGCAGGGCCTGAGACCAAATTCAGCGGCTCTCTTAGTTGGGGGTGCGCTACATATATATATATATATATATATATATATATATATTGTGAGGGGGTTAGCTCGGCAGCGGGTGTGTGTGACCCCAGGGATGGGCTCCCCACACAAAAACAGGCCCAGCAGACGGAGGTTGTGGTTTTCAAAATCAAAAAGGTGCGGTTTATTTTCTATTTACAGTGACAAAAACACAGCAAAGCAAAAGAAACATAAACAAAATAAATCCTGGTCAATTTGACCTCTGACTAAACATACAGGTTTCCTAACTAACAACTGGGATCAGCCTAGTGCTGTCCTAGTCCCTAAGTCCCTGGTTTTAAATGTCCAAGCAAATAGCCACACAGGCTTTGTCTCACCGCACAAGGGTTCACTCTCTCCAGGAAGTCCACACAGGTCTGCTTCCAGGCATGAGCTAACATCTAATGAAGCTGGGAGTTCTTATAGAGGCCTAAATGAGCTGACAAGCTTCAGCTGGTCTCATCAACTCCCTGTCTGCACGACGCCCCACACTCTCCCTAGAGGTATGAGTCATCCATGAGCCCACTATCCTCAGCTGGGCTTATACAACTCTCCACCTAGTTGTATAAGTCGGCGTAAAGCCTGAATCTGGGCGAAATATATCTACCCCCCTGGATGCAACCAGGTGACTTTACCTTCCTGCTGTTACATACCCCCCCTCTTGTTTTAACCTCGGGGTTGGAACACCAGCAATCAGGCATTCATGTACTCGAGACAAAGCATCCACATTCCCCATTTGAACGCCAGGGCGATGCTTTACTGTGAAGTTGAATTCCTGGAGGGCCAGGAACCACCTATTCACTCTTCTATTTGTTTCCTTGTTTTGAGCCATCCACTTTAACGGAGCGTGATCCGTAACCATGTCAAAGTGCCTACCTAGCAGGTAGTACCGAAGGGAATCTAGAGCCCACTTCACCGCTAAACACTCCTTTTCAACGGTGGCGTAATTTACCTCATGGGACTTCAACTTCCTGCTGAGGTAAATGACTGGGTGCTCTTCCCCGTTCCAGACCTGGGACAATACTGCTCCTAACCCCACATCTGACGCATCACTTTGTACGACAAAGTCTTTAGAGAAGTCGGGTGAGTACAACACTGGCTGGCTACATAAGGCTTGTTTCAAGAATTGGAATGCTGCCTCAGCCTCGGGGGTCCATTTAATCATGACCGACCCTTTCCCCTTCGTCAGGTTGGTTAGGGGCACAGCCTTAGAAGCAAAGTGGGGAATGAATCGCCGATAATACCCAGCGATTCCCAGAAAGGCTCGTACCTGCTTCTTGCTGTTGGGACGTGGCCAACTCTGGATGGCCTCGACTTTGTTGAGTTGGGGTTTTATTACTCCCTCCCAATGGTGTACCCAAGATATTTGGCCTCCTCCTGCCCAATGGTACACTTCTTGGGGTTAGCCGTAAACCCCGCTTCCCGAACAGAGTCCAGGACTGCTTGCACTTTTGGCAGATGTGAGGCCCAATCTGTGCTATGGACAATTACGTCATCCAGGTAAGCCGCAGCATACTTCCGATGGGGCCTCAGCATCTGGTCCATTTTCCGCTGGAATGTGGCCGGCGCATTCTGTAACCCGAACGGCATTCTTTTATATTGGAACGCCCCGTCTGGGGTTACAAATGCGGTTTTCTCTTTGGCCGACTTGGCCAGGGGGATTTGCCAATACCCTTTTGTGAGGTCAAGAGTCGTCATGTATCGGGCTGTTCCCAGCCGGTCGATCAACTCATCTATACGTGGCATGGGGTAGGTGTCAAATTTTGTAACTTTGTTCAACTGACGAAAATCGTTACAAAATCGCCAGCTCCCATCCGGTTTAGGCACCAACACAATGGGACTAGACCAATCACTTTGGGACTCCTCTATCACCCCTAAGTTCAGCATTTTCTGTACTTCCTCCCGTATTGCCTCCCGTCGGGCCTCTGGGATCTGATAGGGTTTTAACTTCACCCTTTCACCGGGCGGGGTAATAATGTCATGCTCTACCCCAGATGTTTGTCCCGGCAGCTCAGAGAATACCTCCTTGTTGCGAAGCACAAACTCCTTAACCTCCTGTTGTTGGGGTTGTGACAAGGTGGCTGCGATTCCAACCTCAGGAATCACGCAACCAGTTTGAGCTGGTGACCAAGTGTCTGCGACTAGGGACTCTCTATCCCTCCAGGCTTTCAACAGATTAACGTGATAGATCTGTTTGGGCTTTCGCCTTCCTGGTTGTCTGACCTTGTAATTCACTTCGCTCACTTTTTCCATTATCTCGTAGGGGCCTTGCCATTTGGCAAGGAATTTACTTTCAACCGTAGGGACCAGTACCAGTATCCTATCCCCCGGGGAAAAGGTACGGGTCTTGGCTCCACGGTTGTACACTCTCTGCTGTGCTAACTGCGCTTGGGCCAAATGTTCCTTCACGATGGGCATTACCTGTGCAATTCGGTCTTGCATCAGGGCGACATGCTCAATCACACTCCTGTGGGGAGAACTCTCACTTTCCCAAGTTTCCTTGGCAATATCCAACAGCCCTCTTGGGTGTCTCCCATACAGTAACTCAAAGGGGGAGAATCCCGTAGAGGATTGGGGCACCTCCCTAATAGCAAACATCAGATAAGGAAGTAGACAGTCCCAATCCTTTCCATCTCTATCCACCACTTTCTTCAACATTTGTTTTAGGGTTTTGTTGAATCTTTCAACCAGCCCATCGGTTTGGGGGTGATACACAGATGTACGTAATTGCGTCACTTTGAACAATTTACATAGCTCCTTCATAACCCGGGACATAAAGGGTGTACCTTGGTCCGTAAGCAGTTCTTTACAAATACCCACCCGGCTAAACACAAGAGATAGCTCTTTGGCTATGGTTTTGGCCGAGGTATTTCGGAGAGGGATCGCTTCTGGATAACGGGTGGCATAGTCCATTATAACTAATATGTACTGGTGCCCCCTAGCGGACTTGATTATAGGACCTACCAAATCCATGGCGATCCTCTCAAACGGGACCTCAATGATGGGTAGAGGGACCAGCGGGCTACGGAAATGTGGCATCGGGGCCGACCTCTGACACACAGGGCAGGAGGAACAATAATTTTCTATGTCCTTCATCACCCCCGGCCAATAGAATCTCTGTAATACCCTCTCTCGGGTTTTCTCTGTCCCCAGATGACCTCCAAGAATGTGCCCATGGGCCAACTCCAACACCAACTTCCTGTACGGTTTGGGCACCACAAGCTGCTCAACGGTTTCTTCTGCCCTTTTTGCCACCCGATACAGTAGGTCCTTCTCTACGCTGAAGTATGGGTAAGTGCAGGTATTATCTGGGTTCACTAACTCGCCATCTATTTTCACTACGTTTTCCCGTGCCTTTATTAGGGCGGGGTCTTTCAACTGTTCTGTGGCAAAGTTTTCCCTGTGAACCTCAAGATCAGAAAACTCCACAGACGGTAGGTTTTCGTCTGAGGAGGTGGGCTCCTCTCCAGTTTCTTGAGTCTCCCCTGCCAATACTGACAAGGGAAATTCCGGAGAGTCCTCACCACTCTCAGGGGAGTTCTGGCTATCACATTCCTGGTACATAGGGGCACCAGTGGGGGGCTCAGGATCATCCCACAGTTCCCAGAACTTCGGAAAATCCCTTCCCACAATGGCGTCATGCGGTAACTGAGATACTAAGCCCACTGGATGAGAGAGGGTACCTTTGGGGGTCTCGAAACACACTGTAGTCACTGGATACTCTCGGGTGTCCCCATGCACACAAATAACAGCTACCTTGCTATTCCCAGAGACCTCTGTTTTAACTAACTCAGCCTTTATCAGGGTCACAAGGCTACCTGAATCCAGCAATACCACAACATTTCTACCATTAACACACATTTTGCATAAATGTTTCTCAGTTCCTCGAATGGCAGTGCATGCGACTGTCGCACACAGCGACTGACGTCTGCCCGTCAGAAAGTCACACTGCATGGGTTCCTCCACAACCGGGCAATTTGCTGCAATATGTCCCGCTTGCCGGCAGCGGTAGCAAACGATCCTTCTTGCCGCCTCTTGAGCCGCTGATTTCCCAGGCTGTTCTCGCCAAACTTGGGGTAGAGCTCCCACCCTCTCACTCTCTCCACCCTTACCCCTTGGAATCATCTTATCCGCCCCTGGGGATGGTCTGGTCTTAGGGTGGAAAGTCCGAGTGTCTCTGGAAGAGACCGTCAGGTTCTCTGTAGCCAAGTATTTCTCCACACGATCCACAAGACCATCGGCCGTCTCTGGGTCTCCATGGCTTACCCACTTTTGGATGGCAGTAGGAAGAGCTCTCAAAAACCGATCCATTACAACACGTTCCACAATCTTTGGTGCGGACAAAGTCTCTGGCTGTAGCCACTTTCTGCTCAGGTGAATGAGATCATACATTTGAGACCTGGGGGGTTTTCCAAGCTGGAAAGTCCAGTTATGCACACGCTGAGCCCGGACAGCCAGGGTGACACCCAGCCTTGCCAATATTTCAGCTTTTAGCATCACATAGTCTTTTGCTTGGTTAGGCTCTAGGTCATAGTAAGCTTTCTGCGATTCACCAGTTAACAGAGGAGCCACTAGTCCAGCCCACTGCTCCTCAGGCCACTTTTCTCTTTCAGCGGTCCTTTCAAATGTGGTCAAAAATACCTCTGGATCATCCTCTCCAGTCATTTTTGTCAATAAACGACTCACCCCAAAGGACGCGGTATTAGTGGGACGGCTTTCCTCACTGGTCTGCGGACGTTGCTGCATTACTGCTTCCATCTGTTGTTGTAGTCTCTGCTCTTGCTTCTGCAACAGGTCTATGAAGCGGGCCTCAGATTGCTGCTGGGCTTGTTGCTGAGCCTCCAGACTCTGTTGCAAAGTTGCGTTTGTCTGCTGCTGGGCTGCAAGGCTCTGTTGATGAGCTTGCTGCTGGGCTGCGAAGTTCTGTTGTTGAGCTGCAAGGCTCTGTTGATGAGCTGCAAGGCTCTTTTGCAAACCTGCATTTGTCTGCTGTTGATTGGCATTTGCTAGAGCCAGCTGTTTCAGTATCTCCTCCATGCTGGCTTAAAAAAAACTGCCCGCATTCTCCACCAACTGTGAGGGGGTTAGCTCGGCAGCGGGTGTGTGTGACCCCCGGGATGGGCTCCCCACACAAAAACAGGCCCAGCAGACGGAGGTTGTGGTTTTCAAAATCAAAAAGGTGCGGTTTATTTTCTATTTACAGTGACAAAAACACAGCAAAGCAAAAGAAACATAAACAAAATAAATCCTGGTCAATTTGACCTCTGACTAAACATACAGGTTTCCTAACTAACAACTGGGATCAGCCTAGTGCTGTCCTAGTCCCTAAGTCCCTGGTTTTAAATGTCCAAGCAAATAGCCACACAGGCTTTGTCTCACCGCACAAGGGTTCACTCTCTCCAGGAAGTCCACACAGGTCTGCTTCCAGGCATGAGCTAACATCTAATGAAGCTGGGAGTTCTTATAGAGGCCTAAATGAGCTGACAAGCTTCAGCTGGTCTCATCAACTCCCTGTCTGCACGACGCCCCACACTCTCCCTAGAGGTATGAGTCATCCATGAGCCCACTATCCTCAGCTGGGCTTATACAACTCTCCACCTAGTTGTATAAGTCGGCGTAAAGCCTGAATCTGGGCGAAATATATCTACCCCCCTGGATGCAACCAGGTGACTTTACCTTCCTGCTGTCACAATATATATATATCTCACACACACACACACACACACACACAAACCAAGTCAAAATACACAAATAAAAGATAAGGCATACAGTATATACAATATAGCACAAAAGTGAGTACACCCCTCACATTTTTGTAAATATTTTATTATATATTTTCATGTGACAACACTGAAGAAGAAATGACACTTTGCTACACTGTAAAGTAGTGAGTGTACAGCTTGTATAACAGTGTTAATTTGCTGACCCCTCAGAATAACTCAACACACAGCCAATAATTTCTAAACCGCTGGCAACAAATGTAAGTACACCCCTAAGTGAAAATGTCCAAATTGGGTCCAATTAACCATTTTCCCTACCTGGTGTCACGTGACTCGTTAGTGTTACAAGGTCTGAGATGTGAATGGGGAGCAGGTGTGTTAAAGGTGTGTTAAATTAGGTGTTATCACTCTCACTCTCTCATCTTTAGCCCTGGTTCACACTCGTGCGATTTGTCATGCGATTTGACAAATCGCATGTCAAATCGGCGAAATTTGCCGCAAATTGCGGGCAATGGCACCGTCCTAATCTGTGCGACGCCGCACCGATTTCAAAAAGTAGTTTCCGTACTACTTTTTGCGATTTCAGCCGCGATTTACATTGACATCTGTGTCAGATGTCTCTGTAATCGAGCTGAAATCGGGACTGACAGGCAGGAGTGAAATCGTGCGAGTTCAGCTGAACTTGCACGGCTTCACTCCCGCAGCCCCAGTGTGAACCTGGGCTTATAAATGATATTGGGTCTGGGATCAAAAGAAACATTTCTGTCTTTGCAGATGACACTAAGCTATGCAGTGGAATAATGTCCTTACAGGATGTCTCCAATTTACAAGCCAACCTCAATGCACTGTTTAATTGGGCGACTATGTGCTAGATGAGGTTTAATGTTGATAAATGTAAAGTTATGCACTTGGGGGTCTAATAATATGCATACATCATACAATCTAGGGGGAGTACAACTGGGTGGATCCGTAGTGGAGAAGGATCTGGGGGTTTTGGTAGATCATAAGCTCAATAATAGCATGCAATGCCAAGCTGCGGTTTCCAAAGCGAGCAAAGTCCTTTCTTGTATTAAGAGAGGAATAGACTCCATAGAGAGAGAGATATAATTCTGCCCCTGTTTAAATCATTAGTAAGACCTCATCTGGAATATGCAGTTAAGTTTTGGGCACCAGGTCTCAAAAAGGATATCCGGGAACTGGAGAAAGTGCAGAGAAGGGCAACCAAACTGATAAGAGGCATGTAGGAACTCCGTTATGAGGAAAGATTAGAGTTACTGAATGTATTCACTGTTGAGAAGTGGAGATTAAGGGGGGGATATGATCAACATGTACAAATATATGAGGGGTCCATATAGTGAACTCGGTTTGAGTTATTCACTTTACAGTCAACACAGAGGACAAGGGGGCACTCTTTACGTCGAGAGGAAAAGAGATTTCATCTCCAAAATACGGAAATGTTTCTTCACAGTAAGAGCTGTGAAAATGTGGAATAGACTCCCTCCAGAGGTGGTTCTGGCCAAATTTATAGGCAAATTTATAGGTAAAGTTGATCCAGGGAAAATCCGATTGCCTCTTGGGGGATCAGGAAGGAATTTTTCCCCCTGCTGTAGCGAATTAGATCATGCTCTGCTGGGGTTTTTGTGTCTTCCTCTGGATCAACTGGGGGTATAGAATTGGCTATATGGGATTTTATGATATATATATATATATATATTTTTTTTAATGGTTGATCTATGGACATGTGTCTTTTTTTCAACCTGACTAACTATGTAACTATATTGGTCACTGGAAGTTTAACATGGCACCTCATGGCAAAGAACTCTCTGAGAATCTGAAAAAAATAATTGTTGCTCTACATAAAGATGGCCTAGGCTATATGACGATTGCCAAGACCCTGAAACTGAGCTGCAGCACGGTGGCCAAGACTATACAGTGGTTAAACAGGACAGGTTCCACTCAGAACAGGCCTTGCATGGTCGACCAAACAAGTTGAGTGCACATGCTCAACATCATATCCAGAGGTTGTCTTTGGGAAATAGACGTATGAGTGCTGCCAGCATTGCTGCAGAGGTTGAAGGGGTGGGGGATCAGCCTGTCAGTGCTCAGACCATACACTGCATCAAATTGGTCTGCATGGCTGTTGTCCCAGAAGGAAGACTCTTCTAAAAAAGATGTGTAGCGGAGCCTCGCTCTCCCTCTCGGGTTTTCTCATTTGATTGGCTTGTGTCTAGGGGTACCTGGGAGAGGAGGGTGCAGGAACACTACGCCAAGCTCTCCCCTCATATGTGTATGAGGGTTGAGCAGAGTTACTTGAATTACCTCCGGGTCTGTTCACTGCATACAAAGCCTCCAGCTGTTCCGTGGAGATGTGCCTGCCAATAACATAGAGCCCCACACCAATCGAAAGTCCAACACTCCTTTATTTCTCTGATTTCAGGGTGAACACAATCAGTTGAACTTTCAGTAACAGACAGACAGGGGTGTGGATACGAGTAGGCCCAGGCACAACTGAACTCTCCTATTCCTTTGCTAGCGAATAGGCCTGGCGCATGGTCTCTGCCACCGACCGTGAGTTTTGGTCGCTGCCACCGACCGGATGAACCGTTGAGGCCCCCTGCCACTGACCTGAGTTGAATAGTTGGACCGCTGCCACCGGTCATTGAACATGAACCACCTTCCTCTCTGAACTTGGCCCCTGTTCGGGAAAGATATCCCTCTGGGCGGTCTCCAAAGGTTCACCCGGCACTGGCAATCTGCTGCACCAGGTCTTCGGATGAGTCCCTCCTCCGGTCCCTTACGCCTCTGGATTCGGGTGCCCCCTCCCGGGGCCCCCTAGGACAATCCCTCCCTCGCGGGACCCAGCGGAAGGTACTGGGCCCCAGGCCTCCGGCTGAGTACCTCACCCCAGACTGAAGGTGTCTGGGATGGAACACGAACTCCAGGTGTCCAGGCCTAGGCCGCCTGGACACCGACCACGAACAGCAGCCCTCAGGCTGAAGGTGCCTGGGACTCAAACCCCGTGGCGAAGATGTCCGCCCCCTTTATACCCTCTCCCAGCAAGCACGGCGGGTTCTCCGCCCCGCCGTACAACCGCTGCGAGAGGCCACAAAGGGTACGGCACTGCAGCGATGGTTCAACCCCGGCCCAAAGTGACAGCACCACCTGCTGGGCCGCAGGGAACTATGCATCACTGGTGTCTTCACCAGTTTTAAAAGTATATACCCGCTACACTCTCTCCCCGGTTATTGGACACTAGTCCCCAGTGTCTGGAGCAACCCAAAGGGGCCATCATAGCCTGATCCAGAAACCGACTAACAATTTTAAAAAAAATACAAAAGTTTTGAAAACTAACCAAACAGTTGTGCCTGAACCTGACATGAAAGGGGAGGGAAGGAAAACAAACAACACATAACAACATTATTTGAAACACATGTTCACATTAATATTCCTTCCCACCCATCCTGACTAAGACCCACCCCATTCTCAGTGGTCTTGATGAGATGTTCTCCTGCAGAGGGGAAAAGAAACGTTAAACACACATATCCCTGACACATATGTTCGTGTAAGAATGAAAGAACCTCTCCACAGAGAAACCCTTTCCTTCTACAAGTGTGTGAGTGAACAGCGAATATCGGTGCGCAACACTGCCACCTGGTGACAGTGCCGCGGTAACTGCACTGGTTGAAGATCTTCTCTTTTTTTTTCTCTTGCGGCTCTAACTACCCCAAAGTCCATAATCACTTTGTGGGATGGAAGAATGAAGAACAAACAACGGAAACAGTCCTTCAATTCCTCCAGAGAGCACAAACACCCATCAACATGGGCACAGTCACTGGGTTTACCCGGGAAAGAACCCCGGAAAGTTCAGCAGCAACAAGGCAAAGCAAGAACGGAGTCTTTTTTTTCTCCTACAAATAGAACTTTGGGTGCGGCAAGACAAGGGGTTTCAAGTGCTGGTCCATTGTCTCTACATGGTATTCGACATCCTCCCCCTCTTTGTGCCAAATTAACACCTTGTCTGTGTGGATGTGCCGACCCAGCATCCATTCTGACTTGCAGTCCTTGAACCGTTGAGAGGCTTTAGGGGAACACGCGAGGTACCTGCGGGCATGTGGGACCTGAAGGTGCGTCCACACAAAATCGTTGTACCAGCGTTCCCGGCAGACTTCCACTTCATATAGAAGCTCCTTAGGTAAGTACGGGTACTCCCACACGTACTCGTTAGCAACCTTTTGGCCAAAGAGGCGCTGTAGTCTCTCCAGCGGAGACATAGTGGCCCGGTCTCCCTCACCCGGTTGGACGATGGCGTCCGGGTGACGAGGTGCCTTGATCACCTCCATTCTAGGCATAGGCGCCCGCAGCAACAGTCTCTTTTCCCTGGTGCCAGATGCAGGAGGCACCGGAGGTAGAAGGGCAGACATGGGTGGATCCCTGACACTGCGGGACGAGGAGAGAGGCATCTTGTCCCAGCCCTTCTTTGTGAAAAGTTCATCTATGATGACGTCGTCTCCGGGATCGGAGAGCGACTCTAGGTCGGAGGTGTCACACTCCTCCGCGGGCTGGTAGCCTGTAGTAGAGGCTGAATTGCTACCCCCCGCGGGCACACAGGGCCGTGAATCCCCGACACCAAGTCCCTCCGCCCGGCTTACCTCTGCCCAAAGTAGAGAAGGGATGTCCGGGACTCTTCCGACCGGATCCATCCGGGGCGGGCGTAGGCGAGCAGGGTGATCCACCGCAACCGCTGGACGGGGCAACCAAGCCAGTCTTCCTCTTTGGCGGTGGACGCTGGGAAACAGTGGTGACCGAGTCAGCATCCTCGGATTTCTCCCGTACCTCAGTGATCTCGACCTCCCCTGCGGTTGCTGCAGTGCGCACAGGGATAGCTGTAAAAGCAGCGATTCCTCCTTCTTGAGTGGTGTGGCCTGTTGCGCGGTTGAGGTGGATGGTTTTGGGTTTCTCAATAGGTGGTTCCACCTCAAATAGGAACTCTCCGCAGGCCTCGCAGCGCCCGAATGGCTTCAGCTGACACACCAGTCCCGAACAGCCGGGACAAATCAAACCCAGGGCCTCAACGTCCATGCATGAGTACAGGGCGAATCGTCCCTGGGGCTTTAGCCGAATCCCTGTATCCGTTATCGGAGCAGCAGTAGTCAGACTCGTGGTAGTAGGATGAATAGGATTCCACGATGCATTGGTGAACATGGCGACTCTCTGCTGATCCATTGCGCACTTCATTGTTGGCGCCAAAGTCCCCACGTGTAGTCCTTCACACGATTGGACTCCTCCCCTCTTGCACTCCAGTTTGCGGGCTTTCTCCTTCCCTGGGTCACGCCCACGAACTGAGTAGGGAGGGTGTGCCTCGTGGCGCAGTGGCCAATATGGCCGACCTACTCGGAACTCTTTCGGGCAGACACTTTCAAATTCCAACAACTCCAGCTCCATTGTAGCACAAACACATCCCGGACCAGAGCCCCCACGTGTAGCGGAGCCTCGCTCTCCCTCTCTGGTTTTCTCGTTTGATTGGCTTGTGTCTAGGGGTACCTGGGAGAGGAGAGTGCAGGAAAACTACGCCAAGCTCTCCCCTCGTATGTGTATGAGGGTTGAGCAGAGTTACTTGAATTACCTCTGGGTCTGTTCACTGCATACAAAGCCTCCAGCTGTTCCGTGGAGATGTGTCTGCCAATAACATAGAGCCCCACACCAATCGAAAGTCCAACACTCCTTTATTTCTCTGCTTTCAGGGTGAACACAATCAGTTGAACTTTCAGTAACAGACAGACAGGGGTATGGATACGACTAGGCCCAGGCACAGCTGAACTCTCCTATTCCTTTGCTAGCGAATAGGCCTGGATGCACGGTCTCTGCCACCGACCGTGAGTTTTGGTCGCTGCCACTGACCGGATGAACCATTGAGGCCCCTGCCACAGGCCTAATAGCAGGCCTCTGCCACTGACCTGAGTTGAATAGTTGGACCGCTGCCACCGGTTATTGAACATGAACCACCTTCCTCTCTGAACTTGGCCCCTGTTCGGGAAAGATATCCCTCCGGGCGGTCTCCAGAGGTTCACCCGGCACTGGCAATCTGCTGCACCAGGTCTTCGGATGAGTCCCTCCTTCGGTCCCCTACGCCTTTGGATTCAGGTGCTTCCTCCCGGGGCCCCCTAGGACAATCCCTCCCTCGCGGGACCCAGCGAAAGGTACTGGGCCCCAGGCCTCCGGCTGAGTACCTCACCCCAGACTGAAGGTGTCTGGGATGGAACACGAACGCCAGGTGTCTAGGCCTAGGCCGCCTGGACACCGACCGCTAACAGCAGCCCTCAGGCTGAAGATCCCTGGGGCTCGAACCCCGTGGCGAAGATGTCCGCCCCCTTTATACCCTCTCCCAGCAAGCACGGCGGATTCCCCGCCCCGTCGTACAACCGCTGCGAGAGGCCACAAAGGGTACGGCACTGCAGCGATGGTTCAACCCCGGCCCAAAGTGACAGCGCCACCTGCTGGGCCGCAGGGAACTATGCATCACTGGTGTCTTCACCAGTTTTAAAAGTATATACCCGCTACAGATGCACAAGAAAGCCCGCAAACAGTTTGCTGAAGACAAGTAGACTAAGGACATGGATTACTGGAACCATGTGGTGTGGTCTGATGAGACCAAGATAAACTTATTTGGTTCAGATGGTGTCAAGTGTCTGTGGTGGCAAACAGGTAAAGAGTACAAAGACAAGTATGTCTTGCCTACAGTCAAGCATGGTGGTGGGAGTGTCATGGTCTGGGGCTGCCGGCACTGGGGAGCTACAGTTCATTGAGGGAACCATGAATGCCAACATGTACTGTGACATACTGAAGCAGAGCATGATCCCCTCACTTCGGAGACTGGGCCACAGGGAAGTATTCCAACATAAGGACCCCAAACACACCTCCAAGACGACCACTGCCTTGCTAAAGAAGCGGAGGGTAAAGGTTATGGACTGGCCAAGCATGTCTCTAGACCTAAACCATATTGAGCATCTGTGGGGCAACCTCAAACAAAAGGTGAAGGTCTCTAACATCCGCCAGCTCTGTGATGTCCTCATGGAGGATTGGAAGAGGACTCCAATGGCAACCTGTGAAGTTCTGGTTAACTCCATGCCCAAGAAGGTTAAGGCAGTGCTGGAAAATAATGGTGGCCACACAAAATATTGACACTTTGGGCCAAATTTGGACATTTTCACTTAGGGGTGTACTCACTTTTGTTGCCAGCGGTTTAGACATTAATAACAAGGCACACATGCCGTGCATTACGGCTTCAACCTTGAGGTACCAGTAAATTTGAGCTTTAAGCTTGCTTCTTCATAAATTATTGGACAGCCCTGTCTCTATAATCAACATGTGCTGGTTTACATTACCAACATATGTTTCTACCTAGATGTGTGTGCTGGCTATACTTTTCCCTGGATACATTTATACATTCTTTGCTTACCAGCAAGTTATAATGCCAAACATCTGCGGCTGACACTTATATGACCCTATATTCTGGACTGGCTGTTTTTTTTTATATCTTCCCAAAGTCCTGCGGCAAAATTGTTCACACAAATTGTTCTATCTATATGCTCCTGAAGAAGCGTATTTCTATGCGTAACATGTAGAGCGAATTTCTTGAATTTGGATTCACACTTTGATTCAACTATTCCACGTTTACATCCCCATTTGGTTACCGTCATTGGATTTTCAACCATTGTACCATTGGTTTTATTGATATAATTTTTTAATTTGGAAATGGTATCAGAATTTGTGTGGGTCATTCAATAATATTACTATGAATTTTATATATATCTATATATAATCTTTTTAATATTTTCTATAATAAAAAAAAACCTATTTTACATTGTCCATCTGTGTGCCTTCAAAGTCCACTCCCTTAGCTTCTAGTTTTTCATACATCTATTATCGGGACGTTGGCACACTGCTATCTGTGTATCCACAGCGTCACCCAGTGAGGATACATGTTAAATCCATAATTTTTCTCAATTAATAACTGTGTGCTGAGTTATTTTGAGGAGTCAGCAAATTTACACTGTTATACAAGCTGTACACTCCCTACTTTACATTGTAGCAAAGTGTAATTTCTTCAGTCTTGTCACATGAAAAGATCTAATAAAATATTTTCAAAAATGTGAGGGGTGTACTCACTTTTGTGAGATACTGTATATATTGCACTTCCTGGTATTGGGTGTGAGTGCGCGGCGGCTCGCTACCACTGTGATTTTACACAGCGGGTTCCACCGACCCAATGTCCGCCGGGACCCGCTGATCGTTCGATACACTGACAGAATGCCAGTCTGCCTATGTAATTAAGGCAAACTGTCATTCTGTCAGTACAGAAGACATGGATCCTGTGTTTTTGTAATGCAGAAACATCAATCCATGTCTTCCACTAGTAAACGCACCTCCCCACAGTAGTAAAACACCGTTAGGCACACAGATAACCCTTTGATCGCCCCTGATGGTAACCCCTTCCCTGCCAGTGTCATTAGTACATATTGTTTTTTTTGTTTTTTTCAAAATTGTTGGCCATTCTTTGTTTCTAGTGCAAAAAAATAAAAAACCCAGAGGTGATCAAATACCACCAAAAGAAAGCTCTATTTGTGGGGCATTTTTTTTCCAGGGGTCAAGTGGTTAATGAAAGATTTCTGAGGTTTTATGTAAAATCTTAAATTATTCTCTCAGCTAAAGAGAAGCAACTCCTGGAATACAATTCAAGTAACACGTACTTCTCAATGCAGTTCTCAAACAAGGGCACTGCAATGGAAAGGTTCCACTTTAGTTTGCTTGTGGGCTCCATCTTGTACTTCCTACAGTTGCAGTTGGGTGATTGTTGGGATCCAATAGATGATAGTTTGCGTCCTCTCAGGCCTTAATTGACAGATGGAAGGTAATAGTGCGGCGCTACGTGTAGACCAGTGAAAACTGGACTATATCTCAAATGTGACCATAAATTAAGACACAAGAAAAGGGGCAGGCTAGAAATGCCCAACCCAATGCACAAAATGTCCAATATGTGAACCACTAAACAAAGTGATAAGTGTCCAAAAAAATGAGTGAATAACATGGAATGGATAAAGAGATCCCGGCACAATTCTTCACGTGAATGATGACCTACATGTGTGCTTACCAGAAACGTTAAACCTGAATGTCGTACGACAGCGGATCAATCGAGCTTAAGAGCATCCCAAACAACTGCTCTACAGGATCGTCACCAAACCTCTGACGAGTGATGAAGTGCGCCCGTTGGGCAGTCGGATGTCCTCAATCCAGAATGAAACCGATGGATCCAATATTCGTCAGCCGCCAATTACCTCAAAGCTGAAGGTCTTACCAAAGAGTATTCTGGATCCTGGTATTCCACCGGACAATGGGATATAATCAAGCTTGAATAAATGAGTACCCCGACAAGGGTATTGCAAAAGGACCAGCTGGAGAAAACTGAAAAAAAAATTCATCAGTCTTGCACAGTTGTACAGGCTCCTCACCTCTACTGAAATTGCCGACTCTGATCTGTACTTGTCTACCAAAGTAGATATGATAAGCACACACAGAACTCGCTCCTAGGAACACCGGAACTTCTGCTTTCAACGTCACTTGCGTGAGAATACTTCTGCTCTGCGCCCAAAAACCAATCAGCAGCTGAGTTGGTGTCTCCGAGCAGTGACGGATAGTGACTTAATTGACAGATGAGAGGATGAATTTGTCTGATAAATTAGTTTATCTTTATAACCTTTAAATTATTCCTATTAACGTTCTCCACCATCACCCATGGATTCTAAAAGAATTGAGCTCTGTCATTTCAAAACCATTGTATCAAATTTTTAGGGACTCATTAATGACAGGAATAGTACCACTGGGTTGGCGCAGGGCCAATGTGGTGCCTATATTTAAAAAGGGAACAAAGTCTTTACCAAGTAACTATAGACCCGTTAGTTTAACTTCTATAGTTGGGAAGATACTGGAGAAATTAATAAAAGACCACATAGATGAGTTCTTGCTGGAAAAAAAACTATTTAAGCAACAGACAGCATGGATTCATGAAGGACAGAAGTTGTCAGACAAACCTGATTTCTTTTTATGAAGAGGTAATTAAAACCTTGGACAGAGGGGTGGCGGTGGACGTGGTGTACTTGGATTTTGCAAAATCGTTCGATACGGTTCCGCACACACGGCTAATGTGTAAGGTAAAGTCTACAGGATTGGAAATATCAGTTTGTAAATGGATAGAAAACTGTCTAAAAGACAGAATTCAGAGAGTAGTGGTTAATGACTCTTACTCTGAATGGTCTAAGGTTATCAGTGGTGTACCCCAAGGTTCAGTGCTGGGATCCTTACTTTTTAATATCTTTATAAATGATATTGGGTCTGGGATCAAAAGTAAAATTTCTGTCTTTGCAGATGACACCAAGCTATGCAGTGGAATAACATCCTTACAGGATGTCTCCAATTTACAAGCCGACCTCAAAGCTCTGTCTAATTGGGCGACTATGTGGCAGGTGAGGTTTAATGTTGATAAATGTAAAGTTATGCACTTGGGGGCTTAGAATATGAATGCATCATACATACTAGGGGGAGTACAACTGGGGGGATTAGTAGTGGAGAAGGATCTGGGGGTTTTGGTAGATCATAAGCTCAATAATGGCATGCAATGCCAAGCTGCGGTTTCCAAAGCGAGCAAAGTCCTTTCTTGTATTAAGAGAGGTATGGACTCCAGAGAGAGAGATATAATTTTGCGCCTGTTCAAATCATTAGTAAGACCTCATCTGGAATATGCAGTTCAGTTTTGGGCACCAGTTCTCAAAAAGGATATTGGGGAACTGGAGAAAGTGCAGAGAAGGGCAACCAAACTGATAAGAGGCATGGAGGAACTCAGCTATGAGGAAAGATTATAGGAACTGAATTTATTCACTCTTGAGAAGAGGATAATAAGGGGGGATATGATTAACATGTACAAATATATAAGGGGTCCATATAGTGAACTTGGTGTTGAGTTATTCACTTTACGGTCAACACAAAAGACAAGGGGGCACTCTTTACGTCTAGAGGAAAAAAGATTTCATCTCCAAATACGGAAAGGTTTCTTCACAGTAAGAGCTGTGAAAATGTGGAACAGACTCCCTCCAGGGGTGGTTCTGGCCAGCTCAGTAGATTGCTTTAAGAAAGGCCTGGATACTTTCCTAAATGTACATAATATAACTGAGTACTAACATTTATAGGTGTAGCGCACCAACCCCAGACTTTACCTGCTTTTCTTCTGCTTGGCTCCTCCGCAGGAAAAGAGGCACACCGCACCACAAGCCCGTACTCTCCTGAATAGGGAGGTTGAGCGGTGTTAGTTTCTCGGGCCTGCCTGCGACTGGTGTAAAAAAGCCTCCAGTGCTGACCTCGTTTCTGCAGTAGTCAGAAACAAGTCTTTAATTCTCTCCAGTAAGCAACTGTCCACACCAACTGAAAGGTCCAACACTTGTTTATTCCTTCTTGTACAACAAACAGTCTCTTTTAGAGCAGAAAGGTTGAGACAAACACGGGTCAGATAAGGTGGGAGGAGGTCCAGGCACAAACTTAAATTTGTGTTTCTCCTGTTCTGAATAGCACTAACAGGCTTGGCGCACGGTCGCTATCACCGACCATGAGGGGGTCCCTGCCACAGACCAGGTGAATAGGGCCTCTGCCACAGGCCCGGTTGTTGAGTCTCTGCCACCGACCAGATTCACAATGAATTACCTACTAGAAGCAATGACCCCTGTCAGGAAAAAAGACATCCATCCGGAGAGTTACCAGAGGCCCCACCGTCACCAGCGATACCGCGCCGGGTCTTCGGGAAGGGTCACCTCCCTGGCCTCCTCGTCCTAGATTCGGGCACCCACTTCAGGGGGGCACCCTAGGATCCCTCGATCCCTCGTGGGACCCAGTCGAAGGTACTGGGCCCCGGGCCTCTCTCGAAGTACCTCACCCCAGACTGAAGGTGTCTGAGATGGAACAGCAGCTCCGCCTCTGGGCCTAGAGCACCCAGAGACCACCCGATAGGCCTCCGGGCCTAGGGCACCCGGAGGCGACACACCCGCACCCAGGCTTAAGGTGCCTGAGCGCGGAACCGACGACTCCTCTGGAAGATGGCCGCCCCTTTTATATCCTCTCCCGACAGGCACAGCAGGTTCCCCGCCCCGCCATACTGCTGCCGAGAGGGGAAAAAAAGGACCCAACCTCGTACTGCAGTTTAACCCGGACCCACGGCAACAGCGCCACCTATAGGCCCCAGTGAACTTAACCACCAGTACTATCTCCAAGGGATAGAAATGGTCCTTGAGACCTAACAATTGGTACATCTGAGCCTGGTTACCACTCAGATGCTTCCCCCTAAATGTAACCACCCGCTACACAGGTAAAGTTGATCCAGGGTAAATCCGATTGCTTCTCGGGGGATCAGGAAGGAATTTTTTCCCCTGCTGTAGCAAATTGGATCATGCTCTGCTGTTTTTTTTTGCCTTCCTCTGGATCAACTGTGGGTATAGGATTGGGTATATGGGATTGTACGATATTATTATTTTTTATTTATTTATTTTTTTATGGTTGAACTGGATGGACTTTTCAACCTGACTAACTATGCAACAGCATAATGTTTAGCTATAGTCTTGTCAGTAAATAGTTTTTTCTTTTCCTCCTCTAAGTTAAATAGTGAGACCAGCTACTAGAGTGTGTAAATACTTCCAGAGTACAATTTCTGCTGAGAGCAAAGATTCAATTTGCAAATATTGTGAGGAAGTGCTACAAGGAAAACAAAAAACATCCTTGGATGCCAGAGGTGCCCTAAAAATCATAAAAAAAATACTTTATGGAATGAAATGATGAGGACTATAATGAAAGTGCAAATAGCTTTATCTTTCAGAGATGCTTCCAGATCATCAAAAAGTGTTTCTTTAATCAACAGCATCTTCAAGTAAGGAATTGTTACAAACCACTGCCTCCCAAAAATACACAATACATTTATAGATACAAATTTTACATGCATATTGGATAAGCTCTTACAAGAGCAATATATGCTTCTGAATCAGTATTGCCCATAACTGAAAATGAATATTGTCAGGAAGCATTTAAATTATTACGATGGAACGAGGGGGGGTTGGTACCTGTTCTTATGTATAGTGGAAATGTTCTCAACATATACAGTCTTTGTTATTCCATTTGTAATAAAAAATACAATTTTAAAAAGCAAGTTTATTTTATTTACTGAATAAGCTGTACTAATAATTCAAGCAAAAAACGTTTTATATACACTGCATTTTCACCTTACCAGTGTAACAAAATGACTTTCAATCAAAAAAACTCCACACTGATTTTTTTCCGGAAAAACGCAAAAAAATAAATTCTTCAAAATTTCGAGAAATGTTACAGCTCTAGTTGCGCCAGAAGAAGAAAAACAACTTTACACAGATTCTAATCTTTCCATACTCTGGAGCGGAGCTTAAAAAATATATAGTTACAGTAAAATTGTACAAATGATTTATCCTGTCAAATGTTATGTTATCAAAAGGATAAAATATAATTATGTGTGACAAAAGTATAGTCACATAGGGTAAAATAAAGATGGGAGTACTGTTTTGACATCCTACCTGGTGATCCAAAAAATCAAGGTGCCTTTGTAACTTGAGATCTAACATACCATCCTGTGGGTAAGTGGAAATAGCAGCAGGAAACAAATAAGTATTAAAAAAAGAAAGCAGAAAGCAAGACAAGCAGTGAGCTTATATCCATAACATTAGTGACTAGTCATACACAAGAGTTAGAGGACCTTAAATCCAGCAGGCCGCAGATACAGTATTTGTGCTAAGGCAGGGAAGGAAAGGTGTCATGCTAAGCAGAGAACTGAAACTTAACAATCACACTAAATTTTACAGAAATGTCACAACATATGACTAGTGTTGAGCAAACCCGAACTGTAAAGTTCGGGTCCGTACCGAACTTTAGCTTTTTCCCGAACCCGAACCCGGACTTTGCGCAAAAGTCCAGGTTCGGGTTCGGCAATCTAATTACGCAATGATAGGGAGAGGATCTTGGCTGCTGTTGTTGCTAATAGGGAGAGATTGTAAAATACATGAGGTAGTCCTGATTCTGCAATCTGAGGGAAAAGATAGAGAGATAGTGTAGTGTAGGGCCAGGTTCCTGTTGGTGCTTTCAGGGAGAGAGAATATTATATAGGAGTCCAGATTCAGAGATTAAAATCAGCGATCTGCATAGGTTTACATGTTGCAATGCAGTCTTTTTACACTGCCATGAGCCCAGTGTCAGAGAAAATCTAACTTTTAGGGGGAAAAAAAAAGGCACTTTATTGTGCTCTTTTCCAAAAGACCCACAGGGCAAAAAAAATAAAAAATTTCCATTTTATTTTGCTCGTGCAAAAAAAGACCCGTTTAGGGCAAAAAAAATAAAAAAATTTGCACTTTAATGTACGCTTGCAAAAAGAGCCATTCAGGGCCACAAAAAATAGTTTGCAGTGTGTTATACATATGTGGAGGTGTGTGAAATAAACAATTTCTATATAGTTTTCTCCTACTGTGCTATACTAAAAAAACAACATTTTTTTTGAATAGCATTTTCTGCAGTTCTGCAGTTCTGTAGCTGTGCGATCCAGCGGTTACGTACTGTGGGTGTGTTCTGCTCTTCCAAAAAACGCCGTTTAGGGGCACAAAAAATAGTTTGCAGTGTGTTATACATATTTGGAGGTGTGTGAAATAAACAATTTCTATATAGTTTTCTCCTACTGTGCTATACTAAAAAAACAACATTTTTTTTGAATAGCATTTTCTGCAGTTCTGTAGCTGTGCGATTTAGCGGTTACGTACTGTGGGTGTGTTCTGCTCTTCCAAAAAACGCCGTTTAGGGGCACAAAAAATAGTTTGCAGTGTGTTATACATATTTGGAGGTGTGTGAAATAAACAATTTCTATATAGTTTTCTCCTACTGTGCTATACTAAAAAAACAACATTTTTTTTGAATAGCATTTTCTGCAGCTCTGTAGCTGTGCGATTCAGCGGTTACGTACTGTGGGTGTGTTCTGCTCTTCCAAAAACACCCATTTAGGGCAACATCCTAAATTTGGAAAATATGAGGAGAAGGTCAAAGGGACGTGGTGGCCCCAGTCGTGGTGCTGCTGGTGGAGCTCCTGTTGCAGGGAGAGGACGTGGTGGATCTGTGCCAGATACACGCACAAGTGAAACACCTTCCTCAGGTGCGAGTAGGCGACCGAGCCTGCGGCGGTATTTTGTCGCGCCTAATGAGGCTGTACGAATGTTTAGGCCAGGACAAGTACAGGCGATAGTAGATTGGGTTGCTGACAGTGCCTCGGGTTCCTTCACATTGTCTCCCACCCACTCTTCTGATGAAAGATCAGAGTTGGCACCTGAAACCCATGTCCATCAGTCTTTCACCTCACCCCCTTGCAAATCAGCCAAGCAGTCTGAGCCCCAAATCATGCAGCAGTCTCTTCTGCTTTTCTATGACTCTGTTAGCAGGGTTTCCCAGGGCCATCCACCTAGCCCTGCCCCAGAAGTGGAAGAGATTGAGTGCACCGATGCCCAACCACTTATGTTTCATGATGAGTACATGGGAGGACCATCGCAGTACGTCTCGGATGATGACGAAACACAGGTGCCAACTGCTGCTGCTTTCGCAATTGTGCAGACAGACAAGGAGGGCAGGGGTGAAGACTGGGTGGAAGATGATGTGGAGGACGATGAGGTCCTCGACCCCACATGGAATGAACGTTATGCAGGTGACCAGTGTAGTTTGGAGGAAGAGGCGGTGGTCGCACAGAGCCACCAGCACAGCAGAAGAGGGAGAAGGGTGCAAAAGCGGAGCGTCCGTCCCCTAGACAGTATGTCTGCTACTGCCCAACGCAGCAAGGGACCGAGCACACCAAAGCCAGGTCCAAGGAGTTCCCTAGCGTGGCAGTTCTTCACACAATGTGCTGATGACAAGACACAAGTGGTTTGCAGGCTGTGCAATCAGAGGCTGAAGCGAGGCATAAACGTTCTCAACCTGAGCACAACCTGCATGACCAGGCATCTAAGTGCAAAGCACGAGCTGCAGTGGAGTAGACACCTCAAAAACCAAGAAAGGTCTCTGGCTCCTCCTGCTTCCTCTTCTGCTGCAGTCTCGGCCTCTTCATCCACCTCTGTAGTGACAGTGGCACCTGCCACCCCGCAAACAGAGGATCTGCCAGCAACACTACCACCTGGGTCACCAACCATCTCCACAATGTCCCATGGAAGCGGTCAGCTCTCTATCTCCCAAACATTGGAGCGGAAGAGGAAGTACCCCCCTAGCCACCCGCGATCCCTGGCCCTGAATGCCAGCATTTCAAAACTCCTGGCCTTTGAAATGCTGTCATTCCGTATGGTGGAGACGCAGAGTTTTAAAAGCCTGATGGCATTGGCTGTCCCACAGTACGTCGTGCCCAGCCGCCACTATTTTTCCAGGCGAGCCATCCCTTCCCTGCACAACCAAGTGGGGGACAAAATCAGGTGTGCACTGCGCAACGCCATCTGTGGCAAGGTACACCTAACTACGGATGCGTGGACCAGTAAGCACGGTCAGGGATGTTATATCTCCCTAACAGCACACTGGGTAAATGCAGTGGCGGCTGGGCCTGAGGCAGATAGCAGTTTGGCGCATGTCCTTCCACCACCGAGGATTGCAGGGCACTTCAGTTTGCCTCCTGTTGCTAACTCCTCCTACTCCGCTTCCTCATCCTCTACCGCCTCCTCATCCGGTCAGCGTAACACCTTCACCACCAACTTCAGCACAGCCAGGGGTAAACGACAGCAGGCAGTTTTAAAACTTTCCTGTTTGGGGGAAAAAACCCACACCGCGCAGGAGTTGTGGAGGGACATGGAACAACAGACCAATGAGTGGTTGCTGTCAGTGAGCCTCAAGCCCGGCCTGGTGGTGTGCGATAATGGGCGAAATCTCGTAGCAGCTCTGGGCCTAGCCGGTTTGACGCACATCCCTTGCCTGGCGCATGTGCTGAACTTGGTGGTCCAGAGGTTCCTTAAAAATTACCCCAATATGCCAGAGCTGCTGCAGAAAGTGCGGGCTGTGTGTGCGCACTTTCGGCGTTCTCACCCTGCTGCTGCTCGCCTGTCAGCGCTGCAGCGTAACTTCGGCCTTCCCGCTCACCGCCTCATATGTGACGTGCCCACAAGGTAGAACTCCACCTTGCACATGCTGGCCAGACTGTGCGAGCAGCAGCAGGTGATAGTGGAGTTTCAGCTGCAGCAATCACGCGTGAGTCGCTCTGCCGAACAGCACCACTTCACCACCAATAACTGGGCCTCCATGCGAGACCTGTGTGCCTTGTTGCGCTGTTTCGAGTACTCCACCAACATGTCCAGTGCCAATGACGCCGTTCTTAGCGTTACTATCCCAGTTCTATGCCTCCTTGAAAAAACGCTTTGGGCGATGATGGAAGAGGATGTGGCACAGGATGAGGAGGAGGAGGAGGAAGCGGGATCATTTCAAAGGCTTTCAGGGCAGTCTTTCACAAGTGGCTACGAGGGTGGGTTCCTGCACCAACAAACGCCAGGTACACAATTGTCCGGCAGAAAGGGCACAGTTCTAGAGGATGACGAGGTGGAGGAGGAGATGGAGGAGGAGGAGGAGCCATTTTCACAGCAGGGTGGCACCCAGACCAGCTCGTGGCCATCACTGGTGCGTGGCTGGGGGGATACAGAGGACACAGACGATACACCTCCCACAGAGGACAGCTTTTCTTTGCCTCTGGGCAGCCTGGCACACATGAGCGATTACATGCTGCAGTGTTTCCGCAATGACCGCCGAGTTGCCCACATTTTAACTGGTGCTGATTACTGGGTGGCCACCCTGCTGGATCCCCGTTACAAGGACAACGTACCATCCTTAATTCCCTCACTGGAGCGGGATCGTAAGATGCGCGAGTACAAGCGCACGCTGGTAGACGCGCTGCTGGTGGTATTCCCACCTGACAGCGGGCGTACGGTGGAAGCACAAGGCGAAGGCAGAGGAGGAGGAAGAGGTCGCCAACGCAGCCGGGGCACCGGCAACACCTCAGAAGGCAGGGTTAGCATGGCTGAAATGTGGAAAAGCTTTGTCAGCACGCCACAACAACCAGCACCACCAGCTGAGATGGAACGTCTTAGCAGGAGGCAGCATTTCACCAACATGGTTGAGCAGTATGTGTCCACAGGCCTACACATACTGGATGACGGGTCTGCCCCCTTTAACTTCTGGGTCTCCAAATTGGGCACATGGCCTGAGCTTGCCCTTTATGCCTTGGAGGTGCTGGCCTGCCCTGCAGCCAGTGTATTATCTGAACGTGTATTTAGCACGGCAGGGGACGTTATCACAGACAAGCGCAGCCGCCTGTCCAGAGCCAATGTGGACAAGCTCACGTTCATTAAAATGAACCAGGCATGGATCCCACAGGACTTGTCCGTACCTTGTGCAGAATAGACATGTATACTGGTGTTGTGACAAAAACTGTCCGGCCATCGGATTGTATCCGGCCCATACTGCGAAGGCGCAGCGCTTGCGCAGTACAGAGGACAAGGAGATTCACAAAATCTCCGAAGATGAACGGCGCCTGCGCTGTGAGTGCAGGTTCAAGCCCCACCATCCAAGTGGACATACGGTAGCACATAGTAACAGGGCCCCTCACGGGCTCAGTTCGATCGCCACGCTTCGGGCATGGCCTCACTTGGCTCGGCTTGAACCACGGATGGTGTGGCCTTCACCTGAACTCACCACGCAGGCGCCGTTCGTCTTGGGAGATTTTCGAAATCCCCTTGTCCTACATACTGAGCAAGCGCAGTACAGGGTGGACACTATTTGACGGGGGACAGAATTCGACACATCACCGGCCTTACCCAGCCATTGTTGTATTTTTGAACCAGTGTTGGCTATCTCGTCCTCCTCCACCGCCGCTTCCACCTACACAGCCACATCCACCGCCACCTCAACCTCCTACTCCATTTGGACCTCGTCCTCCTAGGTCAAGATTATAATTTTTATTTTATTTTTTTGTAGCGCACAGATCCTTTCCCCCTTACCTGCCTTTATGTTGTTGGCTCCTCGCAGGAGGGAGAAAAGCACACCGCACTACCAGCCCGTACCCTCCTATATAAAGAGGTTGAGCGGTGTACTTGACGGGCCGTGTCCACAGCCGGAGTCAAAACTCCTCCAGAGGATGATTCTCACCTCTACTGTAGGTAGAGGCAAGTCCTTTAATTCCCAGTAAAGTCAATGTCCACACCAGCTGAAATTACAACTCTTATTCTCTCATGGCAAAATAAACTCTACTCGGATAGAAAAGGTTAGAGCAAAGAAACAGGACAGCTTAAGGTGTGGAGGAGGTCCAGGCACAAACGTAGCACATTCACTTCACTGCTTAGGTCTCTCAAACAGTTTTAGGTGCACGGTCTCTGCCACAGACCTTGAGGTTGGTCTCTGCCACAGACCGGGTGTACAAGGCCCCTGCCACGGACCTGGAGAACTTTGGTCTCTGCCACAGACCAAGGTGTATAAGGCCCCTGCCACGGGCCGGGTGAATAAGGCCTCTGATACAGTCAAGATGACCTTGAGCTTCTCCTTCTACGAACCTAGCCCATATCAAGGGGAAGACATCTCTCCAGGGAGTCAACAGACCCTTCTTTCACCGTGACTCCCGCATCGGTCCATCAGAATGATCCTCCCTTCCCTGGAACATGGTCCCCTAAACGAGGCGGCACCCTAAGACTCCTCGACCCTTAGCGGACTCCAGACGAAGGCTCTGGACTCCAGGCTTTACTCCCGCACCTAGGCCTCCATACCCAGGGCAGCAGGAACTCCAGGATAGTACCTCACCCCGGGCTAAAGGTACCCGAGATGGAACAGGAACACATGCACCCAGGCCGAAGGCACCTGGGCGTGGACCCCACTGGACATCAGCCCCCAGGCCAAAGGTCTGCCCCTTTTATATGCTCTCCCGGCATGCACAGCAGGTTCCCCGCCCCGCTGTACTACTGCCAAGAGGGGACACAAAAGGCACAGCACTGTATCGGCGGTTCAACCCTAGCCTACCATGGCAGCGCCACCTGTAGGCCGCAGGGAACTGCACACCAATACTGTCCCCCGAGGACAAAATGGTCCATGAATCCTACAGAATTAGGGTGTTTGAGCCTATTTACCACTCAAACACTTCCCTTAAATTTAGCACCCCGCTACATTTTTATTTCAAAGTATTTTATTTTCCCACTAGCTTATCCATTAAATTGAATAATTTATTCCAGAAAGGGCGTATTCTGGGGCATTCCCACCATATGTGTGGCATCGTGCCGTTGAGTTTCTGAGGTTCTTAATGACTTCCCGTACCTCTTCTGCTGAAAAGGGGGCCTCCAGCATATTTTTTAATTTTTTTTATGTTATTTTAAGTTATTTCCCTATCCACATTTGTTTGCAGAGCACTTGCCATGCTCTTAACAACATTTTGCTGCCATTTGCAGCCCTCTAGCCCTTTCCATTACTTTTTTAGAGCCTTTTTAGTCCTTAGAAGTCCGGGTCCCCATTGACTTCAATGGGGTTCGGGTTCGGGTCCGGGTTCGGGTTAAAGTTCGGTCCCGAACCCAAACTTTTTTCCGAAGTTCGGCCGAACCCGTCGAACCCGAACATCCAGGTGTCCGCTCAACTCTACATATGACACATGACACCTATGCAGAATGTAACAGGATTCAAACCAGGGGCGGATCCAGAGTCTTTTCTCGGGAGGGGCACTGCCAAAAAATATGTTGTTTTTTTTGTGGAAAATTTATCAGGGAAATGGCTGGTGTCGACGCTTCAATCATCCTGGCACCATGGTTGTTATGGTGTCAGGATGATTGAAGCGCATTATTTCTATTATTACATTGTAATATAAAATTAAATAGTTCAATGCAGAATCAGTGGGAGCCCCGAGTGTGTCACTTGCCACCGTCACCTGCAATTAGTGGGAGCCCTGAGCGTGTCACTTGCCACACGTTGCGGATTGTCACTTGCCACGTCACCTGCCACACCTTGTGGATTGTCACTTGCCACACCTTGTGGATTGTCACTTGCCACATTACCTGCCACACCTTGCGGATTGTCACTAGCCACACCTTGCGGATTGTCACTTGCCACTCACCTGCCACACCTTGCTGATTGTCACTTGCCTGCCACCAGATGCAGATTGTCATTTGCCACGTCACCTGACACAATTTGCGGATTGTCACTAACTTGCCTGCTAAGGTGTAGTTTTGGTTGTCTCTTGCTGTGTCCCAGACTCCTAGAGTCAGGCAGCAGAGAGATAATGTAATCTCTCTGCTGCCTGCACAGTGAGGGCAGAAGTCACTGCAGGAATGCAGGGCAGGCACGGGCGGTGAGTGATGAGCCTGCTCTCTCACTCTCACCTGCGCTGCCAACACACTGAGCAGCACGGTCTGCCAACGAACCGCGCCGCCCACAAACCACGCCGCAAGTGGAGCCGCCCGCTTTCTTACCCGTCTGTGGAGCCACACGCTATCACACCTGCCTGCAGAGCAGCCCGACGTAACTCACTGACGTCACTCGTTGCTAGACACCAAGCGGCCCAGGCGTTAGCAACGAGTGCAGGGAAGAGGCTCCACCCACCTCCTCCTCCGCTCCTGGTATAGTGTCAATGCGCCGCGTAACTATATTAGACGAGTCTCTCTCTTGGCGCTGCTGATCGGCTGATGTGAGAAACTGAGAGAGAGACTCAGAGAGGCAGCGGCAGCCGCAGAACAAGTACTCTATATACTCGAGTATAAGCCCACCCGAAAATAAGCCGAGGCACCTAATTTTACCCCAAAAAACTGGGAAAACGTATTGACTCGAGTATAAGCCTAGGGTGTCCATCTGCATGCCTCACTGTGCCCATGCCTCACTGTGCCCATGCTTCACTGTGCCCATAACTAGACTGATGTTTAACATGGGAGTCTATGGAAGGAGTGCCCGGCTTTGAAAAATCGGTTCTCCCCAGCCGTAGGTCTCCCAGACACCAAACTTGTAGAGGAGACATGGGGCTACATGTGTGCCAAGTTTGGGGTCCAGGGGACTTACGACCAGCCAGTACCCGGTCCACAAAATCACCGGAGAAATTACCGTTTAACATTGGAGTCTATGGAAGGAGTGCCCGGCTTTGAAAAATCGGTTCTCCCCGGCTGTAGATCTCCCAGACACCAAACTTTGCACACTTCTAGAGGAGACATGGGGCTACATGTGCGCCAAGTCCAGGGGACCTATGGCCGGCCGATACCAGGTCCCAAAATTCCGGGAGATCAGGCGCAAAAAAAAACAAAAAAAACGAGCAAGCAAGTGAGTGTGACAGATGGTCTTGGGGGGGGGGGCAATTGCCCTGTTGCCCCCCCCCTGGATCCGCCCCTGATTTAAACAATATCACAAAGGAGGATGATGAGGTGATGTGGAGAGTGCATGACCAAGTAGCAATTTGTTAGACTAAAGCCTCGTACACATGGCCGAGATTCTCGTCGAAAAAAACATGTCGTTTTTTTTGACGAGATTCTTGGACAAGAAACTTGTCCCGGACCAGAGTGTACACACGCTTGATTCAAAGAACCCGCGGTTCTTTGAATGGAGCGTACGCGGTGACGTCATCGACTACGACGAGCATGCGCTCGTCACATTTGATGCCGTCGCTGCCATCTTGGTATACCCTACCTATGCCTAGGAAGCTACCGCGCATGCGTCAAATTCATTTTGAACATGCGTGGGCTTCCCGGAGGACAGGTAAGTGTACACACACACTCACTTTTCTCGTCGAGAAACAGGCTGACGAGAATCTCAATGAGAAAATAGAGAGCAGGTTCTCTATTTTCTCGTCGAGATTACTTGTCGGTTTTCTTGACGAGAAACCATACACATGAACAAATTTCTCGGCAAGACATCTCTGCCAGCAAGTTTCTTGCTGGTTCTTGCCGTGAAACTCGGTCGTGTGTACGAGGCCTAACCCTCCGCATCTCAGGTGGAGAAAGATGTAAATAACAGGTCTGTACTAACAGACTAGTCACAACAGTGAGCTACTCCTAGCCCCTTTCAGCTACAAAAGATCACTATTCTAAGAGGTCTGTTACCAAAATGATAAAGAAATGTATGTGTAAATAAAATAAATAAACTGTAAAGGCATCTAAATTTCCTACATCTGCAATATGGATGAGCTTAGATGAGCTTAAAGCAGAGTTCCACCCATTTTTCTTTTTTTTTCACAATCAAGAAAATTTATTGAGAAAAAATTATAGCATACAATTTACAGTATACTAGTATTGTGTCAAACATGTGAAAACAACGTCAGTTTACGGTATTACAATGCTCAAATTTACATTGCATTTATACAATTGTATAGGTATTATATAAACTCACATTGTATATTTGAGGAATAAAAAGAATAATAGGGGAAGGGGGAGTATGGGGGGAAGGTCAGGGGAGAGAGAGGGAATGGAAAGGATAAGGTGGTTAGTTGAGAGAGTTTGTATAAAGTAATTCCGGATGAGAATTTAGACATATAATCTTGGACAGGGTATTAATAGTAAGAAAACATTAAGAATATGTATATCTTGATAAGACCATTGAACCCAAATACTGGAGTTATAGCCATAAATCTCTTATGTGAATAGTGATTAATATTCACTTGAGTAGGTGAATAATAACCAAGGTTGCCACATTTTATTAAAACCATCACTGTTTTCTTTTTTCATCGCTAGTATCTCTTGTATATATAATGGACTCTATCCAGCCAATCCTTGACCGTCGGCGTGCAAGTGGTTTTCCAGTGTAATGGGATAAGTGTTGTTGCTGCCGTTAAGAGATGTCTGGTTAGGGACTTCTTGTATTTACTAAGCGTAAAGAAGTTAATGTGTAACAGACATGCAGTCGCAGTCAAATTTATCTTAGTATCTGTAATGTGCTTGATCCATTTTGAGATATTCTCCCAGTAGTCAAGGATTGGGGGACATTCCCACCAAATATGCATAAATGAACCCGCCCCCCTACCACAACGCCAGCAGGAGTCTGAGTTTGCATGGGACCATCTTTTAGCTTTTTGCGGAGTCAGGTACCACTGTGTTAGGATTTTATAGGAGATCTCTTGGTATTTTGAGCTTAGTGAACATTTATGTGCCGGTATACATGCCTTTTCCCATTGGGCGTTGCTAATTTTGGAACCTAGGTAATTTTCCCATTATTCTTTGTGTTTGATATTAACACCCTGTGATGGTTGATTCAACCATGTGTAAGCTATAGAAGTCATTTTCAAGACCTGGGATCTCTTGTAGCATATATACTCTAGAGATGTCAGCCATTGGCAGTATGAGGTCTTACTATTGAGTAAACAGTCTTTCAACTGTGTGTTTAGAACCAGAAACCAGGAAATGAGTCTCCATATTCTGATTTCAGGGTTTCTAGTGGTTTGACTTTGTTTCCAATGAAACAGTGGGTAACTAAAAGTTTGATATTGCAGTCTGGGGCCAGTAGTGTTCTTTGATTTAGACCAGGTAAGAAGTCAGGATTATTAGCAATTTGGGTCAGAGGGCCTGGTATTATGGCAAGTGTATGTTGAGGAGCTATCTTATGCCAGATGTTTAGCGTGTTAGCTACCAGGGGGTGTTCTATATTTCTAGTGGATTTAGAGCGTAAGGTCCAAGGGTAGTATAGAATTTGTTGTTTATTGTGTAAGTGTTCTAGTCTTTGTTTTGGCTGTGGCAGTGCCAATCAATTATTTTTGTAATGTGGGTGGCAAAGTAATATTTTTTGAAGTCCGGAAGGCCAATGTCTCCTTTGTTTTTGGGTAACGTAAGGAGGCAGAAATTTATCCTTGGTCTTTTGTCTGCCCAGAGGAACCTTCTCTGAATTTTTAGCAGTCTAGAGAAAAAGGAATTAGGTATTGATATCGGTAATGCATTTAAGAAATATAGCAATCTCGGGAGGATTGTCATTTTTAAAATTGATGCTCTTCCAAACCAAGAGAATATCCTTGGGGTCCATTCTTGTAGATCTTTGGTTATAGAATTTAGCAGAGGAGTGAAATTGGCCGAGTAAAGCGACTCAATGTTAGGTGTTAACTTAATTCCTAAGTATTTAAGGGTGTTTTGTTCCCATTTAAAGTTATGGTTACCTTTAACCACTTAAGCCCCGGACCATTTGGTAGCTAGAGGACCAGAGGTGAATTCAGAATTTTGCACTGCGCTGCTTTAACTGTAAATTGTGCGGACATGCAATGTTGTACCCAAACGAAATTTGCGTCCTTTTCTTCCCACAAATAGAGCTTTCTTTTAATGGTATTTGATTGCCTCTGCGATTTTTATTTTTTGCGATATAAACGAAAAAAGACCGAAAATTTTGAAAAAAAATGATATTTTCTACTTTTTGTTATAAGAAAAATCGAATAAACTCAATTTTAGTCATACATTTAGGCCAAAATGTATTCAGCCACATGTCTTTAGTAAAAAAATGTCAATAAGCGTATATTTATCGGTTTGCGCAAAAGTTATAGCGTTTACAAACTAGGGTACATTTTCTGGAATTTACACAGCTTTTAATTTATGACTGCCTATCTCATTTCTTGAGGTGCTAAAATGACAGGGCAGTACAAAGCCCCCCCAAATGACCCCATTTTAGAAAGTAGACACCCCAAGGAAATTGCTGAGAGGCATGTTGAGCCCATTGAATATTTTTTTTTTGTCCCAAGTGATTGAATAATGACAAAAAAAAAATAAAAAAAATAAAAAAAAGTTGTCACTAAATGATATATTGCTCACACATGCCATGGTTATATGTGGAATTGCACCCCAAAATACATTCTGCTGCTTCTCCTGAGTACGGGGATACCACATGTGTGGGACTTTTTAGGAGCCTAGCCACGTACGGGACCCCGGAAACCAAGCACCGCCTCCAGGATTTCTAAGGGCGCAAATTTTTGATTTCACTCCTCACTACCTATCACAGTTTTGAAGGCCATAAAATGCCAAAATAGCACAAAACCCCCCCAAATGACCCTATTTTGGAAAATAGACACCCCAAGCTGTTTGCTGAGAGGCATGGTGAGTATTTTACAGCTCTCATTTGTTTTTGAAAATGAAGAAAGAACATTTTTTTTTTCTTTTTTTTTTCAATTTTCAAAACTTTGTGACAAAAAGCGAGATCTGCAAAATACTCACAATACCTCTCAGCAAATAGCTTGGGGTGTCTACTTTCCAAAATGGGGTCATTTGGGGGGGTTTTGTGCCATCTGGGCATTCCATGGCCTCCGAAACTGTGATAGGCAGTGAGAAGTGAAATCAAAAATTGACACCCTTAGAAAGCCTGAAGGCGGTGCTTGGTTTTTGGGGTCCCGTACGCGGCTAGGCTCCCAAAAAGTCTCACACATGTGGTATCCCCGTACTCAGGAGAAGCAACAGAATGTATTTTGGGGTGTAATTCCACATATGCCCATGGCATGTTTGAGCAATATATCATTTAGTGACAACTTTGTGCAAAAAAAAACATTTATTTTTTCCGCAACTTGTGTCAACATATAAAATATTCCATGGACTCGACATGCCTCTCAGTATATAGCTTGGGGTGTCTACTTTCCAAAATGACAAAAGGGAACTGACATCTGCAAGATTGTATTGGTTTAACAGTCACCACATCCCAAAAATTAAGTAAAAAACAAAAAACCCCCTCAGAGGTGGGACTTTGAAAGTGACTGCAAAACACACAGACTATATTGAAATTGTATAAATTTAATAAATAAGTACAAAAAGGACAAATGAATATAAATCACATGAATTGTGTACAAGTCCAGAAAATTAGTTGCGTGGGTAAGGAGAAAAATTGAAACATTGATAGTCAAACCGGACAGCTGTTTCGGTTACGCCCTTCTTCGGGGGAATTGTAGACATACAGTTCAATAAGACAGACAAACTAGTAATCTATCCAAAGAGAAATTAATATTTGGTGCGCCGGAGGACCACATGCACGGCAGTAAATGTGGGGTTTTTTCTCCTTACCCACGCAACCAATTTTCTGGACTTGTACACAATTCATGTGATTTATATTCATTTGTCCTTTTTGTACTTATTTATTAAATTTATACAATTTCAATATACTCTGTGTGTTTTGCAGTCACTTTCAAAGTCCCACCTCTGAGGGGGTTTTTTGTTTTTTACTTTCCAAAATGGGGTCATTTGGGGGGGTTTTGAACCGTTCTGGCATTTTATACACAACATTAGGAAGCTTACATCCACTCTTCTAACCACTTGAAGACAAAGCCCTTTTTGACACTTTTTGTTTACATGAAAACATATTTTTTTTTGCAAGAAAATTATGTTGAACCCCCAAACATTATATATATTTTTAAAGCAAAGGCCCTACAGAATAAAATGGTGGGTGTTGCATTTTTTTTTTCTACACAGTATTTGCGCAGCGATTTTTCAAACGCATTTTTTGGGGAAAAAATACACTTTTTTTAATTTTAATGCACTAAAACACACTATATTGCCCAAATGTTTGATGAAATAAAAAAGATGATCTTAGGCCGAGTACATAGATACCAAACACAACATGCTTTAAAATTTTGCACAAACGCGCATTGGCGCCAAACTACATACATTTTTAAAAGCCTTTAAAAGCATTTACAGGTTACCCCGTTAGATTTACAGAGGAGGTCTACTGCTAAAATTACTGCCCTCGATCTGACCTTCGCGGTGATACCTCACATGCATGGTGCAATTTCTGTTTACATATGACGCCAGACCGACGCTTGCGTTCGCCATTGGGCAAGAGCAGGGCAGGACAGGGGTGCTTTTTTTAAATTTTTAATTTTTTTTATTATTAATTTTGCTTTTTTATTTTATTTTTAAACTGTTGCTTCCATATTTATTTATTTTTATCACTTTTATTGTTATCTCAGGGAATGTAAATATCCCCTATGATAGCAATAGGTAATGACAGGTACTCTTTTTTGAAAAAACTGGGGTCTATTGGACCCTAGATCTTTTCTCTGCCCTCAAAGCATCTGACCACACCAAGATCGGTGTGATAAAATGCTTTCCCAATTTCCCAATGGCGCTTTTTATATCCGGGGGGGGGACATTCCCTCCCACTGCTTGTAAAAGCAGTCCAGAGGCTAATTAGCCACTAGGATTGCTTTTACATGAAAGCCGGCCGCTGGCTGAAAAGAATGATACCAAGATGATACCTAAACCCGCAGGCATCATTCTGGTATAAACATTCAAAGTCCAGCAACATACCAGTACGTTGCTGGTCCTTGTTGGACATGTATTGTAATCTTTTTTTTCATGCAGCCTGTTGGCTGAACGAAAAAAAAAGATTGATCGGTGGGTATGCCCACCATTAGAATACCGCCCTTCATCCACCCACTTCTAATGATGGGCATACATGCACCATTTATATATGCCGAAGCATGGGGGCATCTTCTCGCAAAAGTTATGCCGCGTACACATGGTCAGACTTTTCCACGGGCAAGCCTCCGTCGGAATTTCGACCGTATGTACGCGGCATTAGGAGCAAAATCACTCCTCCGCTCCTGCTGCCCCAATGCTTCGGCATATATGCTTTTTTTTTTTTAACTGTGGTGGTGAAATTACCTCCTACAGCACTGGAGTCGCAGGGATCAGGCCTGTCTCTGCGAACGCTGCAGTTATGTGTGTTGTGTTTTGCAAGTGACAGTGATCGATCGATACTGCACTTCGGTGGCCTGGGCTGGACGGAGGGGCAAAACGCAGGTTCTAGCAGGTATCTGGGCTGATCCCGCTAACACTGCGTTTTTGGGAACCCTAAACTTCTGGGGACGCTAGTATAGATCTGATCAGATCAGATATTGAGCTGATCAGATACTATACCACTAAGGGGGGTGTATGCTTCACGCGTGGGTGTTAGCGCTACTGGCACTAACCTGACGCTGCCTGGGGTGTGACGCAGACCCTCTCTGACGCTAAAACCTAACTGATATCACCCGCCGGGCGATCAGGGGGTTAAACCTTTATTGGGTTATATACGGCGGGTGCCCTGACACTATAAAAAGCAAACTAACTAACCAGCGTCACCCGTAACACTTATATGATGATCACTGGTGAAAGGGTTAACTAGGGGCAATTAGGGGGTTAAAACCTTTATTAGGGTAATATATGGGGGTACCTGACGCTATATAAAAACCTGACGGCGAACCTAAAAAAAAATTACTGGCTACCTATCGGCATCACCGACACTAAGACAACGATCATAAAAACGATTGCTTAGCGACAGTGGTGATAGGGGGTGAAAGGGTTACCTGGGGGGCGATCAGGGGGTTAAACCTTTATTAGATAATATATGGGGGTACCTGACGCTATAAAAACCTGCGGCGAACCTAAAAAAAATTACTGCCTACCGATCAGCATCACCGACGCTAAGACATCGATCAGAAAAATGATCGCATAGTGACGGCGGTGCTAGGGGGTGAAAGGGTTACCTGGGGGGTGATCAAGGGGGTTACACCTTTATTAGGTAATATATTGGGGTACCCGACGCTATAAAAACCTGCGGCGAACCTAAAAAAAATTACTGGCTACCGATCAGCATCGCCGACGCTAAGACATCGATCAGAAAAATTATCGCTTAGTGGCTTAGTGACAGTGGTGATAGGGGGTGAAAGGGTTACCTGGGGGGGCGATCAAGGGGGTTAAACCTTTATTAGGTAATATATGGGGGTACCCGACGCTATAAAAACCTGCGGCGAACCTAAAAAAAAATACTGCCTACCGATCAGCATCACCGACGCTAAGACATCGATCAGAAAAATGATCGCATAGTGACGGCGGTGCTAGGGGGTGAAAGGGTTACCTGGGGGGTGATCAAGGGGGTTACACCTTTATTAGGTAATATATTGGGGTACCCGACGCTATATAAACCTGCGGCGAACCTAAAAAAAATTACTGGCTACCGATCAGCATCGCCGACGCTAAGACATCGATCAGAAAAATTATAACTTAGTGACAGTGGTGATAGGGGGTGAAAGGGTTACCTGGGGGGCGATCAAGGGGGTTAAACCTTTATTAGGTAATATATGGGGGTACCCGATGCTATAAAAACCTGCGGCGAACCTAAAAAAAATTACTGGCTACCGATCAGCATCACCGACGCTAAGACATCGATCAGAAAAATGATTGCTTAGTGACAGTGGTGATAGGGGGTGAAAGGGTTATCTGGGGGGTGATCAGGGGGTTAAACCTTTATTAGGGGGGGTTAGGGGGTACACTGGACCTAAGACTAAACTTTGGTGACACTTTTACAGTCACAAATGTCACTGATTGCAGTGATCACTAAATAAATGGTCACTGCAATCAGTGACACTGTGACTGGGGGCTGGGGGGGGGCTGGGGGTGTCTGGGGGGGCCTGGGGGGGCGATTTATGTCCCTATGTGTCCTGGTGTCAGTGTAGTGTTGTGTGTACTAACCTGGCATCTTCTCCTGTACGGCGCTCGGTATATGTGAGCGCCCCAGGAGAGATGACATCACTTCCTCCTTCCTGGCAGGCAGGGGAAGCTCTCTCATTCGCCGGGAGCGATCGAGAGGGGGTGGCCGGAATCGAACAGCCGTCCCCTCATGCCGGATCGCTCCCGAAGGTAAAACGACCGCTCACTGTAAAGAAGGGGGGTCCGATCGGACCCCCCAACTATACAAAGGCAATCACGTATATATACGTGATTGTGCCTGTCGGTGCCATTCTGCTGACGTACATTTACAGTGGGCGGTCGTTAAGTGGTTAAAGTAGGCAAAATTTATCAGGGGGTAGGTTAAGGTTAAGTGCCTCAGATTTAGATTGGTTTACTTTAAAATTGGATATGAAACTGAATGTTTTGAAAATTTTGTGAGGTTGGGGATAGATATGTGGGGTTGGGAAATGAAAAATAGGTCATCTGCATATGCAGCTATTTTATAGTCTCTGTCAGGGATGAGCGGAACACCCCCCGGTTCGGTTCGCACCAGAACATGCGAAAAGGGTTTGGGGACCCGGGTCTTGCCCCAGGGAACATGTATCAATGCAAAAAAAAGTTTTCAAAACTACAGTTGCGTTGCGGCTTCACTACCCGGTTCCTTACTGCGGCTGCGCGAGTAGCGCGGCGTGCCGTCACTGGTTCCCCGCTCTCTCCTGGGAACAGTGTGTTTCCCAGAAGACAGTGGGGGGTGCGGGTAGGGGCGTGACCCCCGCATGAGTCTGTTCTCGGAAGTGGGTGCAAATACCTGTCTTAGACAGATATCTGCACCCCCTCCCCCTGAAAGGTGCCAAATGTAACACCGAAGGGGGGGAGGGTTCCGAAAAGCGGAAGTTTCATTTTTGGGTGGAACTCCGCTTTAAGAAACTGCAGGTTAGCTCAATCAACTGCTTGTATTATCAGTAATAGAACAGCAATAGTCTGCAGTGAGCTTTACGTGCACACTGAGCCCAGTATACACTACACTGACTTAATATACTGCAGCGAGAATAACAGGAACACTCTGAAGTGAGATCTAGCTAAACTGAATACAGTATATATATATATATATATATATGAAGCGGGGTGTTGCTTTAAGAACTCAGAGACTACCATATGCATTGCCCCGCGCAAGGACTGCTGGGGTGGGCTATTTAACCGAGGGGCGGACCGGAGTACGGTCTCTTTGGACATCGCCCGCCCAGCAAGTGGAACTCTGTGCTGAGTCTGTTGTTCCTGACAGGGCCTGAAGTTTAGGCCTTGTGCTTTCAAAGAGCCTTTCGTTTCCACTGAGGAGCAAGAGGCACGTCTCATCCTGCTACCCATCTACTACTTCCAGGAGGACCGAAGACCCGGGTGTCGTGGAACCTGTGTACCGAGACACAGCGACGGAAGATACGGACGTGGACTGGTCCGGTTGGGTGAGAGAGCACCTGCTCAGAGATTAGTACAGGATCTCTAGGCCCAGTGTATGTTGTTTGGGACTCACCAGTTAGAGTTTGCATCTGCACACCGGAGGGACAGTGCATTGAGTAGCATTAGTGACTTTACTATATTCCTCAAGTTTATAAGTACCTATTCCTGTGGATTACAATTTTGTCTTCAAAAGTGCACCACCATTTGCTAGCGAAGATCCATCTCCACGGAACCTACACATAGAACAGTCAGGCCTGACTTCTAAGTTTAGACATTGCTGGTCGCCATTTTGCCCACAAGGGAGGGGAGCTGCAAACGGGGTCTGCTAGTTGTGTGTGTATAGAATTGTATATCTGTCTATTTACTGAATACCTTTTATTGCAGGGCTCTGCATATGCTATTGTATACAGTTTATCTGCTTAACCATTTTGTTCAGTAAAAGTACCAGGATTAAGCAGACAAGTTGTTGGTGTGATTACTTTGCTGAGAGAACGGTCAGTGGCAGTTATACCATATCACTGTGTGCATTTATTGTCGGATTGCGTGACCTAAAGTTACAGGTCTCACAATCCTATCATCCCCTACTAGCTGTGCCAAGGGAGGGTAGAACCAATTACTGGGGGTTGACAGCAGTGTGTTACAGGCCCGAAATATACCAGCGGCTCTCTTAGCTGGGGGTATCGCTACACGTGGGGGCTCAGAGTCTGGGATATCTGTATGCTGCAATCAAGCCCGCCAGAAGTACTGGCATGGATCCGTTAACGGTGACCCAGTGGTGCTTATCCGTTGATGTCTCCCTGGACATGGCTGCAGTGATTGAACTCCCCGGAGAAGATTGGTCGGGGAGTGACATAGAACGGCTCATAGAGCTCCTGTCCCCGGACCATAAAGAATGGTTAATTGACCTCAGACCAGAGGAAGAGAATTCCCGCACCTTTGCGCTGATAGAGTGGAGGGATGAAATGCCGGAAGAATTTAGAGGTCAGAGTGTGCCGTCCATAGGCAATAAGACGTACCGCTTGGCGTACGCAAAGATTATAAAGAAGGAACCTCCGCAATCACCCAAAATTCCAAAGAGTTCCAAAGAGATGATAGCCCCGGGACACCTTTAAACACTATAGGCCCTGAACTTTTAAATGCTTTAGGGGACCTTGTCACGAAGTGCCAGAAGAGTAGTACGGTACATGTAGAGGCTGGGTACCGGAAATTCTGAATCTTTTCAGGAAAACAACCTGTACCACTCAGGGAAGAGGATTTCGACACCTGGATTGAACAAGCGATGCAGGCTGTGGAAGGATGGGAAATACCGGAAGCCCAAAAGAAGCAGCGCATAAGTGAAAGTCTAAAGGGGGCTGCTGCTGAAGCCGTGAAGAACCTTAGGTTCAGCAATGCTGCTTGTACTGCCTATGACTATTTAACTATGTTGCAGGAAGAATTCGGCCAATTGGAAAAAGTGGTCTATTTAGTCTACTGCCCCATACACACGATCATTTTTCATGCCGTTAAAAATGCCATTAAAAAAAATGGCCATTAAAAATGATCGTGTGTATGCTCCAGAGCATTTTTAACGACGTGAAAAACGGGCATTAAAAATTTCGAACATGCTCTCTTTTTTCACGTCGTTTTTCATGTCGTTTTTTTAACGACGTGAAAAACGATAGTGTGTATGCTTTAACGACGTGAAAAAAAATGCGCATGCTCAGAATCAAGTATGAGACGGGAGCGCTCGTTCTGGTAAAACTAGCGTTCGTAATGGAGATAGCACATTCGTCATGCTGTAACGGACTGAAAAGCACTAGACTGAAAAGAGCGAATCGTCTCTCAACAAACTTTACTAACATGAAGGGTGGCGCCATTCGAACGGAACTTCCCCTTTATAGTGCCGTCGTACGTGGTGTACGTCACTGCGCTTTTCTAGAACATTTTTTAAAATGATGGTGTGTACGCAAGACAGGCTTGAGAGGAAACAAGAAAAAAAATGACGAGAAAAACGTCAGTTTTAAAAATGACATTAAAAATGATCGTGTGTATGGGGCATACCAGTTTGAGCACACCCTTCAACCTCCAGGAGAAAGACTGTCTAAATATGTTCGCAGATTAAACAAGATGCTGTGCCAAATTGTCCTTAAGAAGGGGATGCTTTCACAAGCCATAGATGCGGCTAGGATGAAGCAGATTTTAAGGGGAGCATTACGTTCTGATCCAGTCTGGCTCCATCTGAAAACCTCTGGAGGAGTCAAGAACCTGAACTACCCGGACCTTGTGCGAATAATAAGGGATGAAGAGGCTCTGCTGAAAGACCAACAGGCGACAGAGAAACCCACCCTTCCCCCCTCAGTTGGGGTCAGATCCGCCATGGCCACTGAACGGGACTCGAAGGTGGCGATCTTAAAGTCACAGATGACCCAAGTATTAGAAATTCTGACCTCTTTAATGGCACAGAACTCAGGAGTTGGAGAAAAAGAAGAAGTCAGGAAGGAGCTGTATCAGAGCGCGTCAACACCAGTCTCCCCGCGGGATAGAGGAGAAGCTGTTTGCTTTAACTGTTAAAGCGTTGGCCATTTTGGGCGAGTGTGCCCCAGTCTGAGGAAGACCCAAGGCACCTACCGCCAGCCGGCGGAAAACTCCAGAGGGCCCCGGTGAAGGAGTCAACCGGGTGCCCATCATCTCCAGCAAGCTCCATTGGAATCAGAAAGCAGGAAAAGCCAAGAAGTGAGGGGAACAATTCCCCATCAAAAGCACTTTATACCCCTCACCTGGAGGTAAAACCCCAAAAATCGCAAGAAATCAATGCATACCAGGCCCAACAGGGATTAAGGTCCAGGAAAAGATGGAAAAAGAAAAAAACACCAAAGGCCAAAACCATGGGCCCAGGGAAAGAGGCCTCCCCGAAGAAGTTTCCAGCCAAGTTGGTGGGACCCTCCCCAGTGGTCCCCATTCAAGTGGAGGGAGTCTACACGAAGGCCATTCTGGATACAGGGGCTCAAGTAACCCTCCTGTATCAGGATTTCTACCTAAAGCATCTGAGACATTTGCCTTTGCAGAAGCTAGAAGACTTGGAAATATGGGGAATTGGCACCCAGAGCTTTCCATATGACAGCTATCTCCCGATTAGATTGGCTTTTGACCCCTCAGTAGCAGGAGAGACACCCTGGCAGTAGTCTCTCCTCGCCCACCAGGGGCCAACAAAAGTTCTCTGATAATAGGAACCAACACTGACTTGGTCAGGAGACTACTGGCCCCTCTAGCACAAGAGCAGGGCGCCTCGACAGCCAGAATCCACCCCATGTTGCAGTTGGCCTATCAGCGATTGGTCTTGGAACAGAAGGCCCCAGAAGAGGGGGTAGGGAAAGTCTGGAGACTGGAGAAGGAGAGAGTGTTGCAGCCTAGTGAAGTAGCCTGTTTGAGGGCCACTGTGAATCTCACCTCTGAACAACCTGGCCCCTTTGTAGTCCTGGAACCAGACCCTCTGAGTACCCACCCAGGACTGGAGGTAATCCCCAAAGTAGTCCCGCTGAGAGTCCTGAAGAAAGCAAACGGCAGGGTGCCAGTGAGCATCAGAAATACCACTGACTCACCTGTGAAGATTCCAGCCCAGATGCTGTTGGGCCAAGTGAATCCCGCTACCCCAGTTGCCTTGCCCGACTTAGAGAAGGAAGGAGGAGGGGAGCCCACTTTGGAGAACCCGGCCCTACCCCCGGCATGGAAGGAGAGGGCCAGGGCCCAGTTGGCAAAGTGGCGGAAGATCTTCTCCAAGGATGAGTTTGATGTAGGATGTGCAAAAAGTGGCCCTCACAAGATCTGTCTACAAGAAGACAAACCTTTTAGGGAGAGAGTCCGGCGAGTCCCCCTGGCTGATTTGGAAGATCTGCATGAGCAACTTGCAGAGCTCAAGAGAACTGGTGTTATCCGGGAATCCAGGAGCCCATATGCCTCTCCAATTGTGGTAGTCAGGAAAAAGAATGGGTCATTGAGACTCTGTATAGACTACAGGACCCTCAACAGGAGGACAATACCTGACCAATACACCACCCCAAGAATAGAGGATGCTCTGCAGAGTCTGTCAGGAGCCAAATGGTTCAGTGTAATGGACCTGAAGAGCAGGTACTACCAAATCCCAATGCACCCAGAAGACAGTGAGAAGACGGCCCTCATTACCCCGGTGGGGTTCTATGAATTTGACCGTATGCCTCAAGGTCTGTCGGGAGCCCCTGCCACTTTCCAGCGGTTGATGGAGAAGACGGTGGGGGACATGAACCTCATTGAAGTCCTAGTATACCAAGATGACATCATCGTCTTTGGGAAGACTCTGGAGGAGCATGAGGAGAGGGGAGAGGCTAGAGATGGTCTTGAAGAGACTCAGTGATGAGGGACTCAAGCTCTCCTGGGAGAAGTGCCAGTTCTACCAGTCTTCAGTCCATTACCTGGGACACATAGTGTCTGAAGAAGGAGTATCTACAGATCCAAATTGGAGGCAGTCACCTCCTAGCCCCGGTCCACCACAGCGACTGAGCTTAGGTCATTTCTGGGGTTCTGCTCCTATCGCAGGTTTGTGGAGGGGTTTGCAAGAATTGCCAAGCCTCTGAACGAGCTGTTGAAGACAGAGGGAGAGGAGGATGACTCAGGCCCCAGGAAACCGGGGGAGTCAGTGGAAGACCAGTGGACTGAGAAGTGTGAAGAGGGTTTCATTAAGCTGAAGGAGAGTTTGACCACTGCCCCTGTCTTGGCCTATGCGGACACCCAAAAGCCCTATGAATTACACGTGGATGCCAGCCATGATGGTTTGGGAGGAGTATTATATCAGGAGTATGAAGAGCAGCTAAGACCCGTTGCTTATGTGAGTAGGAGTTTAACCCCAGATGAAAAGAATTACCCCACCCACAAGTTGGAGTTTTTGGCCTTGAAGTGGGCTGTGGTGGACAAACTGAAGGACTACTTATATGGAGCTGACTTTGTGGTTAAAACAGACAATAACCCACTCACTTACCTTCTAACCACAGCAAAACTGGATGCCACCGGACACCGTTGATTGGCAGCCCTCTCAGGGTTCAATTTGAGCCTGAAGTACAGGCCTGAGACTGGAAACCGAGATGCTGATGCCTTGTTCCGAAGATCTCATGCTCCCACTTGCATGGCAGAAGACTGGACCCAGGTAACCCCAGAGGGGGTACGGGCTTTGTGTCAGGGAGCAGAGCTCCAGGCTAGTGGAGGATCCAGAGCAGAAGAAATTGGGGTCTCAGTTTTTGGAGTGCCAAAATATTACTGTGATGTAACTCAGATTGGTGAAGAGGACTTGACTAAACTATCAAAGAAGGATATAAGACGGGACCAGCTGGAAGACCCATTGGGAGGATTGGCTTTGGAAGCCTTAGAAGACCAGGATCCGGACAGACTCTTGAATGATCCCTCAAAGGAGGCCCGCTTACTGCGCAAGGAATGGGACAGGTTGCAGATGCATCAAGGGGTGGTCTACTATACTGAAGGGGCCTCTCTGATGACCTGGAAGACAAGTGGCAACTATTCCTGCCGGAAAAACACCGAAAGACTGTTATGGTTCCCCTACATGACAACCATGGCCACCTAGGGGCAGAGAGAACCTTTCAGCTCATAAGGAGCAGATTCTATTGGCCCTGTATGCGGGCTGAAGTGGAGGAGTACTGTCACTCATGTGCTCACTGTATACAAAGGAAAACACTACCCCATCAAGCTGCCCCAATGGGCCACCTGCAAAGCCAAGGGTCCTTGGACTTGGTATGCCTTGATTTTCTTTGTCTGGAACCTGATTTGGGTGGACATGGAAATGTTCTGGTAATAACCGACCATTTCACCCGATACGCCCAGGCCTTTCCAACTAAAGACCAGAAGGCTTCCACTGTGGCCAAGATACTCGTAGAGAAGTATTTCGTGCATTACGGACTACCTCAACGCCTTCACTCGGATCAAAGGAGGGACTTCGAAAGTCGACTGATCCGGAAGTTATTGGATTCCTTAGGCATAAAGAAGACTCGCACAACCCCTTATCACCCACAAGGAGATGCCCAACCAGAAAGGTTTAACAAAACTTTGTTGAATATGCTGGGGACCCTGAGCAGCGAGGAAAAACAACGTTGGGGAAAGCATATAGCTGCCATATTGCAGGCTTACAATAGCACAACTAGTGATGTCACCAGATACTCCCCTTAAAGACTGCTGTTGCAGAATCTGGGTGTTCCAGGAAAGCATAAGCTTGCTGACAGATGGAAATCACCGCCGTATGTAATTTGTAAAAAATTGCCTGGCTTGCCAGTGTACCAGCTGAAACCTGAAGGAAAAATGGGACCCTTGAAAACCTGGCACAGGAACCACTTACTGCCTCTCTCCGAAGCAGTCCGGATACCTTCTACTCCGGATTCTCCTGAGTCACCTTCAACCTCCAATACCCCTAGGCCTATCACCAGGTCTCAAACCACTCTGTCAGGAGAGATGGATGTCACAGACCAGAGTGAAGATGAGGAAATGAAACTGGACTGGCTATGGCCAACTCAGGCACCTGAACCCATGGTCATGGATCCTCCACCCTGTGAAGTTACCGTTGATGGCATCCTAAATGCTGAAGCTGCTGAGTTCATTCCATCGAGTACTCTGACTGAGAAATGGGAAGATGCCCTAGAGTCAGTCCCAGCTGAAGACCCAAGAGACTCTTTGTACCTCTCTACACCAGATTTGGATGCCAATGAACCAGTAGGATCTACTACACCTGCCCCAGTGGAAGGAAGAATGGAAGAACCCATTGTGCCTGATACCTTAGCCCCCAGGGAACAAAGAGTGAAAAGAGCTATTCGCCCTCCCCGAAAACTAACCTACATCCAGATGGGAGAATGCTCTGAAGATACTGTAGTGACTGCGAGAAGGACAACAGAGAAACCTCTGTGCATTTGATGGAGGGCAACCCCAGCTCACTCTCTGGCACAGTTAGGCAAGTCACTTCCACCAATATGACCTGTAGACAAGACAATCTCCTTTACCAAGTTTGGTGGGAGGTTCCCTTGCCCAGCTCCTTTGCAGCCATAAATTGTATTGTTTGTAAATAATGCTAATATTATCTTTGGGGACCAAAGATTTTAAGTGGGGGGAGTGTGTAGCGGGGTGTTGCTTTAAGAACCCAGAGACTACCATACCCAGGGTGCATTGCTCCGCGCAAGGACTATTTAACCGAAGGGCGGACCGGAGTACGGTCTCTTTGGACATCGCCCGCCCAGCAAGTGGAACTCTGTGCTAAGTCTGTTGTTCCTGACAGGGCCTGAAGTTTAGGCCTTGTGCTTCCAAAGAGCCTTCCATTTCCACTGAGGAGCCAGAGGGACGTCTCATGCTGCTACCCATCTACTACTTCCAGGAGGACCGAAGACCCGGGTGTCGTGGAACCTGTGTACCGAGACACAGCGACGGAAGATACGGACGTGGACTGGTCCGGTTGGGTGAGAGAGCACCTGCTCAGAGATTAGTACAGGATCTCTAGGCCCAGTGTTTGTTGTTTGGGACTCACCAGTTAGAGTTTGCATCTGCACACTGGAGGGACAGTGCATTGAGTAGCATTAGTGACTTTACTTTATTCCTCAAGTTTATAAGTACCTATTCCTGTGGATTACAATTTTGTCTTCAAAAGTGCACCACCATTTGCTAGCGAAGATCCATCTCCACGGAACCTACACATAGAACAGTCAGGCCTGACCTCTAAGTTTAGACATTGCTGGGCGCCATCTTGCCCACGAGGGAGGGGAGCTGCAAACGGGGTCTGCTAGTTGTGTGTGTATAGAATTGTATATCTGTCTATTTACTGAATACCTTTTATTGCAGGGCTCTGCATATGCTATTGTATACAGTTTATCTGCTTAACCATTTCGTTCAGTAAAAGTACCAGGATTAAGCAGACAAGTTGTTGGTGTGATTACTTTGCTGAGAGAACGGTCAGTGCCAGTTATACCATATCACTGTGTGCATTTATTGTCGGATTGCGTGACCTAAAGTTACAGGTCTCACAATCCTATCAACCCCTACTAGCTGTGCCAAGGGAGGGTAGAGTCAATTACTGGGGGTTGACAGCGATGTTACAGGCCTGAAATATCATACCAGCGGCTCTCTTAGCTGGGGGTATCGCTACACGTGTGTGTGTGTGTGTGTGTGTGTGTGTATGTATATATATTGTGACAGCAGGAAGGTAAAGTCACCTGGTTGCATCCAGGGGGGTAGATATATTTCGCCCAGATTCAGGCTTTACGCCGACTTATACAACTAGGTGGAGAGTTGTATAAGGCTAGTGGGCTCATGGGTGACTCATACCTCTAGGGAGAGTGTGGGGCGTCGTGCAGACAGGGAGTTGATGAGACCAGCTGAAGCTTGTCAGCTCATTTAGGCCTCTATAAGAACTCCCAGCTTCATTAGATGTTAGCTCATGCCTGGAACCAGACCTGTGTGGACTGTCTAGGGAGAGTGAACCCCTGTGCGGTGAGACAAAGCCTGTGTGGCTATTTGCTTGGACATTTAAAACCAGGGACTTAGGGACTAGGACAGCACTAGGCTGATCCCAGTTGTTAGTTAGGAAACCTGTATGTTTAGTCAGAGGTCAAGTTGACCAGGATTTATTTTGTTTATGTTTCTTTTGCTTTGCTGTGTTTTGTCACTGTAAATAGAAAATAAACCGCACCTTTTTGATTTTGAAAACCACAACCTCCGTTTGCTGGGCCTGTTTTTGTGTGGGGAGCCCATCTCGGGGGTCACACACACCCGCCGCCGAGCTAACCCCCTCACAGTTGGTGGAGAACCAGTGGCAGTTTTTTTTTTAAGCCAGCATGGAGGAGATACTGAAGCAGCTGGCTCTAGCAAATGCCAATCAACAGCAGACAAATGCAGGTTTGCAAAAGAACTTCGCAGCCCAGCAGCAAGCTCATCAACAGAGCCTTGCAGCCCAGCAGCAGACAAACGCAACTTTGCAACAGAGTCTGGAGGCTCAGCAACAAGCCCAGCAGCAATCTGAGGCCCGCTTCATATACCTGTTGCAGAAGCAAGAGCAGAGACTACAACAACAGATGGAAGCAGTAATGCAGCAACGTCCGCAGACCAGTGAGGAAAGCCGTCCCACTAATACCGCGTCCTTTGGGGTGAGTCGTTTATTGACAAAAATGACTGGAGAGGATGATCCAGAGGTATTTTTGACCACATTTGAAAGGACCGCTGAAAGAGAAAAGTGGCCTGAGGAGCAGTGGGCTGGACTGGTGGCTCCTCTGTTAACTGGTGAATCGCAGAAAGCTTACTATGACCTAGAGCCTAACCAAGCAAAAGACTATGTGATGCTAAAAGCTGAAATATTGGCAAGGCTGGGTGTCACCCAGGCTGTCCGGGCTCAGCGTGTGCATAACTGGACTTTCCAGCTTGGAAAACCCCCCAGGTCTCAAATGTATGATCTCATTCACCTGAGCAGAAAGTGGCTACAGCCAGAGACTTTGTCCGCACCAAAGATTGTGGAACGTGTTGTAATGGATCGGTTTTTGAGAGCTCTTCCTACTGCCATCCAAAAGTGGGTAAGCCATGGAGACCCAGAGACGGCCGATGGTCTTGTGGATCGTGTGGAGAAATACTTGGCTACAGAGAACCTGACGGCCTCTTCCAGAGACACTCGGACTTTCCACCCTAAGACCAGACCATCCCCAGGGGCGGATAAGAGGATTCCAAGGGGTGAGGGTGGAGACAGTGAGAGGGTGGGAGCTCTACCCCAAGTTTGGCGAGAACAGCCTGGGAAATCAGCGGCTCAAGAGGCCGCAAGAAGGATCGTTTGCTACCGCTGCAGGCAAGCGGGACATATTGCAGCCAATTGCCCGGTTGTGGAGGAACCCATGCAGTGTGACTTTCTGACGGGCAGACGTCAGTCGCTGTGTGCGACAGTCGCATGCACTGCCATTCGAGGAACTGAGAAACATTTATGCAAAATGTGTGTTAATGGTAGAAATGTTGTGGTATTGTTGGATTCAGGTAGCCTTGTGACCCTGATAAAGGCTGAGTTAGTTAAAACAGAGGTCTCTGGGAATAGCAAGGTAGCTGTTATTTGTGTGCATGGGGACACCCGAGAGTATCCAGTGACTACAGTGTGTTTCGAGACCCCCAAAGGTACCCTCTCTCATCCAGTGGGCTTAGTATCTCAGTTACCGCATGACGCCATTGTGGGAAGGGATTTTCCGAAGTTCTGGGAACTGTGGGATGATCCTGAGCCCCCCACTGGTGCCCCTATGTACCAGGAATGTGATAGCCAGAACTCCCCTGAGAGTGGTGAGGACTCTCCGGAATTTCCCTTATCAGTATTGGCAGGGGAGACTCAAGAAACTGGAGAGGAGCCCACCTCCTCAGACGAAAACCTACCGTCTGTGGAGTTTTCTGATCTTGAGGTTCACAGGGAAAACTTTGCCACAGAACAGTTGAAAGACCCCGCCCTAATAAAGGCACGGGAAAACGTAGTGAAAATAGATGGCGAGTTAGTGAACCCAGATAATACCTGCACTTACCCATACTTCAGCGTAGAGAAGGACCTACTGTATCGGGTGGCAAAAAGGGCAGAAGAAACCGTTGAGCAGCTTGTGGTGCCCAAACCTTACAGGAAGTTGGTGTTGGAGTTGGCCCATGGGCACATTCTTGGAGGTCATCTGGGGACAGAGAAAACCCGAGAGAGGGTATTACAGAGATTCTATTGGCCGGGGGTGATGAAGGACATAGAAAATTATTGTTCCTCCTGCCCTGTGTGTCAGAGGTCGGCCCCGATGCCACATTTCCGTAGCCCGCTGGTCCCTCTACCCATCATTGAGGTCCCGTTTGAGAGGATCGCCATGGATTTGGTAGGTCCTATAATCAAGTCCGCTAGGGGGCACCAGTACATATTAGTTATAATGGACTATGCCACCCGTTATCCAGAAGCGATCCCTCTCCGAAATACCTCGGCCAAAACCATAGCCAAAGAGCTATCTCTTGTGTTTAGCCGGGTGGGTATTTGTAAAGAACTGCTTACGGACCAAGGTACACCCTTTATGTCCCGGGTTATGAAGGAGCTGTGTAAATTGTTCAAAGTGACGCAATTACGTACATCTGTGTATCACCCCCAAACCGATGGGCTGGTTGAAAGGTTCAACAAAACCCTAAAACAAATGTTGAAGAAAGTGGTGGATAGAGATGGAAAGGATTGGGACTGTCTACTTCCTTATCTGATGTTTGCTATTAGGGAGGTGCCCCAATCCTCTACGGGATTCTCCCCCTTTGAGTTACTGTATGGGAGACACCCAAGAGGGCTGTTGGATATTGCCAAGGAAACTTGGGAAAGTGAGAGTTCTCCCCACAGGAGTGTGATTGAGCATGTCGCCCTGATGCAAGACCGAATTGCACAGGTAATGCCCATCGTGAAGGAACATTTGGCCCAAGCGCAGTTAGCACAGCAGAGAGTGTACAACCGTGGAGCCAAGACCCGTACCTTTTCCCCGGGGGATAGGATACTGGTACTTGTCCCTACGGTTGAAAGTAAATTCCTTGCCAAATGGCAAGGCCCCTACGAGATAATGGAAAAAGTGAGCGAAGTGAATTACAAGGTCAGACAACCAGGAAGGCGAAAGCCCGAACAGATCTATCACGTTAATCTGTTGAAAGCCTGGAGGGATAGAGAGTCCCTAGTCGCAGACACTTGGTCACCAGCTCAAACTGGTTGCGTGATTCCTGAGGTTGGAATAGCAGCCACCTTGTCACAACCCCAACAACAGGAGGTTAAGGAGTTTGTGCTTCGCAACAAGGAGGTATTCTCTGAGCTGCCGGGACAAACATCTGGGGTAGAGCATGACATCATTACCCCGCCCGGTGAAAGGGTGAAGTTAAAACCCTATCGGATCCCAGAGGCCCGACGGGAGGCAATACGGGAGGAAGTACAGAAAATGCTGAACTTAGGGGTGATAGAGGAGTCCCAAAGTGATTGGTCTAGTCCCATTGTGTTGGTGCCTAAACCGGATGGGAGCTGGCGATTTTGTAACGATTTTCGTCAGTTGAACAAAGTTACAAAATTTGACACCTACCCCATGCCACGTATAGATGAGTTGATCGACCGGCTGGGAACAGCCCGATACATGACGACTCTTGACCTCACAAAAGGGTATTGGCAAATCCCCCTGGCCAAGTCGGCCAAAGAGAAAACCGCATTTGTAACCCCAGACGGGGCGTTCCAATATAAAAGAATGCCGTTCGGGTTACAGAATGCGCCGGCCACATTCCAGCGGAAAATGGACCAGATGCTGAGGCCCCATCGGAAGTATGCTGCGGCTTACCTGGATGACATAATTGTCCATAGCACAGATTGGGCCTCACATCTGCCTAAAGTGCAAGCAGTCCTGGACTCTGCTCGGGAAGCGGGGTTTACGGCTAACACCAAGAAGTGTACCATTGGGCAGGAGGAGGCCAAATATCTTGGGTACACCATTGGGAGGGGAGTAATAAAACCCCAACTCAACAAAGTCGAGGCCATCCAGAGTTGGCCACGTCCCAACAGCAAGAAGCAGGTACGAGCCTTTCTGGGAATCGCTGGGTATTATCGGCGATTCATTCCCCACTTTGCTTCTAAGGCTGTGCCCCTAACCAACCTGACGAAGGGGAAAGGGTCGGTCATGATTAAATGGACCCCCGAGGCTGAGGCAGCATTCCAATTCTTGAAACAAGCCTTATGTAGCCAGCCAGTGTTGTACTCACCCGACTTCTCTAAAGACTTTGTCGTACAAAGTGATGCGTCAGATGTGGGGTTAGGAGCAGTATTGTCCCAGGTCTGGAACGGGGAAGAGCACCCAGTCATTTACCTCAGCAGGAAGTTGAAGTCCCATGAGGTAAATTACGCCACCGTTGAAAAGGAGTGTTTAGCGGTGAAGTGGGCTCTAGATTCCCTTCGGTACTACCTGCTAGGTAGGCACTTTGACATGGTTACGGATCACGCTCCGTTAAAGTGGATGGCTCAAAACAAGGAAACAAATAGAAGAGTGAATAGGTGGTTCCTGGCCCTCCAGGAATTCAACTTCACAGTAAAGCATCGCCCTGGCGTTCAAATGGGGAATGTGGATGCTTTGTCTCGAGTACATGAATGCCTGATTGCTGGTGTTCCAACCCCGAGGTTAAAACAAGAGGGGGGGTATGTGACAGCAGGAAGGTAAAGTCACCTGGTTGCATCCAGGGGGGTAGATATATTTCGCCCAGATTCAGGCTTTACGCCGACTTATACAACTAGGTGGAGAGTTGTATAAGGCTAGTGGGCTCATGGATGACTCATACCTCTAGGGAGAGTGTGGGGCGTCGTGCAGACAGGGAGTTGATGAGACCAGCTGAAGCTTGTCAGCTCATTTAGGCCTCTATAAGAACTCCCAGCTTCATTAGATGTTAGCTCATGCCTGGAACCAGACCTGTGTGGACTGTCTAGGGAGAGTGAACCCCTGTGCGGTGAGACAAAGCCTGTGTGGCTATTTGCTTGGACATTTAAAACCAGGGACTTAGGGACTAGGACAGCACTAGGCTGATCCCAGTTGTTAGTTAGGAAACCTGTATGTTTAGTCAGAGGTCAAGTTGACCAGGATTTATTTTGTTTATGTTTCTTTTGCTTTGCTGTGTTTTGTCACTGTAAATAGAAAATAAACCGCACCTTTTTGATTTTGAAAACCACAACCTCCGTTTGCTGGGCCTGTTTTTGTGTGGGGAGCCCATCTCGGGGGTCACACACACCCGCCGCCGAGCTAACCCCCTCACAATATATACACACACACACACACACACACAACTCCTAGAATGCATATATATATATACTAAATACACTGACTGCAGCTACCTGAATCGCCTGCATGTTAACTGAAATGAAAGGACACTCTGACTCTCTCTCTCTCAGACTCTCTCCGCCACCGCAACACACTACACAAGGCCGACACGCAGGCGGCCTTATATAGTGTGGGGCATGTAACTTGATTGGCCAAAGGCACCCTTCTTTTGGCCAATTACGTCTCTCTGTACTGACGGCACTGTGATTGGCCAAGCATGCGGGTCATAGTGGACAATCATCAGCCAGCAATGCACTGCGATGATGCAGTGAATTATGGGCCGTGACGCGCCACTCGAATTTGGCGCGAACGGCCCATATTGTTTGAAATTCGGCAAACGGACGAACAGACAATGTTTGAGTCGAACATGAGTTCGGCTCGAACACGAATCTCATCCCTACTCTCTGTTATGAATTTTAAAGCCATTAATTTCAGGTGATAGATTGATAGTCCTAATGAGGGGTTCTAACGACAGAATGAAGAGCAGTGGTGAGAGGGGACAGCCTTGTCGTGTACTGTTATGTATATTTATTGGGTCGGAAATGAAGGTTGTTAATTTTAATTTTTGATTGTGGGTTTTGGTAGAGGGCCTTAATCCAGTTTAACTTATTCCCTCCTAGTCCTATGTGAGAGCATGTAGCTATCATATAATCCCATGAAACTCTATCGAAGGCCTTCTCAGCGTCCGTGGACAAGAGAAGGCCCTCGATCTCCAAGCTACGGGCATAGTGGATAAGATTCAAGGATTCAGTTATGTTGTCCCTGGCTTCTCTACCTTGCATAAAGCCAACTTGTTCTGGCCCGATAATTTTTGAGAGAAGGGGTTTAATTCTATTGGTTAGGATTTTCGCTAGTAGTTTGAGGTCCACATTCAGGAGTGAAATCGGTCTGAAGTTTGCACAGTCTATGTGGTCTTTGTCTGGTTTGGGAACCACTGCTATGTGTGCCGTAAGGAGGGAATTGGAATAATTTTTGTTTTTCGCTAGGTAATTGAAGACTTTTACTAAGGGGTTGGAAAGTAATTGTGTGAAAGTTTTATAGTATTGGGACGTGTATCCGTCTGGGTCTGGACTTTTCCCCGATTTTAATTCCTTAAACACTGCCTGTAGTTCTGTAATGGTTATGGGGTCATCTAAATGGCATATTTTTTCTTTGTGGTTGGAGGGAAGTTTACTATTTGTCAGGAAGTTTTGGATTGTTTCTTCTCTTGAGGTCGTTATGTGGGGCGGTTTGTGTTGGGGAGGAAAGTCGTATAGTTTGGAATAAATACGTTGTCCGTGCACCCAAGACGGCTATGATCAATTGAATTTAGAGCGTGGACTCTTCCATTAATAGCCCATGTCTTGGAACTTCTATGATTATTGGTCGATTTGTATGGCCGCACAAATATTTATATTAATCACAACTGATGTATACTCAAGTTTGTATAAATCTGCCTTATGTTCAACTTATTGATGTATTTGATCAAATGGATCGGCTGTTTTGTTAATGCTGGATAATTTAAATAAATAATAAAGATTTTGAAAAAAAAAAAAAAAAAAAAGAAACACTAGTTTTAATTTTCCCCAATGTCCCTCCCAACCGGGCCTATGCATTGGAGACTGCTTCCGACATTACCACGTCACTAAAATACTAGTGAAGGTATATTGCCAATATTTCTAACAGCCTGCCATTTTCCCGTTTTCAAATATTTGTGCTGATCATTTGCCTGCTGCCATGTCTGACCATGCCTATGCACCCTTCCGCCTTAACTTACCCTGGCCTGTTTATCGCTACTGTAGTAGTGGGATTCAAATAACACAGGGGTCTCACATATGTGAGGGGTTTCAGAGTAGTGTTCCAAGTAGAGAAAAACAGTTTTTTTGTTTTCTCCAGCTTTTTTAATTCCCAGATCAGGGTCTGGAGTCTGAAGGCTTCGAAAAGATTGGGGTGGAAGAAGCCTCTACCCCTGTGCCCAGGTCCTAACTGACCATGGCCCTAAGCCTGATGTTCCAGGCTCCTGCCTGGACCAATACTTTGGCTCTGCTGACCATATCTCTGCCTGCTGCCAGTACTGATTGGACTATTTAAGGTATCACCATATTCAGGAGGAGCAGCAGAATGTATTTTGGGGTGTAATTCTTGGTATGCCCATGCTGCGTGTTAGAAATATCCTTTAAAATTACAACTTTATGTGGAAAAAAAAGAGAACACTTGCACATTTTCCAAAATGTTGTGGAATAAAAAAATGACATGTTCAAAAGACTCACTATGCCACATATAATATACATTGGGGTATTTGCTTTCCAAAATGTGGTCATTTTTGGGGGGGTTTCCACTGTCCTGATGCTCCAGGGCCTTCAAAAATGTGATCTGTTGTCAGGAAATTATATGTTTAATTTATGCCCCTAGAATGCCTGCAGGTCGTGCTTGGATGTTGGGCCTCATAGAAAATACATGGAGGTGTTTGCTTTCCAAAATGTAGTCATTTTGTGGGTGTTTACCCTCTCTCATACTCTCCATTTTCTTTTACTTGAATGTCCTTATTTTCACCAGACTACAAGAAACAAAGAGCGTGCAAATGCCTAGTGCATTATCTCTAGCACTTTATTACAGAACAGAACCTCTCCAACCTCAACAAAATGTGTGGATGACCGTACCAGCTGATGTGTTTGGGGGGACTTGCCCCCTTCCTCAGAACAGTGACTTGACTCTGCACAATTTGTTGAGATTTCTCGAACCTTTGGACTTTGTTAACTTGACATGCCACTATCCCTTTTAGTTTGTGAGCATAATATGTATTCTTCTTTGAAATTAGGTTAACTCATGCATTCCCACATATGGTTGCCATCATCCCAGGTAAATATGGTGAAAAAAAACCTCTGTTTGGGGATTTTTAAGGCAACAAAAAAAGAAAAAAAAGGGGAAAATTATATATGTAAAAAAATATATTTATTCACAAACATTACAAAATCGTTTTTATATAGATACAAAAATATGTTTATGACTATATCCATCTCCATAAAAATCTGCATTTATGAACAATTATGAATACAATGCCTAGATAGGTGACTCAAGATTTTTGCAGAAATCACTCAGAAACAGGCTTCATCCTTGGATTGTATTCATAATTGTTCATAAATGCAGATTTTTATGGAGATGGATATAGTCATAAACATATTTTTGTATCTATATAAAAACGATTTTGTAATGTTTGTGAATAAATATATTTTTTTACATATATAATTTTCCCCTTTTTTTTCTTTTTTTGTTGCCTTAAAAATCCCCAAACAACAGAGGTTTTTTTTCACAATATGTATTCTTCTATTCTGCAAAAAAGTGCTGTAGATCAAGCACCAGACATTTGCACCCTCTTTGTTTCATGTTGTTTGTGCAGTACTGAATTCCCCAATAGGGCCACACTGCTATCTCCTAGTCTGAGTTGCACAGTGGCCATGGTACTTGCATTCTTCAATGCTAAGTGTCCCTAGGATATCTGAGAACCGAAGTGTCAAGTTTGCACTATTCTAAGCTACTTTTATCAGACAATGAAACAATTACAAAGCTTGCATACTAAACAATACAATGATCGTACCTTTATATACATTATACAAATTTCCTAGGTCAACCCTAAGCCCGAGTTTCTCAATGGTTTCCCTATGCCAACTTTCTATTAGCTCTATCAAATTTGACTATTGTAAGTAGTAATCAAAGAAGAACATTTACAGCATAAACAGTAAATGTACTACTTTGATTACTACTTTTTATGTATAAATATTTTGTGAGGGGGAAAAAAAAATATGAATATGTATAGTTGGTAGGGATGAGCTCGCTGTTTGAGTCGAACGCATGTTCGACTCGAACATCGGCTGTTCGCCTGTTCGGCGAAGCCAGAACTTTGTGGGCCGTTCGCGCCATATTCGTGTGGCGCGAAAGGGCCACAATGCACTGCGCCATCGCAGTGCATAGCTGGCTGATGATTGGCCAAGCATGTACTGTGACCCCGCATACTTGGCCAATCACAGCGCCGGCAGTGAGGAGAGCCATAATTGGCCACAGGCAGGATGCCTGTGGCCAATTATAGCTCAGGGGGGTTTAGTACACGCCCCACACTATAAAAGGCCGCCAGCGTAGCGGCCTTGCGTAGCGTGTTGGCGTGCAGGGAGAGAGCAGGATAGGCAGGGACAGTGTCAGTGTCATATTTGCTTAACCTAGCGCAGTTACAGTGAGTGTAGTGTGTAGGCGTGCAGGGAGAGAGCAGGATAGGCAGGGACAGTGTCAGTGTCATCTTTGCTTGTTAACCTGCAGCAGTTACAGTGAGTGTAGTGTGCCTGCTGCACAGTATACACCTGAAGCTACCCCTTATTGCTGGTGTTGTTCTGTTGTGTAACACAGGCATCTGCAGCAGTTACAGTGGGTGTAAGTGCCTCCTGCACAGTATACACCTGAAGCTACCCCTTATAGCTGGTTTTCCCATCTCCCTGCAGGCCATTAGTATGTCTGGAAGGCCAACAAGGAGAGGCAGACAGTCACAAGCCAATAAAAGAGGGCAAGCAGGCTCTGTGTCTAGGGGCAACAGTGCTGGTCGTGGACGCGGTGCATTGTCATCAGCACATGGCCATGGGACACGCTTGTTTTTATTTTCGGCAGCTGGACGTGTTGAACCGCATCATGCCGAAGACTTGGTAGAGTGGATGACCAAGCCCTCCTCATCCTCTCTCACCCAGGCACAGGGTACTGGCAAAGCAGCTGCCAACACGTCCTCTTCCCTCGTATCAATGTCATCAGTCACTCCTTCCCTAGACCCACCATGTCCTCCTGAGGAGTCCCCCGAACTGTTTGAGCACAGTGTTGGGTACATGCTCCAGGAGGATGCCCAGTGTTTTGAAGGCTCTGATGATGATACCCAGCTAGAGGAAGGCAGTAGCGTGAGCGCAGGGAGAGGGGATGCTCAAGAAGGACAGCAATCTGGCAGTCATGTTCCACCAGCTGCAGCATACTGCCAGGTTTGCTCCAGTGATCAAGAGGGAGGGGATGATGAGGTCACTGACTCCACGTGGGTGCCTGATAGGAGAGAGGAGGAGGAGGAGGAGGAGGCACATCTCCAGTGAGGCAGGATGCCCTCCTGGGGCCAGCTTAAGGGCAGCACACCGACTGAATCACACCGCAGAGCTCCACCTGTGCAGGGCACTGCCTCTGCGCGTTATTCCAAAAGTTCTTTGGTGTGGGCCTTTTTTGAGTCGAGTGCATCAGATCGAACCTCTGCTATTTGCAACATATGTCTCAAGCGTATCTCGCGTGGCCAAAAACATCACCCGCTTGGGCACCACATGCTTGACCAGACATATGTTGACCTGCCATGCAGCTCGTTGGCAAGCGTACCTTAAAGACCCACACCAAAGAACAAAGCGGACCTCTCCTTGCTTCTCATCAGCTGGGATCTCCAACACCACTATACCTTCAGTCCTCTCTGAAACCTGCACTGAGAGGAATGAAGGTGTAGAATTAGGTGTGTCACAGCCAAGTACTTGCGGGCACTCTGCTAGCAGTACACCGACGTCCGATTGTAGCAGGCAAATTTCCCTGCCCCAGCTGCTGGACCGTCGAAAGAAGTTCACTCCCAGCCATCCACATGCCCAGCGGTTGAATTCTAGCTTGGCTAAATTGCTAGCACTTCAACTGCTGCCTTTTCAGTTGGTAGACTCGGCCCCCTTCCGTGAGTTTGTGCAATGTGCGGTTCCTCAGTGGCAGGTTCCCAAACGCCACTTTTTAAAACATAAGGCGATTCCGGCTCTCTACCGGCATGTGGAAGGCAATGTCCATGCCTCGCTGGACAGGGCGTCAGTGGTAAGGTGCATATAACCACTGACTCATGGTCCAGCAGGCATGGGCAGGGACGTTACCTATCTTTCACGGCCCATTGGGTCACTCTTTTGGCAGCTGGGAAGGATACAGGACAAGGTGCAGTAGTGTTGGAGGTTGTTCCGCCACCACTCCTCCAAAATGCTACTACTGGTTGTGACACACCTCTCTCCTCCACCCCCTCCTCTTCTTCTTCCTCCATGGCCTCTTCCTGTGCTTTGTCCTCGGAACCAGCGGTGCTCCGTAGGCGTTCAAGGGGCTACGCAAGTACGCAGGCAAAAAGATGCCATGCCGTGCTTGCACTGGTGTGTTTGGGGGACAGGAGCCACACTGGGGCAGAGGTTCTGTCAGCTCTGCAGGGACAGACCGAGAGGTGGTTGACGCCACGCCAGCTTAAACCAGCAATGGTGGTTTGCGACAATGGCACCAACCTCCTCTCCGCCCTCCGACAGGGACAACTGACCCATGTGCCCTGTGTGGCTCACGTCCTTAACCTGGTGGTGCAGCAGTTCTTGGGCAGGTACCCGGGCTTACAGGATGTCCTGAGGCAGGCCAGGAAAGTCTGTGTGCATTTCCGCCGATCACATAATGCCAGTGCTTGGCTGGCTGAGCTGCAAAAGGAGTAGAACCTGCCAAAGAACCGCCTTATATGTGACATGCCCACCAGGTGGAACTCAACGTTGGCCATGCTGCAGCGGCTGCACACGCAGCAGAGGGCCATCAATGAGTACCTGTTCGACTACGGCACCAGGACAGGGTCAGGGGAGCTCGTTTTTTTTCTCCACGCCAGTGGGGCATGATCAGGGAGGCATGCACTGTCCTGGCACCATTTGAGGAGGCCACGAGGATGGTGAGCAGTGACAGTGCATGCATCAGTGACACTGTACCTCTTGTCCACCTGTTGGAGCATACGCTGCGTGGAATAATGGACAGGGCACTTGAGGCAGAACAGAGGCAGGAAGAGGAGGACTTCCTTGCCTCTCAAGGCCCCCTTTATCCAGACAGTGTTCCTTCTGTCCCACCCATCACACAGGAAGAGGACAAGGAGGAGGAGGAGGAGGAGGATTGTGTCAGCATGGAGGTGGAGCCTGGCACACAGCATCAGCAGCAGCAGTCTTTTTAGGGATGATTTACAGTCCCAAGAAACCCGTGGACTTGTACGTGGCTGGGATGAGGTGGCTGCAGATCATGTCGTCCTTAGTGACCCAGAGGACTCCGGACCGAATGCCTCAGCTAACCTACGCTGCATGGCCTCCCTGATCCTGCAAAGCCTGCATAAGGATCCTCGTATTCTTCGGATCAAGGAGAGGGACCATTACTGGCTGGCCACTCTCCTTGATCCACGGTACAAGGGTAAGGTTGTGGACCTTATCTTGCAGTCGCAGAGGGAGCAGAGGATGAGACATCTCCGGGAGGCCTTGCAGAAAGGTCTGTGCAACGTGTTCCCAGAGACTGGGAGGTTACAAATTCCTGGACAACGAGTTGCTGAGGCTTCGGTCAGTCAAAGAAGGAGCGGTGGAGAAGGTGGCCGTCTGACCGATGCGTTCAGACAATTTTTTAGTCCGCAGCTCCAAGGTATGATCGGTTCCAGCAACCATCGCCAGCGTCTGATTTACATGGTCCAGGAATACCTAGGGACAAGGTCAGACTTGGACACCTTTCCCACCAAAAATCCTCTGGCTTACTGGGTCTTGAGGATGGATCACTGGCCAGAGCTTGCACAGTATGCAATTGAGCTACTGGCCTGTCCTGCATCCAGCGTTCTTTCGGAACACACATTCAGTGCTGCTGGAGGCTTTGTAACCAATCACAGGGTGCGCCTGTCCACCAACTCGGTTGATCGACTGACCTTCATAAAGATGAATCAGTCTTGGATCACCACCAGCTACCAAGCACCTGAAGCTGATGTAACCGAATATTTTTTTTTTAAATGTCACATCCCTTCAAGACTGCCTATGCTGATGCTGAGTGACTGTCCTGTTATGTTGACTGACTATCCTCTTCCTCCCCAATGATCCTGCTGATAGCTTGGAAAAACATTTTTGGATCTGGGTGCTGCCACCAGTGGCTAAGGCCCAACTTTTAAGCCCCTGTTTAACAGGGGCGTGTATTTACAATTTTTTATGCAATGCTTTGCAGTAGGGCTCATTGCTACGCTCCAAGTACAGAATCTGTGAGGGGTTGCAGTGTTTTGGCAGTGCCTAAGGCCCAATTTTTCAGCCCCAGTTCAACAGGGGCATGCAATTACAATTCTTGATCTAATAATTCACAGCAGGGCCCATTCATGCGCCCACCAAGAGTAACTGTGAGGGCTTACAGTGTTGTGGCACCACCACCAAAGGCCCAATTTTTCCTACCACTGTTCAACAATGGCATGTAATTACAATTCCTGATATAAAAGTTAACAGCAGGGCGTTCCAGCGTCCACCAAGATTTTCTGCAGAGTATTTATGGCAGGCCCCTACTTTCAAACATCCAACATACAAACGACTCCTACTTGCAAACGGAAGGAGACAACAGGAAGTGAGAGGAAATCTACCCCTAGGAAGGGAAATTCTCTCCTGTAAGAGTTAATATGGGAAAAAGGTGTCTCCTCTGTACTGATGCTTTATCACCAATCCTTGTTTCAATAAAAACCCAAAATTTTCCAAAAACATTTGTCATTGGGACGGAAAGTGAGGTGAAATGTCATTTATCTCAATGATTTTCATCCATATTGCCGGGACCAAACAATACATTAAAGCCGCAAGCAGTTTTAAATGGCTTTTTTTCCTTTAGAAATGTCATTTTGTGCAGGGACAGTTCTAAACACGGGAAACACGTGCCACTTCACAAGCATACTTCAGACACCCCCCAGGTACGATATTTAAAGGAATATTTCATTTTTTTTTTCACTTTATGCATCATTAAAATCACTGCTCCCGAAAAAACGACAGTTTTTAAAACTTCTTTTTGCATTGATACATGTCCCCTGGGGCAGGACCCGGGTCCCCAAACCCATTTTAGGACAATAACTTACATATTAGCCGTTATAATTAGCACTTTAGATTTCGAACGTTCGCGTCCAATGTATTTAATAAGGTTCTAAAGTTCGCGCAAACTTTCGGTCCGTTCGCAGGTTCTGGTGCGAACCGAATCGGGGGGGGGGGGGGGGTGTTCGGCTCATCTCTAATAGTTGGTTATTGATAAATGTGATCAACTTGGTGTAAATAATAATTTCCATGGGTGTTAAGGCTTTAAAGAAAAAAAAAATCGGTGCATAATTGGCAATAATTTCTACTGGGGCAGCCTTAGTTACTTACATATGCAGGCTCTGCTTCTTGCTTCTATCCGTTCATATTGCCCTTTGCAAATTTTGTTAATGACATATATGCAAATTATACTGGTATGGTTTTGATAATTTCTTGAGTGTATTTTTACATGTACCAACTGCATTTAAAATGTGCTAATATCTCTCAGATAAATGCCTTGAGATGTTTCTGTTGAATACGTACTGTAACACTCTTTTCTTCTGAACTAATAAAAATTACAATTATAAAAAAAAAATTCTTGTGATGTCATTGACCAAATATGTTCATGTCCATACTGTATATGTTTATATTGTTATATATATATGTTTATATTGCAACAGTAGGGACCAGGAAGTGACGTTTGGCGAGGGTCAAGCAACGGGCTCGGTATGTCAGCAGGATTTTTTTTAGTTCAGTTGGACATTGTAACTAATTGTATCTGCATTGCAGGATCACACGACTGACAGTAGATTTACATTGTGGGACTTTTTTTTTAATAAAAGGACTTGTCAAAAAGAGTGTATGTGCGTTTATTTACCATTGGATTTTCTTTTGTGAATGCATAGGGTTACTACTATGTACCCCTCTCTCATTCACATGGATGGATGTATCTGGGAACCCCTTTTCTTTAGAATGGGGCCTTCAGATTCTGATAAGCCCCTCCCTTCCCCGTCTTACCCGCAGATTCCCATGGACATGGTGTGTTGCTAGGGGTTGAAAATGCATTAACCACTTGACAACTGGGCACTTAAACCCCCTTCCTAACCAGACGAATTTTCAGCTTTCGGTGCTCTCACATTTTGAATGACAATTACTCAGTCATACAACACTGTACCCATATGAAATTTTTGTCCTTTTTTTCACACAAATAGAGCTTTCTTTTGGTGGTATTTAATCACTGTTGGGTTTTTTATTTTTTGCGCTATAAGAGAAAAAAGACTGAAAATTTTGTAAAAAAATGAATTTTTCTTTGTTTCCGTTATAAAATTTTGCAAATTAGTATTTTTTCTTCATACATTTTGGCCAAAATTTATACTGCTACATATCTTTGGTAAAAATAAGTACAAATTGGTGGATATTTTTTGGTCTTTGTGAAAGTTATAGAGTCCACAAGCTATGGTGCCAATATCTGAAAATTGATCACACCTGAAGTACTGACGGCCTATCTCATTTCTTGAGACCCTAACATGCCAGAAAAGTACAAATACCCCCCAAATGACCCCTTTTTGGAAAGAAGACATTCCAAGGTATTTAGAAAGAGTCATTGTGAGTTTTTTGAAGTTGTCATTTTTTCCCACAATTCTTTGCAAAAATCAAGATTTTTTTTTCTTTTTTTTTTTTTCCACAAAATTGTCATATTAGCAGGTTATTTCTCACACACAGCATATGCATACCACAAATTACACCCCAAAACACATTCTGCTATTCCTCCCGAGTATGGCGATACCACATGTGTGAGACTTTTACACAGCGTGGCCACATACAGAGGCCCAACATGCAGGGAGCACCTTCAGGCGTTCTGGAGCACCCAGGCCAATTCTGACATTTCTCTCCTACATGTAAAAATCATCATTTATTTGCTATAAAATTACATAGAACCCCAAAACATTATATATGTTTTTTTAGCAAAGACCTTAAAGAATATAATGGTGGTCATTGCAACTTTTTATCTTGCACGGTATTTGCGCAGAAATTTTTCTAACGCGTTTTTTACGGAAAAAAAATGTTTTGTGCCTAAAAGAAAAAAAAAACAGTAAAGTTAGCCCAGTGTTTTTGCATAATGTGAAAGACGAAGTTACGCCGAGTAAATAGATACCTAACATGTCACCCTTCAAAATTGCACACGCTCGTGGAATGGCGCCAAACTTCGCTACTTAAAAATCCCCATAGGCAATGCTTTAAATATTTTTACTGGTTATATGTTTTGAGTTACAGAGGAGGTCTAGGGCCAAAATTATTGCTCTCGTGCTAACGTTCGCAACGATACCTCACATGTGTGGCTTGAACACCGTTTTCATATGTGGGCGGGGCTTACGTATGCGTTCACTTCTGCATGTGAGCTCGCGGGGGCAGGGGCGCTTTAAAAAAAATATATATATTTTATTGTTCATTTTACTTTATTTATTTTAGTTTGACATGTTTTTCCGCCCCAAATTTTTTTTTTAGCACTTTTATTCCTATTACAAGGAATGTAAACATCCCTTGTAATAGGAATATGGCATGACAGGTCCTCTTTACAGTGAGATATGGGGGGGGGTGTCAATAAGACCCCACATCTCACCTCTAGGCTGGGAAGCCAAAAAAAAAAAACAATCTTGGCTTTGATCGTAGCGGTGAGTCGGTAGAAGCACCGGAGGGCAGCGGGAGGGGGGGGCATCCCCTCTCACCTTCCGTAAGAGCGATCAAGCGGTGGAACAGCCGCTATGATTGTTCTTATGGTGTAGGGAATCGCCAGCTGAAAAAGCGAATATCTGAATGATGCCTGTAGCTGCTCCCATCATTCAGATATCTCCGCACAAAGTCAAGGACGTCATATGACGGCCGGCGGGCGGGCGGGAAGTGGTTATTGCAGAGTATTGCCGGGTATTGAGGAGTATTGCCGGGTATTGAGGAGTATTGACGAGTATTGCCGGGTATTGACGAGTATTGCGGGGTATTGTGGAGTATTGCAGGGTATTGTGGAGTATTGCAGGGTATTGTGGAGTATTGCAGGGTATTGTGGAGTATTGCTGGGTATTGTGGAGTATTGCCGGGTATTGTGGAGTATTGCCGGGTATTGTGGAGTATTGCCGGGTATTGTGGAGTATTGCCGGGTATTGCCGGGTATTGTGGAGTATTGCCGGGTATTGTGGAGTATTGCTGGGTATTGTGGAGTATTGCCGGGTATTGTGGAGTATTGCTGGGTATTGTGGAGTATTGCCGGGTATTGTGGAGTATTGCTGGGTATTGTGGAGTATTGCCGGGTATTGTGGAGTATTGCTGGGTATTGTGGAGTATTGCCGGGTATTGTGGAGTATTGCTGGGTATTGTGGAGTATTGCGGAGTATGGCAGGGTATTGCACAGTATGGGCAGGGTATTGCACAGGGTATTGCAGAGTATGGGCAGAGTATGGGCAGGGTATTGCACAGGGTGTATTGCAGAGTATTGCACAGGGTGTATTGCAGAGTATTGGCAGGGTGTATTGCAGAGTATTGCACAGGGTATTGCAGAGTATTGGCAGGGTGTATTGCAGAGTATTGCACAGGGTATTGCAGAGTATTGGCAGGGTGTATTGCAGAGTATTGCACAGGGTATTGCAGAGTATTGGCAGGGTGTATTGCAGAGTATTGCACAGGGTATTGCAGAGTATTGCACAGGGTATTGCAGAGTATTGCACAGGGTGTATTGCAGAGTATTGCACAGGGTGTGTTGCAGAGTATTGCACAGGGTGTATTGCAGAGTATTGGCAGAGTATTGCACAGGGATGGCTGAGCAGGGATGGATGGATTGCTGGATCTGTGACTGCAATTGTCACAGATCCAGCCCACAGCTGACATGGGGGAGGGAGCGGACATGATCCGCTCCCTCCCCTCTCCTCTCACACTGTACCGATCGGTACAGAGAGGGGAGGGAGGAACCGGCGTCATCAAATGACGCCGGTCTGTTTACAAGTGATCGCTCCGTCATTTGACGGAGCGATCACGTGGTAAATGGCCGCGATTAGCGGCCATCTACCGTGATCCGTGATGCGCCGGGTCTTCCGGACCCGGCGGTCACGGACATATCCTGGAGCGCGCCCCTGGGGGCGCGCGGGAGCAAGATTCTGTGAGGACGTCCCTGGGACGTCCACTCAGGATAACTCGACCGCGCTGTGGACGTCTTTTGTACATGGCGCGGTCGGGAAGTGGTTAAGATAAAAAAAAAAAAAAAGCCTTTTACCTACCACTTTAAACCCAAAAACCAATATATTTAGGCCTCATGCACACTGGACGTTAAAATAACGTTATAAAAATGCCAGTAGCTTTGCAGTGAGTTTTTCAGCTTTTTTCAACGTTTTTGCAATAACGTTTTTGTAGCGTTTTTTCGCGTTTTTTAGCAGTTTTTTTTTTTTTGAAGATTTTTTTTTTATTTTTTCAATGGATCAAAAACACTGAGTGACGTTTTTGAGCATTTATCAGCGTTTATCAGCGTTAGAGCGTTTATACAGCTAAAAAACTTCTCTCAGAACCCACTAGTTATGGGTTTTTTTTACTGCTCAAAAACGTCACTGCCCAAAACTGCTGATGTGCATGGACACATAGGATAACATGATGGAGAGTTTAATGACTGTGGAAAAAAACGTCTACTGCCAAAAACAGCTGCTGTAAAAACTTCCAAAAACGTCCAGCGTGCATGAGGCCTGAAGCTTACCAGGCCTAATATGTGGTGCATGTATTAGTTTTTTTGGTTTGTTTTACACCTGGTAATTCTGCCAATAACATGTTTCCAGCCTCTTCTGTATCAGGACAACAGCAACAAACTTGGGATCCTAAACCCTACATCTCTCCTATTCTACGAAACAGAGGGTTGTGGTGATGTGTATTTAAACAGTGTATTTGATAGTCAGCACAGTTGGAAAGAGCAGAAATTATCAGCTCACAAAATTTCTGCCAAGGTTTTAACCACTTAAGCCCCGGACCATTTGGTAGCTAAAGGACCAGAGGTGAATTCAGAATTTTGCACTGCGCTGCTTTAACTGTAAATTGTGCGGACATGCAATGTTGTACCCAAATGAAATTTGCATCCTTTTCTTCCCACAAATAGAGCTTTCTTTTAATGGTATTTGATTGCCTCTGCGATTTTTATTTTTTGCGATATAAACGGAAAAAGACCGAAAATGTTGAAAAAAAATGATATTTTCTACTTTTTGTTATAAGAAAAATCGAATAAACTCAATTTTAGTCATACATTTAGGCCAAAATGTATTCAGCCACATGTCTTTAGTAAAAAAAGTCAATAAGCGTATATTTATTGGTTTGCGCAAAAGTTATAGCGTTTACAAACTAGGGTACATTTTCTGGAATTTACACAGCTTTAAATTTATGACTGCCTATCTCATATCTTGAGGTGCTAAAATGGCAGGGCAGTACAAACCCCCCCCCCCCAAATGACCCCATTTTAGAAAGTAAACACCCCAAGGAAATTGCTGAGAGGCATGTTGAGCCCATTGAATATTTTTTTTTTTGTCCCAAGTGATTGAATAATGACAAAAAAAATAAATAAAAATAAATTACAAAAAGTTGTCACTAAATGATATATTGCTCACACATGCCATGGTTATATGTGGAATTGCACCCCAAAATACATTCTGCTGCTTCTCCTGAGTACGGGGATACCACATGTGTGGGACTTTTTAGGAGCCTAGCCACGTACGGGACCCCGGAAACCAAGCACCGCCTTCAGGATTTCTAAGGGTGTAAATTTTTGATTTCACTCCTCACTACCTATCACAGTTTTGAAGGCCATAAAATGCCAAAATAGCACAAACCCCCCCCAAATGACCCCATTTTAGAAAGTAGACACCCCAAGGAAATTGCTGAGAGGCCTGTTGAGCCCATTGAATATTTTTTTTTTTGTCCCAAGTGATTGAATAATGACAAAAAAAAAAAAAATTACAAAAAGTTGTCACTAAATGATATATTGCTCACACATGCCATGGTTATATGTGGAATTGCACCCCAAAATAAATTTTGCTGCTTCTCCTGAGTACGGGGATACCACATGTGTGGGACTTTTTAGGAGCCTAGCCGCGTACGGGACCCCGAAAACCAATCACCGCCTTCAGGATTTCTAGGCACAAATTTTTGATTTGACTCCTCACTACCTATCACAGTTTCGAAGGCCATAAAATGCCAAAATAGCACAAAACCCCCCCAAATGACCCCATTTTGCAAAGTAGACACCCCAAGCTGTTTGCTGAGAGGCATGTTGAGTATTTTACAGCTCTCATTTGTTTTTGAAAATGAAGAAAGAACATTTTTTTTTTTTTCTTTTTTTTTTTCAATTTTCAAAACTTTGTGACAAAAAGCGAGATCTGCAAAATACTCACAATACCTCTCAGCAAATAGCTTGGGGTGTCTACTTTCCAAAATGGGGTCATTTGGGGGGGGGGTTTGTGCCATCTGGGCATTCCATGGCCTCCGAAACTGTGATAGGCAGTGAGAAGTGAAATCTAAAATTTACACCCTTAGAAAGCCTGAAGGCGGTGATTGGTTTTTGGGGTCCCGTACGCGGCTAGGCTCCCAAAAAGTCTCACACATGTGGTATCCCCGTACTCAGGAGAAGCAACATAATGTATTTTGGGGTGTAATTCCACATATGCCCATGGCATGTTTGAGCAATATATCATTTAGTGACAACTTTGTGCAAAAAAAAAAAAAAAAATTGTCTTTTTTCCGCAACTTGTGTCAACATATAAAATATTCCATGGACTCGACATGCCTCTCAGTATATAGCTTGGGGTGTCTACTTTCCAAAATGGGGTCATTTGGGGGGGTTTTGAACTGTTCTGGCATTTTATACACAACATTAGGAAGCTTACATCCACTCTTCTAACCACTTGAAGACAAAGCCCTTTTTGTCACTTTTTGTTTACATGAAAACATATTTTTTTTTGCAAGAAAATTATGTTGAACCCCCAAACATTATATATATTTTTAAAGCAAAGGCCCTACAGAATAAAATGGTGGGTGTTGCATTTTTTTTTCTACACAGTATTTGCGCAGCGATTTTTCAAACGCATTTTTTGGGGAAAAAATACACTTTTTAAAATTTTAATGCACTAAAACACACTATATTGCCCAAATGTTTGATGAAATAAAAAAGATGATCTTAGGCCGAGTACATAGATACCAAACACGACATGCTTTAAAATTTCGCACAAACGCGCATTGGCGACAAACTACATACATTTTTAAAAGCCTTTAAAAGCCTTTACAGGTTACCCCGTTAGATTTACAGAGGAGGTCTACTGCTAAAATTACTGCCCTCGATCTGACCTTCGCGGTGATACCTCACATGCATGGTGCAATTGCTGTTTACATATGACGCCAGACCGACGCTTGCGTTCGCCATTGGGCAAGAGCAGGGCAGGACAGGGGTGCTTTTTTTTTTAATTTTTTTTTTATTATTAATTTTGCTTTTTTATTTTATTTTTAAACTGTTGCTTCCATATTTTATTTTTTTTTATCATTTTTATTGTTATCTCAGGGAATGTAAATATCCCCTATGATAGCTATAGGTAATGACAGGTACTCTTTTTTGAAAAAACTGGGGTCTATTGGACCCTAGATCTTTCCTCTACCCTCAAAGCATCTGACCACACCAAGATCGGTGTGATAAAATGCTTTCCCAATTTCCCAATGGCGCTTTTTATATCCGGGGGGGTCATTCCCTCCCACTGCTTGTAAAAGCAGTCCAGAGGCTAATTAGCCACTAGGATTGCTTTTACATGAAAGCCGGCCGCTGGCTGAAAAGAATGATACCAAGATGATACCTAAACCCGCAGGCATCATTCTGGTATAAACATTCAAAGTCCAGCAACATACCAGTACGTTGCTGGTCCTTGTTGGACATGTATTGTAATCTTTTTTTTCATGCAGCCTGTTGGCTGAACGAAAAAAAAAGATTGATCGGTGGGTATGCCCACCATTAGAATACCGCCCTTCATCCACCCACTTCTAATGATGGGCATACATGCACCATTTATATATGCCGAAGCATGGGGGCATCTTCCCGCTAAAGTTATGCCGCGTACACATGGTCAGACTTTTCCACGGGCAAGCCTCCATCGGAATTTCGACTGTATGTACGCGGCATTAGGAGCAAAATCACTCCTCCGCCCCTGCTGCCCCAATGCTTCGGCATATATGCTTTTTTTTTTTTAACTTTGGTGGTGAAATCACCTCCTACAGCACTGGAGTCGCAGGGATCAGGCCTGTCTCTGCGAACGCTGCAGTTATGTGTGTTGTGTTTTGCAAGTGACAGTGATCGATCGATACTGCACTTGGGTGGCCTGGGCTGGACGGAGGGGCAAAACGCAGGTGCTAGCAGGTATCTGGGCTGATTCCGCTAACACTGCGTTTTTGGGAACCCTAAACTGCTGGGGACGCTAGTATAGATCTGATCAGATCAGATATTGATCTGTTCAGATACTATACCACTAAGGAGGGTGTATGCTTCACGCGTGGGTGTTAGCGTTACTGGCACTAACCTGACGCTGCCTGGGGTGTGACGCAGACCCTCTCTGACGCTAAAACCTAATTGATATCACCCGCCGGGCGATCAGGGGGTTAAACCTTTATTGGGTTATATACGGCGGGTGCCCTGACACTATAAAAAGCAAACTAACTAACCAGCGTCACCCGTAACACTTATATGATGATCACTGGTGAAAGGGTTAACTAGGGGCAATTAGGGGGTTAAAACCTTTATTAGGTAATATATGGGGGTACCTGACGCTATATAAAAACCTGACGGCGAACCTAAAAAAAAATTACTGGCTACCGATCTGCATCACCGACACTAAGACAACGATCATAAAAACGATCGCTTAGCGACAGTGGTGATAGGGGGTGAAAGGGTTACCTGGGGGGCGATCAGGGGGTTAAACCTTTATTAGATAATATATGGGGTACCTGACGCTATAAAAACCTGCGGCAAACCTAAAAAAAATTACTGGCTACCGATCTGCATCACCGACGCTAAGACAGCGATCAGAAAAATGATCGCTTAGCGACAGTGGTGATAGGGGGTGAAAGGGTTACCTGGGGGGCGATCAAGGGGGTTAAACCTTTATTAGGCAATATATTGGGGTACCTGACGCTATAAAAACCTGCGGCGAACCTAAAAAAAATTACTGGCTACCGATCTGCATCACCGACGCTAAGACAGCGATCAGAAAAATTATCGCTTAGTGACAGTGGTGGTAGGGGGTGAAAGGGTTACCTGGGGGGCGATCAAGGGGGTTAAACCTTTATTAGGTAATATATGGGGGTACCCGACGCTATAAAAACCTGCGGCGAACCTAAAAAAAATTACTGGCTACCGATCAGCATCACCGACGCTAAGACATCGATCAGAAAAATTATCGCTTAGTGACCGTGGTGATAGGGGGTGAAAGGGTTACCTGGGGGGCGATCAAGGGGGTTAAACCTTTATTAGGTAATATATGGGGGTACCCGACGCTATAAAAACCTGCGGCGAACCTAAAAAAAAATACTGGCTACCGATCAGCATCACCGACGCAAAGACATCGATCAGAAAAATGATCGCATAGCGACGGCGGTGCTAGGGGGTGAAAGGGTTATCTGGGGGGTGATCAGGGGGTTAAACCTTTATTAGGGGGGGTTAGGGGGCTACACTGGACCTAAAACTAAATGTACTGACACTTTTACAGTCACAAATGTCACTGATTGCAGTGATCAGTAAATAAATGGTCACTGCAATCAGTGACACTGTGACTGGGGGCTGGGGGGTGATCTGGGGGGTGATCTGGGGGTGTCTGGGGGGGCGATTTATGTACCTATGTGTCCTGGTGTCAGTGAAGTGTTGTGTGCACTGACCTGCATCTTCTCCTGTACGGCGCTCTGTATATGTGAGCGTCGCAGGAGAGATGACATCACTTCCTCCAGCCTGTGTAAACAAGTACACAGGCAGGGGAAGCTCTCATTCGCCGGGAGCGATCGAGAGGGGGTGGCCGGAATCGAACGGCCGTCCCCTCATGCCGGATCGCTCCCGAAGGTAAAACGACCGCTCACTGTAAAGAAGGGGGGTCCGATCGGACCCCCCAACTATTCAAAAGCAATCACGTACATATACGTGATTCTGCCTGTCGGTGCCATTCTGCCGACGTATATTTACAGTGGGCGGTCGTTAAGTGGTCAATTTATCAAACAGGATGGAATATTAACAGACCAAAAGGAACCAAGTAAAGCTGTAAATAGATGATTGTTTTTTTTTAGTTCAGCCAGTGGGATGAACAACAAAAATAAATAAATGAATGGATTCCTCCATTCACACAATTGAGGTGGATAAAGGAATCTTCCCCACTGGGATCTTGTATGCTGACAGCGAGACTCTCCACTGTCAGAATAAACTGACCAGAGGTTGCAGCCGACTAATCAAGTTTTTTTTTTCCCCAACAAGCCTGTTTGACAAAACTCAGTCTAATGATTCAGCCACACATAAGATTGAATTTTGATCCATCTATGGCCAGCTTTAAAGGTGTTGTAAACCCATTACAACCAATTTATGCTACAGGTAAGCCTATATTAAGGCCTGTAGCTACCCAGGATATCTCCTAAACCTGCACGGTTTAGGAGATATCCCCTGCATGTGCCGATGTCATCGTCACATGTGCACTGGGGAAAACTGAAGCAATGGCACCTATGTGCCGTTGCTTCAGTTCGTGTGCCGTTACCGGCACACGGACTGTGACGTCATTGCGGCTCTGGCCAATCACAGCGCCGGAGCCACGATACCCGGAAGTAAGTGTCGGGTGAAATATCGGCGGCCGGAGGGGGAGACCGTGCATACTAGCTCATTATGCCTTTGTCTGGCAGTTTTTTTGTTTTTTTTTTAGGGTTTACTTCCTCTTTAAGAGGTTGTAAACCTTGGAAAAAAAATAAACAAACAAAAAAAACCTGCAAGACAAAGACATAATAACCTTGTATGCATCGCATACTAGCTCATTATGAAATACTTACCTCAGAACGATGCCCTGAATCGCGGTGGCACTCCAAATACATGGCCGACATCTTCCATCGGAGTTACTTCCGGGTTTGCGGCTCTGGCGCTCTAATTGGCCGGAGCCGCCGGTCGCGGTAGGGCTACTGAAGAAACGGCACCAACATCCCGTTTCTTCAGTGCGCATGCGCCGATGACATCGGCAGCAGCGCATATACTGAATATCTCCTGAACGGTGAAACTTTAGGAGATATTCACGATACCTACAGGAAAGTTTTACCCCGCATCCAATTTGCAATAGCAGGAGAATGTGAATGGCTCTCTATGCGGCTCCAGTGCAAATTTGCACAGGAGCCCTGTGCGTCATTTGGTCCGTTTTAGGTCCGAAGTTAGCCCAAAATTCGGGCTGAAATCGGACCTGAAATGATGAACCAGGATGCACAGGACCCCTGCTGGGTGCCGCATCGGCAACAAGTGTGAACGGAGACTATTGCTGCGTACACACAATCGGACATTCCGACAACAAAACCGTGGGGTTTTTTTCCGACGGATGTTGGCTCAAACTCTTGCCTACACACGGTCGCACAAATGTTGCTTGGTAATTCCGATGGTCAAGAACGCAAAGACATACACCACTACGACGAGCCGAGAAAAATTAGGTACAATAATTACGAGCATGCGTTGAAATGGTTCCGAGCATGCACAGCACTTTTGTGTGTCGGAAATGGCTACACACAATCGGAATTTCCAACAAGAACTTTTGTCGGAAAAATTGAGAACCTGCTCTCAAACATTTGTTTTCGGAAATTCTGACAGCAAATGTCCGATGGAGCATACACACTGTCGGAATATCTGACCAAAAGCTCACATCGAACATTTGTTGTCGGAAAATCCGATCGGGTGTACGCGGCATAAGAGAGCAAATTTTGAGAGAGCTTCTCTCCAGGATTTACACTGGGAGGGAATATTAGCATCAATGACACAACAGAAATGGGAATTCTTCAAAGTGACTGTATGTAAACGCACTGCAAAGCATATTCCCACGGACAATAAGCTTAAAAGGCTAAAAATAAAACGGTAAAAGTTAAAATGGCTATAAATAATAAAAAAAGAGCTTTTAAAAATCTTTAAAATTAAGGAACGCTATCATTGTTTAAATATTACAAAGAATATAACAGAATATGTAAAAAGGAAATCAAGGACGCAAAAATTCAAAACGAACGACAGATTGCAAAAGATAGTAGGACAAACCCCCAAAAAAATCGTCAAATATATGAATAGTAAAAAGGTCAGGTCTGAGCATGTAGGCCCTTTACAAAATAATCTAGAATGGGTGACTGGGGACAAAGAGAAGGCAAATTTATTAAATACTTTCTTCAGCTCTGTGTATACAAAGGAGCATGGGGGAGCTTGTGTCCATAATGGGGGTGGTAGTGACACATTCCCAAATGATCCCCAATGGCTCAAAAGTGATATGGTCCAGAAATATTTAGACAGAATAAAGGTGGATAAAGCACCTGGACCAGATGACATCCACCCACGGATCCAAAAGAAGTGAATTCTGTCATTTCAAAGCCATTGTTTTTAAATTTTAGGGACTCGTTAATGACTGGAATGGTACCACTGGATTGGCGCAAGGCCAATGTGGTGCCATGGGCGTCCGCTTCATAGGGCAAGGGAGGGCGTTCGCCCCCCCCTGGCTGGAATCAAGAGACACCACATTTAGCCGTGGCCGCCTCCCGCACATCGGTGGGTCAGGGCCGCCTGCGCCGCTGCCGATTGTCAATGTGACACTGTCTGTCATGTCAGTGTCATGTCACTCTGCTCATTTGTTTTCGCTCCGCTCCGCTCCCGCCCCTGTTTGCCGCCAGCCAATAGTTGATCGCTCCCCCTACAGCCCCGCCCGGTGCCCGTCCTGGCGGCGTGATGACACTCACGCCGGGAGGGGATTACAATGGGACTGATGGGAGGAGCGGAGAGCTGTCCCTGCTGCACCAAGAGGAGCCAGCGCGCCGCTGTTTAGGCAAGTTTAACAACACACTGACACTGTGAAACGGATCTGTCAGTGCACTGGTCATGGTAACTCATGTATTAATGTTCTGCACTGTGCAGGAAATTAATACATGAGTTACTATGACCAGTGCAGGACATTTACCCCCTCCGCCCCGCCGCCATGCTGCATATTTAAAAAATCACAGTCAGACAGTCATCACAGTTAATAATCTTCAGACTGCAGCAGTCTGAAGACTGTGATTTTTTTTAATATGCAGCATGGCCGCGGGGGGGTAAATGTCCTGCACAGTGCACTGGTCATGGTAACTCATGTATTAATGTCCTGCACTGCACTGGTCATGGTAACTCATGTATTAATGTCCTGCACTGGTCATGCAGGGTGCTGTGTAATGTAAAGGGGTCCAGTGATGCAGGGGGTTGTGTAATGTAAAGGGGTCCAGTAATGCAGGGTGCTGTGTAATGTAAAGGGGTCCAGTGGTGCTGTGTAATGTAAAGGAGTCCAGTAATACAGTGTGCTGTGTAATGTAAAGGGGTCCAGTGGTGCAGGGTGCTGTGTAACGTAAAGGGGTCCAGTGATGCAGGGTGATGTGTAATGTAAAGGGGTCCAGTGGTGCTGTTTAATGTAAAGGGGTCCAGTAATGCAGTGTGCTGTGTAATGTAAAGGGGTCCAGTGGTGCAGGGTGCTGTGTAATGTAAAGGGGTCCACTAATGCAGGGTGCTGTAAAAATGTAAAGGGGTCCAGTGATGCAGGGTGCGGTGTAATGTGAAGGGGTCCAGAGGTGCAGGGTGCTGTGTAATGTAAAGGGGTCCAGTAATGCAGTGTGTTGTGTAATGTAAAGGGGTCCAGTGGTGCAGGGTGCTGTGTAATGTAAAGGGGTCCAGTAATGCAGTGGGCTATGTAATGTAAAGGGGTCCAGTGATGCAGGGTGCTGTGTAATGTAAAGGGGTCCAGAGGTGCAGGGTGCTGTGTAATGTAAAGGGGTCCAGAGGTGCAGGGTGCTGTGTAATGTAAAGGGGTCCAGAGGTGCAGGGTGCTGTATAATGTAAAGGGGTCCAGTGGTCCAGGGTGCTGTGTACAAAGAGATATTGAAAGATGCAGGGGGCACAGTGGGGTGTTTTTACATTTTAACTTGGGGGGGGGGGGGTAAAATGTATAAAGGGAATATTGCGCTATTAAACTATCTGGTAGAGCAGCAACAATAGTGGTATACAACACAAACAGAATATAATAAAGAAAGGTTGCGCTAAAACTTGATATTAGGTGATGTACCATACATAACAATGAATCGATTATATTAATATATCATTACGTGAAAAAGAGTCCAATTCATGAATAGCATATAAAATTAAATGCATAAAAATCAAAAAGTGAATATGAGTGAATCAAAACCAATAATGATGTTGAATAGTATAAACAGTTCTTTGTTTCAAAAAAGTCCAAACGAGAATTGAGAGAAAGAAACTTTTGATGTCAGTGTAAACGAATCCACAGTGCCACACTTGTCCACAATGATAAGGAAAACGTGATGACACTAAAACACCTCCACCTCTAACAAACACAGCCGCTCACCGGATGGACATGATACATGATCTCTTATTATAGGAGATCAAACTCGTATGGGCTAATGACCCAGCCTGGGGTTCTTCACGGTGTGCACCTCAGCATACAGCATACAGCTTGCAGGGATACGAACTTCAGCCAATGGTACCCAGTCACGCCACATGGAATAACGAATAAATGCGCATAGCATAAAATCCTTTAAACTTTTATTCTTAGGCAATTGAAATACACTTACGATTAAGTAGACAAGTATAAGCATGTAACAATCGATCCGGCCGGCTCCTCGATATGCAACCCGTATCTTCCGGGTCTGTAGTAAAAACGCGGTGACGTCAGAACGTCGTGCCTCCCAACGTTTCGTCACAAAAGGGACGTGGTCACGGGGGGTAAAATGTGACTGTGTATCGCCGCTGCCGAAGCGCCCCCCCCCCCGCGAAAAAATTTCAGCGGACGACCATGTGTGGTGCCCATATTTAAAAAGGGATCAAAGTCTTCACCAAGTAACTATAGACCTGTTAGTTTAACTTCTATAGTCGGGAAGATACTGGAGAGTTTAATAATAAGATCACATAGATGAGTTTTTGCTGGAAAAAAATGTTTTAAGCAACAGACAGCATGGATTCATGAAAGACAGAAGTTGTCAGGCAAACCTGATTTCTTTTTATGAGGAGGCAAGTAAAACCTTGAACAGAGGGGTGGCTGTTGACGTGGTATAACTGGATTTTGCAAAAACTTTTGACACAGTTCCCCACACACAGCTATGTGTAAGAGAAAATTGTAGGTGGTTGGTGTGTCCTCTGGAAGATACGGCACCTCATCCCTAATTGATCTAAAGGGCGAAGAATGGGGACTATGGGATTATTGCGGTGCCAAAAAGTGAGTATATACAACAATTATAGTAGAAAATATATTTTATTTATACAAAAAGTAAATAGCAATAAAAAGGCAAATACATTTGTAGCTATTAGTGTACAGTAATGATGGTTCAACCCAACATGTTTCACCAAATCATTGGCTTCATCAGGGGTAGTTGATTGTACAGTGTAGCTTTAGAGGAAAGTCTAAAAAAATAGAATATATCTTACATGATTAAACAATTATACAAACAGGCATGTTATAAACGGGAAGGCAACGGAAGGAGTACTAATGTGCATGTCCATCATACCCACCAACTCTCAAGGATAGCGCAATCAAATAGCTGCCAAGGGCCAAACAGGAAACCAGACAATGTGGCTGCAGGGGACTATTAGAAAGAAAACATTAACATTAATCCTAGAATATATAGGAATGACTAATGTGGCAGAAAAAATCGCCACAATCAATTAGACAACCTAATGTGTGGACTAACATAGTCTCGAGTACATACCTATAAACTGTATAAAAAATGTAAAACAAAAACGGGGCGCTGAAGGGTGTATCTGTCCACTCCCCAATAAGGTATCAAAAAATCTAAAAGCAGAAAGATAATCGAAATGCTCAATTATCATCCAAATATGTATATCCATAGATTTAGGAAAATAAAAATAAAAAGAGGAAGGCTTGCCTGTAGTAAAGAAGCTAGGTAGAAAATCAGAAGATGCACGGTAGTATGAACTTGTGCAAAGGCAAATGAAGCCCCCCCTGAGTATGATATTACAGGCAAGGAGCAATGGCCCAATCAATGCACGCTTCCGATAACAAAGTTGCTTATTGGTGATAATGAAATTGGAAATGGTAGTGGAAGGCAATGTTGGAAAAACCTAAAATGCCCTACAGGAAAATGAGTTGTATCAGACCAACCAAACAGTGAGCAAAAGTAAGTCAAATACTTTCACTTCAAGGAGAAAAGCCAAAAAATGAAATTATTAGATACCTGGAATCACTAAACAGCACAGCAGCAGCGCCCGGCACCAACAGACAGCTGATTGAGCTGTCTGTGGAGGTTTAAATAGCACCCCAGTCGCCCTGCAGAAGAATACGTATCGGCCTAAACTAAGGAAAATTTTATTTGAAAAAAAAAAAGGGTATTTATTATAGCAAACTGGACGCTCTTCTTTTGTTTATAGCGCAAAAAATAAAAACCGCAGAGGTGATCAAATACCACCAAAAGAAATCTCTATTTGTGGGAAAAAAAGGACGCAAATTTCGTTTGGGAGCCACGTCGCACGACCGCGCAATTGTCATTCAAAGTGTGACAGCGCTGAAAGCTGAAAAATGGCTTGGGCAGGAAGGGGGTTTTCGTGCACAGTAGGGAAGTGGTTAAATAGCATTCCATATAGTCAGTTTCTTTGTCTTAAGCGCAACTGCACTCGGGACTCAGACTTCTATGTGGCTGCTAATGATCTATGGAATAGATTGATTGCTCGTGGATATAGTCGTTCTCTCTTAAAGAGGTCTTTTAACAGGGTTGCCAAGCTAAGCAGGAATGACCTTATTCATTCTTCTAAAAAAAAACAAGCCTCAGAGTTCAGTTCGTGTAATTACCAAGTTTTCTAACCAACATGGTCAAGTTAGAAATGTTCTTCAAAACTATTGGCCTATCCTGCTGGCTGACAAGACTGTTAAAAAGTTGCAGTTGATGGAGTCTGTGCTGCATCTGTTACCTGTGATAGGTAGTGTCCGAAGTGAAACTTGTGTGCTGAGGATTCAGGCAGATTAGTTTGGCAACAGATCAGGCAAAACAGTATACGATCGAAATTTAGAGAGTGGTCAGGCAGGCAAAGGTCATACACGAGCTGGCAGTGAAGTACAAAATCAGCAGGCTAGAGAGTAGTCAGGAATTCAGGCAGAACTTCAACACGAAAATCAAGATCAAAAAGCAGTCACAACACCCAGGGAGCTATTCCACACAAACGGGCACTGAGAGATAGCATCACTTCCTTTTTATGGGCTGCTTTGATAGAAAATTGTCCACAGCTGGCAGCAGGTGGGGCTAGTGAGTCCAAGGCAATGCTTAATACTGAGAGGACATTTCCAAAAGTCTAGATCTGTTTCGTAGCACAACAGGTAAGGCTGCAGCTGTGGGACCAGGAAGATCCTGGTTCAAATATACCCAGGTACATGACATTACCTCTCTAACGTCTCTCTGGGCGGCGCGTCGGTTGGCTCCCATGAGCCTTTGCCGGGTTGCTGACTCGTGTCTATATGGACACCCAAGGGCTGGTGTTTACACACCAAGCCTGCTCTGTAGCCACACCTGCCCATGGTTGCCCTGGTAACATTCCTCCGCTTTCCGTCCTTACCACTTGCGTCCCTCTGGTTGCACGCACTGGCCACGTCATGTGACATCCATCGCTAAGCAGTATGGTCATTGTAGGCTATTGGCGCTGTGCGCGTGCGCGCTGGCTACCTCGCGTCCGCCACCGTCCAGCGACGCAAGACGCTGGGTGACTGGGGGACTATTTAAACCTCCACAGACAGCTCAATCAGCTGTCTGTTGGTGCGGGGCGCTGCTGCTGTGCTGTTTAGTGATTTCAGGTATCTAATAATTTCATTTTTTAGCTTTTCTCCTAAGCAACTTTGTTATCGGAAGCGTGCATTGATTGGGCCATTGCTCCTTGTCTGTAATATCACACTCAGGGGGGGCTTCATTTACCTTTGCACAAGTTCATACTAGCGTGCATCTTCTGATTTTATACCTAGCTTCTTTACTACAGGTAAGCCTTCCTCTTTTTATTTTTATTTTCCTAAATCTATGGATATACATATTTGGATGATAATTGAGCATTTCGATTATCTTTCTGCTTTTAGATTTTTTGATACCTTATTGGGGAGTGGACTTCGTCCAGATACACCCTTCAGCGCCCCGTTTTTGTTTTACATTTTCTATACAGTTTATAGGTATGTACTTGAGACTATGTTAGTCCACACATTGGGTTGTCTAATTGATTGTGGCGATTTTTTCTGCCACATTAGTCATTCCTATATATTCTAGGATTAATATTAATGTTTTCTTTCTAATAGTCCCCTGCAGCCACATTGTCTGGCTTCCTGTTTGGCCCTTGGCAGCTATTTGATTGCGCTATCCTTGAGATTTGGTGGGTATGATGGACATGCACATTAGTACTCCTTCCGTTGCCCTTCAGGTATTGTTGTTTTTGTCGTAGGGCGCCGAATTTTGCCTTCCTGTTTATAACATGCCTGTTTGTATAATTGTTTACTCATGTAAGATATATTCTATTTTTTAGACTTTCCTCTAAAGCTACACTGTACAATCAACTACCCCTGATGAAGCCAATGATTTGGTGAAACATGTTGGGTTGAACCATCATTACTGTACACTAATAGCTACAAATGTATTTGCCTTTTTATTGCTATTTACTTTTTGTATAAATAAAATATATTTTCTACTATAATTGTTGTATATACTCACTTTTTGGCACCGCAATAATCCCATAGTCCCCATTCTTCGCCCTTTACAGTTATGTGTAAGGTAAAGTCTACAGGCATGGAAAGATCAATTTGTAAATGGATGGAAAACTAGCTAAAAGACAGAATTCAGAGAGTGGTGGTTAATGACTCTTGCTCTGAATGGTCTAAGGTTATCAGTAGCATATCCCAAAGTTCAGTGCTGGGACCCTTACTTTTTATTTATTTTTTATAAATGATATAGGGTCTGGGATTAAAAGTAACATTTCTGTCTTTGCAGGTGACACCAAGCTATGCAGTGGAATAACGTCCTTACAGGAGGTCTCCAATTTACAAGCTGACCTCAATGCACTGTCTAATTGGGCAACTAAGTGGCAAATTAGGTTTAATGTTGATAAATGTAAAGTTATGAATATGTATGTATCATACATACTAGGGGGAGTACAACTGGGGGAATCAATGGTGGAGAAGGATCTGGGGGTTTTGGTAGATCATAAGCTCAATAATAGCATGCAATGCCAAGCTGCGGTTTCCAAAGCGAGCAAAATCCTTTTTTGTATTGTATTTATGTCTAGAGGAAAAAAGATTTAATCTCCAAATATGGAAAGGTTTCTTCACAGTAAGAGCTGTGAAAATTTGTAATAGACTCCCTCCAGAGGTAGTCCTGGCAAGCTCAGTAGATTGCTTTAAAAAACGCCTGAATTCTTTCCTAAATGTACATAATATAACTGGGTACTAACATTTATAGGTAAAGTTGATCCAGGGAAAATCTGATTGCCTCTCAGGGGATCGGGGAGTAATTGTCTCCCCTGCTGTAGCACATTGGAGCATGCTTTGCTGGGGTTTTTTGCCTTTGGATCAACTGTGGGTGAAGGATTGTGTATATGGGATTGTATTTTTTTTTAAATAGGTACAATATCTAAAATAGATTACGTAAACAAACAGTAATGTTCCTAAAAGACCAAGAGCACTTCTAGGCACCTAAAATATTGTGGGGTTTGTAGAATGACAGATAGAAAGCGGATGCTGTTTCTGTCCTTTAAATCATATTTTTTCTTTCTTTTTGTGGTCTTTCTTTTCGTGTGTCTCTTTTTGCTTCCCTGCTGCACTCCCTTCAAACTGAGCCATTAATGCTCTGGCTTTGTGCTGAAAGGGTTCCCTGATCACAGGAAAGCAGGCATGCTACAGGTTCAAGTTAGTGGATGTTCAAGTCAAATGCAGTTTTTTTTTTCAACATGGCAAAAAAATAAAAAATACATATATATTATATATAATTACAGTCACCAAAGCCTATGGTGACATTGTACTGTTATAGCTAGTGATCAGAGATACTGGCTGGCTGCTCTGATGACATATATACAGTATGTATATCATTGCAGTAAGCCAGTGTCTCTGATCACTAGTCACAGCACTGCAATGTCAACATAGTGACACTGCACTTCTCTGGTGACTGGGATTGTTTGATTGTTTTTTGTTCTTACACACTATTACCAAAGTAATGCAGTGTTTCTATGGTGACAATATACTGTTGCCGCTGGTTTTCAGACACTGGATAGCTTTCTTTGACACTGACAGTGCAGTGTTGCCTCTGCTCACTGATCACTAGCCACAGGAGTACAATGTCACCACACCAGTGCAGCCAGTGTGTCCCTGATCACCACCACACTAGTACACCATATGGTCACCATACCAGTCACAATGTCACCCGTCCAGTGCAGCCAGGCACCTGATCACCGCCACACCAGACTGGTGCAGCCAGCAACAGTGTTTCTGATTGTCATCACACCAGTCCCAGTGTCACTAGACCAGTTCAAGCCAGCAAACAGTGTTCCTGATCATTACCACACCACTCCCTAAACTGACCCATCTGAACGTCCCACTGACTGTTTCTGCGAGACACCAGTGTCAGCCATCCCCTGCTAACAACTGCACCCCTGGAACCACTGCATATATTTTATTCACCCTTTGTTTAGCCTCCTGTACCTTATAGCTAGAATATATGACATTCATGGGGACAGTCACGTAACAGTAGGCGAGGCTTTCTTGGTTTCTAGGTATGGGGAGACTGCTATAGGTGATGCTACACAAAGATATATTCCCTGACCATTCGTACAGAGGCGAGCATTATAGTTCACTGTTGATACAATAATAGGATTTTTGTACTTACCTGTAAAATCTATTTCTTGGAGTAAATCACAGGACATAGAGCAGGTTATAAATCATGACTACCTGGATTATGCACCACCTATAGGTGAATGGGCATTTGCAGAAAGAGACAGACAGGAAGTCCTCCTCTACATAAACCCTCCCATACTTGAAGTACTTGAGCAAGCAACAAACTCCCAAAAGAGGGGAGTGACCTGTGTGTTCTGTAATGTACTCCAAGAATTGGATATTACAGGTAAGTACAAAAATCCTATTTTCTTTTTTGTACATCGCGGGACACAAAGCAGGTTATAAATCATGCCTACCTGGGATGTCCCAAAGCAATGCACATGAGGGGAGGGGGACACACTAGTAATAATCAGGCCCAAAGAAACCACTCTGCAGCCCGCAAAACACTGCAGGCAAAAGCAGTATCCTTAGCGGGCCTTGAGACCACCTGGTAAAAACCTTGTCTGTGTGTACCAAGGCCCAGGTCACAACCCTGCAAACCTGAGCCACTGATGCCTGATGACGGATAGTCCAACACTTTTGGTAGAGTGAAAACCTTTTACTTGAAAAAGTGAAACCTAATCCTTCAAGCCATACATTTGGGCATAAAACTAGCAAATCCACCATGAAATGGTTGACTGCATAACCACCTGACCCTTCCTAGGACCTTCAGGAAGGATGAACAATGAATCCGACTGCCTGATTGACGCAGACACTTTCCAATACATTTTGACAGCCCGCACCACCTCTAATATGGGAAGGGCTGTGTGTCCCCAGTGACTGAAGCCTGAAAAAAAAAAAGAAGACAAAACAATGTCCTGATTAAGATGAAAATTTGAAACTGCCTTTGGCAAAAATGTCAGCTGAGGTGGAAGAACCACCCCGTCATAACAAAGTATCAAAAAACAGTTATTTGCAAGAAAAACGCCCATCCTGACACTGTTCTTGCTGAAGTACTAGTAACAAGTACACAACCTTCTAAGGAAAAAAGAACTAATGGAAGGCCATAAAACGGTTAAAAAGGAGGTCTTTATAAAACTGACAACACCAAACTGAAGTCCCATGGGGACAAAGGTGACCTGAGTGGAGGCACCATGTTTGAACCATGTTGACTGGAGACACCTTAAACAGAAATCAACCCACAACATACTTTCAAGCAGTGTTAATTCCGTCAAAATTTTTGTCAGCGCCCCTTTTACAGCGACGAAAACTAAATGAAAAGTACACCACATTTTCGTTCACAGACAAAAATTATGACGAAAATCAATTCCATTTTTGGACGGGAACAAAACAAAAATGTGAGGCAGGGACGTTTAACCTCTGAACGTCCGGTTTCCACAGAGCTCCGCCTGCTTCCATGCCCAGCAAGCAAGCCAGTGAAGTCCGTAGCATGCGTTGCTTAGCAGCAGTTGCAGCACTGCACATTCAGCAAGCATTACAGGCCTCCGAGTCCTCAGACGAGCGTCCAGAGCAGAGCAGCACTGTGCAGCCCCCCGATCAGAGTTCCCCTCCCGACTCAGTCACAACCATGACTGTCCGGAGTAGAGAACACTGTGAGTGTGTACATTACGATTACAGGCCAGAGGCCTCCCCTCAGACCACGGTCCAGCCAGAGTACTGTGTGACCACTGACAACCACAGCACTATGCATTACATGCTTGGGGCCTCCCTTAAGAGTGACCGCCATCCGTCCAGAGCACTGTGCATTACAGGCCATCCCTCAGACTTGAGACCACTATCCAGCACTGTGCAGCATTACAGGCCTCCTCAGACCACCAGCATCCTGAGCACTCTGCATTACAGGCCTCCCCTCAGAGTGACCCCCATCCGTCCAGAGCACTCTGTGTGTGCGCATTACAGGCCTCCTCTGACCACTGGCACCCAGAGCACTGTGCATTACAGGCCTCCCCTCAGGCCTGAGACCACCATCCACTGTGCAGCATTACAGGCCTCTAATATCACCATCCAGAGCACTGTGCAAAAGTACAGGCACCATCCAGAGCACTGTGCAGCATTACAGGCCTCCTCAGACCACTGTCCAGAGCACTGTGTAGTATTGCAGCCACCATCCAGAGCACTGTGCAGCATTGCAGGCCCCCTCAGCTCAGAACACCGTCAAGAGCACTGTGTGTAGCATTTCAGCCACTGTACAGGGCACTGTGCAGCATTACAGACCTCCTCAGACCACTGTGTAGCATTACAGTCACCGTCCAGAGCACTGTGTGCAGCATTGCAGGCCTCCTCAGAGCACTGTACAGCATTACAGGCCTCCTCAGACCACTGTCCAGAGCACTGTGCAGCATTACAGGCCTCCTCAGACCACTGTTCAGAGCACTGTGCAGAATTACCGTGAATAGCAAAAATTCATATAATTGCATGGCCTACTGCTGCCTTTTGCAGAACATACTAAAACCCTCCAGAGTGACACCATGTCCATGTCCCTGGCTGTCCCTGCATCTTTGATCTACTCAGCCACCTTGAGGACGTTAAACAGAACACTAGCTACCAAGACCTTGCCACAATTGCACGGAAAATGAAAGGGAATGCACACCAGCACTTTGCTTCATTCTCAGATCCAACTGATGTGTTCTCACCACTTGCAGCAGCTGCTTGCTTTGTTAACCCTACTGTCTGTGAAACCCTTGTTGATGTGGCGGATAAGAATATTTAGGAACTGCTTAAAAAAAAGGCAGGGGAGTATGCCGTAAGAAAATCCACATTGCCCTACACACAGAGAGGGTATTCAGTGTCACAGTTTTTCTAGAGGCTGGCGGAATAGAGCAAGGTTCATGTTGGCACAAAGTGCTTTCCTTAAAATTAATTGAAACAAATAGAAGTGTTTTCTTCTCCAGGTATTTCTATTTCTAACATAAGAAGCATACCTAATACTTGTGGGTTGTGCTTATTGCGATAGAAAGGATCAATATTTTCAAAAACAGTTTAAATTGTCAATTTAAATTCATAAGAAAAATGCGCAGGCCGCAACAAATTCCATTAGTATGTGAAACTATAACAAACACCACTTTTTATCAATTCCTCTTTCTCTTAGCATTGACAGATTTGGCAATTGAGGTAAATATCACACTAATGAAAAAGAAAAATAGATCAGTAACTGCCCCATGTATTCTTTTTAGTGTGATATTTACCTCTATTGTCATTGCGAATGCTGAGAGAGGAGTTTATAAAAAGTGGTGACTGTTATAATCCACACACCAATGGCATTATTGTAGACTGTGCACTGTATCTGAGAATTAGAACTGTTGAAATAATAAACTGACAGTAAACTGATTCTTATGCCCCGTACACACGATCGTTTTTCATGCCGTTAAAACTGCCATTTTAAAAAATGGCCCTGAAAAATGATCGTGTGTATGCTCCAGAGCATTTTTAACGACGTGAAAAACGGCCATTAACAATTCCGGACATGCTCTCTTTTTTCACGTCGTTTTTCATGTCGTTTTTTTTAACGACGTGAAAAACGATAGTGTGTATGCTTTCACGACGTGAAAAAAAACGCGCATGCTCAGAAGCAACTATGAGACGGGAGCGCTCGTTTTGGTAAAGCTAATGTTGGAAATGGAGATGGCACATTCGTCACGGTGGAATTAATAGCATCGTTTTAATGCTGCGCATTCTGTTCTTCTTTTGATAATGCTTTAAAATTACCCTCTTTTGATAATGACATTGAGAGTTATGCCAAACTTGTTTCTAAAGTAATTCCAAATTGCTCTAATGATTGTAAAATATTATTTATAAGCCACACCTCCCTCCTAAATAATACTAATAATAATAAAATAATGTAATTCTCCTTTTTTCTTTAAATTATATTTTACTATTGTGTTTTTTTTTGTGGCCTTTTTTTTATTATTTTGGCTTAAATTATTCTTGTGTAAAGTTACCACAACAACCTTCCAAATGTGTCTCATTTGGCCTCAGGTAGGTTTGTGTCCCCTGATAATAACAATAATATAATTTGAGATGTCCCTGCCTGCTCCCTAGCAAGCTCTCTTTTGAAATACAAATCACATAGTCAAGTTTTTTAAGGGCACTAAAAAATTTTTTATTTCAGAACATTAACAAATTAAAGTGGAAGGCAGCACTGGAGAGCCTGCTTGCATTTGTGCATCCCTTTGACCCCACAACAACCATCCAAGATGTCCAAACCAAAATAGAGATTAGATCCCCCAAAAAAAGGAGCCCAATCTTGTCTTGAGCTCCCAGAGGTCAGGAGCCACAGCAGATAAGTCCTATATGTCCCCAGTCTGTGGTACTACAGCAGGCATTATTTTCTCCTCTTCCTTGTAGCCTTCTCTCCAGCCTTCTCTGCAGCCTTGGTTGGTTTCTTCCTTGGAGGCTGGGGATCAGGAGGAGAGGTTGTGGCAGGAGGAGTAGTAGGAGGAGGAGGAGGAGTTGGAGGAGTAGGGACAACCTCCGTTATGTCCGTGTACCTAGTGAGTTCACCCAGCACGCCCTTATTGATGACTTTCAATAGCAGGGTCTCACTGTAAATTTTTTGCTGCAACTCCATTTGCCCTAGTTTGTGGGCGAGGACTGCGGCAAATCCCTCATCAACAGAGGGTGCCTCTCTGAGGGCCGCTGTTGCCTCTCTGAGGAAGGCCCTGGTTTCCTCCTCCACCTGCCTACCTCTCCTTGGCCCTCGTGGTTTAACTACCAGGGGAGGCATCTGGGCTCTTGTGCTGGGCCAAGCCTCCTCCTGGGTGCCACTGGGCCCAGCCTCCTCCTTGGTTCCACTGGGCCCTGCCTCCTCCTGATCCCCAACATCACCCTCTTCCTGGCTCTGCTCTGGCTGTAAAAAAAGAAAGGGAAATTATTTATTTTGCCACATCATCATTCACAGACATTGTTCACCTCTAGACATTGTTGAAATCAATGCCAAAAGTCATGTCATTTTCATTGATTCCGCATCCTGGTTTTGTTGTCTTGTGCACATAAAATTAGGCCACTACTGTATCTTGCTCTTCACAAACTTTATTGGTAGAAGTGTACATACCTTTAACAATACTAACATCTATTTAAATTCTACAATTTTGTAAGATATAAATATAGATATCAATACTTTACCTGGCTCCATATCTCCAAATCTGCCTCCTCAAGGACCTGATCTTGATCCTCAGAGGAAGCCAGAGCAGGGTTGACAGGAAGGCTGGAGGACTGGCTGCAGGGAAGGCTGGAGGGTTGGGTACAAGGAAGGCTGGATTGACCTCTGGGGGGAAGGGTGGAGAGAGATTCCCGCACTTCCAGCTGGTCATCCAGAAAAGCAAGCTTACTATAGTACCACAGACTGGGTTTATAAACCTTATCTGCTGGTGCACCTGACCTCTGGGACCTCAGGACCATAGTCCTCTGGGTCCTGTATGTCCCTCTGATGGTCGCAATTTTGTTTTTGACATCTTGGAGAGTTGTTGTGGGTATCTTTGTTTGCACAAATGCAAGCAGGCTCTCCAGTGCTGCTTTCCTGGCGTCTTTATTTTTATTAGCGCCACTTTTTGTTTGCCATAATATAGGGAGCTCTTGCCATTTGTCGATGAACTCCCCTATGAAGTCTGGGTTTTTAAAAGTATTCATGATATCTGTAAAAGCGAGAAACCAAAAAAATATATATATTTCAGGCAACATTCCTCAACTGTGCATTGTCTACATATTTTGAGCACACAAATCTCCTCGTCTGATGAACCTCAAAAAGTAAAATTGTTAGGTACCTTCGTCACGACGTTCGTTGCTAACTCCCTCTCCCGACAAATGAACATACTTCCCAGATATGGATCTTCACTTGATATACACAGCGCATGCGTGAAACTCCGCACGCTTTCCCCGCCCCTGACGTTCGATATTGTACTTTCCCCGCCCCTTCTCACTCGTAGTGCTGAACAAAACATGGCGGAGACACAGGTGGCTGAGATTACCTCTACAGAGGATGAAATTCCAGAGGAGCCCAAATCAAGACCCAGGAGATATAAGGCATCCAACATGTCATTCGAGGAAATGGTGGAGATGGTCGCCATTTTAAAGAAGGAGGATTATGATGCCAAGCATGGTCCGTATAAAAGGCCTAATCTGGTCAAGTCCAGAATTATGGGCAAAGTGGTCAAAAGTCTTCACAAAAAATTCGGGGTGTGCAGAACGAAGGAACAGCTCAGAAAACGATGGTCAGATCTGAAGTTGCGGGAGGCCGACCAATATAAAAGAATCAAGAAAGTTATATTAAAAAGTAAGTAATTTTTTTTTAGTTTCCATGGTACATATTATTTTCTTGTATTCTGTCGTGTATTTTTAACTTTCATATAGTACACTGAAAGATACCATCTTTCAGGTTCGTCCGCACAGTAAACGGACGTATTAAACCTCTTTCTCCGTACAGTTCCTCAAACGATGTTTTAGGATCATCCAGTGTGAACACCCATGTATTTTGGTTTATTTGGGGGAGTAAATTTGGGCCTCACTTATTTTTTGGGTGCTAATCCAAAGGACATTTGTTCGTTTGAAAAAACGATATGCATGGTAATGTTAAGGGAGTGAATGCTCAGCAGCTGATGAAACATCTGAACGCAGTAGTACAAGTGTGGGCCTAAAGCCAAAAAGCTTGAGGGTGTCACACACAGGTGATCCTGTGTAGATACTTTGGGGTGTTACAATGTGTCAAATTTGTGTTCAAAATGTATATGCTCTGGTTTGGGCTATGTATCCAATCATTTGTCCCGGTTGGCACAGGGGGTAAATTTTAAAATGGAGCATGCTTCAAAAGAATGATTACAAAGTATTTTTTCATGTTTCTTATCTTAGCAAAAATGAGTCGCTACTAATGAAACTATTCCTTTTTTTCAATCTCCCTAGGGATTCGAAAAGCTACCTCAGATGAGACAATAATTGCAACACCTACAACAATAGCCCCAGAACCCCAGGATGGAGAGGAATGTGATGTTGTGGAAGTGGAAAGTGGCACCACCACAGGTCAGAGAGAAACCAGACACATGCATGTTAAATAGATGTAGGCCTACATATTCTATCCTACATATTTCTTTTTACATTTAGGTGCAGTTCTGGCCGAAGACCCCAATAAGTTGACACATCACAGTGCCCAGATCCTGATCCAATACCTGATGGTCTGCTGTCGTGACCTCGAAAAAATTAAGGGAGACTTGCTAGAGATCAGGGCAAATACAAAGCGGGTGGAGGAAAGGCTCCAAAATATCATGGCTGTGCTTGGGCGTGTCTAATGTTTTTACACCAAATAAGGTTTTACTTGCAGAGTTTTATAAGTATTTTTGTTATTTTACCCTTTAATGACTAGCACATGTTTAGCTTTTTCAAAATTTTGACGAATATAGTTTGTTTATGCATGGCTGGTCATGCGTTTTAATACACCTGAAATTAAGGGAACATCCACATTTCTAAGGAAGTTTCCCACCTAAAAAAAGAAATAAAGGTATTTTTACATAACAAATAATTGTGGCTTCATTATGTAAATGTGGTGCTGAGTGAACTAATCAATGTTTGGTGTTTACACTGACAATGAAGGCTAATTAAAAGATTGTTTAATCCACATGGCAAAACAAGTGCACTAGGTAAACCTACCAGAAACATCAAACATTATACAATAAAAAATCCAAACCGATCTTTACTCAAGAAAAAGTTTTATTTTTTTGGTATAAAATTATTAAAGATTGTCTGGCATTTCAATGGCCCCCCTACCCATAAAATAGTCCACATATTGGTTACGGACCTCACGTCCGGTTGGGGGGGGCCAAGCCAGGACGGCCAGGTTCCAGGGCCACCAAAGTTTCTGCATTGATTAAAGAGGCCTCAGGCCCACTCAAAGATATATAACTCGTTGAATGCACCCTTAGGAAATTATGCAGCACACAGCACGTCATAACCACATGGTTCCATTTGTATGGGGCAAGGTGGATGGAGGTAAGGAAGAGGCGAGATCCCAAACGCATTTTCCACCACCCTTCTGGCTCTGGCCAGCCGATAATTGAACACCCTCCTCTCAGGGATGAGGGTGCGTTGCGGGAATGGCCTCATCAAATGGGGTCCCAGGCCAAACGCCTCATCCGCCACAAAGACAAAAGGTAGTCCCTCCACATTCTGCTCCGCTGGTGGCAAGGCCAGCAGATCCAAAAGGAGCCATTCTCCAAACTCCGTCTGGGCAAAAACTCCTCCATCAGACATCCTGCCATTCTTGCCAACGTCCACATAGAGGAACTCGTAGGTGGCCGACACCACTGCCATCATCACGACGCCGTGGAACCCCTTATAATTATAATAAAAGGATCCCGAATGGGGTGGTGGGACGACCCAAACATGTTTGCCGTCGATGGCTCCTCCACAGTTCGGAAAGTTCCATCGCTGGGCAAACTCGGAAGCCACATTCTGCCATTCATGTGGCGAAGAATGGAACTGTGGAATTAAAGAAATAATAAATTAATACTTGGAGCCAGAAACATTGAAAGCTGATTTCATACACACATTCATGGCCAACATTGGTAGAAACTGTTCAAAACATAAAAAATTGGAAGCAAGAAAAAACAAACAAACCAAAAAATTATGGGGGGGGGGGGTTGAAGATGAGTTGGGAATATCACACATGAAGGCTGTAGCACTCTGTATTGAAGTTAACAAAAATGAAACATTCCTAGGCAAAATTTAGGGTGCGTTTTGGGTAAAGCACCACGATGGAACATAGAATAAAAAACATGGAAATGACTAGGCAAGGTAGGTATGGCCCCAGGATAGCATGCTGGAGAGGTTAGGTAAGCCAAATTTACAGGTAGGCCTCAAACCCCAAACTTTAAATAATAAAACATGGGGAGAAAGGGGACATTCCCTGCAGCTAAGAATCATGTGAATTAGGGACTGCAAATAAAGCAAATTAAAAATATCCAAAAATAAAAACCATACAATGTGAATTTTTGAAGAAGAACACTTACCTTAATATAGTCCTCCTGCAAAACTTGAAGGATGGCAGAACAAGTCTCTGGTATAAAAATGTAGAAAAAGAAGTAAACGGGACTATAGCGGTGCTAGCGTTAATATTTAGACAACAGTGGAAGACTCAATTCATTAGATTAAAAAAGGGGATTTATCCATTTATTGAACAGGTAGTGCAAAATATTTAATAAAATTACATATGTATATATATAAGCGTTTTCACAAAATTTCAAAAATAGGGCATAGCTGATATGGTGGTTAGTTAGATGTTAAACCAAAGAGATCATACGTGGTCCCAACATGTTTCGCCCATCGGGGGCTTCGTCAGGGGAAGTATGTCTCAAATGTGAGAGTACATCGAACATAGCTGTTAAAATAGACAACAAAAGGATTCATATTAGCATATTGTAGATTGGTTTAAATAGAATTTAGAAGATCGATCTGTAAACAGGTCCACAGTTGGCAAAAAGAATAACGACTTACCACTATTAAAGCCCTAGATGAAATAAATGGGGGCGGAGACAAGAGAAACCTCTGCACGCTAATAGAGGAAGGAGAAGAATCTCCTCCTCGGTGTAAGACGTAGACGGAGCTCCGAGCATACAAACCCTCACAGTGACCGCTTAAGAGACCTAGCCAAAATAGATCAAGAGAATATATATAAATAGATAAATTAAATCAAATTAGAAAAAGAACCCCATTAGAGTTTAATAATTTAAATGAATATAATTAATATGTGAAAGCAATATAAAGGTAATAAGGTAAAAAATATATATTATAGTGGTCAATAAATTTTGATCTAATTGGGGTTAATGGTCCAGTTAGCCCAATCATTTATGGGGCAGATTAAGTCACTATTAGATTAGATATTCAGGTTATACTCACATTAAAATCAAAATTGAGAGAAAAAAAAAAGAAGAAAATAGAACGGATGAGGTGATGCCTGATTATCCACTGGATACAAAATATCCGATTAAGATGCATTCATAGGACATGAACCTTCAGAGAACTTTAGTCCAGTGAAGAGAAAGTTCCAGAAGATGAAATTATTCTAAAAGTCAAATATGTTGTATATTAATCAGTTATCCATAAAGGGACGTCTTGAGTAGAAACAGTAAGTGTATAATAAAAATAATCCATCATTAGGTATTGTCATAAATATGGAATTAGCATTGTGCGGTTTTTATATTTTTTTCATATTTTTTTCATATTATTTAAATTAGGTATAGATAAAATAATAAGGGAATGATCACTCTGCATGTTAGACAAAAACAGATTGAAGAGCCAATGGCCCAAACCAAGCTGTTAGTGTTGAATGAAGTAATACATTGTCTTGTGTATTATTAAACATACAGCATAACAATGCTTTTCGTCTGAAAGTATGACAAAAGGACATCTAATGAAGTAACAATCATAACAGTTTACAAAGCCCAAAGAATAAAGGGACTAGTAATATACAGGAGACAGTGTGTCAGATTCTCAGATAAGCAGCAGATGGTTACCTTAAAACAGAGTTGTGGATAAATGTCAGGCTGCCTCACCGAACCGCTCTGGTTGGTGTGCAGTCTGATAATGCCGGCTTTTGAGCGATCACCAACTCGGCCGGCGTCTGACGTCACCGGCGGAGTGCGGACGTGACAACGTTAGTGCGCATGCGCCCAGGGTCCCGAAGCTGTGCCAAAACTACAAGACACAGAATACCTAGCGCCCAGGGGAGGGGACTTGGTCTCACGCACCAACGTCATTAGAAACATAGTTTCCAATGAGGCGGAGCGGGATCATGTTGTAATGTATCATAGTATGGTAAAGCTTGGTGAGAATAGTAAAAACCAAATTCGGGGATAATGGGAATGCAGAAGCTGCAACAGAACGTGTGAGTTGGGCAGACCCAGCGATTGCCGGATATGCCCTGGGTGTCCGTATGAGGGCTGTAAGGAGCCCAGAGATTCCATCACAATCAGGCACCCTGTGCATGTTCTCATTGCAGACCCTCAGAGACCAAGGATGAAGTTGCTCTTTTGTCAATGATGGCGGGTACAGTTAACCAACCAAAAAAAAAGCCGTACCCGCCAACTTCCAGGGAGAAGTTACAGAACGATCTTGGAAAACAACATAATTCACATAATGTACATTGCACATGTTTAAATTTAAACATAAATCTTCGACATAAAGGACAATTTAGGAAAAAACATACTTATATAGAACATGACTAAATGAATGATAATTATTAGAAAATAAATTTAATATCGAACAATAACAGCAGTTTAATTTTATTTAACTAAATTAATTTAACAAATAAACATTAAGAAGGAAGAGGGGAAGGGGGTAAAAAAGGAAGGAAACAGAGGACTCCTAGAGCAGGGAAGAGGGGGGATGTGGACAACCTAGATCATTGCAAGTCAATGCAGGTCGGCCAATCATAGGAAAGGTCTAAAGCTAAGATTTTCGTTAAAGCCAGGGAAAACAGTTGCCTCTAGATTGTAAATCCAGCGAGCCTCTAATTGTAGCAAAGTTTTATCAACGCTTCCTCCTCTGACATGAGACGGAATATGTTCCAAAGCCATGAAACGTATATTTCTTGCATTAAAGTTATGAAAAGTACCAACATGGTGACTAACTGCTGTTTCCACTTTTCTCTTAAAGATAGGTTTAATATGGTCACGAATTCGCTTATAAAAGGGGCGCTTGGTTTTTCCTATATAGAATCCACCGCATTGGCAAATAGCCATATATACAATGCCCAGAGTTTGGCATGTAGTTTGATGTTTAGCACGGTGAATTTGACCATTGGGAAGTGTGCAGGTTGAACTGTTGAGTATAAATGGGCACATGTCACAGTGCCCACAAGCAAACGTTCCTGGGTTTAGGCATTTTATATCAGAGAGGGTTTCAAAGTGGCTATGAACCAGACTATCTTTCAGAGAGGGTGCCCGTTGGTAAGTTATTTGTGGTTTACTACCAATATATTTGTTAACTACTGGATCAGCAGACAGCAGAGGCCAGAAATTTTCCACAATCTTGCGGATTTTGAGATGTTCAGTAGAGTATCTTGTAATAATTCTTATTTGGTCGGTTTGAGTGGTAAGTTTTTGACCAAAAATAAGAGAGCTGCGATCTTGTTCACATACTCTCTTATAAGCTCTCTTCAAAACCGAATGACTGTAACCCCTATCTTTTAAACGAGCATATAGCTCGTCCGCAGCTTTTTTGAAATCTGCATCCCGGCTGCAGTTACGTTTGATGCGAAGGTATTGACTGTAGGGAATACTGGTTACAAGCGATGCAGGATGGAAGCTTGTCGCATGTAAGACAGTATTCCCAGCAGAGGGCTTTCTGTAGAGGGATGAGTGTAAAACACCATCCCTGTCCAGATGCAACATTAGATCAAGGAAACTAAGCTCTGTCTGACTGCAGGACATAGTAAATTTTAAATTAAATCGGTTTGAGGAGATCCCCTTCATAAAGAGATCAAGCTCATCCCTGTCACCTGACCAGAAAAAGAGGACATCGTCGATGTACCTGTACCAGGATATAATCCTGCCCAGGCACACCGACGGATCCTCAATGGAGAAAAGCTCCCTCTCCCACCCCCCCAGGTACAGGTTGGCATACGATGGGGCACACTTAGTCCCCATCGCGACCCCCTGCACCTGGAGGAAGTGGGAGAGTCCGAACATGAAAACATTATGCGTGAGTATAAATCTCAAAAGCTCGAGAACAAAGGAATTATAAATGGCTGAATTTGGTCCTCTTTCTAAAAGATGGCTCTGCACAACCGCAATCCCCTGATTGTGGGGGATGGCATTGTACAAACCCTCGATGTCCAAGGCTACAAGCCATGTTCCAATCGGAAGTATAATTCCCTCGATAATTTTTAACAAATCTATTGTATCCTTGACATAGGATGACAGGGCTACAACATGAGGTTGCAGGTAGTCGTCAATTAGTGCGCTAGCGTTTTCAAGTCTCTGGTATAATGATCCCCAGAGCCTGGGGGGATATGCCTGTGGAGAACTTAAGGTCCTGCAGGCTTCTCCCAGTAGCCAGGTATCGCAACGTGGCGATGAGCCTCTGCTCAGCACTGATGGCTTCCCGCATAACGGTGTCCTGCCTGGTAATATAGGGGGACACCAAAGCCAACAGCTGCTGAAATACGGGGTCAGACATCCTGAGAAAATTCCTGAAATCATCAGGATTATTCTCCCTGATCTCCCGCAACAAAGGCATGTGACAGAATTGGTGCCGCTGGAGCAACCAATTCTTGGTCCATGAACTCCTCCTGACCCTGCTCATGGCATGGAGTCGGGATACAGCATGAACCCCTGCACCAACTACAGCACGAACTCTACGATGAGTACGTAGCCGCAACATGGCTAGATAACGGTCGGCTGAACAGAACGAACTAGAAGAACGCACGGAAGAACAGCAAGGCCTATGAAGAACAAGCTGAAAAACACGAACGTGCAGAGCAGGCCGCACTGAATAAACAGATACAAACTGACTACAAGCAGTGCTAAACAGATACGAACCCACAGGCGCAAACTGAACTCCCGAAAACGATCTTCAAAGCACGAAGACTGAAAAGCGCGAATCGTCTCTCACCAAACTTTTACTAACACGCGGTAACACGGAATTAGCAAAAGCGTCCCAAAGGGTGGCGTCATTCGAACGGAACTTCCCCTTTATAGTGCCGTCGTACGTGTTGAACGTCACTGCGCTTTGCTTGATCGTTTTTTTTAATGATGGTGTGTACGCAAGGCAGGCTTGAGAGGAAACATGAAAAAAAACGAGGAGAAAAACGTCGGTTTAAAAAATTACATTAAAAACGATCGTGTGTACGGGGCATTTATTGTAGAAATAAGCATTACCATTGAGTATTGGTTTATTATGTTGCAATGACTAAATCTGTGTCTGTACAGTGCATGTTCAAACATTAATACCATAAATAATAACGTATTCGATTTTTCACTCCAGGAGTATATAATGAGTTTTAAAATTGTAGTGAAATGCTTAAATAATGCATTACAATTTAACTAAACCCATTCGATTTTAGACTAAAATGTATTGGAGATTTTAGTTGACTAAATACGACTAAAACTAAAACAATTGCAGATGACTAAAATGGGACTAAAACTAAAATGGCATTTTAGTCAAAAGACTAATGCCGCGTACACACGATCATTTTTCCCGTCGGGAAAAATTACATTTTTTTTTTTCGCCGAGAAAAACGATCGTCTGTGGGCTTTGTGCCGTTTTTCTCGTTGAGAAAAACGGCAGGAAAAACGACGAGAAAAATTAGAACATGTTCTAAATTTTCTCATCGTTTTTTCCATCATTTTTTTCCGCGGCAGTTTTCCCATAGGGAGACACTGCCGCGGAGCCCACAGACGGTCGTTTTTCTCGACAAAGAAAAAAATGACGGGAAAAACGGTCGTGTGTGGGGGAAAATGCCGTTCCCTCGTTTTTCATTTAATTTCATGTCGTGATTCACGGCGGTGTTTTCACCGCCGTGAATCACGATCGTGTGTACGCGGCATAAGACTAAAATGAATGTAGCACCCTCTACCATAGGTAGGTGCTAAAATAGTTTTTTTCTAGGGAAACTGTCAGTACAGGCAAATTTAGGCAGACCTATGCTTTAGGCTAGGCCTGCTTGTTTTGATCTGGGTCTGGGAGTGGTTAGTGTAGCAGTGGGTGTGACCACCTGTGCTCTGGTTCTGAGGCGCCTACCCTGCTTCCAGGGAGATTGTTCTGGAAGAGGGGCAGGGCTTAGTGCGTCACATGCTGCTGGGGAGGTTGTCGACCGAGAAAAGTAGGGGATGAAATACTAGGCAATTGCTGTAGGGCATCTGTGGGGTGTAGTGTCAAGTCGCTGTGGCCTGAGGGCGCAGGATTTGCAGGTCGGACTGACTGGGAGCAGTAGTCCATCTGTTACCACGTGCTATTAAACTGCTAGGCCGCCGGGGAGAGGTGCTGCAGACCTCTGGCCTAGTAACTGCACTCAAATAACATCATTCAAGTAATACTACAACAGTAACAAAGTACAGCCAGCCAGCTGGGGTTATTCAGATTGATCCCCTTTTGACATACTGAAGATGATGATCCAGGAATCTAACAGTTTTACAGTGAAAGATTTGTGCAGGAGGAGAAAAGTCCTGGGAGTGATATTCTGCAGATATTATTGGAGGTGGGAGAACAGACACAAAATACAAAAATAAATAAAAAATTAAGAAAAAGATCTCACAACCAAAGTTAAATAAAAACTGAAGTACAACTTAAAAAAAAATAATTAAAAATAAATAAATCATCCCTCTAGGGATCATATCAACATCTGCTGCAAAGGAGAACCAGAGAACATGACCTGTGTGCAAGGATCAAGTAATGCCCCTGAATATGTAGAAAATTGTTAACATTAAAGCACATGACAGAATTGTCTGTTTAGATCTCATTCCATCCCCAGTTCCACCTTGTTTTCCTGGAACACAATCTTAAGTTGATGCCAAACTCCATGTTTTAGTGAAGTTTAAATAGTTTGTTGGACGAAACTAGTCCAAACAAGCTATTTCCTTCACTAATTGATGTAGAGGCTGTTACAATGTATGAAATGTGTATGTATACTCAGCTACATGCAGTAGACAGGTCTGTGTTCTGGCAGCTGGACAGGCACTTCCTATCCTGCTCAGGGACAAAATTGAATTGGGCTTAGCATTGCTCAGCTTTTCACGTGACACTTTGTATTTCCTAAAGAAATACAAGACTTACTATGATTGGCTGATGTAGAGACGCAGGCAGATGAAGTCAATCTCTACCTTAGCTTCAGAGGAAGCTTTGCATTTATTCAGAAAAATACAAAGCTTTCAGTGAATGGCTGAGTAATACTCAGCCCAACTCAATTTTATTCTGGTAGTGGGACAGGAAGCACTAGCTGGGAGTGTTGACAACTTATATTACTCAGTAAGCAGCATATACAGGGCTATGGCAATTGATAGATAAATTAGATAGGTAAATAAAATGTTGGGTAAATAAAATCACACACATACACACACATAGGTTGAACTGAATGGACCTGTGTCTTTTTTTCTAACTTTTGTGACAGCAGGAAGGTAAAGTCACCTGGTTGCATCCAGGGGGGTAGATATATTTCGCCCAGATTCAGGCTTTACGCCGACTTATACAACTAGGTGGAGAGTTGTATAAGGCTAGTGGGCTCATGGATGACTCATACCTCTAGGGAGAGTGTGGGGCGTCGTACAGACAGGGAGTTGATGAGGCCAGCTGAAGCTTGTCAGCTCATTTAGGCCTCTATAAGAACTCCCAGATTCATTAGGTGTTAGCTCATGCCTGGAACCAGACCTGTGTGGACTGTCTAGGGAGAGTGAACCCCTGTGCGGTGAGACAAAGCCTGTGTGGCTATTTGCTTGGACATTTAAAACCAGGGACTTAGGGACTAGGACAGCACTAGGCTGATCCCAGTTGTTAGTTAGGAAACCTGTATGTTTAGTCTGAGGTCAAGTTGACCAGGATTTATTTTATTTATGTTTCTTTTGCTTTGCTGTGTTTTGTCACTGTAAATAGAAAAAAAACCACAACCTCCGTTTGCTGGGCCTGTTTTTGTCTGGGGAGCCCATCCCGGGGGTCACACACACCCGCTGCCGAGCTAACCCCCTCACACTTTATAAACCATGAAAGTTTACAATACAAAAATGTTAACACAATGATAACTATCAGTAAATGTGAGAAGACCAGGGCCGGCCCTACCATGGGACCCGGTGGTACCATTGTACCAGGCGGCACATTCAGGGGAGCGGCAAGTTGCCACTATCCAGTTCCGCCCACTCCACTCCCCCTGCACTCAGGGCTGGCGGTACCACTAGGCAGCCGCCTAGGGCGCAGCCATGGCCACTGGTTCCCTATCTCAATGTGTGACAGTAGTAGTCCTTGCCGCCGCGCAGTCCTGTGGAGGAAGAGGCACTGGGAGCTTGACGCAGCCTCGATCATCCAACAGTTGTTGGGTCAGTAGGTGGATCAATGTGCTCCCCTCCCCCGGCTCCTCCCCTTCTCCCGCGCTCTGCGAATCTCCTACCAAGTACCATGTGCAGAGCGCGGATAATGGCTGCCGCCGCCGCCGCCGCTGCTGAGCAGCTCCTTGAATTCCTCTCCAGGATGGACGGCCGTAGTGTGGAAGACGTAGGTACTGTGAATGACGGTCCGCTGCCCGACACTGACAGCATCCAGTGACGTCACTCCCTGAACGAGGGAGCCCGAACATCCCTGCTACCAGCCGCCCGTGATGACCTCACACACAGCCCTAATGCTATGATGCCATCTACTGTCTCCTGTCATCATCATGCTCCTCGTCATCCCCCTGTTCCTGGCATGATCCCACCACCCTACCTCTGAGGCCTGTCTTACATTTTATCACCCCCTGTCATCTCCATCCTCCCTGTCATCTTCCTACCACCCACCCCTGTCATCTCCATATTCCCTGTCATCTCCATATTCCCTGTCATCTCCATCCTCCCTGTCATCTTCCTACCACCCACCCCTGTCATCTTCATCCTCCCTGTCAGCTTCCTACCACCCACCCCTGTCATCTCTATCCTCCCTGTCAGCTTCCTACCACCCACCCCTGTCATCTCCATCCTCCCTGTCAGCTTCCTACCACCCACTCCTGTCATCTCCATCCTCCCTGTCAGCTTCCTACCACCCACTCCTGTCATCTCCATCCTCCCTGTCAGCTTCCTACCACCCACTCCTGTCATCTCCATCCTCCCTGTCAGCTTCCTACCACCCACCCCTGTCATCTCCATCCTCCCTGTCAGCTTCCTACCACCCACTCCTGTCATCTCCATCCTCCCTGTCAGCTTCCTACCACCCACTCCTGTCATCTCCATCCTCCCTGTCAGCTTCCTACCACCCACCCCTGTCATCTTCATCCTCCCTGTCAGCTTCCTACCACCCACTCCTGTCATCTCCATCCTCCCTGTCAGCTTCCTACCACCCACCCCTGTCGTCTTCATCCTCCCTATCAGCTTCCTACCACCCACCCCTGTCATCTCCATCCTCCCTGTCAGCTTCCTACCACCCACCCCTGTCATCTCCATCCTCCCTGTCAGCTTCCTACCACCCACCCCTGTCATCTCCATCCTCCCTGTCAGCTTCCTACCACCCACCCCTGTCATCTCCATATTCCCTGTCATCTCCATCCTCCCTGTCAGCTTCCTACCACCCACCCCTGTCATCTCCATCCCCCCTGTCAGCTTCCTACCACCCACCCCTGTCATCTCCATCCTCCCTGTAAGCTTCCTACCACCCACCCCTGTCATCTCCATCCTCCCTGTCATCTTCCTACCACCCCCTGTAATCTTCATCCTCCCTGTCAGCTTCCTACCACCCACCCACCCCTGTCATATTCCTACCACCCCCTGTAATCTTCATCCCCCCCTGCCAGCTTCCTACCACCCCACCCCCTTAATTTACTGGTGCACATCACATATGATGGACGCAGGGACATTTTTTTTTGGGGGGGGGGCGCACATAGCTGGTCTTGCCTAGGGCGCCAAATTGCCTAGCACCGGCCCTGCCTGCACTGTGAGGCAAATTGCCACTGGCCAGCCCGTTCCGCCCGCCAGCCCGTTCTGCCCGCTTCACTCCCCGCTGCACTGTGAGGCAAATTGTCGCCAACTCGTTCCGCCCGCTCCGCGCTTCACTGTGAGGCAAATTGACGCCCGCCTGCCAGCCAGCCTGCTCCGCTCCACCTGTTCTGCCCGCACGCTCAATTCACCTGGGCGTCGGGCCCAGGTAAAAGGAGCGTGCGGGCAGAACAGGGGAACAGTCAGCGGGCGTGACAGTCAGCAGGTGAGCGGGCTTGCTGGCCAATCAGCGGGCGGGGGAGCAGAGAGATGACATCATCTCTCACTGCCCGCCCTGCATCGCTGCAGTTCGGCCCCCACTGTGTGGGCAGCAGAGAGATTACATTATCTCTCTGCTGCCCTCCTTTACTCTGGGACACAGCAAGTGGCAATCCGTTATGTGTGGCAGGTGACGTCATGGCAAGTGACAATCTGCAATGTGTGGCAGATGACGTGGCAAGTGACAATCCGCTATGTGTGGCAGGTGACATTGTGGCAAGTGACAATCCGCAATGTGTGGCAGGTGACGTGGCAAGTGACAATCCGCTACGTGTAGCAGGTGACGTGGCAAGTGACAATCTGCAACATGTGGCATGTGACGTCGTGGCAAGTGAAAATCCGCAATGTGTGGCAGGTGGCGTTGTGGCAAGTGACAATCCCCTACGTGTGGTAGGTGACGTGGCAAGTGACAATCTGCAACGTGTGGCAGGTGACATCATGGCAAGTGGCAATCCGCAATGTGTGACAGGTGGCACGTGACAATCTGCTACATGTGGCAGGTGACGTGGCAAGTGACAATCAGCTACGTGTAGCAGGTGACATCGTGGCAAGTGACAATCCGCAATGTGTGGCAGGTGACAATGTGCATCTGAAGGCAGGTGACGTTGGCAAGTGACACGCTCGGGGCTCCCACTGATTCTGCAATAATGGTGAGTTGAACTATTTTATTTTATATAACAATGTAATAATAGAAATAATGCACTTGAAGCATTTTTATTATTATTATTTTTTTACTAGTAATGGTAGTGATCTGAGATTTTTTTTTGGCGAGACTGCGACATTGCGGTGGACAGGTCGGACACTTTTGACACATTTTTGGGACCATTGACATCTATACAGCGATCTGTGCTATAAAAATGCACTGATTACTGTGTAAATGTCACTGTTAGGGAAGGGGTTAAATGTGTTTCCTGGGAGGTGTTTCTAACAGTGGGGGGGGATGGGAATGACTGGAGGAGGAGAGAAATCTCTGTTCCTAATCACTAGGAACAGCAGATCTGTCTCTCCTCCCCTGTCAGAATGGGGATCTGTCTATTTACATTGACAGTTCCCCGTTCTGGCTCTCTGTGGACCGATCGTGGGTGGACGGCTGACATTGCGGCCGCCGGCCAGGCACAGGTCCTTTTATACTCCTATATACATGTATAGAGCCATGACAGGTCCTTTTTATACTCCTACATACATGTATAGAGCCATGACAGGTCCTCTTTATACTCCTACATACATGTATAGAGCCATGACAGGTCCTCTTTATACTTCTACATAGATGTATAGAGCCATGACAGGTCCTCTTTATACTCCTACATACATGTATAGAGCCATGACAGGTCCTCTTTATACTCCTACATACATGTATAGAGCCATGACAGGTCCTCTTTATACTTCTACATAGATGTATAGAGCCATGACAGGTCCTCTTTATACTCCTACATACATGTATAGAGCCATGACAGGTCCTCTTTATACTTCTACATAGATGTATAGAGCCATGACAGGTCCTCTTTATACTCCTACATACATGTATAGAGCCATGACAGGTCCTCATTATACTTCTATATACACGCATAATGCCATGATGGTCCTCTTTATACTCCTATACATGAATAGAGCCATAACAGGTCCATTTTATAGAGCCATGACAGGTCCTCTATATACTCCTTTACATGTATAGAGCCATGACAGTTCCTCTTTATTTATCATATCAAATAATGGATGTGGGGGCATTTCGGTGTGCGTGATTTTTTATTTTATTTGGGGGGGGGGCAGCATTTCATTCTTGGTACCAGGCAGCACAATGTCTTGGGCCGGCACTGGAGAAGACTGTAAGCTTATTCAGGGAAGGGACTGTTGTGGATGTACAAGTATGTAAAGCGCTGTATAAGATGTCAGCGCTAAATAAATTCCAGTAATAAATAGGTTTAGTTTGACCATTCAATACTACAGATGCAGCATCAATGAGCCTAATACACAGCCTATAATGTAATCTATGATGATGATGATAATAATAATAATGCAAGCATGAGATACTGGGTTTAATTTGCTAAAGGAGTAGAAGCCATTCACTAAGGAAAATGTATGTTCACTTTGAATAAGATAAAGATGTGTTTACTTTAAATACCCAATAGTGGGTATTCAGTGAAGATCCTGTATTTTTTTTATTTAAAAAGAGGGGCCTTTAGCACCCAAGCTAAAGGGCACCCACATGGCCTATGAACAGCAGGATTGGTTGCAGGTCTTTCCTTTTTTGTGACCCTCTCGCTGAAGTGCCCTAGGTGTCCAGTGTCCACCCCTTCCCTTCAGGCTGGCACTGTCTAGGTCAGTAGCCTATATCATTTTAGTAAATCAATCCCAATTTCAGCACAAACTCTACATATAACTGACAGAAACAGGACAGTGGAGGGTTAACAGTGTTACACAGATATCAGTGAAATTATACTAGCACAATACACAGCTTAGACATTTAATGAATTGTATCTACATGCTTTCCTCCTGCAATCTATCAACTTACCATTTTGTCATGCAGAGGTGGGGAAGCTGGGTAGCTGTAAGAGTATGCTCCTGCAGGCAGAGGGTGTCTGTCTCCTAAAAAATCATACTAAATAAAGAGAGATTGGAGATTTTATAAATTTTAATTACCCTTTCTCAGGTGCAAAAAATATCTGCTTCAGTTTATATACACATTAAGGCCGGGTTCACACTTGTCCGACAAACACTCCGACATTGGGAGCTCATGTCGCATGACGTGTGAAAATCAATGTTTCCCTATGGGACCCATCTTAACTGGTCCGACACATGTCGGTCCGACTTTGAAGATGCTCCCTGTACTACTTTGGTCCGACTTTGATCCTACTTCAGTCCATTGACTATCATTGAAGTCGGATCAAAGTCGGACCGCGGTCTTGCATGATCCGACTTTGGCATGCAACTTGTGCTCTGCTGATCATGAGGGGGAACTCCACGCCAAATTTTAAATAAAAACCGGCATGGGTTCACCCTCCAAGAGCATACCAGGCCCTTCGGTCTGGTCTGGATTTTAAGGGGACCCCTACGACGAAAAAACGGCGTGGGGTCCCCCCAAAATCCATACCAGACCCTTATCCGAGCACGCAACCTCGCAGGCAGCAGGAAAAGAGGGGGGGGACGAGAGAGTGCCCCCCCTCCCTCCTGAACCGTACCAGGCCGCATGCCCTCAAAAGAGCTGGAAGAAGTTAGCGGAAAAGCCCGGCAGAAGGAAAAAGGCACCGGAGAGCAGAAGACCCCCGAAGTCGGAAGAAGAGACCCCCGAAGTCGGAAGAGACCCCCGGAGTCGGAGGAGACCCCCGGAGCTGTGTAATAAATTACTTTAAAAACCTCTGTGTTTTTTATGGATTTTTATTTCCACCAGGTGAATGGGTAGGGGTACGATGAAGGGTGGGGGGCCGGGATCTGGGGGCCCCCTTATTAAAGGGGGCTCCTGGATTCCGATATGCCCCCCACCCACAGACCCCGACAACCAACGGCCAGGGTTGTCGGGAAGAGGCCCTTGTCCCCATCAACATGGGGGCAGGGTGCTTTGGGGTGGGGGGGCCGCAGGTTGCCCCCCTGCCCCAAAGCACCAAACCCCCCATGTTGAGGGCATGCTGCCTGGTATGGTTCAGGAGGGAGGTGGGGCCGCTCTCTTGTCCTCCCCTCTTTTCCTGCGGCCTGCCAGGTTGCGTGCTCGGATAAGGGTCTGGTTTGGATTTTGAGGGGGACCCCCACGCCGTTTTTCGGCTTGGGGGTTCCTCTTAAAATCCATACCAGACCGAAGGGCCTGGTATGCTTCTGGAGGGGAACCCATGCCGGTTTTTTATTTAAAATTTGGCGTGGAGTTCCCCCTCAAGATTCATACCAAACACAGTGCCTGGTATTGGCGGGGATCCAAGTCGGATCCCCGTTCATTGAAAGTCGGACGTATGTTGGCTTCAAGTCGCAGGGCAAAGTCGGAGATCCAAAGTAGGACGGCTGTCATGTCGCACAAGTGTGAACCCGGTCTGAAGCATACTTTAACGTTTGAATCTATCCCTTTAGACTAAAATATATTTTGTAAGTTTCCGATTGTATGCATTGTTGTTTCATATTATATATACAGTATCTCACAAAAGTGAGTTCACACCCTCACATTTTTGTAAATATTTTATTAGATCTTTTCATGTGACAACACTGAGGAAATGACACTTTGCTACAATGTAAAGTAGTGAGTGTACAGCTTGTATAACAGGTTATTTTGAGAGGACAGCAAATTTACACTAACACACAGCCATTAATGTCTAAACCGCTGGCAACAAAAGTGAGTACACACCTAAGTGAAAATGTCCAAATTAGGCCCAATTAGCCATTTTCCCTCCCATTGTCATGTGACTCAGTGTTACTAGCTCTCAGGTGTGAATGGGGAGCAGTTGTGTTAAATTTGGTGTTATCGCTCTCACTCTCTCATACTGGTCACTGGAAGTTCAACGTGGCACCTCATGGCAAAGAACTCTCTGAGGATCTGAAAAAAATAATTGTTGATCTACATAAAGATGGCCTAGGGCCCTAGGCTATAAGAAGATTGCCAAGACACTGAAACAGAGCTGCAGCACAGTGGCCAAGACCATACAGCTGGTTTAACCGGTTGAGGTCGACCAAAGAAGTTGAGTGCACATGCTCAGCGTTGTATCCAGAGGTTGACTTTGGGAAATAGATGTTTGAGTGCTGCCAGCATTTCTGCAGGGGTTGAAGGGGTGGGGGCTAAGCCTGTCAGTGCCCAGACCATACACCGCAGACTGCATCAAATTGGTCTGAATGGCTGTCACTCCAGAAGGAAGCCTCTTTTAAAAATGATGCCCAAGAAAGCCTGCAAACAGTTTGCTAAAGACAAGCAGACTAAGGACATGGATTACTGGAACACATGTCCTGTGGTCTGATGAGACCAAGATAAACAGTTTTGGTTCAGATGGTGTCAAGCGTGTGTGGGGGCAATCAGGTGAGGAGTACAAAGACAAGTGTGTCTTGCCTACAGTCAAGCATGGTGGAGGGAGAGTCATGGTCTGGGTCTGCATGAGTGCTGCCGGCACTGGGGAGCTACAGTTCCTTGAGGGAACCATGAATGCTTACATGTACTGTGACATACTGAAGCAGAGCATGATCCCCTCCCTTCGGAGACTGGGACGCAGGGCAGTATTCCAACATGATAACAACCCCAAACACACCTCTAAGACGACCACTGCCTTGCTAAAGAAGTTGGATAAATGTGATGGACTGGCCAAGCATGTCTCCACACCTAAACCCTAATAGCTTCTGTGGGGCATCCTCTAACAGAAGGCGGAGGAGCGCAAGGTCTCTAACATCCAGCAGCTCCGTGATGTTGTCATGGAGAAGTGGAAGAGGACTCCAGTAGAACCTGTGAAGCTCTAGTGAACTCCATGCCCAAGAGGGTTAAGGCAATGGTGGAAAATAATGGTGGTCACACAAAATATTGACACTTTCACATAGGGGTGTACTCACTTTTGTTGCCAGAAGTTTAGACATTAATTTCTGTGTTGAGTTATTTTGAGGGGACAGCAAATGTACACTGTTATACAAGCTGTACACTCACTACTTTACATTGTAGCAAAGTGTAATTTCTTCAGTGTTGTCACATGAAAAGGTAATAAAATATTTACAAAAATGTGAGGTGTTCACTTACTTTTGTGAGATACTGTATGTTTCTGTACCTACGTCAGACATATAAGCATAATGATAAATGCATAATCCATATATTGGAATTGCCTCATTTTGGAAATCCAAAGTCCAAGGAAGAGCAAAAATTCAGGAAAACTGATCAGCTATGCACTGCCTAGTAAGTCAATGCAGAATTGTTTACTGTTCAGGCCTGTTCAAAAAACAATGGAGAAAATGTTGCCATTGACAACAGTTCTACTTTGTATTCCCATCTTTATTAATTAGCTTCTATGACTTCTATGACATTAAAGCCTAATACCTAGTACACACGATGAGAGAATCAGATGAAAAATACCGCTTTTTGAGCGATCAACCGATAATCTGATTGTTAGTACACATAATTCGAGAGCCGATCAGTTCATGCAAAATCATCCGAAGGGACAAGCACAAAAAATTTTCTCAGAAGATAACAGAATTAACTACATTGATTTAATCAGTACAGTATTCATTCTGAAAAAAAAAAACAAGTGACCAAGAACGCGCATTGCTCTGAAACTAAATAGAAGTTGTATTCTGTCTTAGGAGAATTTTTGTGACTCTAGTGACCTATTCGTTTTCGATAAAAGACTAGCATGCAAAAAAATACAGGTGATCATTCGTCTGATACGCTCATCATGTTTACCAGGCCTAACTTCAGGCAATAAAGAATTTGGTGTAAACTCCATATAGTGGAGTATAATACAGGACACAGGAAACATTTTATAGACCTTGGGTTATAGGTTGCTACCTTCAGGTGATTGTACTCTGGAAAAGCTTTCCCTAAAGTCCAAATATAACCTTTGCTTGTTAGCAAGAACACAGAGGAGAGTAGGGTGGGACCTGTGTTCTGTACTGTACTCAAAGGTAAGTAATATACAGGTAAGTCAAAATTCCTCTCATCTTTGGTGGATATTTATCTTATTGTTTGGGTAAAATAGAATTTACTCAGTCAATTTGCAGCATTTCAATTTATGTTCTGTTTCAAATCAACTGTATGTAAACACACTGCAAAATATTCTCCCATGAGAAATAAATTTAAAAGGCTGAAAAAAAATAAAAACTATGTGGCTCACGCACAAAGTTAAAAAAGCTATAAAGAACAAGAAAAGAGCATTACAAAAAATAAAAATGAAGGAACACTATCATCATTTAAACGTTACAAAGAATATATCAGAATATGTAAAAAGGAAATCAAGACCATAAAAATTTTAAACGAACAACAGGTTACATAAGAGTTGAACAAACAAAAAAAAATACATTAAATATATTAAATAGTAAAAAGGTCAGGTCTATCACTTTACATGATAATTTTGAGTTGAAGACTGGGGACAAAGACAAGGCAAATTCATAAAATACCTTCTTTAGCTCTGTGTATACAAAGGAAAATGGGGGCGTTTAGGTCCTTAATGGGTATAGTATTGACATAGACTCAAGTGATCCACAATGGCTCAAAATGTATGTAGTCCAGAAACAGTTAGACAAAAAATTGTTGGATAAAGCACCAATTCGCTTACACCCACGTGTCCTCAAAGAGTTGAGCTCTGTTATTTCAAAGCAATTGTTTCTTATTTTTAATGACTGTCATAATACAACTAAATTAGCAGGCCAATGTGGTGCCTATATTTAAAAATGGGATCAAAATCTTTACCAATTAACTTCAGGCTAGTTAGTTTAACTCTTATAGTTGGGATGGGTTGTAACATTTCTTTGTTTTGACTTTTTGGGATACATTGCTTCTCACCGAGGAATACAGCTTGCCTCTTTGGTGTATCATTGTTGAAATAATCAAGACCAATCCGTAATAAAGACAAAGGGATCACCTTTCAAGAGTGGCATGGAAGCTCCCCTTTTTGGTGTGGTTACACCTCTTGCCTGGTCGACTCATAGGACATAAGCCTTATTGAGTCCACATGTCCTGGTAAGCCTCTTCCATATTGGTGGTGGATCTTTTTCATGCATGTGATCATTATTGCTGGCATTGGGACTCCATTGCCCTTCCTTGGACTACTCACAGGAACATTGTTTTTGTCTTTGGCACGTCAGCAATGAATCCATTGGGCATTTTCTCCTTTGTACCTTAGTAATTTAGATTTATTGGACATTTTCTTAGCACTAATATGTTTTTCATTCTTGTGTTCACATTCATGCACATATGTGATATCTATTGGATATTTATTTTTGCTCTCTTTGCACTTTTAACCTATTCAACAATTTTCTTTCGCCTTGGAATTTTATGACCCTTCTCGTTTGACTTTTGATAATAAATTGATGTCAATTTATTTTGGAATTTTATATTACACATAGCACAGTGAACGTTCAGTTGCACTTGCTATATACTTACCAATACCCTAAAAACTTTTTTCTCACTTTTAGTGCTGCACTTATTTTGTCATTTACTATGGATTCACAAAAGACCAAAGTTGTCAGACAAATCTGATTCCTTTTTATGAGGTAAACAAAAACTTAGACAAAGTAATTGTGGATATAGTAGTATACTTGGATTTTGCAAAAGCATTTGACACAGTTGCCCACAAACAATTACTGTATAAGTTAAAGTCCACAGCTTTAGATACTGTATTTATTGGCGTATAACACTCAATTTTTTACCCTGAAAATAGAGGGTAAACTGTGCCTGCGTGTTATATGCAGGGAGCTGTGGAAAGTTTTTTTCCTGAAACTTCCCTCTTAAAGTTAGGGTGCGTGTTATACGCCTGTGCGTATTATACGCCGATAAATAGGGTAATTCAGTTTGTAAGAGAGTAATGATTAATGATTCATACACTGAATGGTCCAAGATTTTTAGTGGTGTACCTCAAGGTTCGGTGTTGTGTTTATTTATAATACTTACATATTTGTAAATGATATAGCGTCTGGGATTTAAAGTACCATTTCAATTATTAGCGGCGAGATTGACCATAACAAAATTATGGAAATCTACTGATGCACCAAATGAAGTTATTATACGGCTCAATACGCAAGCCCAATATTAGCATATGTTAGCATATAAAAATGACAACACAACCAAGTTTAGAAAACTTTGGCAAATTTGGACTGATCATCCTAGAGCTTCTAACTCTCTAAAAGAATTGATTCGCAATTTGTGAATCACAAACCAATATTCTTCCAATGAGTGACATTGAGGTTTCAAGTCCTTCTCTTCTAATTCCTCTAGGTTTACTAATTATTGTTATAGCATTCCCTTGTGTCTGTTTACAGCTAGTACCCATTGGGGTAAACAGGGACTCACCTTAACCACTTAACGACCGCCCACTGTAAATATACGTCGGCAGAATGGCACGGACAGGCACAATCATGTACCTGTACGTGCCTGCCTTCGTATGGGTGGGGGGTCCAATCGGACCCCCCTCCGGTACAGTGAGCATCCGGGATCGCTTTGGGAATGATCCGTGATGAGGGGGCCACCATTCGATTCTGGCCACCCCCTCGCGATCGCTCCCGGCGAATCAAATGCTTCCTCTGCCTGTGTAATGTTTACACAGGCAGGAGGAAGTGATGTCATCCCTCATGCGGCGCTCACATATACCGAGCGCCGCATGAGAGAAGACACAGAGGTTAGTGCACAAACACTACACTAACACCAGCACACATAGGTACATAAATCGCCCCCCCAGATCACCCCCCAGCCCCCAGTCACAGTGTCACTGATTGCAGTGACCATTTATTTACTGATCACTGCAATCAGTGACATTTGTGACTGTAAAAGTGTCAGGGCAGTTAGTTTTAGGTCCAGTGTAGCCCCCTAACCCCCCCTAATAAAGGTTTAACCCCTTGATCGCCCCCCAGGTAACCCTTTCACCCCCTAGCACCGCCGCCACTAAGCGATCGTTTTTCTGATCGCTGTTTTAGTGTCGGTGATGCCGATAGGTAGCCAGTTATTTTTTTTAGGTTCGCCGCAGGTTTTTACAGCGTCGGGTACCCCCATATATTACCTAATAAAGGTTTAACCCCTTGATCGCCCCCCCAGGTAACCCTTTCACCCGTGTCACTAAGCGATCGTTTTTCTGATCCCTGTCTTAGTGTCGGTGATGCCGATAGGTAGCCAGTTATTTTTTTTAGGTTCGCCGCAGGTTTTTATAGCGTCGGGTACCCCCATATATTACCTAATAAAGGTTTAACCCCTTGATCGCCCCCCAGGTAACCCTTTCACCCCCTAGCACCGCTGTCACTAAGCAATCGTTTTTCTGATCACTGTCTTAGTGTCGGTGATGCCGATAGGTAGCCAGTTATTTTTTTTAGGTTCGCCGCAGGTTTTTATAGCATCGGGTACCCCCATATATTACCTAATAAAGGTTTAATCCCTTGATCGCCCCCCCAGGTAACCCTTTCACCCCATTTTGCCAGTGTCACTAAGCAATCGTTTGTTCTGATCGCTGTCTTAGTGTCGGTGATGCCGATAGGTAGCCAGTTATTTTTTTTAGGTTCGCCGCAGGTTTTTATAGCGTCGGGTACCCCCATATATTACCTAATAAAGGTTTAACCCCTTGATCGCCCCCCAGGTAACCCTTTCACCCCCTTTTGCCAGTGTCACTAAGCGATCGTTTTTCTGATCGCTGTCTTAGTGTCGGTGATGCCGATAGGTAGCCAGTTATTTTTTTTAGGTTCGCTGCAGGTTTTTATAGCGTCGGGTACCCCCATATATTACCTAATAAAGGTTTAACCCCCTGATTGCCCCTAGTTAACCCTTTCACCAGTGATCACCATATAAGTGTTACGGGTGACGCTGGTTAGTTAGTTTGCTTTTTATAGTGTCAGGGAACCCGCCGTATATAACCCAATAAAGGTTTAACCCCCTGATCGCCCGGCGGGTGATATCAATTAGGTTTTAGCATCAGAGAGGGTCTGTGTCGCCCCAGGCAGCATCAGGTTAGTGCCAGTAACGCTAACACCCACGCGTGAAGCATACACCACCCTTAGTGGTATAGTATCTGATCTGATCAGATCTATACTAGCGTCCCCAGCAATTTAGGGTTCCCAAAAACGTAGTGTTAGCGGGATCAGCCCAGATACCTGCTAGCACCTGCGTTTTGCCCCTCTGTCCAGCCCAGGCCACCCAAGTGCAGTATCGATCGATCACTGTCACTTACAAAACACAACACACATAACTGCAGCGTTCGCAGAGATAGGCCTGATCCCTGCGACTCCAGTGCTGTAGGAGGTGATTTCACCACCACAGTTAAAAAAAAAGCATATATGCCGAAGCATTGGGGCAGCAGGGGCGGAGGAGCGATTTTGCTCCTAATGCCACGTACATACGGTCGAAATTCTGACGGAGGCTTGCCCGTGGAAAAGTCCGACCATGTGTGTGCGGCATAACTTTTGCGGGAGGATGCCCCCATGCTTCGGCATATATAAATGGTGCATGTATGCCCATCATTAGAAGTGGGTGAATGAAGGGAGATATTCTAATGGTGGGCATACCCACCGATCAATCTCTTTTTTTCGTTCAGCCAACAGGCTGCATGAAAAAAAAGATTACAATACATGTCCAACAAGGACCAGCAACGTACTGGTATGTTGGTGGACTTTGAATGGTTATACCAGATTGATGCCTGCGGGTTTAGGTATCATCTTGGTATCATTCTTTTCAGCCAGCGGCCGGCTTTCATGTAAAAGCAATCCTAGTGGCTAATTAGCCTCTGGACTGCTTTTACAAGCAGTGGTAGAGAATGACCCCCCCGGATATAAAAAGCGCCATTGGGAAATTGGGAAAGCATTTTATCACACCGATCTGGTGTGGTCAGATGCTTTGAGGGCAGAGGAAAGATCTAGGGTCTAATAGACCCCAGTTTTTTCAAAAAAAGAGTACCTGTCACTACCTATTGCTATCATAGGGGATATTTACATTCCCTGAGATAACAATAAAAATTATGGAAGCAACAGTTTAAAAATAAAATAAAAAAGCAAAATTGATAATAATAAAAAAAAAAGCACCCCTTGTCCTGCCCTGCTCTTGCGCAATGGCGAACGCAAGCGTCGGTCTGGCGTCATATGTAAACAGCAATTGCACCATGCATGTGAGGTATAACCGCGAAGGTCAGATCGAGGGAAGTCATTTTAGCAGTAGACCTCCTCTGTAAATCTAACGTGGTAACCTGTAAAGGCTTTGAAAGGCTTTTAAAAATGTATATAGTTTGTCGCCAATGCGCGTTTTTGCGAAATTTAAAAGCATGTCGTGTTTGGTATCTATGTACTCGGCCTAAGATCATCTTTTTTATTTCATCAATCATTTGGGCAATATAGTGTGTTTTAGTGCATTAAAATAAAAAAAAGTGCATTTTTTCCCCAAAAAATGCGTTTGAAAAATCGCTGTGCAAATACTGTGTAGAAAAAAAAATGCAACACCCACCATTTTAATCTGTAGGGCCTTTGCTTTAAAAAAATATATAATGTTTGGGGGTTCAACATAATTTTCTTGCAAAAAAATAAATATGTTTTCATGTAAACAAAAAGTGTCAGAAAGGGCTTTGTCTTCAAGTGGTTAGAAGAGTGGATGTAAGCTTCCTAATGTTGTGTATAAAATGCCAGGACAGTTCAAAACCCCCCCAAATGACCCCATTTTGGAAAGTAGACACCCCAAGCTATATACTGAGAGGCATGTCGAGTCCATTGAATATTTTATATGTTGACACAAGTTGCGGAAAAAAGAAACATTTTTATTATTTTTTTTGCACAAAGTTGTCACTAAATTATATATTGCTCAAACATGCCATGGGCATATGTGGAATTACACCCCAAAATACATTCTGTTGCTTCTCCTGAGTACAGGGATATCACATGTGTGAGACTTTTTGGGAGCCTAGCCGCGTACGGGACCCCAAAAACCAAGCACCGCCTTCAGGCTTTCTAAGGGTGTAAATTTTTGATTTCACTCCTCACTGCCTATCACAGTTTCGGAGGCCATGGAATGCCCAGATGGCACAAAACCCCCCCCCAAATGACCCCATTTTGGAAAGTAGACACCCCAAGCTATTTGCTGAGAGGTATGGTGAGTATTTTGCAGATCTCGCTTTTTGTCACAAAGTTTTGAAAATTGAAAAAAATAAAAATATTTTCTTTCTTCATTTTCAAAAACAAATGAGAGCTGTAAAATACTCACCATGCCTCTCAGAAAATAGCTTGGGGTGTCTACTTTCCAAAATGGGGTCATTTGGGGGGGTTTTGTGCTATTTTGGCATTTTATGGCCTTCGAAACTGTGATAGGTAGTGAGCAGTGAAATCAAAAATTTGTGCCCTTAGAAATCCTGAAGGCGGCGCTTGGTTTTCGGGGTCCCGTACGCGGCTAGGCTCCTAAAAAGTCCCACACATGTGGTATCCCCGTACTCAGGAGAAGCAGCAAAATGTATTTTGGGGTGCAATTTCACATATAACCATGGCATGTGTGAGCAATATATCATTTAGTGACAACTTTTTTTTTTTTTTGGCATTATTCAATCACTTGGGACAAAAAAAAAATATATTCAATGGGCTCAACATGCCTCTCAGCAATTTCCTTGGGGTGTCTACTTTCTAAAATGGGAACATTTGGGGGGGGGGGTTGTACTGCCCTGCCATTTTAGAACCTCAAGAAATGAGATAGGCAGTCATAAATTAAAAGCTGTGTAAATTCCAGAAAATGTACCCTAGTTTGTAGACGCTATAACTTTTGCGCAAACCAATAAATATACGCTTATTGACATTTTTTTTACTAAAGACATGTGGCTGAATACATTTTGGCCTAAATGTATGGCTAAAATTGAGTTTATTCGATTTTTCTTATAACAAAAAGTAGAAAATATCATTTTTTTTCAAAATTTTCAGTCTTTTTCCGTTTATATCGCAAAAAATAAAAATCGCAGAGGCAATCAAATACCATTAAAAGAAAGCTCTATTTGTGGGAAGAAAAGGACACAAATTTTGTTTGGGTACAACATTGCATGTCCGCACAATTTCCAGTTAAAACAGCGCAGTGCCAAATTCTGAAAACACCTCTGGTCCTTTAGCTACAAAATGGTCCGGGCTTAAGTGGTTAAACTATTTCCGAGCACTACCCATTCCAATACCGTCTAAATTCTTTAAACAAGTAAACGTCAAAATTAAATAATTTAATCTGGCAGGGAAAAAAAACAAGAATTGCACAAACGATTTTAACCACAGCAAAAAAGAAAGGCGGCATGAATCTGCCTGAAATTTACCAATATCATACTGCCTCATTCCTAGATCAGATGAAGTATTTGTTCATCCGTAATACAGAGAAATTTTGTCTGAATATTGAAAAAGAAGTAACCAAAGGGCATGATCTACAGTGCCCTGCAAAAGTATTTACCCCCTTGGCATTTTTTGTGTTTTGTTGCCTCACAACCTGGATTTAACATGGATTGTTTGAGGATTTGCATCATTTAATTTACAGAACATGCCCACAACTTTGCAGATGTTTTTTTTATTTTATTTTATTGTGAAGCGAACAACAAATAGGACAAAATAACAGAAAAAGTCAATGCGCATAACTATTCACCCCCCTAAAGCCAATACTTTGTAGAGCCACCTTTTTGCGGCTATCACAGCTCCAAGTCGCATTGGATAAGTCTCTATGTCGAGCTTGCCACACCTTACCACTGAGATTTTTGCCCATTCCTCCTTGCAAAACTGCTCCAGCTCCTTCAAGTTGAATGGTTTGCGCTTGTGGACAGCAATCTTTAAGTCTGACTACAGATTTTCTATTGGATTGAGGACTGGGCTTTGACTAGGCAATTCCAGCACATTTACATGTTTCCCCATTTAACCACTCAAGTGTTGCTTTAGCAGTGTGTTTGGGGGTCATTGTCCTAGCCTCAAATCACACACAGAGTGGTACAGGTTTTTCTCAAGAATATCCCTATATTTAGCACCATCCATCTTTCCTTCAACTCTGACCAGTTTCCCAGCCCCGACTGCTGAAAAACATCCCCACAACATGAACACTGTGGGGATGGTGTTCTTTGGATGATGTGATGTGTTGTGTTGGGTTTGTGCATGGCAGCATTTTCTTTGATGGCCAAAAAGTAAAATTTTAGTCTCATCAGACCAGAGCACCTTCCTACATACATTTTGGAAGTCTCCCACATGCCTTTTCACAAACTCAAAACGTGCCATTTTGTTTTTTGCTGAAAGTAATGGCTTTCTTCTGGCCACTCTGCCATAAAGCCCAACTCTATGGAGTTTATGGCTTATTGTCATCCTATGTACAGATACTCAAGTCTCTGCTGTGGAACTCTGCAGCTCCTCCAGGGTTACCTTAGGTCTCTGTGCTGCCTCTCTGATTAATGCCCTCCTTGCCCGGTCCGTGAGTATTGGTGTGCGGCCGTCTCTTGGCAGGTTTGCTGTTGTGCCATGTTCTTTACATTTGGTTATGATAGACTTGATGGTGCTCCTGGGAATAATCAAAGATTTGGATATTTTTTTATAACCTAACCCTGACTTGTACATCTCACCAACATTGTCCCTTACTTGTTTGGAGAGTTTCTTAGTCTTCATGGCAGTTTCACTAATTATGTGACTTCTGAAGGTGTAATTGGTTGCACCAGAGCTTTTTATGGGCTTCATAACAAAGGGGGTGAATACATATGCACATGCCAATTATCATTTTTTTATTTCTGAAAAATATTTTAATGTATATATTATTTTTAATTTTACTTCACCAATTTAGACTATTGTGTTCTGATCCATCACATAGAATTCAGATTTAACTGTTAAATCCATGTTAGCAGCTAGGGATGAGCTTCGTGTTCGAGTCAAACATACGTTCGACTCGAACATCGGCTGTTCGATCGTTCGACGAAGATCGAACGATTTGGGCCGTTCGCGCCAAATTCGAGTGACGCGAACGGCCCACAATGCACTACGCCATCGCAGTGTCATCCAGGCGCTGTGATTGGCCAAGCATGCACTGTGACCCCGCATGCTTGGCCAATCACAGCGCCGGCAGCGAGGAGACCAATGATTGGCCACAGGCAGGATGCCTGTGGCCAATTATTGCTATGGGGGTTTAGTACACGCCCCACACTATAAAAGGCCGCCAGCGCGGCGGCCTTGTGTAGTGTGTTCCGGAGCAGGGAAAGAGAAGCATAGGCAGGGACAGTGTCATTTTTTATCCTTTACTAATCCTGGATTCCTTGTGTTTAGGGACAAATAAGGATAGGTAGGGAGAGTGTCAGTGTGTTATTCTGTGCTAAACCTTGTTTGTAGGGACAGAGAGGTACAGTGAGGGAAAGTGTCAGTGTGCTATTCTGTTCTAAACCAATCTTGCTGAACCATATTTGAAATCCTTGAGTTTAGGGACAGAGAGGTACAGTGAGGGAAAGTGTCAGTGAGCTATTCTGTTCTAAACCAATCTTGCTGAACCATATTTGAAATCCTTGAGTTTAGGGACAGAGAAGGACATGCGTGGAAACTATCAGTGTGCTATTCTGTGCTAAATCTTGTTTGTAGGGACAGAGAAGGACAGTGAGTGAAACTGACAGTGTGCTATTCTGTTCTAAACCAATCTTGCTGAACCATATTTGAAATCCTTGAGTTTAGGGACAGAGAGGTACAGTGAGGGAAAGTGTCAGTGTGCTATTCTGTTCTAAACCAATCTTGCTGAACCATATTTGAAATCCTTGAGTTTAGGGACAGAGAAGGACACTCGTGGAAACTATCAGTGTGCTATTCTGTGCTAAATCTTGTTTGTAGGGACAGAGAAGGACAGTGAGTGAAACTAACAGTGTGCTATTCTGTTCTAAACCAATCTTGCTGAACCATATTTGAAATCCTTGAGTTTAGGGACAGAGAAGGACACTCGTGGAAACTATCAGTGTGCTATTCTGTGCTAAATCTTGTTTGTAGGGACAGAGAAGGACAGTGAGTGAAACTGACAGTGTGCTATTCTGTTCTAAACCAATCTTGCTGAACCATATTTGAAATCCTTGAGTTTAGGGACAGAGAAGGACACTCTTGGAAACTATCAGTGTGCTATTCTGTGCTAAATCTTGTTTGTAGGGACAGAGAAGGACAGTGAGTGAAACTGACAGTGTGCTATTCTGTTCTAAACCAATCTTGCTGAACCATATTTGAAATCCTTGAGTTTAGGGACAGAGAGGTACAGTGAGGGAAAGTGTCAGTGTGCTATTCTGTTCTAAACCAATCTTGCTGAACCATATTTAAAATCCTTGAGTTTAGGGACAGAGAAGGACACTCGTGGAAACTATCAGTGTGCTATTCTGTGCTAAATCTTGTTTGTAGGGACAGAGAAGGACAGTGAGTGAAACTGACAGTGTGCTATTTTGTTCTAAACCAATCTTGCTGAACCATATTTGAAATCCTTGAGTTTAGGGACAGAGAAGGACACTCGTGGAAACTATCAGTGTGCTATTCTGTGCTAAATCTTGTTTGTAGGGACAGAGACGGACAGTGAGTGAAACTGACAGTGTGCTATTCTGTTCTAAACCAATCTTGCTGAACCATATTTGAAATCCTTGAGTTTAGGGACAGAGAAGGAGACTCGTGGAAACTATCAGTGTGCTATTCTGTGCTAAATCTTGTTTGTAGGGACAGAGAAGGACAGTGAGTGAAACTGACAGTGTGCTATTCTGTTCTAAACCAATCTTGCTGAACCATATTTGAAATCCTTGAGTTTAGGGACAGAGAGGTACAGTGAGGGAAAGTGTCAGTGTGCTATTCTGTTCTAAACCAATCTTGCTGAACCATATTTGAAATCCTTGAGTTTAGGGACAGAGAAGGACACTTGTGGAAACTATCAGTGTGCTATTCTGTGCTAAATCTTGTTTGTAGGGACAGAGAAGGACAGTGAGTGAAACTGACAGTGTGCTATTCTGTTCTAAACCAATCTTGCTGAACCATATTTGAAATCCTTGAGTTTAGGGACAGAGAAGGACACTCGTGGAAACTATCAGTGTGCTATTCTGTGCTAAATCTTGTTTGTAGGGACAGAGAAGGACAGTGAGTGAAACTGACAGTGTGCTATTCTGTTCTAAACCAATCTTGCTGAACCATATTTGAAATCCTTGAGTTTAGGGACAGAGAAGGACACTTGTGGAAACTATCAGTGTGCTATTCTGTGCTAAATCTTGTTTGTAGGGACAGAGAAGGACAGTGAGTGAAACTGACAGTGTGCTATTCTGTTCTAAACCAATCTTGCTGAACCATATTTGAAATCATTGAGTTTAGGGACAGAGAGGTACAGTGAGGGAAAGTGTCAGTGTGCTATTCTGTTCTAAACCAATCTTGCTGAACCATATTTGAAATCCTTGAGTTTAGGGACAGAGAAGGACATGCGTGGAAACTATCAGTGTGCTATTCTGTGCTAAATCTTGTTTGTAGGGACAGAGAAGGACAGTGAGTGAAACTGACAGTGTGCTATTCTGTTCTAAACCAATCTTGCTGAACCATATTTGAAATCCTTGAGTTTAGGGACAGAGAGGTACAGTGAGGGAAAGTGTCAGTGTGCTATTCTGTTCTAAACCAATCTTGCTGAACCATATTTGAAATCCTTGAGTTTAGGGACAGAGAAGGACACTCGTGGAAACTATCAGTGTGCTATTCTGTGCTAAATCTTGTTTGTAGGGACAGAGAAGGACAGTGAGTGAAACTGACAGTGTGCTATTCTGTTCTAAACCAATCTTGCTGAACCATATTTGAAATCCTTGAGTTTAGGGACAGAGAAGGACACTCGTGGAAACTATCAGTGTGCTATTCTGTGCTAAATCTTGTTTGTAGGGACAGAGAAGGACAGTGAGTGAAACTGACAGTGTGCTATTCTGTTCTAAACCAATCTTGCTGAACCATATTTGAAATCCTTGAGTTTAGGGACAGAGAAGGACACTCTTGGAAACTATCAGTGTGCTATTCTGTGCTAAATCTTGTTTGTAGGGACAGAGAAGGACAGTGAGTGAAACTGACAGTGTGCTATTCTGTTCTAAACCAATCTTGCTGAACCATATTTGAAATCCTTGAGTTTAGGGACAGAGAGGTACAGTGAGGGAAAGTGTCAGTGTGCTATTCTGTTCTAAACCAATCTTGCTGAACCATATTTAAAATCCTTGAGTTTAGGGACAGAGAAGGACACTCGTGGAAACTATCAGTGTGCTATTCTGTGCTAAATCTTGTTTGTAGGGACAGAGAAGGACAGTGAGTGAAACTGACAGTGTGCTATTCTGTTCTAAACCAATCTTGCTGAACCATATTTGAAATCCTTGAGTTTAGGGACAGAGAAGGACACTCGTGGAAACTATCAGTGTGCTATTCTGTGCTAAATCTTGTTTGTAGGGACAGAGACGGACAGTGAGTGAAACTGACAGTGTGCTATTCTGTTCTAAACCAATCTTGCTGAACCATATTTGAAATCCTTGAGTTTAGGGACAGAGAAGGAGACTCGTGGAAACTATCAGTGTGCTATTCTGTGCTAAATCTTGTTTGTAGGGACAGAGAAGGACAGTGAGTGAAACTGACAGTGTGCTATTCTGTTCTAAACCAATCTTGCTGAACCATATTTGAAATCCTTGAGTTTAGGGACAGAGAGGTACAGTGAGGGAAAGTGTCAGTGTGCTATTCTGTTCTAAACCAATCTTGCTGAACCATATTTGAAATCCTTGAGTTTAGGGACAGAGAAGGACACTCGTGGAAACTATCAGTGTGCTATTCTGTGCTAAATCTTGTTTGTAGGGACAGAGAAGGACAGTGAGTGAAACTGACAGTGTGCTATTCTGTTCTAAACCAATCTTGCTGAACCATATTTGAAATCCTTGAGTTTAGGGACAGAGAAGGACACTCGTGGAAACTATCAGTGTGCTATTCTGTGCTAAATCTTGTTTGTAGGGACAGAGAAGGACAGTGAGTGAAACTGACAGTGTGCTATTCTGTTCTAAACCAATCTTGCTGAACCATATTTGAAATCCTTGAGTTTAGGGACAGAGAAGGACACTTGTGGAAACTATCAGTGTGCTATTCTGTGCTAAATCTTGTTTGTAGGGACAGAGAAGGACAGTGAGTGAAACTGACAGTGTGCTATTCTGTTCTAAACCAATCTTGCTGAACCATATTTGAAATCATTGAGTTTAGGGACAGAGAGGTACAGTGAGGGAAAGTGTCAGTGTGCTATTCTGTTCTAAACCAATCTTGCTGAACCATATTTGAAATCCTTGAGTTTAGGGACAGAGAAGGACATGCGTGGAAACTATCAGTGTGCTATTCTGTGCTAAATCTTGTTTGTAGGGACAGAGAAGGACAGTGAGTGAAACTGACAGTGTGCTATTCTGTTCTAAACCAATCTTGCTGAACCATATTTGAAATCCTTGAGTTTAGGGACAGAGAAGGACACTCGTGGAAACTATCAGTGTGCTATTCTGTGCTAAATCTTGTTTGTAGGGACAGAGAAGGACAGTGAGTGAAACTGACAGTGTGCTATTCTGTTCTAAACCAATCTTGCTGAACCATATTTAAAATCCTTGAGTTTAGGGACAGAGAGGTACAGTGAGGGAAAGTGTCAGTGTGCTATTCTGTTCTAAACCAATCTTGCTGAACCATATTTAAAATCCTTGAGTTTAGGGACAGAGAAGGACACTCGTGGAAACTATCAGTGTGCTATTCTGTGCTAAATCTTGTTTGTAGGGACAGAGAAGGACAGTGAGTGAAACTGACAGTGTGCTATTCTGTTCTAAACCAATCTTGCTGAACCATATTTGAAATCCTTGAGTTTAGGGACAGAGAAGGACACTCGTGGAAACTATCAGTGTGCTATTCTGTGCTAAATCTTGTTTGTAGGGACAGAGAAGGACAGTGAGTGAAACTGACAGTGTGCTATTCTGTTCTAAACCAATCTTGCTGAACCATATTTGAAATCCTTGAGTTTAGGGACAGAGAAGGACACTCGTGGAAACTATCAGTGTGCTATTCTGTGCTAAATCTTGTTTGTAGGGACAGAGAAGGACAGTGAGTGAAACTGACAGTGTGCTATTCTGTTCTAAACCAATCTTGCTGAACCATATTTGAAATCCTTGAGTTTAGGGACAGAGAAGGACACTTGTGGAAACTATCAGTGTGCTATTCTGTGCTAAATCTTGTTTGTAGGGACAGAGAAGGACAGTGAGTGAAACTGACAGTGTGCTATTCTGTTCTAAACCAATCTTGCTGAACCATATTTGAAATCCTTGAGTTTAGGGACAGAGAAGGACACTCGTGGAAACTATCAGTGTGCTATTCTTTGCTAAATCTTGTTTGTAGGGACAGAGAAGGAAGGACAGTGAGTGAAACTGACAGTGTGCTATTCTGTTCTAAACCAATCTTGCTGAACCATATTTGAAATCCTTGAGTTTAGGGACAGAGAGGTACAGTGAGGGAAAGTGTCAGTGTGCTATTCTGTTCTAAACCAATCTTGCTGAACCATATTTGAAATCCTTGAGTTTAGGGACAGAGAAGGACACTCGTGGAAACTATCAGTGTGCTATTCTGTGCTAAATCTTGTTTGTAGGGACAGAGAAGGACAGTGAGTGAAACTGACAGTGTGCTATTCTGTTCTAAACCAATCTTGCTGAACCATATTTAAAATCCTTGAGTTTAGGGACAGAGAGGTACAGTGAGGGAAAGTGTCAGTGTGCTATTCTGTTCTAAACCAATCTTGCTGAACCATATTTGAAATCCTTGAGTTTAGGGACAGAGAAGGACACTCGTGGAAACTATCAGTGTGCTATTCTGTGCTAAATCTTGTTTGTAGGGACAGAGAAGGACAGTGAGTGAAACTGACAGTGTGCTATTCTGTTCTAAACCAATCTTGCTGAACCATATTTGAAATCCTTGAGTTTAGGGACAGAGAAGGACACTTGTGGAAACTATCAGTGTGCTATTCTGTGCTAAAGCTTGTTTGTAGGGACAGAGAAGGACAGTGAGTGAAACTGACCGTGTGCTATTCTGTTCTAAACCAATCTTGCTGAACCATATTTGAAATCCTTGAGTTTAGGGACAGAGAAGGACACTCGTGGAAACTATCAGTGTGCTATTCTGTGCTAAATCTTGTTTGTAGGGACAGAGAAGGACAGTGAGTGAAACTGACAGTGTGCTATTCTGTTCTAAACCAATCTTGCTGAACCATATTTGAAATCCTTGAGTTTAGGGACAGAGAGGTACAGTGAGGGAAAGTGTCAGTGTGCTATTCTGTTCTAAACCAATCTTGCTGAACCATATTTGAAATCCTTGAGTTTAGGGACAGAGAAGGACACTCGTGGAAACTATCAGTGTGCTATTCTGTGCTAAATCTTGTTTGTAGGGACAGAGAAGGACAGTGAGTGAAACTGACAGTGTGCTATTCTGTTCTAAACCAATCTTGCTGAACCATATTTAAAATCCTTGAGTTTAGGGACAGAGAGGTACAGTGAGGGAAAGTGTCAGTGTGCTATTCTGTTCTAAACCAATCTTGCTGAACCATATTTGAAATCCTTGAGTTTAGGGACAGAGAAGGACACTCGTGGAAACTATCAGTGTGCTATTCTGTGCTAAATCTTGTTTGTAGGGACAGAGAAGGACAGTGAGTGAAACTGACAGTGTGCTATTCTGTTCTAAACCAATCTTGCTGAACCATATTTGAAATCCTTGAGTTTAGGGACAGAGAAGGACACTCGTGGAAACTATCAGTGTGCTATTCTGTGCTAAATCTTGTTTGTAGGGACAGAGAAGGACAGTGAGTGAAACTGACCGTGTGCTATTCTGTTCTAAACCAATCTTGCTGAACCATATTTGAAATCCTTGAGTTTAGGGACAGAGAAGGACACTCGTGGAAACTATCAGTGTGCTATTCTGTGCTAAATCTTGTTTGTAGGGACAGAGAAGGACAGTGAGTGAAACTGACAGTGTGCTATTCTGTTCTAAACCAATCTTGCTGAACCATATTTGAAATCCTTGAGTTTAGGGACAGAGAGGTACAGTGAGGGAAAGTGTCAGTGTGCTATTCTGTTCTAAACCAATCTTGCTGAACCATATTTGAAATCCTTGAGTTTAGGGACAGAGAAGGACACTCTTGGAAACTATCAGTGTGCTATTCTGTGCTAAATCTTGTTTGTAGGGACAGAGAAGGACAGTGAGTGAAACTGACAGTGTGCTATTCTGTTCTAAACCAATCTTGCTGAACCATATTTGAAATCCTTGAGTTTAGGGACAGAGAGGTACAGTGAGGGAAAGTGTCAGTGTGCTATTCTGTTCTAAACCAATCTTGCTGAACCATATTTAAAATCCTTGAGTTTAGGGACAGAGAAGGACACTCGTGGAAACTATCAGTGTGCTATTCTGTGCTAAATCTTGTTTGTAGGGACAGAGAAGGACAGTGAGTGAAACTGACAGTGTGCTATTCTGTTCTAAACCAATCTTGCTGAACCATATTTGAAATCCTTGAGTTTAGGGACAGAGAAGGACACTCGTGGAAACTATCAGTGTGCTATTCTGTGCTAAATCTTGTTTGTAGGGACAGAGACGGACAGTGAGTGAAACTGACAGTGTGCTATTCTGTTCTAAACCAATCTTGCTGAACCATATTTGAAATCCTTGAGTTTAGGGACAGAGAAGGAGACTCGTGGAAACTATCAGTGTGCTATTCTGTGCTAAATCTTGTTTGTAGGGACAGAGAAGGACAGTGAGTGAAACTGACAGTGTGCTATTCTGTTCTAAACCAATCTTGCTGAACCATATTTGAAATCCTTGAGTTTAGGGACAGAGAGGTACAGTGAGGGAAAGTGTCAGTGTGCTATTCTGTTCTAAACCAATCTTGCTGAACCATATTTGAAATCCTTGAGTTTAGGGACAGAGAAGGACACTCGTGGAAACTATCAGTGTGCTATTCTGTGCTAAATCTTGTTTGTAGGGACAGAGAAGGACAGTGAGTGAAACTGACAGTGTGCTATTCTGTTCTAAACCAATCTTGCTGAACCATATTTGAAATCCTTGAGTTTAGGGACAGAGAAGGACACTCGTGGAAACTATCAGTGTGCTATTCTGTGCTAAATCTTGTTTGTAGGGACAGAGAAGGACAGTGAGTGAAACTGACAGTGTGCTATTCTGTTCTAAACCAATCTTGCTGAACCATATTTGAAATCCTTGAGTTTAGGGACAGAGAAGGACACTTGTGGAAACTATCAGTGTGCTATTCTGTGCTAAATCTTGTTTGTAGGGACAGAGAAGGACAGTGAGTGAAACTGACAGTGTGCTATTCTGTTCTAAACCAATCTTGCTGAACCATATTTGAAATCATTGAGTTTAGGGACAGAGAGGTACAGTGAGGGAAAGTGTCAGTGTGCTATTCTGTTCTAAACCAATCTTGCTGAACCATATTTGAAATCCTTGAGTTTAGGGACAGAGAAGGACATGCGTGGAAACTATCAGTGTGCTATTCTGTGCTAAATCTTGTTTGTAGGGACAGAGAAGGACAGTGAGTGAAACTGACAGTGTGCTATTCTGTTCTAAACCAATCTTGCTGAACCATATTTGAAATCCTTGAGTTTAGGGACAGAGAGGTACAGTGAGGGAAAGTGTCAGTGTGCTATTCTGTTCTAAACCAATCTTGCTGAACCATATTTGAAATCCTTGAGTTTAGGGACAGAGTAGGACACTCGTGGAAACTATCAGTGTGCTATTCTGTGCTAAATCTTGTTTGTAGGGACAGAGAAGGACAGTGAGTGAAACTGACAGTGTGCTATTCTGTTCTAAACCAATCTTGCTGAACCATATTTGAAATCCTTGAGTTTAGGGACAGAGAAGGACACTCGTGGAAACTATCAGTGTGCTATTCTGTGCTAAATCTTGTTTGTAGGGACAGAGAAGGACAGTGAGTGAAACTGACAGTGTGCTATTCTGTTCTAAACCAATCTTGCTGAACCATATTTGAAATCCTTGAGTTTAGGGACAGAGAAGGACACTTGTGGAAACTATCAGTGTGCTATTCTGTGCTAAATCTTGTTTGTAGGGACAGAGAAGGACAGTGAGTGAAACTGACAGTGTGCTATTCTGTTCTAAACCAATCTTGCTGAACCATATTTGAAATCATTGAGTTTAGGGACAGAGAGGTACAGTGAGGGAAAGTGTCAGTGTGCTATTCTGTTCTAAACCAATCTTGCTGAACCATATTTGAAATCCTTGAGTTTAGGGACAGAGAAGGACATGCGTGGAAACTATCAGTGTGCTATTCTGTGCTAAATCTTGTTTGTAGGGACAGAGAAGGACAGTGAGTGAAACTGACAGTGTGCTATTCTGTTCTAAACCAATCTTGCTGAAGCATATTGCAAATCCTTGTGTTTAGGGACAGAGAAGGATAGGCAGGGGACAGTGTCAGTGTCATTGTTGCTAAGACTCCTGCACAGTATACACCTGAAGGTAGCCCTTATTGCTCTTTTTCCCATCTCCCTGCAGGCCATCCATTAAAATGTCTGGAAGGCAAACAAGGAGAGGCAGACAGTCAGGAGGCAAAAAAAGAGGGCAAGCAGGCTCTGTGTCTGGGGGCAACAGTGCTGGTCGTGGACGCGGTGCATTGTCATCAGCACATGGCCATGGGACACGCTTGTCCTTCTTTTCGGCAGCTGGACATGTTGAGCCACATCATGCCGAAGACTTGGTAGAGTGGATGACCAAGCCCACCTCATCCTCCTCATCCTCTCTCACCCAGGCTCAGGGTACTGGCAAAGCAGCTGCCAAAGCGTCCTCTTCTCTGGTATCATTATCTTCATTATTCAATCCTTCCCTAGACCCACCATGTCCTCCTCCTGAGGAGTCCCCCGAACTGTTTGAGCACAGTGTTGGGTACATGCTCCAGGAGGATGCCCAGCGTTTCGAAGGATCCGATGATGATACCCAGATAGAGGAAGGCAGTAGCGTGAGAGCAGAGAGAGGGGATGCTCAAGAAGGACACCAATCTGGCAGTCATGCTCCAGCAGCTGCAGCATACTGCCAGATTGGCTCCAGTGATGAGGAGGGAGGGGATGATGAGGTCACTGACTCCACGTGGGTGCCTAATAGGAGAGAGGATGAGGAGGAGGATGAGGAGGAGGCACATCTCCAACGAGGCAGGATGCCCTTGGGTGGCCAGCGTATGGGCAGCACACCGACGGAATCACAACGCAGAGCTCCGCCTGTGCAGGGCGCTGCCTCTGCCCGTCATTCAAAAAGTTCTTTGGTGTGGGCCTTTTTTGAGGCGAGTGCATCAGATCGCACAGCTGCTGTTTGCAACATATGTCTCAAGCGTATATCGCGTGGCCAAAACATCAGCCGCTTGGGCACCACATGCTTGATCAGACATATGTTGACCTGCCATGCAGCTCGTTGGCAAGCCTACCTTAAAGACCCACACAAAAGAACAAAGCGGACCTCTCCTTGCACCGCATCAGCTGGGATCTCCAACCCCACTATACCTTCAGTCCTCTCTGAAACCTGCACTGAGAGGAATGAAGGTGTAGAATTAGGTGTGTCACAGCCCAGTACTTGCGGCCACTCTGCTAGCAGTACACCGACGTCCGATTCTAGCAGGCAAATTTCCCTGCCCCAGCTGCTGGACCGTCGAAAGAAGTTCACTCCCAGCCATCCACATGCCCAGCGGTTGAATGCTAGCTTGGCTAAATTGCTAGCGCTTCAACTGCTGCCTTTTCATTTGGTAGACTCGGCCCCCTTCCGTGAGTTTGTGCAATGTGCGGTTCCTCAGTGGCAGGTTCCCAAACGCCACTTTTTCTCACGGAAGGCGATTCCGGCTCTCTAAAGGCATGTGGAAGGCAATGTCTTGGCCTCGCTGGACAGGGCGGTCAGCGGTAAGGTGCATATTACCGCTGACTCATGGTCCAGCAGGCATGGACAGGGACGTTACCTTTCTTTCACGGCCCATTGGGTCACTCTTTTGGCAGCTGGGAAGGATGCAGGACAAGGTGCAGTAGTGTTGGAGGTTGTTCCGCCGCCACGCCTCCAAAATGCTACTACTGGTTGTGACACACCTCTCTCCTCCACCCCCTCCTCTTCTTCTTCCTCCATGGCCTCTTCCTGTGGTTTGTCCTCAGAACCAGCGGTGCTCCGTAGGCGTTCAAGGAGCTACGCAAGTACGCAGGCAAAAAGATGCCATGCCGTGCTTGCGCTGGTGTGTTTGGGGGACAGGAGCCACACTGGGGCAGAGGTCCTGTCTGCTCTGCAGGGGCAGGCCGAGAGGTGGTTGACGCCACGCCAGCTTAAGCCAGGAATGGTGGTTTGCGACAATGGCACCAACCTCCTCTCCGCCCTCCGACAGGGACAACTGACCCATGTGCCCTGTATGGCTCACGTCCTTAACCTGGTGGTGCAGCGGTTCTTGGGCAGGTACCCGGGCTTACAGGATGTCCTGAGGCAGGCCAGGAAAGTCTGTGTGCATTTCCGCAGATCTTATAATGCCAGTGCTCGCCTGGCTGAGCTGCAAAAGGAGTTGAACCTGCCCAAGAACCGCCTTATATGTGACATGCCCACCAGGTGGAACTCAACGTTGGCCATGCTGCAGCCGCTGCACACGCAGCAGAGGGCCATCAATGAGTACCTGTGCGACTACGGCACCAGGACAGGGTCAGGGAAGCTCGGGTTTTTTTCACCACGCCAGTGGGGCATGATCAGGGATACATGCACTGTCCTGGCACCATTTGAGGAGGCCACGAGGATGGTGAGCAGTGACAGTGCATGCATCAGTGACACTGTACCTCTTGTCCACCTGTTGGAGCACACGCTGCGTGGAATAATGGACAGGGCACTTGAGGCAGAACAGAGGCAGGAAGAGGAGGACTTCCTTGCCTCTCAAGGCCCCCTTTACCCAGACAGTGTTCCTTCTGTCCCACCCATCGCACAGGAAGAGGAGGAGGAGGAGGAGGAGGAGGATTGTGTCAGCATGGAGGTGGAGGCTGGCACTCAGCATCATCAGCAGCAGTCTTTTAGGGATGATTTACAGTCCCAAGAAACCAGTGGACTTGTACGTGGCTGGGAAGAGGTGGCTGCGGATCATGTCGTCCTTAGTGACCCAGAGGACTCCGGACTGAATGCCTCAGCTAACCTACGCTGCATGGCCTCCCTGATCCTGCAAAGTCTGCGGAAGGATCCTCGTATTCTTCGGATCAAGGAGAGGGACCATTACTGGCTGGCCACTCTTCTTGATCCACGGTACAAGGGTAAGGTTGCGGACCTTATGTTACCGTCGCAGAGGGAGCAGAGGATGAGACAACTCCGGGAGGCCTTGCAGAAAGGTCTGTGCAACGCGTTCCCAGAGACTGGGAGGTTACAAACTCCTGGTCCTGGACAACGAGTTGCTGAGGCTTCGGGCAGTCAAAGAAGGAGCGGTGGGGACGGTGGCCGTCTGACCGATGCGTTCAGACAATTCTTTAGTCCGCAGCCCCAAAGTATGATCGGTTCCAGCAACCATCGCCAGCATCTGATATACATGGTGCAGGAATACCTAGGGGCAAGGTCAGACTTGGACACCTTCCCCACCAAAAATCCTCTGGCTTACTGGGTCTTGAGGATGGATCACTGGCCAGAGCTTGCACAGTATGCAATTGAGCTACTGGCCTGTCCTGCATCCAGCGTTCTTTCAGAACGCACATTCAGTGCTGCTGGAGGATTTGTCACGGATCACAGGGTGCGCCTGTCCACCGACTCGGTTGATTGACTGACTTTCATCAAGATGAACCAGTCTTGGATCACCACCACCTACCACACACCTGATGCTGATATAACAGACTAATTGATTTTAAAATGTCACATCCCTTCAAGACTGATGCTGATGCTGAGTGCCTGTGCTGTTATGTTGACTGGCTATCCTCCTCCTCCTCCTCAATGATACGATTAATGATGATAGCTTGGAAGATCATTTTGGTTTATGGGTGACGCCACCAGTGGCTAAGGCCCAATTTTTCAGCCCGTGTTTAACAGGGGCATGTAATTAAAATTTTTGATGCAATACTTTGCAACAGGCCTCATTGCTGTGCTCCAAGTACAGTATCTGTGAGGGGTTGCAGTGTTGTGCCACCAGTGCCTAAGGCCCAATTTTTCAGCCCCTGTTCAACAGGGGCATGCAATTATAATTATTGATCTAATAATTCACAGCAGGGCCCATTGCTGCGCCCACCAAGAGTAACTGTCAGGCCTTACAGTGTTGTGGCACCAGCACCACCATCACCACCACCACCACCACCAAAGGCCCAATTTTTCAGCCCCTGTTCAACAGGGGCATGCAATTATAATTATTGATCTAATAATTCACAGCAGGGCCCATTGCTGCGCCCACCAAGAGTAACTGTCAGGCCTTACAGTGTTGTGGCACCAGCACCACCATCACCACCACCACCACCAAAGGCCCAATTTTTCAGCCCCTGTTCAACAGGGGCATGCAATTATAATTATTGATCTAATAATTCACAGCAGGGCCCATTGCTGCGCCCACCAAGAGTAACTGTCAGGCCTTACAGTGTTGTGGCACCAGCACCACCATCACCACCACCACCACCAAAGGCCCAATTTTTCAGCCCCTGTTCAACAGGGGCATGCAATTATAATTATTGATCTAATAATTCACAGCAGGGCCCATTGCTGCGCCCACCAAGAGTACCTGTCAGGCCTTACAGTGTTGTGGCACCAGCACCACCATCAAAGGCCCAATTTTTACTACCACTGATCAACAATTATATGTTATTACAATTCCTGATATAATAGTTGACAGCAGGGCGTTCCAGCACCCACCAAGAGTAACTGTGAGTGCTTACAGTGTTGTGCCAACACCAACACCTAAGGGGCCAATTTCTGCAAAGTATATACGGCAGGTCCCTACTTTCAAACATCCAACTTACAAACGACTACTACTTGCAAACGGAAGAAGACAACAGGAAGTGAGAGGAAATCTACCCCTTGGAAGGAAAATTCTCTCCTGTAAGAATTAATATGGGAGAAAGGTGTCTCCTCTCTACTGATGCTTTATCACCAATCCTTGTTTCAATAAAAACACCACATTTCAAAAACAGTTGTCATTGGGACGCAAAGTGAGGTGAAATGTTCTGAACAGGGGCACAGACAGCAAAACAAATGTTATAGGGGTGATAACCCTTCCCTATGTTTTCCAAAAAGCTTAAAAATAGGTATTTGGGCTGGAGCTACACTTAAACAATGTAGCTGTTCAAAATTACAAACAGATTCTACATAAGAACAAACCTACAGTCCCTGTCTTGTATGCACCGCCTGTATACGGCTGTTCAGAGTATATAGGGCCTTTTTTATTTTGTGTGCGGGGTTCCCCTTAATATCCATACAAGACCCAAAGGGGCTGGTAATGGGCTGGGGTAGGGGGGGGGGGGGTTGATGGGGTAGCTATGCCATTTTTCTTAAAGATTTTCATCCATATTACCGGGACCAGACATTACATTAAAGCCGCAAGCAGTTTTAAATGGCTTTTTTTCCTTTAGAAATGTTATTTTGTGCAGGGACAGTTCTAAACACGGGAAACACGTGGCACTTCACAGGCATACTTTAGACACCCCCCAGGTACAATATTTAAAGGAATATTTGACTTTTTTTTCACTTTATGCATCATTAAAATGACTGCTCCCGGAAAACGTCCGTTTTTAAAACTTCTTTTTGCATTGATACATGTCCCCTGGTGCAGAAACCGGGTTCCCAACTTCTGTTTAGGACAATAACATGGATAATAGTCGTTATAATTAGCACTTTAGAATCCGAACGTTCGCATCCATTGTATTTAATAGGGTTCTAATGTTCGTGCGAACTTTCGGTCCGTTCGCGGGTTCTGGTGCGAACCGAACCCGGGGGTGTTCGGCTCATCACTATTAGCAGCGTGGAAATTTATGCTACACAAAACTCAACTCTCGAAAGATATGACACAGGTACTTGTCCCCTTAGGAATTATTGACTATTGTAAAGCTTGTCTCTTTAATAAATCCCTGGTGATCCAAATTTTCAACTTTTATGCTACTTTACCTGATAGCCAAAAAAATGTAATACTACATAAAATTAATAAGACTGGGAAATTAAAGCATTTCAACCCTGAAAACAAAGTTTTAATTCCTACAGAAGTATGGAATTTCCTTTTCTCTAAAAAAGAGCACAAGGCCAAAAGGCATATGCTTTTTTTTTTATAATTTTTTATCTTCATTTCCCATAGATATGAAGAGCAATAATATGCTCAAATAGGGAAAAAAAACCTATCCCAAACCTTCTCCAGGAAGTCCTGGAAAACTGACATTAAAATAAACTGCATTGAGCACTGGGAAAATTCCCAAAACATTTTAAATAGATGGTATATGACACCATATAGACTCTCCAAAATATTCCCATCCGCCTCCCCTATCTGTTGGAGATGCAATGATTAAACAGGCACACTACACCATACACCTTGGAACTGCAAATCTCTCTCCAGCTTTTGGAATCATTTATTGCATCCCTTAGGCCTCGTACACACGACCGATTTTCTCGTCGTAAAAAACACGTCGTTTTTTTCGACGAGATTCTTGTTAAGCTTGTCGATTTTCTCGTCAAGCTTTCTATGCGTACACACTGTCATTTTCCAATTTCCTCGTGGTTCTCTGCGCTCACGTCCAGCACGTACGACGGCACTATAAAGGGGAAGATCTTTTTTCTTGGCGCCACCCCTTGGGCTGCTTTTGCTGATCTCGTGTTACCGCGTGTGAAGTAAAAGTTTGGGAAGAGACGATTCGCGCTTTTCAGTCTTCGTACTTTTCAGATCGTTTTCTGCGGTTCAGTTTGTGCTTGTGGGTTCGTATCTTGACTTTCAGGGCGTCTAGGCAGGTCGTATCTGTTTTACAGTGCGTTATTGCCTGTTCGTTTCTGAATTTCAGTTCGTTATTCATAGGCCTTGCTGTTCTAAAGTGCGTTCTGTTCTGTACGTTCTGATTAGACGACCGTTTCCTAGCCATGTCGCCTGGACGTTCTCGTCGTCGAGTTCGTGCTGTGCGTGCGCTTGGTGTTGGTCTGCTTGTTTTGGACCAAGACCAGTCCATGAATGGTGTGAGGAGGAGTTCATGGACCAAGAATTGGTTGCTCCAGCGGGACCAATTCTGCCACATGCCTCTGCTGCGGGAGATCGTCGAGAATAATCCTGAGGACTACAGGAATTTTCTGAGGATGTCTGACCCCGTTTTTCAGGAACTGTTGGCTTTGGTGTCCCCCTATATTACCAGGAAGGACACCGTTATGCGGGAAGCCATCAGTGCTGAGCAGAGGCTCATCGCCACGTTGCGTTACCTGGCGACAGGGAGAAGTCTTCAGGACTTGAAGTTCACCACAGGCATCTCCCCCCAGGCTCTGGGCCTCATAATCCCAGACACCTGTTCTGCTATTATACAAGTCCTGCAGGAGGACTATATTAGGGTAAGTTTTCTCCCTTAACATCACATTTTATGTATTACATGTATGCTAATGTATTGTATTTCTTTCATCCTTCCCTAATTACCATGATTGTAATATGCTGAGAATGTCCCCTTTGTCCCCATGCATGTTGGAAGCTTTAGATTGCCCCTTTTTTATCCTCCCTAAATATTTCCCCTCACTAACTTTTCCAGCAGGGGCGCCTGTTGCTCCAAATGTTGGGGGGTTCCAACCCCAATTTCGGAAATAAACTTCCTCCTTTTTTGCTCTGTTGCCTAATAAACGCCCCCAGTTGTCCCCTCCAATGCAGCCATTTAGTCCCCTCTAATGCAGCCAGTTTCCCCCCAGCCCTGCACTTACCTTCTTGTGGTCAGCGCCATCCTTCTTCTGTCCTTGATGTCTTCTCCTTCCCTTCATGTTGCATCAGCCAATCATGTTACCATTAAACAGACTTGGTGAACATGATTGCCAGAGCAGCCTGTCAGTGTTTACACAAGGAATGCCCCCTCCTTGCGTCCCCGATTTTTCTTTGAGGAAGCCAATTACATCCCTCAGGTTGTAATTTGCAAGACTTTTTTAATACCTGTTTCTGCTCTGCAATTTTAACCCCCTAAATGACGCAATTATTCATATGTCGGTCGCTTTACAAGAGGCCATCCACCTGAATAGTGTGCGGCATAGACAATACATAGGTTCATGCAACGCATGAACCTATGTATTGTTCTGAGTGATGGGCACAGGAGAGAGGGGACAGTGCTCCAGCGCCCACTCTGGACGCACCGCCACTGCAATGCTATCCTGTGGCCAAACACATCTCCCCCCCCCCCAAAATAATTTAGTAATGGCCCATCAGAGGTGGTGATGAATATGATAAATGAGCCTTCCATTATACTTTTTTTACACACCTTAATAAACGTATAATTAGATTGATGTTGGTCTCTAATTTTTTGGTTTAGAATTTGCTTGTAATGTATGCCTTTGTTTTTCTAATATTATTTCATCTTGTTTCACTCCACAGCTTCCTTCCACGCCACAGGAATGGCAGACTGTGGCATCGGAGTTTGCCACGCGGTGGGACTTCCCCAACTGCGGTGGTGCCATAGACGGGAAGCACGTCCGCATCGTGCCGCCACCCCGTTCTGGGTCCTACTACTACAACTACAAGGGGTTTCATAGCATTGTGCTGATGGCGGTGGTGTCAGCACGGTATGAATTCCTCTATGTTGATGTAGGGAAGAATGGCCGGATGTCCGATGGGGGATCCTTCATCCAGACGGAGTTTGCCCTCCGTCTCCAGAGTGACGACCTTGCATTGCCACCGGATGCAGGGAATATTGAAGGACTCCCCTTTGTTTTCTTGGCTGATGAAGCCTTCGGACTCGGACGGCATCTTATGAGGCCATTTCCACAGAGGACCCTGACCCCAGAGAAGAGTGTGTTCAATTACCGGCTGGCCAGGGCCCGAAGAGTCGTTGAAAATGCCTTCGTCATAATGGCCAGCCGGTTCCGCCTTTTTATGACTTCCATCCACTTGGCGGACTACAAAATAAACTATGTAGTGTTATGCTGCTGTGTGCTACACAACTTTCTGAGCCAAAAATCTAATTCGTATATGGCCTCAGTTTTGCCAGAGGCTGGACTTTCCCCTGCAAATCCCCTTCCGGGCCTGGAATCTGCCCGTCTTGGCTTGCCCCCCCAAAATGCCCGTGTGGTTCGGGACAAATACATGGAGTATTTCACGGGTAGGGGGGCAATTCCTATGCCAGCCTATGTCTAAGTATCCCAATAAAAATCTTGTTTAAACCTTTAATTATTTGTTCTTTCCTGTCTCCTAGTTTGTCTTTGTGCATTTGTAGTGGCAAGTGTATTTTACTTTAGTAAATAACAACCAATTTCACTATGTTACCTTACAAAAGAACCAAATAAGCTTAGAGAGTATTATAAAAAGAAGCTACACGTTGTTTGTGGTCAAATATTTTACTCTCTGCACTTTTTTTTTTTTTTTTTTTACTTTGGGGTTGGCCTGGCCACAACCCGGCAAATTTTGGCTTATGAAAATACAAAAATACCACTTGCATTTCTAAAATGACAACATTGGATACCTCTGAGCAATCTGAGACATTCAGTTACACAAACTATGTCTCTATGTGCCCGTCCTAATATGGGGTCCTGCCACCCCTTGCCCAGCCAAAAATTCAATATGCACACATTTTTAATTTTTTGCAAATAGGAAGTTTACAATCCTGATCCCTATTGTCAACATGTGCTATCTGCCATCAGGGGTGATCAATGGACGTGTTTTGGGGGTGCATCCCCTTCCTCAGTTCACCGACTTTTGATACGAGGAAGGGGTTGCACCCACAAAAGACGTACATGGATATCCCCTGATGGCAGATAGCACATGTTCACACACTGTGTGCATATTCAATTTTTGGCTGCTTTGTTACTCAAAAAATTAGTAAAAATATAAAAACAAACATGTAAAAACAAATGTGTTTGGATGGCTTATTGAATTCTCCCCAAAACATCGAGAATGTCTTTAAATGTTTGTTCCATCACATGGATTCTTTGTTTAATTAGGTCCAGTTCCGTGCTACATTCCATCACTTGCTGGATGAGGCGGAGGGCACTGTCAGCAGAGAACGGTGTGCTATCCTTCACAACATTTCCATCCCCTAAAAACCATAAAAAAAAATTAATAAAACTCTGCAGGCCTACCTCACTTACCTTAAGCTGTGGTGTCAGATACTGACCTGTTGTGGTGACCAGATCCACAACGTCATCCACCTCTCCTTCCTGCACTTCTCCTTCCTCCACCTCAACTTCCTGCACATCTTTCGGTTGTGGATCTTTGGGAGTTTGGGGTTGCTTGGAAGTTGTGGGGTGCATGTGCTCCCTGGAGTGTCCTCCTCCCAGTCTTCTCTCCCCTATGAGAATAAAACCAAAGGTCTATTTATCACACTGTAAAAATCTCATTTTTAAACTTAAAACAGGCTAAATTGTTTGGAAGTGGGGTACAAGTGTGTGTTTGTGCGGAATTTAAAGAAAAATGCATTATTTATGACCCCAAATATGTTTAGTATTCACATTTGGATGTAATTTTTTGGACATGGAGGCACCACAAATAAACTCTGATGCACCTGTGTGGGACACCCAAAAAAGGCGGGTCTGGTGGCCCACACTATAGTTCTCCAAAGTACAGATGTGGAAGCAGCTGCTGAGTGTCCTCTCCTTTACACTGATTAAAGTTTGCATTTCATTCTCCTTACAAACACATCATCTAGACTTAAAAATTAGCCACAATACTTGATCAAAAATGGCAGATGTCTAATTACTTTTGGGGGTCTTAAATAAGCCAAAACCGCGGATAGTGGCCGAACGAAGTGTCGGTAACGTAACGAACGATTACTGTGCCCAACCTAGTTCAAAATATTACATTTTGGAAGGGAGTCCAATATGAAAAAAAAAAAAAAAAAGTCAGTTTCTAAAAAGATTAATAGCAGAAAGGTCGTCATTTTACTTACTTTTAGCGAGCATCCTCTTTATGCTCCTCAACTGGTCTGGCTCCCTCAGTTTGAGGTCTGACCACCTCTTTCTGAGCTGCTCATTTGAGCGTTTCACCCCGAACTTCGCCCTCAGACTCTTCACAACTTTAGTGAGGATTTTGGCCTTCCTTCTATTTGGTTTGCTATACGGCCCATGCTTGGCATCATAATCAGCCTTGACCAAGATGTCCACCATCTCCGCCATCTCCGCCAAAGACATATTCGATGCCTTGAATCTCCTCCTTGATCGTGACGTGTCCTCGGTCTCCGGGCTTGTCTCCTCGCTAGTTGCGGAATTATCAGACACCTGCTGTAACTCCGCCATATCTGTCTGCGCGCCGAAAGAGAAGGGGCGGGGAAAAGATGTTAGTTAGAACGTCATGGGCGGGCGATGTGTGCGGAGCGACGTGTTCGAATTTGGACGCATGCGTGGTGTGTATATAGCAAACACACATGTGACTATAGTACGTTCGGTGTGCGGAGAGAGGAGTTCAAGTGACGGACGTGCGAACGAAGGTATGTGATTTTGTGAGACTTGTAAAAATTGTGGGCCTATACTGTCTTGAGATTGGTGGAGGATATATATGGTGACTAGGATGTGAAGGAGGTTAGACTGTTTGCCTCACATTATTTAAATATAAATTATTTTACTTGCAGATACAATATGAATGTCTTTATTAGCGACAAAGAGTTCCTGGCGGAATTTATTGACCGGGTAAGGGAGCTGCCGGCTCTGTGGGAGACCAAAAACCCCATCCATAAAAAAAAAGGGGTGAGAAAAGCAGCGCTGGAGAAGCTGCTCCCATTTGTGCATACCAAGGTGCCCACAGCCACAGCAAAACAAGTGGACACTAAAATTGGGAGCTTGAGAGGTACCTACAGGACTGAACGCTCTAAGGTGCTGGCTTCTCAGAGGTCAGGAGCAGCAGCAGATGATGTTTATGTCCCGGTTTTGTGGTACTACAGCAGGATGTCCTTCCTGGATGACCACATTGAGCCAAGGCCATCACTCTCCACTCTTCCCCCCAGACTTCCCTGCAGCCAACCTGAGCCTTCTCTGGAGCAAGAGGAGGCAGCCATCCTGGATGATCCTGATTTGTCCATCTGGAGCCAGGTATAGTATTAACTGAAAATGTAGTGGGATAAAATTAATGTTTCCCAAATATGTCAGGATGAGAAACATACATTATTTTGTATTCCACAAGTGAAATCATGATCTGTAGACATTATTCTGCACTTAATTGTGTGGTAAATAGTCAAGCTGATGTAGTGGTAAATTTAAAGCAAGGATTTATGCATTTACATTCTAATTGCTTCCATCAGGATTACAAAGTTTGAGGCAAAGATTAAACCAACATATTAAACTATGTTTCTTTTTCATACACAGGATGAAATCAGCCAGGAGGAGGGTCTGGAAACTGTCAGGCAGGAGGAGGAAGGGCCCAGTGGCAGCCAGGAGGTGGCAGGGCCCAGTACCAGCCAGGAGGTGGCAGGGCCCAGTGGCAGCCAGGAGGTGGCAGGGCCCAGTACCAGCCAGGAGGTGGCAGGGCCCAGTGGCAGCCAGGAGGTGGCAGGGCCCAGTGGCAGACAGGAGGTGGCAGGGCAAAGGAGAAGCACCAGATCCCAGGTGCCTCCCATCAGGCTTCACAAAAGAGGCAGGAGGGACAGGACCACCAGTGACGCAGCAATGGCCCTTATTAAAGAGGCCCATGCCACCCTCAAGGAGCCCACATCCCCTGAAGAGGCCATTGCCGGCCTAGTGGAGGCTAAGTTCAAGGTGATGAGCATGGAGCAACGCCTCCTATGTGAACCCCTGCTCATCACCTTGCTCAACAAGGGGGTGATGGAGCAAATTACCCCCAATACCGCCATATGTGAGGTGGCCCAACTGACCCAACCTCAACCTCCACCTCCACCTTCCTCTTCTGCCCCACCCCCTTCTGCTACCCCTCCACCTTCTGCCCCACCCCCTTCTGCTACACCTCCACCTTCTGCCCCACCCCCTTCTGCTACACCTCCACCTTCTGCCCCACCCCCTTCTGCTACACCTCCACCTTCTGCCCCACCCCCTTCTGCTACACCTCCACCTTCTGCCCCACCCCCTTCTGCTACACCTCCACCTTCTTCTTCTGCCCCACCCCCTTCTGCTACACCTCCACCTCCTCCTCCTGACAGGAGTACCCCTCCAGTGGGCCAGCCTCCAGCTAAACGAAGAAGGAAGGCTGCAGGAAAGGCTGCAGGAAAGGCTTCAGGAAAGGCTTCAGGAAAGGCTGCAGGGAAGGTTGCCAGGAAGAAGAGGAAGTGATGGCCTTGCTTCATTGTGGTCGCACTGGTCGGACAGAAGGCAGCCTGTTGTAGTACCACACACTTGGGACATATATCTCACCTGCTGCTGTTCCTGACCTCTGGGAGGCCAGCATCAGATTGTGTTCTGAAATGTGGGCCTTCTCAAGCTCCCAATTTTAGTGTCCACACAGGGTTGGTGTGTGCTCTGGGGTCCCTGGGATGCACAAATGGCAGCAGCTTCTCCAGCGCTGCCTTCTCTTTATTTAATTTATAAACATGAATAAATGTGTTTTTTGTTTAAGTTCATACTTGACTATGTGTATTTTTAAATAAAAAAAAAAACATGGTGTGAAATTTTAAAAATATAGATTAGAAAATTAAATGTGAGATCGCTATCAAAACATTGAGAAATTATAATTAACATCATTTTGAAAAATCTAACCATTTAAATTATTCCTAAAAACTTGCACGATATAATACACATAAATCTTATAAAGAGCAGCATGAAAAAGGTTAAAAATAAGGCAGAACTCTGTGTGAATATCAGCAGCAAAAGAAGGTCTCTCGTTTTGATTAATGTAACATTCTAACGAAGAATTCAATGCAGAACATTTAAACGATGAAATATTTATGAGCGTGACGAATGTGCTCTCTCCATTATGAAGGCTTGTTTTACCAGAAGATGCGCTCCCGTCTCATAGTTGCTTGTGAGCATGCGCGCTTTTGGAAGAGTCGTAAAAGCATACACACGAACCATTTTCTCGTCACAAAACAGGCCGACGAGAAACACGACGAGGAAATCTGGAATCCTGACGAGAAAATAGAGAGCAGGTTCTCTATTTTCTCGTCGAGATTCTCGTCAAGTTTCTCGTCGTAAAACCATACACACGAACGTTTTTCTAGACAAAAAAACTCTCGCGGCACTTTTCTTGACTGTTTACGACGAGAAAATTGGTCGTGTGTACGAGGCCTTACAGGTAATCTATTACCTCTCACTCCTGCAATGGCATTATTGGGAGTCAACCTTGACATATATCCAATTAGATAAAGATCTATATACTGCGAATATCCTGTTAGCTAAACTATGGCAATCCAGTGATGCACCCAACCTCTCTGAGATCATCCTGAGATTTAACACGCACGCCCATTATGAACTGATGCTAGCCAATAAGAACCTTACCACCACAATTTATAGAAAGATATGGCAAGAATGGCTGGAACACCCCAGAGCTTCTAAATACCTGAATGACTGTTGAATGTTTTATGAAAAGTAGCTTCCCCTATCTTAAGGTTTTCCCACCCCCTCTTTCTTTTTTAAGGAAAGGAACAATCCCTATTGACAGTTTGATCCCATTGGGGTCAATAGGGCTTTGTTGCTCCTATCAGCAAACAATTATTTCAGTGCAATCCTGAAATTATTGTAATGTTGTTACTCTTATAATCTACATATTTTTATTTTACATGTTCTATATTATTCTATCTATTGACAATGAAATATGTGTTATATTTTTGATATAATAATAAAAAAAATCTAAAGTTAAGAAAAAAAAAGAAGAAAGTAACATTATATTGAGTGTACCCTTGTGGCTGAGAAAAACCAATGTGCAAAAAAAGACTAGAAAAACCTATAAAAAAATTAGAAAAGCCCTGTACACACGATCGGATATCCTATGGATTTTCGTCCAATGGATTTGTCCATCGGATATCCGATGAAACTGTTTTCCATCAGTCTTGCCCACACACCATCAGTCAAAAAACCGACCGTTCCAAACGCGGTGACGTAAAACACTCCGATGAGCCGAGAAAAATGAAGTTCAATGCTTCTGAGCATGCGTCGACTTGATTCTGAGCATGCGTGGGTTTTTTATCCGATGGACTTGCCCATAGACGATCTGAGTTTTCGATCGTTTTTTTATCCATCGGAAAAATTTAAAACATGTTCTATTTTTAAAAACCGATGGAAAAAAGACCGATGGGTCCCATACACGATCGGTTTGTCTGATGAAAAGAATCCATCGGACGAAAATCCATAGGATATCCGATCGTGTGTACAGGGCTAAAGAGTTCTCAATATTCAAAATAGGGTAGAGATAATTACCTGGAAACTACAGACCACAGACGTAAATTTAATAAAAACACTCATATGGCCACATCCGTAGAAAGTTAGATAAGAGAAAAGGGGGAGGGGGATACTAAGTGGCAACCCACAAATCGGACTTTAGAGGCACCATGAACAGTAAAAAAAATTACAAAAATATTACAATGTTTATTTAAATTAATGCATGGTACATATAAAACATTTAGAAGAATTAAAAAACACATATATAGAGTACATGTTAAAGACAGGATGATGCCTTTTTTAAGATGTGTGTTATTATGTTATAAGATTGTAATATATATGTTTTATCCTAGATAGTGAGACCCTTTTTTTTCCTTTCCAACGATCCCTGAATGTGTCCTGACGAAGCCTAACAGCGAAACACGTTGACGCACAGGGGCTCAATCTTTAACATGTACTCTATATATGTGTTTTTTAATTCTTCTAAATGTAATAATTCTATGTACCATGTATTAATTTAAATAAACATAATATTTTTGTAACATTTTTCACTTTTCATTGTGCCTCTAAAGACCGACTTGTGGGTTACCACTTAGTATCCCCCTCCCCCCTTTTCTCTTACCTACAGATTACAGACCTAACATCGATAAGCATGTAAAATTTAGGAAGGAATGTTAAGCGGGATGATTAAAATATTTGCTGATGAAAATACTAGATTCAACATTCATGAACAACCATTCTTGCCTGACAGCCCTTTTAACATTTTATGAGGAGGTAAGTAGTACTTTGGATAAAGGACAGTTTGCGGATGTAGTGTACCTAGACCAGTGATGGCGAACCTTAGCACCCCAGATGTTTTGGAACTACATTTCCCATGATTCTCCTCTACACTGCAGACTGCATGAGCATCATGGGAAATGTAGTTCCAAAACATCTGCGGTGCCAAGGTTCGCCATCACTGACCTAGACCTTCAATCTCAGTGTTTGCCAATGATACAAAGCTAAGCAGGGCAATAACTTCACACCACTATAGATAGAGCCACTTTAAAAGAAGACTTAGTTAAAATAAAGGAGTAGGCAGCAATATGCCAGATGAAGTTTTAGTATTGAAAAATGTGAAGTAATGCACTTGGGAGCTAAAAATATGCATGTATAGTGCCTTGAAATTTTCCACATTTTGTCATGTTGCAATCAAAAACGTAAATGTATTTTATTGGGATTTTATGTGATTGACCAACACAAAAGTTGCACATAATAATTGTGAATTGGAAGGAAAGTGATAAACGGTTTTCATTTTTTTTTTACAAATACCTGAAAAGTGTGGCATGCATTTGTATTCAGCTCCCCTGAGTCAATACTTTGTAAAAACACCTTTTGCTGCAATTACATCTACAAGTTTTTTGGGTATGTCTCTACTAGCTTTGCACATCTAGTGAAATGTTTGCCCATTCTTCCTTGCAAAATAGCTCAAACTCTGTCAGATTGGATGGAGAGCGTCTGTGAACAGCAATTCAATTCAAGTCTTGCCACAGATTCTCAATTAGATTTAGGTCTGGACCATTCAATTGTAGTTCTGGCTGTATGTTTAGGGTTGTTGTCCAGCTGGAAGGTAAACCTCCGCCCCAGTCTTAAGTCTTTGCAGACTCAGACGGGTTTTCTTCTAAGACTGCCCTGTATTTGGCTCCATCCTTTTCCCATCAACTCTGACCAGCTTCCCTGTCCCTGCTGAAGAAAAGCATCCCCACAACATGATGCTGCTGCCACCACCATGTTTTACGGTGGGGATGGAGTGCTCAGGGTGATGTGCAGTGTTGGTTTCCACCACACATAGTGTTTTGCTTTTAGGCCAAAAAGTTCAGATTTGGTCTCATAGGACCACAGCTGCTTCCACATGTTTGCTGTGTCCCCAACATGTCTTCTCACAAACGGCAACGGGACTTCTTATGACTTTCTTCTTGTCACTCTTCCATAAAAGCCAGATTTGTGGAGTGCAATACCAATAATTGTCTTGTGGATAGATTCTCCCACCAGAGCTGTGGATCTCTGCTGCTCCTCCAGAGTTAACATGGGCCTCTTGGCTGCTTCTCTGATTAATGCTCTCCTTGCCCAGCCTGTCAGTTTAGGTGGACAGCCATGTCTTAGTAGGTTTGCAGTTGTGCCATACTCTTTATATTTTTCGATGATGGACTGAACAGTGCTCCGTGAGATGTTCAAAGCTTGTGATTCAACTTTTTATTGGTTTTGCGATAAACATTCCAGTAGTAGTGATCACAGTTATTTTGGCATTACTTTTTCACATTATATAAATCATAGAATAACATACAATTAGAGAGTATGTAATGAAAACTGAAAAGAAAAATGGAAAAGGAAAAATTACAAGGATAACATATATTGGTCATGTAGTTGGAAACCCATTTCCGCCTGCTCCTTATGGGAGCTACCTGTAGGCAGAGCTTGGTTTTGAAGGGTTAGGGAGATACCCAGGGCTAAGTGATGTAAACCGTAATGCCGCGTACACACGACCGCTTTTCTCGATGAGAAAAACTGCATTTTTTCTTTTCGCCGAGAAAAACGATCGTCTGTGGGCTTTATGTCGTTTTTCTCGTCGAGAAAAACGGCATAAAAAACGACGAGAAAAATTAGAACATGTTCTAAATTTTCTCGTCGTTTTTTCCAGCATTTTTTCCGCGGCAGTTTTCCCATAGGGAAACACTGCCGCGGAGCCCACAGACGGTCGTTTTTCTCGTCAAGAGAAAAAATGACGGGAAAAACGACCGTGTGTAGAGAACCAAGCGGTTCCCTCGTTTTTCCTGTCATTATTCACAGCGGTTTTTTAACCGCCGTGAATAATGATCGTGTGTACGCGGCATAAGACATTCAATCTTATAAGAATTCATAGCTCACATTTTTTTAAATTGTTAGAAGCTCTCGGATTGCTTAGCCTATCCTGCCAATTTTTTTTTATTTTTTTAAATGTATTAATAGAAGAATTTTTGTGTGCTAATAAAAAGTTCATATTGAGATTGCATATTTAGTTTAATGATAACATTCGTCAGGTTGGGAGATAAGGTGGATTTCCACATGCTTGTAATAGTAAGCCATGCGGCTGTGAAGCTCCGTACACACGATCGGATAACCTATGGATTTTCGTCCGATGGATTTGACCATCGGAAATCCGATGAAACTGTTTTTCATCAGTCTTGGCCACACACCATCAGTCAAAAAACCGACCGTTCCAAACGCGGTGACGTAAAACACTCCGATGAGCCGAGAAAAATGAAGTTTAATGCTTCTGAGCATGCGTCGACTTGATTCTGAGCATGCGTGGGTTTTTGATCCGATGGACTTGCCCATAGACGATCGGAAATTACCATCGGTTTTTGATCCATCGGAAAATTTTAAAACAAGTTCTATTTTTTAAAACCGATGGAAAAAAGACCGATGGGTACCATACACGATCGGTTGGTCTGATGAAAACCATCCATCGGACGGTTTTCATCAGTCAAACCGATCGTGTGTACAGGGCTTTAGAGTATGTGCTGCTATCATTCTAAAACATAATGGGTAAATATCTAGGTTTATTCCTTGTAAGGCCATTGTTGGTGATAGTTCTATCAGAATACCTGTGAGGTCCACTAGGACAGATGAGATAGCGTTCCAGAAACATGCAGTGCCTTGCAAAAGTATTCACCCCCCTTGGCTTTTTACCTATTTTGTTACATTTACAGCCTTTAGCTCAATGTTTTTTTCAATCTGAATTATATGTGATGGATCAGAACACAATAGTCTAAGTTGGTGAAGTAAAATTAGAAAAATATATACATAAAACTATTTTTCAGAAATAAAAAAATGATAATTGGCATGTGCATATGCATATGTTATGAAGCCCATAAAAAGCTCTGGTGCAACCAATTACCTTCAGAAGTCACATAATTAGTGAAACTGCCATGAAGACTAAGAAACTCTCCAAACAAGTAAGGGACAATGTTGTTGAGAAAATAAAGTCAGGGTTAGGTTATAAAAAAATATCCAAATCTTTGATGATCCCTAGGAACGCCATCAAATCTATCATAACCAAATGGAAAGAACATGGCACAACAGCAAACCTGCCAAGAGACGGCCACACACCAAAACTCACGGACCGGGCAAGGGGGGCATTAATCAGAGAGGCAGCACAGAGACCTTAGGTAACCCTGGAGGAGCTGCAGACTGAAGTTTCTGTACATAGGATGACAATAAGCCGTACACTCCATAGAGTTGGGCTTTATGGCAGGGTGGCCAGAAGAAAGCCATTACTTTCAGCAAAAAAACAAAATGGCACGTTTTGAGTTTGAGAAAAGGCATGTAGGAGACTCCCAAAATGAATGGAGGAAGGTGCTCTGGTCTGATGAGACTAAATGTGAACTTTTGGCCAAAGAAAACGCTATGTCTGGCGCAAACCCAACACATCACATCACCCAAAGAACACCATCCCCATCATGCTGTGGGGATGTTTTTCAGCAGTCGGGACTGGGAAACTGGTCAGAGTTGAGGGAAAGATGGATGGTGCTAAATACAGGGATATTCTTGATCAAAACCTGTACCACTCTGTGTGTGATTTGAGGCTAGGACGGAGGTTCACCTTCCATCAGGGCAATGACCCCAAACACACTGCTAAAGCAACACTTGAGCGGTTTAAGGGGAAAAATGCAAATGTGTTGGAATGGCCTAGTCAAAGCCCAGACCTCAATCCAATAGAAAATCTGTGGTCAGACTTAAAGATTGCTGTTCACAAGCGCAAACCATTCAACTTGAAGGAGCTGGAACAGTTTTACAAGGAGGAATGGGCAAAAATCCCAGTGGTAAGATGTGGCAAGCTCATAGAGACTTATCCAAAGTGACTTGGAGCTGTGACTTTAGGGGGGTGAATAGTTATGCACATGGACTTTTTCTGTTATTTTGTCCTATTTATTGTTTGCTTCACAATAAAAAAAAAAAAAACATCTTCAAAGTTGTGGGCATGTTCTGTAAATAAATTATGTAAATCATCAAACAAACCATGTTAATTCCAGATTGCGAGGCAACAAAACATGAAAAACACCAAGGGGGGTGAATACTTTTGCAAGGCACTGTAATAGATTTTTGCAGGCCAAAAGAGTGTGATATAGATTGCCTGTTAGTTCATTACACCTCCAGCATATAGGGGATGTGGAGAGAATTTTTTTTGATAACCTGTAAGGGGTCAAGTACCATCTGTTTAAAAAATTTTGTGAATTGTCCCAATGTTAACCACTTAACGACCGCCCACTGTATATATACGTCGGAAAAATGGCACGGACATGCACAATCATGTACCTGTACGTGACTGCCTTTGTATGGGTGGGGGGTCTGATCGGACCCCCCTCCGGTACAGTGGACGGTCGGGATCGCTCTGGGAGCGATCCGTGATGAGGGGGCGGCCATTGGTTTCTCCGCTCCCAGCGAATCAAATGCTTCCTCTGCCTGTGTAATGTAAACACAGGCAGAGAGGAAGCAGCAGGAAGTGATGTCATCTCTCCTGCGGCGCTCACATATACCGGAGCGACGTCGAGAGAAGACATCAAGTAAGTGCACAAGCAGTACACTGACACCAGGGCACATAGGCACATGATCGATTTTTTATGTTCGCCGCCAGGTTTTTATAGCGTCAGGTACCCCCATATATTACCTAATAAAGGTTTAACCCCTTGATCGCCCCCCAGGTAACCCTTTCACCCCCTTTTACCAGTGTCACTAAGCGATTATTTTTCTGATCGCTGTATTAGTTATTTTATTTTTTCAATAATGTTTATTGGATTTTACAGGATTACAGAAGATTGTAAACAATAACTATGACTTGTGTCGGAAACAGAGATGGGAAAAAACAACATAGCAGATGGTAGATAATCTTCAGTAATTCTTGAGTAACAAATAAATGCAATATAGGTTCAGTCATGACTTCAGCTATGAAGATAACAATGTAGTCGTCTGTGCCCAACTGCTGTCTAGAGATATATGGAATGTGTATAGGGCATGGGACGGGGTTGAAGGAGTGCCTTAACTAGAGGGGGGGGGGGGAGCGTCTCCGTGGTACTATCCCTAAGAATGCACAGCGATTACCATTGATGGCCAGCCCCCAGTCCTCTCACCCCCTAACGGGATCTGGCTGTGAGTGGACGGGGGCCACGTTAAAGTTAAGACACATGGTGAGTCTAAGGGGTTTGTTAAGGTATCCAGGGTGCAACTAATAAGGAAACTATTATCGTTCCAGTAAGGGGGAGGGGGTCTCAGTGATTAAACAAAGGTTGTCGTGTACTCGATCGGGTGTAGGTCAGATGATGGCTACGGATTAGGGAATAGACCTACTTAAAAACAAATGGATGTGTGAAAATGTGCACGAAAGGTTAAGGAGGAGCTACAGGGGGGGGGATGGTAAAGTCTAAGGGGCAGTGCCACTAGGAGGGGGATCCGTCCGGTGAAAGTGGGGGTGGACATGTGGTGGTTCCCCGGTATTGTATCCAACAGGCCCATGTGTCAGTGTATTTGGTGGGTGCGTCTCGAGCTTGAAATATGAGTTGTTCCATTTCTGCTATTCTATCTACCCTGCGATGCCACTCCGCAATCGTAGGGGGGTTGGTGCTCCTCCAGTGGATTGGAATGCATGAATTGGCTGCGTTTATGAGGTGTATGGTAAGAGATTTTTTGTAGTTAGAGAGGGGCATGGAAGAGTGATGAAGTAGGAATTGGGCGGGGGTGAATTCGGCGGTGAATGTGGTGATCTGAGCGATGAGGCGGTGGACTTCGGTCCAGAAGGGTTGGATGATGGGGCATTCCCACCATATGTGGAGTAGTGAGCCAGTGCTTGCGTTACATCTCCAACAAGTCGGCGGGAGGTGAGGGTAGCACTTGTGGAGTTTGTCAGGGGTCCTATACCACTTGGAGTAGATTTTGTATCTATTTTCCTGAGTGGTTACGTTAAGAGATCCTTTATGCATGTGCGTGAATATGCGTTCCCAATCGGTCGCGGAGAGTTGTAATGACAGGTCTGATTCCCATTGCCGGGTTAGTTTATCGGTGTCGGAAGTGTGTGTGGAGAAGAGGAGGGCGTACAAGGTCGAGATAAGGTGGCGTTGGGGTTCGCCGTTGTTGCAGAGATTTTCAAGAGGTGTGAGGGGTCTCGTCCAAGTGGTGGGTGTTTTAGCGGAATTAAAATAGTGTTTGATCTGCAGGTATTTGAAGAAGGTTATGCGGCTTTCTGGGAGTATTTCAGACAACTCCGAGCAGGACAGGAGGTTGCCATTGCGGAAGAATGCATGCGCTCTGTGTGGGGTAGCGACGGGCATGGTAGTGGTGTCACGGGAGGCCAAACCTGGGGAGAAGTCGGGATTGTGATTCAGTGGAGTCATCGGTCCAGGGGCAGGAGTGACTGTTAAGTGACTGCAGGATTTAGTGAGGCAGGACAAAGAGGCTCCAATGAGGGGGTGTTTAGAGCTATCAGTGGGGAAAGATGCAGGCTTGATCCAAGGGAGATGTGATAGTGGGATAGTTGTGGATGCATTTTCCAATGCTACCCAAGCCTTTGTGTGGGTGTGGACATGCCAATCTACAATCCTATTTAGGTGGCATGCCCAGTGATATTTTTGTATATCGGGGAGACCGAGACCCCCCGATAATTTGGGGAGTGTTAATCTGTCCCAGCTTAATCTGGGGGATTTGGATGCCCAGATAAATGTTCTGCACATTCGTTTGTAAGAAGTAATGAACGAGGGGGGAAGCTTAATCGGGATGGCTTGGAGAAGGTATAGGAGTCTGGGCAGGACATTCATTTTCAATATGGCAATTCTGCCCAACCAGGAAAAGGTGCCGAAGTGCCAATTGTGTAGATCTCCTTGAATTGCCTGGAGGGCGGGGAGGAAATTTTGGGCATAAAGGGCAGATAAATTTGTGGGGATTTTGATGCCTAAATACGTAAGTGCTGTAGATTCCCACCGGAAGGGGAAGTTGAGTTTACATTGCGAGACCAAGGCCGGAGGTAGGGTGACATTCAAGGCTTTTGATTTAGTAAAATTAATTTGTAAATTGGACAATGATTTGAAAAGGGAGAAATCTGCAAGAAGGTTCGGGATCGTGATGATAGGGTCTCGCAGAAAAAGGAGGATATCGTCCGCGTAAGCGGCAATTTTGTAATTGGTGTCTCGGATATCAATGCCCTTGACATTTGGGTTATCTCTTAATTTGCGGAGCAGGGGCTCCAAGGTAAGGATAAAAATTATGGGGGATAGTGGACATCCCTGACGGGTACCATTAGAGACGGAGAAGGCGTCCGACAGGCGGCCATTGATTCGAATTTTAGCAGATGGGTCAGCGTAAAGAGACATTACCAATTGAATAAAGCGTGGAGGGAAGCCCATCATCCGAAGTGTCGCCTCCATGTAGTCCCAGGCCACCCTGTCGAACGCCTTCTCGGCATCCAGAGATAGGAAGAACCCCTGGGTCGATGACTTGGACAGCCAGTGATGGATGTCAAGGGCTTTGGTGGTGTTGTCCCTGGCCTCCCTACCCGGGACAAAACCAACTTGGTCTAGGGAAATCAATTTGGTGAGTAGGGGGAGAATGCGGTTTGCTAAGGATTTGGCGTATAGTTTCAGATCAACATTAAGTAAAGAGATTGGGCGGTAGTTTGATACCAGGGTAGGGTCCTTGCCCGGTTTGGGGATGAGTGTGATGTGCGCTTCGAGAAACTCCTTACTGGTAGTGGAGTGAGGTGACAGAGTGTTAAAAGTTTTAACAAGATGAGGCAGCAAAGTGTCTGGGAAAGATTTGTAGTAGCTTACCGTCAGGCCATCAGGGCCGGGGCTTTTGCCTGGTTTCATTTGCTTTAAGGCAGTCAGTATTTCATCCTTAGTAAGTGGAAGATCTAAGATAGCAGATTCGTCCAATGAGAGGGGGGTAGGGCTGTATTGTGCCAGAAACTCAGATATTGCTAAGCGTCTGTCCTGGGGAGTGCCAGAGGTACGGTCAGGGGGGAGGTTGTACAGGTCAGTAAAGTAGTTGACAAATTGGTCGGAGATGTCTTGAGGTTTAACAAGGGATATCCCGGAGGGGGTTGTTATGTTATGGATGGTGTGTGTTGCCTTTTTGGCTTGGAGAGCCCTAGCTAGGAGTTTACCGGATTTATTACCAAATTCGTAGAAAAGTTTTTGGGACATCGCAAACTTACGTTTCAGGACATAGTTGAGTTCTCTAAGGAGTTCCTCTCTGGCGTGCGTTAGTTCCATTAGAGTGTTTGTGGCTAGAGATGCTTTGTGCGTCTGTTCCAGTTTGCGTATGTGAGCTGTCAGTGTAGCAATTCGAGCCTTTTTAAGTTGGGATCGTTTAGCTGCGAGAGAGAGGAAGTGTCCACGGAGAACACACTTATGTGCAGCCCAGAGCGTGGGGGGGGGGGCATGTCTTCTGCGGCATTGTCAGCGAAGTAATTGGAGAGGCAGAGTGAAGTAGTTAGAATGTCATCGGGATCAGTGAGAAGGGAGTTGTCGAGTCTCCAGATATTGGATCGTGTAATCGTCGGTGGGAGGGAGAGTCATAGATATCGGGTTGTGATCTGAGAGTATCATGGGTTCAATCACTGCTGTGGATAGATATGTAAGGTCATTTTGGGAGAGAAATAGGTAGTCTAATCTGGTGTACTTATTATGTGGGGAAGAAAAGTAAGTGAAGTCCTTCACGGAGGGGTTAAGAGTACGCCAGGAGTCATGAAGCAAGAGATTGTTGAGTTGAAGTTTAATTGCCCGTAGGGCTTTGTATGTAAGGGAGGACGATCCGTTGGACACGTCCAAGGCAGGTGTCAATGCCACATTAAAGTCGCCGCCCACGAGTAGGGTGCCTGATTGAAAGCAGGTTAGTTGGGCAAACGTGTTTCTAAAGAAATCAACTTGTTGGGTGTTTGGGGCATATATATTAGCAATCGTGACGGGTCGGTGATGTAAGGTCCCTTTAATGAAGAGGAACCTTCCCTGTGGGTCCCTCTGGACCTCAGATACTTGGAGGGGGCAGGTCTTTGAAATGAGGATAGAAACACCCTTAGACTTGGATTCAGTGTTGGAAGCGTGGAATACAGTGGGGAAGTGGTGATCGGTCAGTTTGGGGATGTTGGTTGATTTAAAGTGTGTTTCCTGTACAAGGGCAATGTGTGCTCTGGATCGGTGTAGAGAGAGCAGTAGCTGTGATCGTTGTTCAGGAGTGTTAAGTCCTCGTATATTGACTGAGTAGAGTTTGAATTTGAAAGGGTGGGGCTGTGGACCTGGAGCTGTGATTCGGGGGGTGCAGTCGTGCGTCATGACGGTGAGTAGGAAGATGGGGTGGGAGAGGAGGGAGGAATAAAGAACCCGAAAGATCAGCGGATTTGGGGAGGAGTATCACTGGGGTAAAACCGATGAGGCTGCCGGCAACTAGCCAAACAGTCTCAGGAGAGTCTATAATCGGTAAGTTGCGGTATCAGAACTGAGCGTGTCACTCTAAGAGAGAGACAGTACTCTGAACCTCAACCGTGTGGGGGTTGACGATGCGGAGTTGGGAAGGTGTACTTTACAACAGACAAGTAGCTGCCACCACGGATGGTCAGGAGGAAAATTAGGAGGTAACATCGTGTTTATATGGAAAAGGGGACTGCTTGATGGGTAAGTCAGTATATTGGAACGTAAAGGCAACAGTAAATATCTGGCTGTAAACTAACCGGGATGGGGGTAGCCAGCATTATCTAAGTGATCAACCTGCGGCCAGGCCAGTAGAGCGCCTGTGATCAGCACAGAGCCTCAGACAAAAAAAAAAAAAAAAAGTGGGGGGATACGCATGATCCCTGCACGAGCGCCTCCTACTTCAGGAAGACAGAGCTGCGGGGAGGGACTGAACATAGCCCTGAGCTGAGAACAGGGGGAGCCACTGAGTGAAAACTGACGTGTTTTGAGTTATAACAGAATGTGTAAAAATGCTGGGTCAGAACATAGAAACTGAGTAAACAGACAATAATAAGCATGTGTAGCCTGGGGGGATACTTGTGGTGCAATAGTACAATGTTATAAAAAGTCTGGTGCGCGTAAGCATAGCACCCATATTGTATACTTGCTTGGCAGTAGACCCCTGGTGCCGACTATGTTGTAAGTGAGGGAGCCTACTGGCGAAGACAGCGACAATAGCCGGGCCGCCGAGGGAGGTACAAATTGAGGAGGCAGAGAAGGTCCACTTAGTAGATGGAAGTATACGTGGAAGTCGATCTTGGGGTGAGCGTGAGGTCAGGCAGGAGGTCAGGCACGGCTCAAGATCGGAGAAGTGTGATGCCGCGAGTCACAGGGGGGGGGGCGGCTCAGGTGACGTCAGCATGCCGTCGCGGCATCGGAATCAGGCCGCGAAGCCTAGTGGGAAATGTAGTTTGAACCAGGCTTGTGCGGGCCCCGAAGCGCCCGTGGATGTCCGGCGGGTGAAGTTATCACAAAAAAGAAAGGAAAAAATAAATAAAATAAAAAATAAAAAAAAACAGTTACTAGGTAACAGTGTATATTAGTCCAGTCTTCCGCACTGCCATGAAAAGTAAATTGGCAAAAAAAAATAAAAATATATAGACAAACTGAGCAACAAGAACTAGAGGCCAGAACAAGGCCAAAACGGGCTACAGTCTGTCCGGAGGAGGCCGACTGGCTGGAGTCAGTAATCCCGTCGGGTTCTTCTAGCCCTAGGGTAGTTGAAGGGGCTCGTGTCCCGTCGTGAGTAGCGGGAGGGATGATGGCGACCAATAGGTGTAGGAGAGCGTCTCCGTCTGCCACCGCTGTCCTGGGACTCCATGGGCTCGGATTGCAGCCCATCTTTCTTCGGTAGGAGAGGTTGGAAGTCTGCGTACCAGTCAGGGACTGCCACTTGTTGTATGCCCAGAATTTCACAAAAGTGCGGCAGGTCTTCAGGTACCTTTAGCAGAGCCGTGCGGCCCTGTGTGGAGGCAGAAAGGCAAAACGGGAACTTCCACTTGTAAGGAATGTTCCTGGTGCGGAGGACATCTAAGAGGGGCTTCAGGTCCCGGCGGTGCTGGAGTGTGACTGCGGATAGATCTTGGAAAATTTGTACGGTGCGTCCCTCGTAAAGAATTTGGGGCCTGTTCCTCGCGCTTCTCATAATGTCCTTAAGTGTGAAATCAACAATGTGGCATATAACATCCCTCGGGGGGTCAGTTTCTCTGCCTTTTGGCCTCAAGGCACGGTGTAGCCTGTCAATTTTTATTGCTGTTTGAGGAGGCCGGCCTAGTAAATCATTAAAGATGCTCACTATTGCGGGGGTAAGCTGGTCACCCTCGATCGATTCGGGGACATTCCGGATTCGAACGTTGTGGCGTCTGTTTCGGTTCTCAAGGTCTTCGAGATGTCGGTGCATGTCTCTCATCTGCTTGGTATGACTGTCAATGCGTGGGGTGACTTTGCAGATGGTAACATCATGGCGGCTGGTTGTCTTCTCCACAGATTGGACCCTGTCATTCAGCGAGCGTATCTCCAGCCTCAGGTCAGCGATGGCAGCTGACAGGGTGTCCTTGATGTCTGTGGCTACCGACCGCAGATCCTGTAGATTAATTTGAGGTTGAGGTAAGAGCTCTATCCCAGGTAGTTCCTGGTTTGTGGCCGGTGGTAGCGGCGGTGGGGAGTCAGTCAATGCACTGGTTTGTGAGCGTCCATGGCGGGAAGATGCCACAGTCCCTCGAGGGGCCCGGAACATTTCAGGGATGTTCTGGCTAAGTCCGGCGGTATGTTCTCTAGGAGAGCGGGACCGGGAGGCGGACGATGACCGGGAAGCAGTCTCCATATTCAGTGTGAGTTCTGAGGGTTGGTGAACCTCCTTACAGGCTTGTATTGATCCGTGGTGGTCAGAGCAGATAGATTAAGCGTCCATCTTCATGTCTCCGCAGGCCACGCCCCCGCTGTATTAGTTATGCTGGTGCCGCTAGGTAGTCAGTTATTTTTTTTAGGTTCGCCGCCAGGTTCCTATAGCGTTAGGTACCCCCATATATTATCTAATAAAGGTTTTAACCCCGATTACCCCTATTTAACCCTTTCACCAGTGATCACCATATAAGTGTTACGGGTGACGCTGGTTAGTTAGTTTGCTTTTTATAGTGTCAGGGCACCCATCGTATATAACCCAATAAAGGTTTAACCCCCTGATCGCCCGGCGGGTGATATCAATTAGGTTTTAGCGTCAGAGAGGGCCTGCGTCGCCCCAGGCAGCGTCAGGTTAGTGCCAGTAACGCTAACACCCACGCGCAAAGCATACACCTCCCTTAGTGGTATAGTATCTGAACAGATCAATATCTGATCTGATCAGATCTATACTAGCGTCCCCAGCAGTTTAGGGTTCCCAAAAACGCAGTGTTAGCGGGATCAGCCCAGATACCTGCTAGCACCTGCGTTTTGCCCCTCCGTCCAGCCCAGGCCACCCAAGTGCAGTATCGATCGATCACTGTCACTTACAAAACATAACACACATAACTGCAGCGTTCGCAGAGACAGGCCTGATCCCTGCGACTCCAGTGCTGTAGGAGGTGATTTCACCACCACAGTTAAAAAAAAGACCATATATGCCGAAGCATGGGGGCAGCAGGGGCGGAGGAGCGATTTTGCTCCTAATGCCGCGTACATACGGTCGAAATTCCGACGGAGGCTTGCCCGTGGAAAAGTCAGACCGTGTGTACACGGCATAACTTTTGTGGGATGATGCCCCCATGCTTCGGCATTTATAAATGGTGCATGTATGCCCATCATTAGAAGTGGGTGAATGAAGGGAGGTATTCTAATGGTGGGCATACCCACCAATCAATCTCTTTTTTTTGTTCAGCCAACAGGCTGCATGAAAAAAAAGATTACAATACATGTCCAACAAGGACCAGCAACGTACTGGTATGTTGCTGGACTTTGAATGGTTATACCAGAATGATGCCTGTGGGTTTAGGTATCATCTTGGTATCATTCTTTTCATGTAAAAGCAATCCTAGCGGCTAATTAGCATCTGGACTGCTTTTACAAGCAGTGGGAGGGAATGTCCCCCCCCCGGATAAAAAAAGCGCCATTTGGAAATTGGGAAAGCATTTTATCACACCGATCTTGGTGTGGTCAGATGCTTTGAGGGCAGAGGAAAGATCTAGGGTCTAATAGACCCCATTTTTTCTAAAAAAGAGTACCTGTCACTACCTATTGCTATCATAGGGGATATTTACATTCCCTGAGATAACAATAAAAAATAATAAAATAAAAAAATATGGAAGGAACAGTTTAAAAATAAAATAAAAAAGGAAAATGAATAATTAAAAAAAAAAAACCCACCCCTGTCCTGCCCTGCTCTTGCGCAAAGGGGAACGCAAGCGTCGGTCTGTAAACAGCAATTGCATCATGCATGTGAGGTATCACCACGAAGGTCAGATCGAGGGTAGTAATTTTAGCAGTAGACCTCCTCTGTAAATCTAATGTGGTAACCTGTAAAGGCTTTTAAAGGCTTTTAAAAATGTATGCAGTTTGTCGCCACTGTGCGTTTGTGCGAAATTTTAAAGCATGTCGTGTTTGGTATCCATGTACTCGGCCTAAGATCATCTTTTTTATTTCATCAAACATTTAGGCAATATAGTGTGTTTTAGTGCATTAAAATAAAAAAAAATGTATATGTTCCCCAAAAAATGCGTTTGAAAAATCGCTGCGCAAATACTGTGAAAAAAAAAATGCAACACCCACCATTTTAATCTGTAGGGCCTTTGCTTTAAAAAAAATATAGAATGTTTGGGGGTTCAACGTAATTTTCTTGCAAAAAAATAAATATTTTTCATGTAAACAAAAAGTGACAGAAAGGGTTTTGTCTTCAAGTGGTTAGAAGAGTGGATGTAAGCTTCCTAATGTTGTGTATAAAATGCCAGGACAGTTCAAAACCCCCCCAAATGACCCAATTTTGGAAAGTAGACACCCCAAGCTATTTGCTGAGAGGCATGTCGAGTCCATGGAATATTTTATATGTTGACAGAAGTTGCGGAAAAAAAGACAATTATTTTTTTATTTTTTTGCACAAAGTTGTCACTAAATGATATATTTCTCAAACATGCCATGGGCATATGTGGAATTACACCCCAAAATACATTATGTTGCTTCTCCTGAGTACGGGGATACCACGTGTGAGACTTTTTGGGAGCCTAGCCGCGCACGGGACCCCAAAAACCAAGCACCGCCTTCAGGCTTTCTAAGGGTGTAAATTTTGGATTTCACTCCTGACTGCCTATCACAGTTTCGAAGGCCATAAAATGCCAAAATAGCACAAAACCCCCCCAAATGACCCCATTTTGGAAAGTAGACACCCCAAGCTATTTGCTGAGAGGTATAGTGAGTATTTTTCAGATCACACTTTTTGTCACAAAGTTTTGAAAATTGAAAAAAGAAAAAAAATATATATATTTACTTTCTTTATTTTCAAAAACAAATGAGAGCTGTAAAATACTCACCATGCCTCTCAGCAAATAGCTTGGGGTGTCTTCTTTCCAAAATGGGGTCATTTGGGGGGGTTTTGTGCTATTTTGGCATTTTATGGCCTTCGAAACTGTGATAGGTAGTGAGGAGTGAAATCAAAAATTTGTGCTCTTAGAAATCCTGAAGGCAGTGCTTGGTTTTCGGGGTCCCGTACGCGACTAGGCTCCCAAAAAGTCCCACACATGTGGTATCCCTATACTCAGGAGAAGCAGCAAAATGTATTTTGGGGTGCAATTCCACATATAACCATGGCATGTGTGAGCAATATATCATTTAGTGACAACTTTTTGTCATTTATTGAAAACATTTTTTGTCTCTCAGCATTTTCCTTGAGGTGTCTACTTTCCAAAATAGGGTCATTTGGGGGGGTTTTGTACTGCCCTGCCATTTTAGCACCACAAGAAATGAGATAGGCAGTCATAAATTAAAAGCTGTGTAAATTCCAGAAAATGTACCCTAGTTTGTAGACCCTATAACTTTTGCGCAAACCAATAAATATACACTTATTGGCATTTTTTTTACTAAAGATATGTGGCTGAATACATTTTGGCCTAAATGTATGACTAAAATTGAGTTTATTCGATTTTTCTTATAACAAAAAGTAGAAAATATAATTTTTTTTCCAAATTTTCGGTCTTTTTCCGTTTATATCGCAAAATAAAAAAATCGCAGAGGCAATCAAATACCATTAAAAGAAAGATCTATTTGTGGGAAGAAAAGGACGCAAATTTCGTTTGGGTACAACATTGCATATCCGCACAATTTCCAGTTAAAGCAGCGCAGTGCCAAATTGTGAAATCACCTCTGGTCATTATGGTCCGTATTGGTCCGGTCCTTAAGTGGTTAAATACAGGATGATGCTTTACTTGTAATTGATAATGCTTTCTGCCAATGTTCCCATGTAAAATTCTGTAATAGTCGCCATAGAACTGTACTTAGCACCCGTAGACCTCCGGACATTTCTCTGGGGGTATAAAACCGACCTTGCCCATCTGCCCTCTCCCTCACCCCTAACACTCGCCTCTCTCAGACTCTGGTATAATAGGGGTTTGTGCTCCACTCTGTCCTCTGAGCTCTCCCCGCTGTCTTCCTTGTTTGACAACCCTGCTTTCCCCCAGGGCATAGGAGCGACAACAATGGGGCCCTTTAAAGTGGTTGTAAACCCTCTGATACTACTTGCACCTACAGGTAAGCCTACATTAAGGCTTACCTGTAGGTGCTTGCAATATCTCCTTAACCTACATGGCTAAGGAGATATTTGCAGAAAATCAGGCACTGATGTCTACGGTGCATGCGGGCCGTAGACAACGGAGCAGGCGCACTGAGCGTGTCCGGTCTTGAATGGGAAAGTGCCGGAAACGCACAAATGCGCAGGGATCATGCCGGTTCCGCGCGCATGCGCGGGAGTGACGTCATCTCCGCTCCGGCCAGTCACAGCGCCAGAGTGGCGATACCCGGAAGTCACTCCGGGTATCATGGCAGCGGCGGAGGAGAGGAACGAGGGTCGCTTTGGGGGCTTCGATCTAAGGTAAGTAATTCATAATGAGCAAGTATGCTAGTCTTGCAGGTTTTTTTTTATTTTTAAATGTTTTTTTGGGTTTACAACCACTTTAACCACTTCAATACCAGGCACTTACGCACCTTCCTGCCCAGGCCAATTTTCAGCTTTCAACGCTGTCGCAATTCGAATGACAATTGCGCGGTCATGCTACATTGTACCCCAACAAAATTTTTATCATTTTGTTCCCACAAATAGAGCGTTCTTTTGGTGGTATTTGATCACCTCTGCAATTTTAATTTTTTGCGCAACAAATAAAAAAAGAACAAAAATTTAGGAAAAAATAAAAAATGTATTTGTTTCTGTTAATTTTTTTGGTAAATAAGTACGTTTTCTTCTTCAATGGCGGGCACTGATATGGCTGCACTGATGGGAACTGATAAGGCGGCACCAATGAGGTGGCACCAATGAGGTGGCGCCGCTGAGATGGCACTGATGGGTACTGATGATGGTCACTGATAGGCGGCACTGATGGGCACTGATAGGTGGCACTGGTATGCGGCACTGATGGGCACTCATAGGCAGCACTGATGGGCACTCATAGGCGGCACTGATGGGTACTTATGGGTGGCACTGATGGGTACTTATGGGTGGCACTGATAGGTGGCACAGATGGGCATGGATGGGCACTGAGAGGTGGCACTGATGGACGGCACTGCTGATACTGATGGGTGGCATTGCTGGGCATCACATATTTTTTTCAGCCATAATGTTGCCAGTCAGTGACCATTTGTGGGCACTGATTGGCATCTATTGCGCTTATTTTTTAATATGTGAATGGCCATGGGGTACATACCTGGCCATCCACATGTTGCCCGCTTCCCTGGTGGTCCTAGCGGCTTCCCTGGTGGTCCAGTGTGGGTATCCGCGGGGGGGGCTGCGCTGATAAACAATCAGCGCAAACCCCCCCTGTCAGGAGAGCCGCCGATCGGCACTCCTCTACTCGCGTCTGTCAGACGCAAGTGAGGAAAAGCCAATCTACGTCTCTTCCTGTTTACATCGTGATCAGCTGTGATTGGACATGGCTGATCACGTGGTAAAGAGCCTCCGTCGGAGGCTCTTTACCGAGATCGGTGTAGCGGTGTGCCAGACTGACACACCGCACCACCGATCGCCGCGATGCGCGCCCCACCGGGCGCGCGGCGGCTGTTATTCTGCTGGACGTCACATGACGCCCAGTCAGGATAACGCAACCACCGCCCGGCCGTCATTTTGCTATAGGCCGGGCGGGAAGTGGTTAAGCGCCCCGACTGGCCCCAAGCGCACTCCTTTGTACACCCACTGCAAGATACACTGGTCACGCTGGCAGGTTCCCATGACTGGCTCACCACCCTCCACTTATCCACGTTCACAAAACATCTACATTCTTCCTTCCAAATCCACCGCTCCTATACTGAATTTGAATGGCTGTGCTCCCTCTCTGAAACACCCAGACACCTTCTCTTTCTCTCGACCATATACTGTCTTTTACAAGCTCTTACACATGATGACTTACCACCTTACACTAGGATGTGGTCTGCAGACTTGGGAGAGGACATCCCCCGACCAGATTGGCAGACCTCGTTTAATTTTACTCCTCACAAATGAACAATATCCTGCTACTCTCAGGAAAAGAACTACAAGATTCTGTCAAGATGGTACAGGGACCCCTCCACATTACACAAAATTTTCCCATCTACTCCAGCCTCTTGTTGGCGATGTATTTCCTCTACAGGGACCTATCTACATGTCTGGTGGGAATGCGAGAGGATCCATCCCTTTTGGATTCAGGTATTTGAATGTTACTATAAAATTTATGATGAAACGCTGACACCTTCCCCTAAGATTGCCCTTCTTTCAATACTCCCTGGGTCGATAACATCACAGAAACGGAATCTCCTCCGTTTTTTTATGTCCTCAGCGAGACAGCTCATCCCATCATTTTGAAAGACAATCACCACTCCTCCCTTGTCACGATGGGTCTTGATTATGAAAGATACCATGAGAATGAAGGAGATACTGGCCCTTGACAACGACACCTTTGATAAATACAAAATACTGTGGTCCATATGGCTCCACTTCTCCGCCTCTGATACTCCCGCCAACATGCTGTCAACCCCGATATGATCACCCTAACATACAACCTGACAGTGCGATCAGGGCATGTACCTACGGGTCCCCCCACACACCCCCCCCCCCCCCCGCTGTCCTCTGGTAACAGCAGCCCTTACGCTCTTCTACGACTTCTTTCTCTTATTCCTCCCCTGTTTCTTCTTCCTTCCTCTTTCCCTTTCTCTCTCAATTTTCGCCCATCCCTGGGTCGCTCCCCAAATTTTACAGTAGTCCTGAGGGTAATGGTATTTTAGTGTATACAATTCCATTTTTGGTTTTGCCATTAGGGTAGCTTTAATAGAAATGAGGTTTGGTATGACTATTTTTTGGCGTATTAAATATTTAGCTATAGAAAGGGCAAATAGATTGTGTCCTTTAGTGATTTATTTTTTAATATTTACCCATAATTTATCATTAGGGGTGGAAAACCAAAATTTTATTTGGTCTAGTAAGGATGCATAATAATAGTTCTAAGTATTTGGTAGACTCATTCCCCCAGGGTTTTGGTAGTGGTTAGTACTGAAAATGCTATTCTGTTTTTTTTTTCCCGTTTCATACAAATTTTTTCAATTTGGTGTTCATCTGCATAAAAAATGTGGGTGGTATTGGGATAAAATAGTATAGAATCTTGGGTAGTAGTTGCACTTTGATGGCTGTGATCTTCCCAACCCAAGATAGTTGAGCCTTTTGAATATTTTGTAGGTCTTTGCTGATTTGTTCTAGGAGTTTGGGAAAATGTACTTCATATAATTTGGAGGATAGAAATGTGAGTTGTAAACCTAGGTATGTTATAGATTTCTCATCACAATTGTAGCCAAATTTCTTATGTAGATTGTGGGATTGATCTTTATGAAGTTCCAAGGGCAGAACATAGCATTAATTTTGATTGACCTTGTAATAAGAAGCATTACTGTATTGGTCTAGTAATGTTTGAATTTTGGGTATGGGTGACTCAAGCCTCGTACACACGGCCGAGAATCTCGTCAGGAAAAAAATTGTTGTTTTTCTTGACGAGATTCTTGGACAAGAAACTTGTCCCGGCCGAGTGTACACACACTCGATTCAAAGAACCCGCGGTTCTTTGAATGGAGCGAACGCGGTGAGGTAATCGACTACGACGAGCGTGTGCTCGTCACATTCGATGCCGTCGCCGCCATCTTGCTACACCCTACCTATGCCTAGGAAGCTACCGCGCATGCGTCAAAGTCATTTCGAGCATGCGTGGGTTTCCACTGCGACAGGTAAGTGTACACACACACACTTTTCTCATCGAGAAACATGCTGACGAGAATCTCGACGAGAAAATGGAGAATCCTGACGAGAAAATAGAGAGCAGGTTCTCTATTTTTCTCGTCGAGATTCTTGTCGGTTTTCTTGACGAGAAACCTGATAGCCGCGTACACATGACCGATTTACTCGGCAAGAAAGCTCTGCCAGCAAGTTTCTTGTCGTTTTTTTGACGAGAAACTCGGTCGTGTGTACGAGGCTTTAGGGTTTGTTAGTGTTAGAATAATGTTGTCTGCAAATAGTCCTATTTTATGTTCATATTGCCCTATTTTAATACCTTTAATGTCAGGGTTAGTTTTTATGCTTTCCGCTAGTGGTTCTATTGCCAGGGAAAAAATTAGGGGAGATAAGGGGCATCCTTGTCTTGTCCCGTTTGTAAGTTAAATCCTTTGGATAGTAATCCTGAGGAAAACACCTTTACTGAAGGTTGTGAAGTATAAGGACATGATGGCCGAATCTTTTGATACCAAATTTTTGCTAAAAAAATAGCGAATGTCCGGTTGTTTTCTATATGATGAACTATTCACCATCCTTCTAGTACCATCAGGAGCTTGTCTTCCTTCAACCACTTCAATACCAGGCCTCAATAACCCCTTCCTCCCCAAGCCAATTTTAAGCTTTCAGTGCTGTCACATTTTAAATGACAATTGTGTGGTCATGCAACACTGTATCCAAACCAATTTTTTATAATTTTGTTCCCACAAATAGAGATCTCTTTTTGTGGTATTTGATCAACTATGTGGTTTTTATTTTTTGCTAAACAAATAAGAAAAGACCGACAATTTTGAAGAAAAAAAAAAGTATTTCTGTTAATTTTTTGGTGAAATAAGTATGTTTTCTCATTCACTGATGGGCATTGATAAGGTGGCACTAATGTGCACTGATGAGGTGGCACCAATGAGTTGACACTGATAAGGTGGCACTGATGGGTACAAATATGCAGCACTGATGAGCACCAATAGGTGGCACTGATGGGCACTCACAGGTGGCACTGATGGGTACTTATGGGTGGCACTGATGGACACTGATAGATGGCACCGGTGGGCATCACTGATAATCAGGCACTGGCAGGCATTACTGATGGGCAATGATTGGCATCATATATAGGAGCTGATTGGCATCATATATAGGCGCTGATTGGCATCCCTGGTGGTCATGGGTGGCATACCTGGTGGTCATCAGTGGTGGGCATCCCTGGTGGTCCTGGGTGGGCATCCTCTGGGGGGGCTGCGCTGATAATCAGCGCAGACCCCCCTGTCAGGAGAGCCGTCTATCGGCTCTCCTCTACGTAAGTAGAGGAGAGCCAATAGATGGCTCTCCTGACAGGGGGGTCTGCGCTGAATATGCGCTGCGGCTTTTCCTCACTCGCGCCTGAAAGATGCAAATCTTTCAGGCGCGAGTGAGGAAAAGCCGATACACAGCTCTTCCTATTTACACCATGATCAGCTGTGATTGGACATAGCTGATCACATGGTAAAGATTCTCCATCAGAGACGCTTCACCGAGATCGGGGTTGCGGTGTGTCAGACAGACACGCCGCCACACTGATCGCTGCTCTGCGCACCCCCACGGGCGCGCGCCGGCTGCCATCCTGAAAGATGTCATATGACATCCAGTCAGGATAACTGAACCACCGCCCAGCCGTCATTTTGCTGTATGCCGGATGGGAAGTGGTTAACAAACCCTACTTGGACCACCCCTAACATGAGCTAATTATCTAATCCTTTAGACAGCCTTGGTGACTCAGAGTCATGAACTTTAGGACAGACTTGCTGTCTTTTGGCTCAGAAGACATAATCAACATTATCATAAATCAACACAGAACTCCTTCACTCAATAGCAGAGTTCATTAACACAAACAACAATGGGTGAAAGACTTAGAGCCCACACTAGCCTTATTTACAATAAACACATTATAGCAGACAACAGACAGACAGGTGGCTGAAGTTGATGACATCAGCATCTTCTATGAGCCCCAACATTATGAAGCCATCACTATAAAATGGCATATACAGGGTTCCCAGAGTCTGTGTGTTTTGGGGGGACATGGACTTGAATCCAAAATAACATTACTTCAAGGTCCCCAGGCATACACCTTGCAAAGAGTATTGTTCCCTTAAAATCCAGGGCCCATAATCAGAAGGCAAGAGGCTGGCATTCAGTCCTCTCCAAAAGCCTCTGTCCCGGCTAGGTCTGTCACAGTCTGAATTTAATAAGGATATAGGTCTATAGTTAATAGGGGATGTTGGGTCTTTACCTGGTTTTGGAAGAGTAATTATTAAGGCTTCTAGCATCTTTTTTGGGTATTGACTAGAGTTGGCTACTTGATTAAACATTATGGTGATTAGTATGTCGCTAAAAGCTTGGTAGTATTCTCCCGATAGTCAATCGATGCCTGGAGCTTTATTTTGGGATAAGGATTTAATAACCTAATTTATTGAGATTGGATCGTTGAGTGATGCTACATCTTTGGGATTCATTTCTGGAAGGTTTATTGTTTTTAGAAAATCAGATATGGTTTTAGATGTAGGTTGGGGGTTGTTTTTGTCCTCTAAGATTATATAGGGATTCATAATATTCGGAAAAGGTGACAGCTATTTCTTGAGGGTTGTAGTTTGTTTTATTTTTATTTTGGCGTTCAGTGATGGCGAACCCGTGCCACTGCCGGCATGCCCAACCCTCTCTGTGGGCACGCCAGGAAAACTGAGAAAACACACTGAAACACTGTCATCCAATCATCCGCACTGCACCCCCCATCGCAAACTACATCTCCCACAGGTCTGTAGAACATTGGTGACGTGTTCAAGGTGGGCGTGACTAAGTAGAAGCATCTAGGGGTGACAGGCAGGCGGAAATCCAATCATGAACATGAATGCTGTCTCATCCACACTACACCCATAATCAAACTATATTTGCCACAAATCTTTGGGATCAGCGGTAACGTGCTGGGCGTGACAGAAAGAACGTGTGGCTGGGATCAGAGGAGGCTTTCGGGCGGGAATGAGCTGCTGGAGAGATTGTAGACAGGTGAGAGATGTGGAGTGGACATGTACAGTTATCAGTCCGAAGCAAAAAGGGTTCACACCGCTCCAGGCATGTTATCCCATGGATAACCCACTCTCAGACATCAGGTGCTAGCCTTGCAAATGTGCACTGCAGACAATCAAGAAAGGTAGCTGGATGAATTAACACCTTTATTGTGCAAGATTAATTAAAATCCAAAACGGTCAAGCCATGTACAAAAAGCTAGCTGTTCTTTTTGTACCTCTTCTGTACATGGATTGACTGTTTTGGATTTTACTCAGTTTTGCACAATAAAGGTGTTAATTCGGTGTGTGGCCATCCAGCTACCTTTCTTGAGTATTTTATCAGTCCGTGGTGTCCCGCTTCTTAGAGGCAGAGACTCAAGCTGCACCCCTGTTGGTGGGTACCTTCCCCTTTCAACTCCTTCCTGTCCAGTTTCACTTGCTTCATCCTGGCCCTGTCTCTAGGTCAGGATCCAAATTAACCCCCAAAATTTGGATTAAATTGATAGTTTTTGTAAAAAAATAAAATATTTTCAGGTAGATGAAAGTAATGGTCAGGTAGGTGAGTGTAATGGTCAGGTAGGTGAGTGCATGTGTCAGGTAGGTGAGTGTAATGGTCAGGTAGGTGAGTGTAATGGTCAGGTAGGCGAGTGTAATGGTCAGGTAGGCGAGTGCATGTGTCAGGTAGGCGAGTGTGATGGTCAGGTAGGTGAGTGTAATGGTCAGGTAGGTGAGTGTAATGGTCAGGTAGGTGAGTGCATGTGTAGGTGAGTGCATGTGTCAGGTAGGTGAGTGTAATGGTCAGGTAGGTGAGTGTAATGGTCAGGTAGGCGAGTGTAATGGTCAGGTAGGCAAGTGTAATGGTCAGTGCATGCATCAGGTAGGCCAGTGTATGTTGCACAGTGTATTCTGAGCACAATGCATTCCTGAACCCTGCATTCTGAGCGACTCTGGCAGAAGCGTATGTTTTTGGTCCCTTAGGGTTCATTCAGACGGATGATCAGTCCCATCCTCTGTACAGAGCTGCTAGTAGTTTTAATTCTGTGTTGGCAGTTTAAAGGAAATAAGTTGGTTTTGTGTCGCCATCTGGGCACTTGGGCTCAAAAAGGTTTGCCATCACAGTCTTAGTTGGTTAGCCAATAGTTTGCCTGCTTTATTGCCTTGGGAGTAGTCATTTCTGTAACGGATGGGCCCGTGGAACCCAGAAGTTCTTAGAATGTATGAGCCAGAAAATAATGGACATTGAGAATATGTCTTGGATTGCTTTAAAATGGGTCTGTAACATTAATCCACAATATTCCCCAGGATATCTGTAAAGAACTATTTACCGGTTGTTGATTCTGAACACGACAGGTTAATTGAAAGATGTTAATGTCATCCCCTCCAACCACCTGGCTGCCTGTGTAATGTAAATGAGTCCAGGCTAACTTCTAAAGAGCTTTTCATTGTGGATTGTGATAATTAACTCTGTAATTGTATAAAGGGATTAGTTAATGAACTCATCTGTTGTCTGCTAAGGGATGTCAGAATAATGTGTATTGGGGGCTCATTATGTAACCATTGTATGATGTTGTGGGTGGAGTTGGGTCATTGTTCAGTTGGACTACAGTATTCTTTTAGTGTATATAAGAGCCTGCTTTTTTCAATAAAGATTGTCAGACCTGCTGGAAACCTCAACACAGAGCGTTGTCTCGTTTGTGGAGGGAGAATTATTTGTATGGGGTCTTATTCGGCTGGTTGGGAGTGTCTGGTAGCTGCCGTGTGTTCGGGAATGGAATATCTTAAACGACGTTAACCCCTGTCGTTACAATTTTGTTTAAATCTTTTCATGTATTTATCATGATCTTCTATCAAAATAGACCTTAAATCTGTTCTTAGATTATTTAGTTGTTGTGCTAAATTTGACAAAGGTCTTATGAGAACACCATAAGGTAGTACTTTTCACTGATTTATCATCATTAAATACAAATAATTATTTAAGGTTTTCTTTTATCAGGAACAAATGTTTCTTTTGAGAGAGGATGTAAGTGTTGTTCCTCCATATAGAATTAGTAGTACAAGTTTGGCCTATTTTAATTTTCCTTTGTTATTGGAGAGTGATCAGACCATGAAATATTGTGGATCTGAGCATTGATTAAATTTTGAAGTAGTATTTTGTCCGTGATAAAATAATCAATCCTTGAGTAGGATTTGTGAACATGAGAGTATAACGTATAATGCCTTTCAGTGGAATGCAAACACCTCCAGGGATCATACATGTCTTCAGTAGAAAAAAAAATCTTTAGCCCAGTTCTATTGGTGTGACCTTGGTTAGAGATGTCCATGGAGGGATCTAGTGGTGCATTGAAGTCCCCACATATGATAAGTTGACCCTTCTGTATTCTCTGTGCTTTCATTAGAATTTTCTTTATGAATTGGTTAGGATTCTTGTTGGTTGCATAGATATTGACGATAGTATAGTCAGAATTTTCTTTGGTTGCTACTAGTATGATAAATCTTCCTTGAGTATCAGTTTTGATGTTTAGGGGTTGGAAAGACACAGAGTCTTTTATTGCTGTTATTACTCCTTTTTTCTTCTTGGAATTGTTGCAGACATATACTGTATATGTGGAAATGTATAGTTAGTGAATTTTGGAGCTTTTTGTGCTGCAAAGTATGCATATGATATCATTATCAAATTTTAAAATGACAATCCAGAGAATTTTTCATTTGAAATCGCACATTTTGATATCCACATATTCCGCTCTATCGCCCAGGACATCAATATCTTTTTTTGATTGATTCATAAAGCTTTTCATATCATATTCTAGGGCTCCTCTTAACGACATTATTATGTCCTTAATTGTTAAATCAGATATAGGTTGGCCTGAGGTGGGTATTGCATAAATACCGTAATTGTTCAACAGATGCTGATTATATTTCCCAAGCATGTATTTTGAAAGGGAAATTCATTGAGAAAGTTTACCATGAGAGTCAACTGGACAAGATTATTGAAGAACTCCTAGTAGTACCAAGTACCCAACACTCTGATGATATCCTCCCTGGTCGTAACAAGATTAGTCACGAATGGAGTTTTATTTCTGGGTATCATTCCCAGTTTAAGGAAGTAGAAAAGATCTTTTTTTCTCACTGGCACGTTTTATTTTTAGATTACAATATATTGGTCGCACAAAAGGATGCTCAAGATAAGGATTGCAGAACATGTGGCGAACATTAAAATAGGTTTTAAAGATCATAACGTTTCTTTACATTTTAAACTTTTTCACGATCAGAACCCTGCTGGACTGAAATTTTGGGGGGTGGATTTACTTAAACCACCATGGAGAAGGGCCAATTTAGTTAGGGAGATATCCAAGCTCGAGACCCAATGGATCCATTCGGTAGACACTTTGGTCCCTAAGGGGTTAAACGTTGACCTCGACATAAATTGTTTCATTAGTGATTACTGAATTAGTGCCCCTCTCTAACATTTTAACGTTTAATATATATTTTTTATAATTTTAATACCTTTACAATTTTCAATATTTTTATTGCTCTTATCCAGTGTAATATTAGTCTATGGTATTTATTTTACATTTAGTGATTTATTAACTCTGTTTATCTGTTCTTTTGTGTATTTATATATTTATTAATTACACTTAACCAGTACCCTTTGTAGCTTCACGGCTATTAAAGGAAGACTGTGAATTAGTATTTCACTACTGTGGCGCCGGAAAGTGCAATCTAGGCCTATTTTTTGCAACTTCTTGATAAGTGCCATGACTGGCGGCTCTGGCGTGCATGTGCAGGAGTGACGTCACGCGGCTCCAGCCAGTCACAGAGCCGGAGTCCGCGGCCCGGGAAAGAAAAGGGGTGAAAATGGATGTGGCCACCAGTGGGAACGGCACGGGCTTCGTTTGTGGGTAAGTGCCACATAATGGGCTAGTATGCAATGCATACTAGCCCATTATGCTTTTACTTTGCAAGGAACAAAAGAGGAAGTAAAATCCACCAGAGTTTATTTCCTCTTTAAAAAGGGAATTAACTCAAGTGAAAAAACGAACCTATGGTCTCTAAAGAAGACACATGGCCACACAATGAAGATGGATGAGAAGCGGTCAAATCCTAAACTGCGTAAGAGGTTATTTACCATTTGACCAGTTAGGATGTGAACTCCCATCCACAGTGGTGTCAGAGGGGAGTGTAGATAAATAAAAAAAAAAAAAAAAAAACAACAACTAGTATATGCAACTATATGCTAGGTAGGGGGAATAGGGGTGCATGGGAATTTGTGCTAAGGAGAGTATATATGATGTTTGTTGGGAGGGGAAACTGGTGGGAAGAGGATTAGTGCTGGTAGTTTTAATTTGGGGGAGGAGAGGATTTGTTCTGGGAAGACATAATTTGTGCAAGGGGGGGTTGAGGGGTGGGATTTAAGATGGAAAGTGGGATGCGAGGAAAGAGGATTAGTGCTGGCAGGAGGGGATTATTGCTGGGGGAGAGGATTTGTGCTAGGGAAGGAGAATTCATGCTGGGAGACCAATTGGAGGGGAGGGGATTAGTGACGGTAAGGGGATATCTGGAAGAGGATGAATGCTGGGAGGGTTTGAGGGAGGAGATGATTTGTGTTGGGGAGGGGGGGTGGAGGGAATCTGCACTGGGAGGGGGAAGATTTGAGCTGGGGGGGGTTGTATTGAGAGGTGGAATTAGTGGTGGGGGGGGCAATTTCTCCTAATATTGTTTAACTCCCTTGAGTCATGTCCATTTTAGTTTTTTATGGTCATTTTGGGGTGTGTTAGTACTTACCCACATTATATTGACTTTACTGTCAGACTGATTTGTGTTATACATATACAGTATACAATTTTTTAAGGTACATTTTAAAATATATTTTCTAATGATTTTTTTACGGCCTTTGGATTATTTGATGATCTTCTCCGACAGTAATCAGTCTTTTGGAACCCTTAACCAGTTCAATACCAGGCACTTACACCCCCTTCCTGCCCAAGCCAATTTTCAGCTTTCAGCGCTGTTGCTGTTTAAATGACAATTGCGCGGTCATGCTACACTGTACCCAAACAGAATTTTCATTATTTTGTTCCCACAAATAGAGATTTCTTTTGGTGGTATTTGATCACCTCTACGGTTTTTATTTTTTGTAAATAAGTATGTTTTCTCCTTCACTGATGGGCACTGATAAGGCAGCACTGATGGGCACTAAAAAGGCGGCACCGATGAGGTGGCATCAATTAAGTGGCACTCATGGGCACTGATGGGCACGGATAGGTGGCACTGATGGGTGGCACTAATGGGCATTGATAGGCGGCACTGATGGGCACTCATGGGTGGCAGTGGTGGGCACTGATAGGCGAAACTGATGGGCACTGAAAGGCTGCACTGATGGGTACTTATGAGTGGCACTGATAGGCGGCACTGCTGGGCACTGATACGCGGCACTTATAAATGGCACTGGCAGGCATTGGGGATGGCCACTGATTGGGGGCTGCCTGGGCACTGATTGGCATTTCCCTGGTGGTCTAGGGTGGCATACCTGGTGGTCCAGTGCTGTGGCCTTCCCTGGTGGTCCATTGCAGCATCCTGGTGGTCCTGGGAGGGCATCCGAGGGGAGGGGCTGCGCTGATAAACAATCAGCACAGACCCCCCTGTCAGGAGAGCAGCCAATCGGCTCTCCTCTACTCGTGTCTGTCAGACGCGAGTGAGGAAAAGCCGATCAACGGCTCTTCCTGTTTACATTGTGATCAGCCGTGTTTGGACATGGCTGATCACATGGTAAAGAGCCTCCGTCTGAGGTTGGTGTAGCGGTGTGTCAGTGACACGTACCTTGGAGGTGAGTCTGACCTGCAGAGGGAGACCTCTCGTACAGCCCTGGTTCCCAGGTCACTGGAGTTGAGACAGTGGCCGAAGGAGCACAGTGGGGTATGAGTGCATGTTGGGTTCTCCTGGACTGGATGAGAAGACCGCTGTAGACGGCTGAAGATGCAGGTCAGCGGGTACAGGTAGCTGAGGATGCAGGTACATGTGGATGCAAGCAGCAGGCAGGAGAAGAGTCAAACGAGCCAGGTAATGCACAGCGGATCACATACAGGCAGAAGCGTCAGGCAGGGGGTGGTCAGAGTTCAGGCTGGATCAGGCAGACAGATGAGCAGGACTAGGTCAAGGAAGCCAAAGGTCAGGACTGGAGACAGCAGCAAGGTCAGGAAGCCAAGTCAGAGTAACAGCAGGTGCAGGTTCAGGGTCAAGTCACAGGATAAGCTGCAGATCAGACAGCAAGAGTCTGGACAGAAGAAGTCCCTTTTAAAGGCCACTGGGCGCCAAGGCAGCGTGCGCGATTGGCGCGCATGCGCAATGGCATAAGACTGTTTGCAATTGGAAACCTACTAGCGGGGCTGCGTCTGAGCCTTGTTGTGGGTCCAAGAGGCATGCGTCCATGACATTGCCCTACCCTTATGGGCAACCTCCGGGTGCCCAAAAGGACTCTTTTTTGAGGGTGGCTGCGGAAGAAGGCCTGGATCAGTTCTTGGGAATGCACATTCTGCTTGGGTTCCCAAGAGTTCTCCTCTGGTCCGTATCCCCTCCACTTGATCAAGTATTGCAGTCGATTACCTCTCCTTCTGCAGTCTACGATAGCCTCCACCTCATATTCCTCGTCCCCATCAACCATTACGGGTTCAGGTGGCCCCGATCCCCTGTCTGGGAAGGGGTCTGGTACTGTGGGTTTCAGCAGGGACACGTGGAACACTGGGTGGATCTTAAGCGAATCGGGTAAGACAAGTTCAAAAGAAACTTTGTTCAGTTTTCTCTTAACTGGAAAAGGTTAGATAAACTTAGGTGCCAGTTTCTTCGAGGGACAAGCCATTCTGAGGTTAGTAGTAGACAACCACACTTGGTCGCCAGGTTGGAGGTGCAATTCCCCTCTTCTCTTCCTGTCATAGACTCTCTTATTCGTTGCCTGTGCCTTGACCATAGTCTCTTGTAGCAGTTTGCTGTTGCGACCCAGGAAGTCAACAGTACTCTGTACCGCTGGAACCTGAGATTCAGGGATAATGTTAGGCAGGAAGACAGGGTGAAACCCATAGTTTGCAAAAAATGGAGACTGACCCGTGACTGAATGTCTGGCATTGTTGAAGGCAAATTCTGTCAACGGCAATAGTGCTACCCAATCATCCTGGACAAACGTGGTGAAACAACGTATGTACTGCTCGAGGGTCTGGTTCGTCCTCTCGGTTTGTCCATTAGTCTGAGGGTGGTAAGCAGATGACATGGATAGCTCAATTTTCAGGGCCTGGCACAGTGCTTTCCAAAAGCGAGAGGTGAATTGAACCCCCCTGTCAGATACAATGTTGGTTGGTACTCCATGTAATCTTATGATCTCCTGGATGAACACCCGGGCGGTCTCCATGGCAGAAGGCGTACTTTTCAGAGGTATGAAGTGGGCCATCTTGGAAAAGCGGTCGACCACTACAAAGATGGCTGTATGTCCTTCGGATGGGGGTAGATCGACTATAAAGTCCATGGCTATCATGCTCCAGGGTCTGTCAGGAATTGGTAAAGGTCTGAGAAGACCCCAGGACTTGGTCCTAGCAGATTTGCTTTGGGTACAAACAGTACATGATTTCACATATTCCTCACAACTCTTCTCAAGCTTTGGCCACCAGAACATACACTGAATCAGGTCAAGGGTCTTGTGGACCCTGAAATGGCCAGCCAGAGGATGGTCGTGGCATAGGTTCAGTACCTTTGTCTGGAAACTTGCTGGCACAAAAATGTTATTGTCCTTCCAAAGTAACCCATCCCTGGGTGTCAGGGACACTCCTGGTGGACTGGGCATTCCTGCTGAGGCTTGTTTTAGGCTGGACATCAGATCTGTCTGGATGAGCAGAAAGTTACCCTCAGATAGGATAGTATCTGGGACTGAGGCATCCTTGGGATTGTCGAACATGCGGGAGAGGGCGTCCGGCTTGGCGTTCCTTGATCCTGGCCGGTAGGTGATGTGAAAAGAAAATCTGGAAAAGAATAGCGCCCACCGTGCTTGACGCGGCTTCAGGCGCTTGGCGGTTCTCAAGTATTCCAGATTCTTATGATCCGTGTAAATAAGAATGGGATGTGCTGCGCCCTCTAAGAGATACCGCCATTCCTCAAGCGCGGCCTTAATGGCCAAAAGTTCCCGATCTCCCACATCGTAATTTCTTTTGGCAGGGGAAAGCTTACGAGAAAAGAAAGCAATGGGATGCATGAGATCCTTGAGGCCTTGGCGCTGGGAAATCACTGCCCCTAACGCTGTTTCCAAAGCGTCTACTTCGAGTAGGTAGGGTAGAGAGGGGTCTGGGTGGCTCAGGATGGGAGCAGAAGTAAAAAGTCCCTTCAGAGTTGCAAAAGCAGTCTGAGCCTGTTTTGTTTTGTTAGCTGAGTGATGGGGGCAATGATTGCAGAAAACCCTTTAATGAATCTTCTGTAAAAATTGTCGAAGCGAACAAAACGCTGCTTCCCCTTTTTGTCTGAGGGTGCAGGCCAGTCCAGAACAGCTGTGACCTTTTGTGGATCCATCTTGAACCCTTCTGTGGAAATCACCAAGCCCATGAACTGGATACTCTGCTGCTCAAACTCACATTTTTCTGGTTTAGCATATAACCCGTGCTGACGGAGTCGGCAGAGTACCATCTTCACGTGTTTCCGGTGCTGATCTAGAGATGTGGAGAAAATTAGGATATCGTCAAGATAAACAATTACAAAGATATCTAACCAGTCTCCGAAGATATCATTTACAAAGGGCTGGAAGGTAGCAGGGGCATTGCACAGGCCGAAGGGCATCACTAAATATTCATAGTGGCCGAATCTCGTAAGGAAGGCCGTCTTCCACTCGTCCCCTGCGCGGATACGAACCAAATTATAGGCTCCTCGAAGATCAAGCTTGGTAAATACAGCGGTGGTTCTTAGTCTTTGAAATAGCTCGGACACCAGGGGTAGAGGATATTGGTTCTTAACCGTCACTTTATTTAGTTCCCGGTAGTCCACACAAGTGGTCCTTCTTTTCCACAAAAAAGATTCCGCCCCCTGCTGGAGAAGTGGAAGGCTGGATGAATCCTCTCTTAAGGTTCTCGTCCACATACTCCTTTAATACCTCCAGTTCCCGTTCAGACAGGGGAAAGATCCACCCGAAGGGGATCTCAGCTCCAGGCAGCAACTCAATAGGGCAAACATATGAACGGTGGGGAGGAAGAGTCTCAGCTCCTTGTTTGCTGAACACATCTAGAAACTCGTGGTATGGTTCAGGTACCTTTGAGCGTAATTCTGCATCAGATTCCAGGCACAGCAGAGGGCCAGACACCCTAGGAGGAGAAGGCAGGCAATGTCCCAGACAGTAAGGAGACTGGAACTTTATTTCCCCAGTGCCCCAATCAATTTGTGGATTGTGGGCCTGTAGCCATGGCAGGCCGAGGATGACCGGGAACAGAGGAGATGCAATTGCATCGAGTCTCAACAGTTCCTTATGACCTGTGGCTGTGACTACGGGTAAGGGTGGAGTCTCTTGGGTGACTAGGCCGGATTTTATACGGGACCCATCTGGTCAGGAAGATAGAAAGTCATTGTGCCCTGTGCTGAAGTGGGATGAGCTGTTGGTTAGCAAAGTTCAGGTCAATAAAACAACTACAAGCTTCAGAGTCTATAATTGCAGTAACAGGCACAGTCCTATCTGGAAGCTGGAAGGAGATGCAAAGGGCCAGATGAGTGGTATTGGCAGAGGGTGCTGGTTGACTGGTGGGTGGACAAGTATCTTTGAGGTTTTACTGGGCACGAGTGTACATAGTGGCTGGCTCCCCCGCAGTACAGGCAGAGATTAAGCTGTTGCCGGCGTAAGCGTTCCTCAGCGGATAGCGAGGGTCTAATTAAACCGACTTGCACCAATTCAGAGTAGGTTGGTACGGATCTAGCTGAGACAGGTCTGATGGAAGCAGGACGCGTGGTTGGGGCCACACGGGGTAACGTCCAGGTTGGATGAGTCTGCTGGTTCATTTTCTCTGCGGTGCACTCCCAAAGGCACCGGTCTATCTGGATAGTCCATGTCATTAGATTCTCCAAAGAGTCTGGTATGCCAACTCGGGCAAGTTCGTCCTTTAACCTTTCGGATAGGCCTAAACGGAACTGGTGCCGTAAAGCTGCATGGTTCCATTGAGTATCTGCACTCCAGCGCCTGAAGTCCGTTACGTAGTCCTCAACCGCTCTGCGGCCTTGCTGGAGCGCATGAAGAGCAGCTTCGGCAGTGGATGTCCGTTGGGGGTCATCATAGAGAAGCGACATGGCCTTGAAAAAGGATGGCAAAGAGTCCAGTGAAACATGGTGTTCTTCAAGCAGGTGATGAGCCCAGGACTGAGGTTCCCCCAGCAAGAGCGAGATGACAAACCCCACTTTGGTGGTCTCCCGGGAGAACGTTAGGGGTAGCAGGGAGAAGTACAACTCGCAAGCATTGCGGAATGTCCGAAACTTATTTTGATCCCCGGAAAACTTCTCCGGAATGGGGACCCTTGGCTCTGGAGGCAGCATCATTACAGAAGGTACAGAGATGGCTTCTGTGGGTGTCCTGCTGGCAGGGGGATCTGTGGTGGTAGCCGGGGATTGCATTTGTTCCTCCAAGCGTTTATGACCATCCTGGAGAGATTCCACCTTTAGAGTGAGATCAGAGAGGAGTTGGCAGATCTCATTGGTGCAAGAGGTCCCTCTTGCAGACTCAGGCATGTCTGTCTGATACTGACACGTACCTTGGAGGTGAGCCTGACGTGCAGAGGGAGACCACTCATACAGCCCTGGTTCCCAGGTCACTGGCGTTGGGACAGTGGCCGAAGGAGCACAGTGGGGTATGAGTGCCTGTTGGGTTCACCTGGACTGGATGAGAAGACCGCTGTAGACGGCTGAAGATGCAGGTCAGATGATGCAGGTCAGCGGGTGCAGGTAGCTGAGGATGCAGGTACATGCGGAATGCAAGCAGCAGGCAGGACAAGAGTCAGACGAGCCAGGTAATGCACAGCGGATCAGATACAGGCAGAAGCGTCAGGCAGCGGATGGTCAGAGTTCAGGCTGGATCAGGCAACGGAGAATCAGGCAGACAGATGAGCAGGACTAGGTCAAGGAAGCCAAAGGTCAGGACTGGAGACAGCAGCAAGGTCAGGAAGCCAAATCAGAGTAACAGCAGGTGCAGGTTCAGGGTCAAGTAACAGGATAAGCTGCAGACCAGACAGCAAGAGTCTGGACAGAAGAAGCCCCTTTTAAAGGCCACTGGGCGCCAAGGCAGCGTCAGCATGCGGGTGCGCGCGTGCGCGATTGGCGCACGCGCATGCGCAATGGCACACGACTGTTTGCAATTGGAAACCTACTAGAGGGGCTGTGTCTGAGCCTTGTTGTGGGTCCAAGAGGCATGCGTCCATGACAGTCAGACTGACACGCCGCACCACCGACTGCCGCGATGCACGCCCCCACTGCTGGATGTCATATGACGCCCAGTCAGGATAATTGAACCACCGCCCGGCCGTCATTCTGCTATAGGCTGGGCGGGAAGTGGTTAACTACTTCAGCCTCAGAAGGCTTTACCCCCTTAATGGCCAGACCATTTTTTGCTATACAGCACTGCGTCGCTTTAACTGACAATTGTGTGGTCGTGCGACGCTGTACCCAAACAAAAGTGATATCCTTTTTTTCCCACAAATAGAGCTTTCTTTTGGTGGTCACCACTGCGGTTTTTATTTTTTGCGCTATAAACAAACAAAAAGAGCGACAATTTAAAAAAAATATATGTTTTACTTTTTGCTATAATAAATATGCCAACTTTTTTTTTTTTTAGAAACACATTTCTTTATCAGTTTAGGCCAATATAAATTCTTGTACATATTTTTGGTAAAAAAATAATAATAAGCTTATATTGATTGGTTTGTGCAAAAGTTATAGTCTACAAAATAGGGGATAGATTTATGGCATTTTTATTAGAATTTTTTTGGTAATGGTGGTTATCTGCGATTTTTAGCGGGACTACCACATTGCGGCGGACACTTTTTTGGGACCATTGACATTTGTACAGCGATCAGTGCTATAAAAATGCACTGATTACTGTATACATGTCACTGGTAGGGAAGGGGTTAACACTAGGGGGCGATCAAGGGGTTAAATGTGTTCCCTAGGGAGTATTTCTAACTGTGGGGGATGGGACTGACTGGGGGAGGAGACATATCGCTGTTCATAATTATTACGAACAGCAGATCTGTCTCTTCTCTCCTGTCAGAACGAGGATTTGTGTTTACAGACACAAATCCCCATTCTGGCTCTCGTGCCCACGATCACGGGTGGCCAGCGGCGATCGTGCTCGCCGGCTGCGTGCATCGGGTCCCTCTTAAAGGAGCCCCAGTAGGGGTACGGCGATTCGCAGGACGGAGCCACATTGCTGCCGTATATCTATAGGATATTTCCATATTACATTATTCTGTCCAGTCCTTTGACTGTTATATTTTGGCTAAGGGGGTGCACATCTGTTTACCGCTAACCATATGCTTACTGTATTCATATTATGTTAGTTATTCGCATTAACTAGGCAATTTTTATTAATCCTCATCTCTAGTTTTTGTTCACATGTGATATGATATACAGTGCCTTGCAAAAGTATTCATCCTCTTGGCTTTTTACCTATTTTGTTACATTACAGCCTTTAGTTCAATGTTTTTTTAATCTAAATTGTATGTGATGATATGGGGGCATGGCCGGATGTGATCGAGGCAGCACGCATCTCTCAGAGGCTCCGATAATCCTGTCAGAATCCATGTTGTAGGAGCGATTATACCCGCAATCATCATCACTAACATCTGGGGGAAGGTGTAAGGATCACAGCGATGCATTCCTCGGCTTCCAAGAAGCAGCAGAAGGCTTCTAAGGACCAGCGGCACCAATTCAGAGTAGGTTGGTACGGATCTAGCTGAGACAGGTCTGATGGAAGCAGGACGCGTGGTTGGGGCCACACGGGGTAACGTCCAGGTTGGATGAGTCTGCTGGTTCATTTTCTCTGCGGTGCACTCCCAAAGGCGCCGGTCTATCTGGATAGTCCATGTCATTAGATTCTCCAAAGAGTCTGGTATGCCAACTCGGGCAAGTTCGTCCTTTAACCTTTCGGATAGGCCTAAACAGAACTGGTGCCGTAAAGCTGCATGGTTCCATTGAGTATCTGCACTCCAGCGCCTGAAGTCCGTTACGTAGTCCTCAACCGCTCTGCGGCCTTGCTGGAGCGCATGAAGAGCAGCTTCGGCAGTGGATGTCCGTTGGGGGTCATCATAGAGAAGCGACATGGCCTTGAAAAAGGATGGCAAAGAGTCCAGTGAAACATGGTGTTCTTCAAGCAGGTGATGAGCCCAGGACTGAGGTTCCCCCAGCAAGAGCGAGATGACAAACCCCACTTTGGTGGTCTCCCGGGAGAACGTTAGGGGTAGCAGGGAGAAGTACAACTCGCAAGCATTGCGGAATGTCCGAAATTTATTTTGATCCCCGGAAAACTTCTCCGGAATGGGGACCCTTGGCTCTGGAGGCAGCATCATTACAGAAGGTACAGAGATGGCTTCTGTGGGTGTCCTGCTGGCAGGGGGATCTGTGGTGGTAGCCGGGGATTGCATTTGTTCCTCCAAGCGTTTATGACCATCCTGGAGAGATTCCACCTTTAGAGTGAGATCAGAGAGGAGTTGGCAGATCTCATTGGTGCAAGAGGTCCCTCTTGCAGACTCAGGCATGTCTGTCTGATACTGACACGTACCTTGGAGGTGAGCCTGACGTGCAGAGGGAGACCACTCATACAGCCCTGGTTCCCAGGTCACTGGCGTTGGGACAGTGGCCAAAGGAGCACAGTGGGGTATGAGTGCCTGTTGGGTTCACCTGGACTGGATGAGAAGACCGCTGTAGATGGCTGAAGATGCAGGTCAGATGATGCAGGTCAGCGGGTGCAGGTAGCTGAGGATGCAGGTACATGCGGAATGCAAGCAGCAGGCAGGACAAGAGTCAGACGAGCCAGGTAATGCACAGCGGATCAGATACAGGCAGAAGCGTCAGGCAGCGGATGGTCAGAGTTCAGGCTGGATCAGGCAACGGAGAATCAGGCAGACAGATGAGCAGGACTAGGTCAAGGAAGCCAAAGGTCAGGACTGGAGACAGCAGCAAGGTCAGGAAGCCAAATCAGAGTAACAGCAGGTGCAGGTTCAGGGTCAAGTAACAGGATAAGCTGCAGACCAGACAGCAAGAGTCTGGACAGAAGAAGCCCCTTTTAAAGGCCACTGGGCGCCAAGGCAGCGTCAGCATGCGGGTGCGTGCGTGCGCGATTGGCGCACGCGCATGCGCAATGGCACACGACTGTTTGCAATTGGAAACCTACTAGAGGGGCTGCGTCTGAGCCTTGTTGTGGGTCCAAGAGGCATGCGTCCATGACAGTCAGACTGACACGCCGCACCACCGACTGCCGCGATGCACGCCCCCACTGGCACGCGGCTGTTATCCTGCTGGATGTCATATGACGCCCAGTCAGGATAATTGAACCACCGCCCGGCCGTCATTCTGCTATAGGCTGGGCGGGAAGTGGTTAACTACTTCAGCCTCAGAAGGCTTTACCCCCTTAATGGCCAGACCATTTTTTGCTATACAGCACTGCGTCGCTTTAACTGACAATTGTGTGGTCGTGCGACGCTGTACCCAAACAAAAGTGATATCCTTTTTTTCCCACAAATAGAGCTTTCTTTTGGTGGTCACCACTGCGGTTTTTATTTTTTGCGCTATAAACAAACAAAAAGAGCGACAATTTAAAAAAAATATATGTTTTACTTTTTGCTATAATAAATATGCCAACTTTTTTTTTTTTTAGAAACACATTTCTTTATCAGTTTAGGCCAATATAAATTCTTGTACATATTTTTGGTAAAAAAAAAATAATAAGCTTATATTGATTGGTTTGTGCAAAAGTTATAGTCTACAAAATAGGGGATAGATTTATGGCATTTTTATTAGAATTTTTTTGCTAGTAATGGTGGTTATCTGTGATTTTTAGCGGGACTACCACATTGCGGCGGACACTTTTTTGGGACCATTGACATTTGTACAGCGATCAGTGCTATAAAAATGCACTGATTACTGTATACATGTCACTGGTAGGGAAGGGGTTAACACTAGGGGGCGATCAAGGGGTTAAATGTGTTCCCTAGGGAGTATTTCTAACTGTGGGGGATGGGACTGACTGGGGGAGGAGACATATCGCTGTTCATAATTATTACGAACAGCAGATCTGTCTTTTCTCTCCTGTCAGAACGAGGATTTGTGTTTACAGACACAAATCCCCATTCTGGCTCTCGTGCCCACGATCACGGGTGGCCAGCGGCGATCGTGCTCGCCGGCTGCGTGCATCGGGTCCCTCTTAAAGGAGCCCCAGTAGGGGTACGGCGATTCGCAGGACGGAGCCACATTGCTGCCGTATATCTATAGGATATTTCCATATTACATTATTCTGTCCAGTCCTTTGACTGTTATATTTTGGCTAAGGGGGTGCACATCTGTTTACCGCTAACCATATGCTTACTGTATTCATATTATGTTAGTTATTCGCATTAACTAGGCAATTTTTATTAATCCTCATCTCTAGTTTTTGTTCACATGTGATATGATATACAGTGCCTTGCAAAAGTATTCATCCTCTTGGCTTTTTACCTATTTTGTTACATTACAGCCTTTAGTTCAATGTTTTTTTAATCTAAATTGTATGTGATGATATGGGGGCATGGCCGGATGTGATCGAGGCAGCACGCATCTCTCAGAGGCTCCGATAATCCTGTCAGAATCCATGTTGTAGGAGCGATTATACCCGCAATCATCATCACTAACATCTGGGGGAAGGTGTAAGGATCACAGCGATGCATTCCTCGGCTTCCAAGAAGCAGCAGAAGGCTTCTAAGGACCAGCGGCAGACCTGCTCCACGAGGGAAGTGGAGCGAGACTCCGCCCCCTGCCATCTTGTCTTCACAAGGCTCAGTCAAGCGCGCCAAGCAGACGGCAGCTAAGATGGCGACAACAGGGGTGGCTGTGGAGATGGGAGCTGACGCTGACCAGGCAGAGGAGCAGCTGGTGGCTGTGGGCACGGAAGCTATAACCAGGCCGATCCTAAAGGCCATTGATGCCAGTAAGTCTGAACTGATGGGGAGGATTGATAATCTCTCCTCAGAATGCACGCTGATTAGGCATGATTTAGACAAAATCTGGGTCCTCCTGAGGTGGAGGACCCTTCCCACACTCAGGGGGCACACCTAGCTGAGCTCAGGGACCTGGTGCGATCCCTTTAGCGCAGGGCCGATGACGCAGAGGACAGACAGAGCAGAAATAATATCAGGGTGGTAGGCCTGCCTGAGGGAGCGGAACAGGACAAGCCAGTTTTGTTTGCTGAGGCCTTATTCAAGCAATTGTTATCGCTGAAAGATTTACTCCCCACTTATGTTGTGGAGAGAGCGAACAGGGTCCCCACCGGCCGCAGGCCGCCAGGAGCTTTCCCCAGGCCCTTCTTGGTTCGGGTTCCTAAACTATAGGGACCGGGACATGATCTTGGCCCAATCCAGAAAACTGCCGGAGTTTAAATATGAAAATGCCAGGGTGATGTTCTTCCCAGACTCCTCTGCGGCCACACAGCAACAACACCATTTCTTCAATGATGTCTGAAAGCAACTGAGGGACAAGGAGATACAATACATTATGCTGTACCCAAGTAAGCTCAGGGTCCAATACAAGAGCAGTGTGAAATTCTTTGAGAACCCCGGGGAGGCAAGTGACTGGCTTGACAAGGAACTCTCCTAACTCACCTCAGTTTGTGAGACCAGGATGTCCAGATCTACAGTTGCACCTGTTGTGCTATATTCCATGTACTTCTGTTTAATTTCCCTAACTTCCAATAGCTGCTGTACTGAGGAGATTGACTGCATGATTGCCGGCAGTTAATCACACAGGTAGGAGCTCATGGGCACCTACAGGACTCGTGGAACTGCATCATACTGGTAAGAGGAAGAAGTGGTCTTATGGAGAGACGGGAGCTGCTTCTCAAGAGGGCCTCCAGTGGGGCGCCTGTGGGGGGGTATGCATAGCTCCGCTCCTGACTGTGTGTTGTTTTCCTATGCCCCTGTTCATACTGTTCTTGTTTTTCCCTTTTCCTTTTTATTTTTTTCTACTTCTTCAGCGTTACCAGGGTTCTTTGGGTTTTTTGATACCCTTTCTACATGACTACTGCTGCAAGCCAATATGTCAGTGGCTGTGAGTTTATCTCTGCTGGAAGGATCAACCCCCTTAAATGCTGGGCATCACAAGGTTCTTCCTTATCAGTTCTTCCGGTGCTCCACTTTCATGTAAGCTGGAGGAATGGGAGTATGTGCGGATTCAACAAGGAGCTGCCGAACTTTTGATTGCTACGATTGGAGCTCACCAAAGTTTTTTGTTGGTATTTTTGGGATGAAGCTGCATACCGGAATTTTTTTTGTGGACTTATTTCTGGTATAATAGCAGGGGGGATGTTTTAACTGTCACAGCTCACACACATGTGACTGCTGTCTGGTATTTGACTCCAGTAAGGAGATTGAAGGTTGATAACACCATTGGGTGGGTAGGGGGAGGTCCCCTGACATTCCATAGTGCTAGTCTTGAGGATCACTGGGATCATGGCGGATAAGATTACTATGGTGTCCTAGAACATCAGGGGCCTCAACAACAAATTCAAATGGGCCTCAATTTTTCAATACCTGAAACAATCAAAGCTGCACTTTTCCTGCAGGAAACTCATTTAGAGGGAAGTGGGGTCATGGCATTGCGCAAACAGTGGATTCAGAGAGCTATTCACTCCACTTATTCCAGGTTGGCAAGAGGGGTTTCCATCCTTATTAGTAGGTCTGTCCCGTGTACCATTCACCAGGTAATCACGGACCCGGGCGGCAGTTATGTGGCGGTGGTATTAGATATTTGTTACAGTCGTATGTTGCTAGTTAATGTGTACATGCCTTCTCCTTTCCAGGTTCAACTTCTGTATGACATGCTGACTCGGCTGGCTCAATTTGTACATTTACCCCTGGTTGTGCTGGGAGACTTTAACGCCATTCTGGATGCTGCGTTAGATTCTTCCAATCCAAACAGGGTGAGCTCTGCCGATTTACACGGATGGGCCTCCGTGGCTGGCCTAGTGGAGTTGTGGAGGTGGAATCATCCATCTGATCGATGCTTCTCTCGCATATCAACGGCTCCTCAGCCAGAATTGACCTGGCATTTGGTAATAATCTTATGTTGCCTTATGTGGCGAGCATTGAAAACCTGGTGGGGGGTCTGTTGGATCACTATCCGCTCTCTCTCGCCCTGACCTTCCGGGCGGGGGGGGTGGCGTCTATCTCCCAGTTGGTTGCAGCACGAGCAGGTTGCTGCCCAGCTGGAGGATGCTGTCAAGACGTATTGGACTTCTAATGTGGAATCGGCAGAGCCCCCGGTGGTCTGGGATGCTTTCAAGGCGGTTGCCAGGGGGGAATGCATATCAGCCATAAAGACTGCCCACACCAATGATAATGAGGAACTTACCAGTATACAACAGGAGGAGAGGGAATGTGAGATGGTACAAGGCGGCGCCTATCGCTGCATATCAGGGGGATGACTAAAGCGGAGGAGTCTCGGACAACACATACGATCTTTTCAGAAGGGTACAAGAACGGGAAACTTCTTGCCATGTTGGTGGCGGATCATCCTCCTTGGTCAGTGATCCGACACTTATCATGCAGGAATTTGTGGACTTTTTCTTGTCCTTGTATCCTCCCATCCTGTATGACACACAGGCATTGGATGATGTACTTGGGAGGCTGGCCATACCTCAGCTGTCTGAAGAGGACTGTGCCCTGTTGGATGCCAAAATCACGGTCAAGGAGATACAGGCTGCAATGTTTGCCTTTCCACCTAATAAGGCCCCGGGGCCGGATGGTTTCCCGGCCAATTTTTACAAATCGAATGTTGAAATTTTAACTAGATTTAACTGGTTACTAGAACACTGCCTCAAACAGTCCTCCCTGCCAGATTCTATGATGGAAGTGTACATGATTCTCTTTCCGAAACCAGGAAAAGACCCGACTGAATGTGCTTCATACCCTCCTATAGCCCTTTTGAATACAGACCTAAAGATCCTAACTAAACTGTTGGCGACCAGACTTGCTAAGGTTATCCAGACAATAGTTAACATAGACCAGACTGGGTTCATGCCAGGTAAATCTACAGATACCAACCTCAGGAGACTATTCACGCACCTGCAACTCCCTCCATCTGACTCAGAGACTAGAATTGTGGTATCTATAGAAATAGAAAAGGCCTTTCACTCAGTTGACTGGCAGTTTATGAGTAAGGTCTTAGAAGCTATGGGTTTTGGCCCACAATTTAGGAATTGGATCTCCATGCTATATAGGAACCCCAGAGTGGCTATGCGAATGGGAACGGCGGTGTCACCTTTTTTTTTGCAGTGGGCAGGGGCACTAGACAGGGCTGTCCGCTGTCCCCATTCCTGTTTGCCCTGGTTATGGAGCCCCTAGCTATCACCCTTAGGTCCTCGGGGAGGGTTCGGGACATTAGAGTGGGTACCATTCATGAAACCTTAGCATTATATGCTGACGACATGCTCCTGTTTCTAAATTCGCTGAAAGTCGTCCTGGAAATTTTGAACAATTTTGCTAAATTTTCAGGGCTAAAAGTGAACTGGAGCAAGTCGTCGATCCTTCCCTTAGACGATGCGGCAAAAGTCAGGGCGGACCCCGAATTACCATTGCAATGGGTTTCGTCCATTAAATTTCTAGGGGTGAAGGTTACTGCGAATGTAAATGATTATATGTCCCTAAACTTGCTCCCACTGCTGACTTTTCTTAAACTAAAAGTACAGGCCTGGACTAAACTTCCACTGTCTCTGATAGGCAGAGTAAGTCTACTCAAAATGAAGGTTCTCCCAGTGATTCTCTACTTCTTACGACATGCACCGGTGTGGATACCAAAATCGTATTTCAAGCAAATAGATGGAATAGTTAGCTCCTTTCTTTGGGCACCCAAACCCCCTAGAATTGGGCATAAAGTGCTACAGGAACCTGGGGATCAAGGGGGTCTAGCACTCCCGGATTGGCAAAAATACTACTTGGCTGGCCAAATGTTATTTGCCCGGAGATGGTTAATAATGGATGATGGAGACGCAGCCACGGTGTTGGAGGCGGCTCAATTGGGGTCGTATGAAAGTTTGCGCCTGGCTCTTTTCAGAGGCCTTAAATCTGACTTACCAGTGACATTGACTATGAAGACCACTATAAGAGCTTGGGACACAGCGGTGAAATTAGCATCTCCCAGTTTTCAGGGTTTCTCCCCATGCTGAGGATGAACCCAAATCTGCAGCACTTCTACAACCTACCTGAACCTATGATCTGGACAGTAAGGCTGGGTTCACACCTATGCGTTGCGTTTTTGAGCTTGGAGTCTTTGCCAAGTTCGCAATCAGTCGTTCAGCGGTTCCTTTGTGTTTTTAGCTGCGGATTTGCTGACCTGGGAAGTCTCGCCGCTGTTATCATGAGGGGGAACTCCACGCCAAATTTAAAATATAAAAATGGCGTGGGGGTCCCCCCAAAATCCATAGAAGACCCTTATCCGAACACGCAACCTGGCAGGCCGCAGGAAAAGAGGGGGGGGACGAGAGAGCGCCCCCCCTCCCTCCTGAACCGTACCAGGCCACATGCCCTCAACATGGGGGGGTGGGTGCTTTGGGGAAGGGGGGCACCCTGCCCCCATGTTGATGAGGACAGGGCCTCTTCCTGACAACCCTGGCCATTGGTTGTCGGGGTATGCGGGCGGGGGGCTTATCGGAATCCAGGAGCCCCCTTTAATAAGGGGGCCCCCAGATCCCGGCCCCCACCCTATGTAAATGAGTATGGGGTACATCGTACCCCTACCCATTCACCTGGTGGAAAAAAATTTCAATAAAAATACTACACAGGTTTTTAAATTAATTTATTACACAGCTCCGGGGGTCTTCTTCCGACTTCGGGGGTCTCTTCCGACTTCGTGGGTCTTCTTCCAACTTCGGGGGTCTTCTTCCAACTTCGGGGGTCTCTTCAAACTTCGGGGGTCTCCGGTGTCGTCTCCGCGCTCTCCGGTTCTTCTCTCGCTCTCCGGTTCTTTCTTCCTTCTGCCGGGCCTCCGCTATCTTCTTCCAGCTCTTTTGCTAGCGGGGGCCCGGTCTTCTTTGTCGCCTTCTTCCCTCTTCTCTCCTGGAGATGTTGACTCGTCGCTGTATATTAGGCATGGGCGTGGTCACCGGTGTTGTAATATTATATATAATAATATATATGTAATATTATATAGGTGAATGTATTATATATTGTGTTATATGTATGGCACAATATATATGTGTTCCATACAGGCATTCAAGATTACACATAACAAAGAGTGTTTGTTGATCAAAGGGGTTAATGGCAAAACAAGGTTTACTACACATATCAGAGGGGACAGATAATGACTCTGATGTACTAATCTTATGCAAGCCTACCTAGTTGTGTGAGGTGGCCTGTTAACTTAATTGAACAGTTCAAAGGGGACATTGTTTAGATGGTAATTAGACTTGAGGGGGTATTCATTCATGGGAACATTTGGTTGACCTGGCAGAACACCCCCCCCAGTGTCAGACCAGTATTTGAGACATTCAAGCTGGCATTCAGTCTGATCCAGTCTTGTCAGTCTGCATGGATAGGAAGGCACAGATCTAGCTAGGATTGATCTAGGAGATATGGGACTCTAAATTATATATATATATATATATATATATATATATATATATATATATATATATATATATATATATACTCTGTTGGATCCGTTGTCATCTGTGCAAGTATTGGACTTTGTTCTGTTTTGGAAGTTAAATAAACTGCACTCTCGGGAGAACTTGGGTGATGCTGCGGAAACATAACTTATATCATCAATTATCTACTGGACACTATATTTGACATCACTACATTGGTGCCGTTCAAGCGACCAGAAACGCATTTTCAGGACTTAGTAACAGAAGTCGTGATGACAACAATCCTGTGAGGTGGACAGAAGTCTGATGGAGACCCAAGAGCTGTACTGTGACTCTAATGTCTGGTTGTGACATAAGAGAGTCTGATATACAAGATTAAACAAGTTTGGAATCCCAGACTTATTTTCAGGAGACTGGAAACTGAAGAAAAAAAAGACAGTCGTGTACCAGAAGACCGGAACTGGCAAGGTGGAGCCTCAAATGCGGTGAGTAAAATATTTCCTTTTTTTTTTTAATTATTAGTAATATAGTCAAGATGCTTACTCAGTGTGAAGCTAGTGTCAGTTCTGATAAAGTTAACAGATGGATATTAAAATGTATTAAGCGTCATGGCGGTCCTTATGAAATTCCAGAAAAATGTAAGCAGACATGGACTATGATGAAGGAATTTTTAGAGACAAATGTTTTTGAAAGCAAAATTTCAGAAAGTAAAAGAAAAGGTTGTATTGTGCAGGGCTTGTTATCTTGCTGTATAACAATGGAAGGTTCTTTGAATGATAAGGTTGAGGAAATTGCGCAGTTACAGAATGCAGTTGATAATAGCCATAAGGTTTATCAGAAGTTACAAAACCAATCAGAAACTGAGACAGTAAATTTAAAATTGCATGTAGTTACCATTCAGGGAGCTTTGCTTGAGAAATCTAAACGTTGTGATGAATTATCAGAGGAAAATGAGAGATTAAAATTAAGAATTATGGAATTAGAGAACAGATCTCAGGAATGCAGATATGCATCAAATCTTGGATTAAGCAGATTGCAGCAAAATACAAACACAAACTTTCTATCAATTGAAACAGAACCTCATATTAAATCTGATAATTCATTGGCAGCCGCACCCACTGTGACCACCACAGTCTACAATAATAATACAGGTGAACTTCAGCTTGTAATGAAGCATTTGAAACCAAAAGAACTAGATGCAATTCTTAAAGAAATAGGAATGGTTCCCTGCCATGATTTAAACAGATTTTTTAAATGGTTTTTTGACTTGCAGAATGTCAGAGATATGTACAGTCTAAACCCATCTGACTTAGAAAGAGTTTTGCAACATTCTATAGGAAATGTTCTTTGGATGAGAATTAAACAGATCTGTATTCAGCCTCTGAGGACAAGGGACATATTACTGGAATTATTATGTGTTTTGTATGGGGTACATTCTGATGTTACTATTCATGGGAAGATCCAACAAATGCAAAGTGAATCTCCCTATGAATTGTCACACAGGATAGCAGCTATTATGGAATTATTGGTCAGTAATAATCTTGCATTTGAGCGTGGAGGCTCGATACATATGAGTATGTTTCTAGATGCTTTGCATGAAGATATCAAACAAAATATTTTATTAGTTACCCCAAATCCCCATGATTTAAAAGACGTATTGTTGAGGGAAGATCATTTATGGAGAAAGTCAAATGAGCAGGCTGTCAAAATTGATGTAGCCACATTGTTTAGGCAAAATAATAATAAGAAAAGGACCTGGATATCATTTTCTCAATTAAAACAGAAGTATGACCACCTGAAAATTGAGTATGACAAGATGAGAAAAGAACGTGACACATTATTGGAACAGTTGTACAGGGTGTTATAAATGCAAATGTACATTCTCCAGATCTGTTTTTGAATACAAATGATGCTTCTCTAGCAGTGGGGGTGAATTAGCTTTAGACTGTAAACTGTAAATAGTACTTTGTTTTAACTTCAAAAAAATACTAAGGACTTTGCTAATGAGTTTTTGTCTGAGAATTTTTGTCTTTCAGATCCCCAGAGGAACTCGTTTGAATGTGAACAGAAGTTGGCTAGTGGGGGAGAAATGCTGAATAGACAATATACAAGGATGGACACTCTCTCAATATTCATGAAGCAATGGACCTTTTTTTTTTAACATTCAAAATTTTTTTTTCATTCTCATTTTTTCTTCATTTTTCTTTTCAATGGACCTTTCTTCCCCAATGCCTTTTTTTTCTCCCTTTCCCAGATATATTTTGCTTTTAATTTTTTTTTTTTTTATGTTTTATTTTGTGAACTTTATCTTAAAACCAAAGCGAAACATTTAAACCTAAAATAATTTTATAACATCTGTACATATGACATAATGCATATTGATATCAATATATTTGACATCTGAGGTGATGCTGCACAATGGCTTGGCATAGCATAAATTATAGTATGTTGGGTGGTTTTCCAAAATTTATAAGAGGGGTGAGTGAAATTCATCACTCTAGTCATGATTTGAACTTTGTTGAATCAGTTGTTTATAATATGCTGAAGGCTATGACATATATGGATGACAAAGACCTTTCTACCTTTCATGAAAAGATACTGACAAGAATTTCCACTGTCGCTTTGTCGGGATAGAAGACCTGATAGACACTGATGTCAAGCTGATTCTATTTGAACCATCGCGTGGGGGTATATATATATGTTGGCATACCATTCTGGTGGAATTATGGACTGAATGATACAAGTAACTGTTCTATTAAAGGCAGTGAGGGGTCGGCCTACAGAAAATTAAAGCAAATGGTGGCTGGCAATCAACAAAATGCTTGACAGGTACACAAAAGGTCATCATTGCTCAAATGGGAAATGGAAATAAGCAGATGTGAATTGTAAAATGCTTGCAAGATGGACTCATGGATGTCAATTTTTACTGCCGTATCCAAACCTTTTTGACCTTGGAAGGGACTGCTGGTATATTGATGGTTCTTCTTACTATAAAGATGGAACCAGAATTTCAGGATTTGCTGGTGGTTGTGTAAAAGCATCTTTAGAAATGAAAACTTTGAGCCTGGAGATGAGAGAATCCTGGACTTATGTGGATTGGACCTCCCAAAGCATACCAAGCTTTACTTTCAGTGAGATGGTGAGAGATGTGATGAAGTCAGAATGGACTGTGACATCAGCTAATTTTTGCACAATATTCAAGATCGTGATGTGATTTACTCAAGAAAGAGCAAGCTTTGAAATAAGGCCTAACAGCTATACAAGCCACGGATGTTTACCGAATCCCTTTCCAGTCATGGTCTAAAGTTATATTATCTAATAACTGTTTCATGGGAATATTTTAGTTGCTGGTGAAGATAGATGTAACCAGTCTCAGCATCATATTGCGTATGAGCCATTGTAAAGCATCCAGTACCTCAAATCATAATGATGTTTGTTGCTTGATTTATGGGTCAGTTCTAGTAGTTAGAACCGACCCAAGTGGGGGTATATGTTGTAATAATATATATGTAATATTATATAGGTGAATGTATTATATATTGTGTTATATGTATGGCACAATATATATGTGTTCCATACAGGCATTCAAGATTACACATATCAAAGAGTGTTTGTTGATCAAAGGGTTAGTGGCCAAACAAGGTTTACTACACATATCAGAGGGGACAGATAATGACTCTGATGTGCTAATCTTACGCAAGCCTACCTAGGTGTGTGAGGTGGCCTGTTAACTTAATTGAACAGTTCAAAGGGGACATTGTTTAGATGGTAATTAGACTTGAGGGGGTATTCATTCATGGGAACATTTGGTTGACCTGGCAGAACACCCCCCCCCCCAGTGTCAGACCAGTATTTGAGACATTCAAGCTGGCATTCAGTCTGATCCAGTCTTGTCAGTCTGCATGGATAGGAAGGCACAGGTCTAGCTAGGATTGATCTAGGAGATATGGGACTCTAAATTATATATATATATATACTATGTTGGATCCGTTGTCATCTGTGCAAGTATTGGACTTTGTTCTGTTTTGGAAGTTAAATAAACTGCACTCTCTGGAGAACTTGGGTGATGCTACAGAAACATAACTTATATCATCATACTAATACTTAAACATCAATTATCTACTGGACACTACAACCCGGGTGATGCCTCCCAGTGACCACACCCTCATATGACGTGATAGTCCCGGGGAATGATGGGACTGTGACGTCATATGGGGGCGGGGTCACTGGGTGGCATCACCCGGTGACCACGCCCATGCCTATATAAGTGAATGCGCTCCGCGCACACGGCATTACAGCCGGAGACAGCGACGAGTCAACATCTCCAGGAGAGAAGAGGGAAGAAGGCGACAAAGAAGACCGGGCCCCCGCTAGCAAAAGAGCTGGAAGAAGATAGCGGAGGCCCGGCAGAAGGAAGAAAGAACCGGAGAGCGAGAGAAGAACCGGAGAGCGCAGAGACGACACCGGAGACCCCCGAAGTCGGAAGAGACCCCCGAAGTTGGAAGAAGACCCCGAAGTCGGAGGAAGACCCCAGAAGTCGGAAGAGACCCCTGAAGTCGGAAGAAGACCCCCGGAGCTGTGTAATAAATTAATTAAAAAACCTGTGTAGTGTTTTTATTGACATTTTTTTTCCACCAGGTGAATGGGTAGCCATACTCATTCACATAGGGTGGGGGGCTGGGATCTGGGCCCCCTTATTAAAGGGGGCTCCTGGATTCCGATAAGCCCCCCGCCCGCATACCCCGACAACCAACGGCCAGGGTTGTCGGGAAGAGGCCCTGTCCTCATCAACATGGGGGCAGGGTGCTTTGGGGTGGGGGGGCCACAGGGCGCCCCCCTGCCCCAAAGCATCCACCCCCCATGTTGAGGGCATGCGGCCTGGTACAGTTCAGGAGGAAGGGGGGCCGCTCTCTCATCCCCCCTCTTTTCCTGCGGCCTGCCAGGTTGCGTGCTCGGATAAGGGTCTGCTATGAATTTTGGGGGGACCCCCACACCGTTTTTTCGGCGTAGGGGTTCCCGTTAAAGTCCATACCAGACCTAAGGGCCTGGTATGCTCCTGGAGGTGAACCCATGCCGGTTTTTTATTTAAAATTTGGCGTGGAGTTCCCCCTCAAGATCCTTGTTCAGAACGCAACACATGTGCGAATCAGATGCGTGCCCATAGAACATAATGGGCCTGAATTCGCACCTGAGCCGCACCGCAATGCCTAGAGAACGCACACGTTTTTTCGGCAATGCGCAGTGCGAATGCATTGTACATATGTGAACCAGCCTCATTGAAATCAATGTATTTTATAATGTTATGCGAATTGGATGCAGTGTAAACCGCAACCAATTCGCATAGGTGTGAACGGGGCCTTAAGGGAGTTAAAACATTAACAGACATAACCTCATTTGGTGACCTTCTGACATTCCCCCAGCTGAAGACAAGACATGACTTAGACAACTCTTACCTATTCCGTTACTTACAACTTAGACATGCCTATCAGTCGCAGTTTAGGGAACGTAAGGTGTAATCGCTCCCCTCAACTCTTGAGTCCATGTTATCAGCAGAGGAACTGGATGAGCCCCTCTCAAAATCATATAAGGAGTTATTTAAAACTACACCACAGGCAGTGGCTAAATGCAGGGATAGATGGGAGGTGGAAGTCCCAGAGTTGCAGGGAGAGGACTGGGACGAGGTTTGGAATCAACCCTTTAAGCATCTGGTATCGGCCAGAGACAGGTTGATTCAATTTAAATTCCTTCACAGGAGCTATTATACACCGACCAGGTTAGCAAAGATATTTGGTACGGTTTCGGCGGAATGCTGGAGATGTGCCTTCTCTCCAGCTTACGCTGACCACATATTCTGGCAGTGCCCCCATATCAGATGATATTGGGAGGAGGTTCTATCCTGTATTTCGGACCTTCTCACAATACCAATTCCACTAACCGTGAGTGTATGTTTATTGGGGCTTGTGGAGGAGGTGGTTCCGACCAGGGCTTTGAGAACATTACTCACTATCTTACTGTTTTATGGGAAAAAGGCTATACTGCTTAAATGGAAGGATCCGAGGGCTCCGGATATCACATTTTGGAAGAGTTTTGTAAACACCATGATGCCATTTTACAAGTCTACCTATAGGGCTAGGGGCTGTGGGAAGAAATTTGACAAGGTGTGGCAGGCCTGGTACAATTCGGATAGCACGGTGGGATAGGCGGGTCATGTCAGGTGTCAAGGCCTATCTAGGCAGTGCCAATTTCTCCTGGTGTAGGAATCTTTCAAGCAGAAGGTGGTGGCAACTATGGTACAGATGAGGGGAATCTGAGGTTGGGTTCCGGCTCTTTATTGCAAAGCTCAATGGTGGTGTGGCTACAGACAAGACCAACTGGTGGGAAACCAGCAGCTAAGATATATATTGGTATCCGGGAAACTGAGCTGTGACAGGAGGTGGGGGGGGGGGGGTAGGGTAGGTTGGTTACAGTTCGAATGACTATGTTAGTCAGAACTGAAGTGTTTTTGTTTTTCTTTGGGCCCTGCGAGGCCGCAGTGTTGAGTGAGTGCCACGTTGGCAACCCGGATGTTGTTATAATTATAAGCTTAATAAAAATAAATTTTCAAAAAAAATAAAAAATTGTATGTGATGGATCAGAACACAATAGTCTAAGTTGGTGAAATAAAATATATACATAAAACTATTCTTCAGAAATAAAAAACTGATAATTGGCATGTGCGTATGTATTCACCCCCTTTGTTATGAAGCCCATAAAAAACTCTGGTGCAACCAATTACCTTCAGAAGTCACATACCGTATATACTCACTCGAGTATAAGCCAAGTTTTTCAGCACTTTTTTTGTGCTGAAAATGTCCCCCTCGGCTTATACTCGAGTTTAGAGGTGCGCTGAAATTTCGGGCGCCGAAAATTATCGGCTGAAAACTGTGTTTTCGGTATCGGCCGATAGCAAAAATCAGCCGATACCCAAAGAGGGCGAGGTCCGCCCCGGATGCCGCAGTCCTCCACTACCTCCTCCTCCCCTCCTCGCCGCGATCTCTCTGCCCCTCAGCTGCTTAGCTGCTTTATCTATACAAGGTGATCGGTGCTTGCTTGTAACTGCCCCACCGCACCGATCACCGCTGACTATCCTCTTATCCTCCTCCAGTCCCCTCTGTGTCCCCCTCCGTGCTGCATGTACCCCTCCGTTCTGCTGTCCCCCTCCGTGCTCCGTGTCCTCCTCCGTTCTGCTGTCCCCCTCCATGCTCTGTGTCCTCCTCCGTTCTGCTGTCCCCCTTCGTTCTGCTGTCCCCCTCTGTGCTCCATGCCCCCTCTGTGCTCCGTGTCCCCCTCCGTGCTCCGTGTCCCCCTCTGTTCTGCCGCCCCCTTTCTTTTACAAATGAACAGAGTCAGTGATTACTGACTCTGTCCATTCACATAACTGAAACATTGTAACTTGTGATTACGATGTCTCAGTTTATAAATGGAGAGGAGCCACTGTCTCCTCTGCATTAGTCTTCAGCGCAGCTGAGGCTGCAGAGAAAGGGACTGGAAAATCCCTATACTCAGTCCCTTTAAAAAAAAAAAAAAAAGAGTTGCAATAAATTAAAAAAAATGAATTGTAAAAATAAATTAAAATTAAAATAAAAAAAACACACTGACACCATCCACTCCCCCCCCCCCCCCCAAAAAAAAGAGAGCATTGTAAATGGAGATCGGCAAAGTGAGGCTGCAATGGGCAGAGTAAGGTGAGGCATGCAATGGGCACAGTGAGGTGAGGCGTGCAATGGGCACAGTGAGGTGAGGCGTGCAATGGGCACAGTGAGGTGAGGTGTGCAAATGGGCACAGTGAGGCGTGCAAATGGGCACAGTGGGGCGTGCAAATGGGCACAGTGAGGCGTGAAAATGGGCATTGTTGACCCTCTTTTCCACTTACAGTAGCTGCTGTATTCTCACCCTAGGCTTATACTGGAGTCAATAAGTCCCATTTTTTTGTGGTAAAATTAGGTGCCTCGGCTTATATTCGGGTCTACTTATACTCAAGTATATACGGTAATTAGTGAAATGATGTCCACCTGTGTGCAATCTAAGTGTCACATGATCTATCATTACATATACACACCTTTTTGAAATGCCCCAGAGGCTACAACACCTAAGAAAGAGGGACCACTAACCAAACACTGCCTTGAAGACCAAGGGACTCTCCAAACAAGTAAGGGACAATGTTGTTGATAAGTACATGTCGGGGTTAGGTTATAAAAAAAATCAAAATCTTTGATGATCCCTAGGATCACCATCAAATCTATCATAACCAAAAGGTAAGAACATGGCACAACAGCAAACCTGCCAAGAGACAGCCGCACACTAAAACTCACGGACCGGGCAAGGAGGGCATTAATCAGTGAATGAGGCAGCACAGAGACCTAAGGTAACCCTGAAGGAGGTGCAGAGTTCCACAGCAGAGATTGGAGTATCTGTACATAGGACAACAATAAGCCGTACGCTCCATAGAGTTGGGCTTTATGGCAGAGTGGCCAGAAGAAAGCCATTACTTTCAGCAAAAAATAAAATGGCACGTTTTGAGTTTGTGAAAAGGCATGTGGGAGACTCCCAAAATGTATGGAGGAAGGTGCTCTGGTTTGATGAGACTAAAATTAAACTTTTTGGCCATCAAGGAAAACACTATGTCTGGCGCAAACCCAACACATCACATCACCCAAAGAACACCATCCCCACAGTGAAACATGGTGATGGCAGCATCATGCTGTGGGGATGTTTTTCAGCAGTCGGGACTTGGAAACTGGTCAGAGTTGAGGGAAAGAAGGATGGTGCTAAATACAGGGATATTCTTGAGCAAAACCTGTACCACTCTTTGTGTGATTTGAGGCTAGGATGGAGGTTCACCTTCCAGCAGGACAATGACCCCAAACTAGTGGTGCAACGGATCGTCATTGATCCGTGATCCGAACGGGTCACCATGTTCGGATCGGCACACCACGTGATCCGCGGATTGAGCTTCTGCTGCCTTGGACATAGGAAAGGCCGCGGCTTTGGCCTAGCTCCGGATCGGCGGCCATCTTGGTACACCCGGCGGCGGCCTAGGTGAGCTCCACATCTCCCCACTGTAATATCCACATCTCCCCACTGTAATATCATATTACAGTGAGGGAGATGTGAACATTACAGCGAGGGAGATGTGGACATTACAGTGGGGGGAGATGTGAATATTACAGTGGAGGAGATGTGAATATTACAGTGGGGGAGATGGGAATATTACAGTGGGGGAGATGGGAATATTACAGTGGGGGAGATGTGAATATTACAGTGGGGAGATGTGGACATTACAGTGGGGAGATGTGGACATTACAGTGGGGGGAGATGTGGACATTACAGTGGGGGGAGATTTGAATATTACAGTGGGGGAGATGTGAATATTACAGTGGGGGAGATGTGGACATTACAGTGGGGGAGATGTGGACATTACAGTGGGGAGATGTGTATTTTACAGTGGGGAGATGTGGATATTACAGTTACAGTGGGGAGATGTGGATATTACAGTGGGGACTTTGTCTTGTCTTTTTTTTTTATTTGCTGATCCGATCCGTGACTCTGATCCGAGGAACGATCCGAACCGTGAGTTTTTTGATCCGTTGCACCCCTACCCCAAACACACTGCTAAAGCAACACTTGAGTGGATTAAGGGGAAACATGCAAATGTGTTGGAATGGCCTAGTCAAAGCCCAGTCCTCAATCCAATAGAAAATCTGTGGTCAGACTTAAAGATTGCTGTTCACAAGTGCAAACCATCCAGCTTGAAGGAGCTGGAGCAGTTTTGCAAGGAGGAATGGGCAACAATCCCAGTGGTAAGATGTGGCAAGCTCATAGAGACTTATCCAAAGCGACTTGGAGCTGTGATAGCCGCAAAACGTGGCTTTACAAAGTATTGACTTTAGGGGGGTGAATAGTTATGCACATTGACTTTTTCTGTTATTTTGTCCTATTTGTTGCGTGCTTCACAATAAAAAAAATAAAAACATCTTCAAAGTTGTGGGCATGTTCTGTAAACTAAACAATGCAAATCCTCAAACAATCCATGTTAATTCCAGGTTGTGAGGCAACAAAACACGAAAAACGCCATGGGGGTGAATACTTTTGCAAGGCACTGTATGTGCATATTGTGAATAGACCTAAATGTTGTTGTTTACTCAGGTTTTGTAATATTAGAAGTACATATGTTTTTTGGTTACAGCTGTGATAGCAATTTGTGCATGTCTAATGCCTCGTACACACGATCAGATAATTGTACAACTTATTGTTCGCATTTTGTTGCATAATACTAATATTAAATTCAACAGTGCATTTAGCGCTCTAAGAAATGTAAAAAAAAAATGTCATATGATTCTGGAAATTCTTCCTGTTTGCTTAGCTACGTATCAGAAATGATGTCAAATACGTGTGACCCCTGTGCCTGCCACGCTTTTTGGCTATTTCCGTTCGTATTGTTCTCCCACCTCCTTCCGGGTTATTTTCGCGTTTCCGATCATGCGTGGTGTTTGTCTATCGCTTTTAAGCGGACGCATACTGTACTGATTAAACAATTGTTGTTCGCTGGGCTATTGTCCGAGCAAAGTTTTCGTGTTTGTCCCTTCGGATTTTGTTGGACAAACTGTCGTGATCGGCTGTCGAAAGCTGTGTACTAACAATCCGACTATGGTGCGAATATCTGATCGTATGTACGAGGCATAAGGCTAATATCAGTAGGTTTCTATTTTTCATTATTTGTTTATGATTTATCATTATTTGATATGCACATATCATATGCACACAGGGCCGGCGCTACCACTAGGCGGACTAGGCGACCGCCTAGGGCGCACTGCCGCCTAGGGCGCCCGGCCGCTGGTAATTTTACTCCCGCACTCCGCACAGACAGTGCCGCACTGTCCTCCACAGAGCTCCACCAGCGCCCTAACATGTCAAGCAGCGCCGCACCCACCCCCCAGCGCGGCTCGCTCGAGTTCTCCGCTGCTTTGAAAATCAGTCGTGTCCAGGGCTGGCCCAAGACATTGTGCTGCCTGGGCCCAAGAATGAAATGCTGCCCCCCCAAAAAAAAAAACTATGCCCATCCAGCAAATGAGACGTTTCCATAAAGCAAAGAGACAGCCCAATATATTCAGCAAGAGACATCCCATATATTCAGCAAAGAGACATGCCCCTTCTAGGGTGACCACGTGTCCCGGATTGCCCGGGACAGTCCCGCATTTTGCAGATCGGTCCCGGGCACCTTCATTCCAGGACAATACAGTGTCTCAGGCCAATCTGATGCCCCCAAAAAAGGCCGCCACGTGACCGCTTTACTCACCAACAGTACTTGTCCTGGCCGGGAATGCCTGGAGGAGCACAATCCCCGCCCCCTGCTTGTGATTGGAGAAATCATAAATCCCGCCTCTTGTGTCCAATCACTGTGCTGTGATTCGTTACAGCACAAGCTGATTTTTGGGAAGGGAGGGTGTCCCTGAATGGTAGTTTGGAAATGTGGTCACCCTAGCCCCTTCCTGCAAAGAGTATTGTGTAGCACCACAAAAGCTCCCCCCTTTCTCTCCACTGCCACCGACCAGCTACGCTCTGATCCCAGCTCAGTGATGCAACATGCTGCAACAACAGCGCTGCAGTGGCGGCTAGGGTGACCACATTTCCAAACTGCCATTCAGAGATACCCCCCTTCCTTCCCAAAAAAAGATGAGAGGGGAGTGTAGTCTCGCTGACAGGGAATTTGGCAGCGGGTGATTTGTCGGGCAAATGGCTGGTGTTAGCACATAAATCATCCTAACATTATGATTGATATGGTGTCAGGATGATCAAATCACATTTATATTACTACATTGTAATATATAATGAAATAGTTTAACTCACCATAATGCAGAATCAGTGGAAGCCCTGAGCTTGTCATTTGCCACCATTGCTTGCCACCAGATGTAGCTTGTTGCTTGCCACCGTTGCCTGCCACAACATGCAGCGTGTCACTTGTCAACATTGCCTGTCACCAGTCACCATTCCCTGTCACCAGATGCAGCCTGTCACTTGTCACCATTGACTGTCACCAGATGCAGCCTGTCACTTGTCACCATTGACTGTCACCAGATGCAGCCTGTCACTAGATGCAGCCTGTCACTTGTCACCATTGACTGTCACCAGATGCAGCCTGTCACTTGTCACCAATGCCTGTCACCAGATGCAGCCTGTCACTTGTCACCATTGCCTGTCACCAGATGCAGCCTGTCACTTGTCCCCATTGCCTGACACCAGATGCAGCCTGTCACTTGTCACCGATGCCTGTCACCAGATGCAGCCTGTCACTTGTCACCGATGCCTGTCACCAGATGCAGCCTGTCACTTGTCACCATTGCCTGTCTCCAGATGCAGCCTGTTACTTGTCACCAATGCCTGTCAATTGTCACCAATGCCTGTCACCAGATGCAGCCTGTCACTTGTCACCAATGCCTGTCACCAGATGCAGCCTGTCACTTGTCACCAATGCCTGTCACCAGATGCAGCCTGTCACTTGTCACCAATGCCTGTCACCAGATACAGCCTGTCACTTGTCACCAATGCCTGTCACCAGATGCGGCCTGTCACTTGTCACCATTGCCTGTCACCAGATGCAGCCTGTCACTTGTCAACAATGCCTGTCACCAGATGAAGCCTGTCACTTGTCACCATTGCCTGTCACCAGATGAAGCCTGTCACTTGTCACCATTGCCTGTCACCAGATGCAGCCTGTCACTTGTCGCCATTGCCTGTCACCAGATGCAGCCTGTCACTTGTCAACAATGCCTGTCACCAGATGAAGCCTGTCACTTGTCACCATTGCCTGTCACCAGATGCAGCCTGTCACTTGTCACTTATGCCTGTCACCAGATTCAGCCTGTCACTTGTCACGGATGCCTGTCACCAGACGCAGCCTGTCACTTGTCACTATTGCCTGTCACCAGACGCAGCCTGTCATTTGTCACCAATGCCTGTCACCAGATGCAGCCTGTCACTTGTCAACAATGCCTGTCAACAGATGCAGCCTGTCACTTGTCACCAATGCCTGTCACCAGATGCAGCCTGTCACTTGTCACCAATGCCTGTCACCAGATGCAGCCTGTCACTTGTCACCATTGACTGTCACCAGATGCAGCCTGTCACTTGTCACCATTGACTGTCACCAGATGCAGCCTGTCACTTGTCACCATTGACTGTCACCAGATGCAGCCTGTCACTTGTCACCATTGACTGTCACCAGATGCAGCCTGTCACTTGTCACCATTGACTGTCACCAGATGCAGCCTGTCACTCAGCCTGGCTCTCTCTCCCTCCCCTTCAGCTTGGCATGCTGGGGGCTGCAATTTCCCCCCTAGAATTGCAATGGGCCAGCCAGTTATTTGCACTACATATCCCATAATCCTCTTTTCTCCTTTTTGTTTTTTTCCCTGGCCAATGGGAGAAAAAGGGGGAAGAAACATAGCGGTGGCTGTCCTGGGAACAGCAGCATGAGGAGGAGAAGGAGGGGGGAGAAGAGCCCGCAGCTGCTCTCTCTCCACACACACAGAGCTCCGATCTCATGCTGTTCTGCTGCCCGCTAACAGAAGAGGGAATGGGCAGGAAACAACAGAGATAGTGGCACCTCGAGGGAAGAGGAGGCAGGCAGCACTGATCCCCGCACCGCACGCCGCTCCTAAGTTTCTGAGAGGAACACATACAGGGAGGAGGTGGGTGGAGCTAGCGGAGGAGGAGGAAGTTAAATCCTCCTCCGCAATGAATGGTGGGCCTCTCTCTCCTTACGTCACTGGTTGCTAGACACAAAGCGGTCCGCAGCTAGCAACCAGTTTGGGCAGGGAAGTAGGGGCCGCTGGTGAGACCCTTGAAGTGCGTCTTGCCACTGCGGCCAGTGACAGCGGCGCCGGCGATGCAGTACAAGTATGACACTGCACACTAGATGGAGGGAAACCCAGGTCCTCAGGCAGTGCGCCCCTGTTGCCGCCCCTCTTAAAGTGCCGCCTGGGACCATAGTCCCACCGGGTCCCATGGTAGGGCCGGCCCTGGTCGTGTCACATCATGGTATGGGTCCCGGCTGCAACCCCCCCCCCCCCCACGGCGCTCTCCACTCTGCCTCTGATGTGTATGATCACTGGCAGTAGCAGCGTCAGGTGTCAGTCTGAATCTGCGATGCATCATGGGCTTTAGTGTCCCGTCAATAGCGTGGCGGCGGCGGCTCCAGGGCTTGGGGACAGAAGCGTTCAACTCAGCTCTTCAGCTCTTCCTCCTGATAACCCCGGAGCTCCCTGGAATGCCCCCCCCCTCCTCCCTCACATTGCACAGGTCACAGCGCGGCAGATTGAAAGCAGAGGATGTAGGTGAGTGCTCGGTCCTCCTGGTACACATGCTGTTGCTGGAACTGGTATCACTGATCAGTGCTGTGCAGGGCGGTCAGTGTATCTGCTCTCATTATGTATCTTTATTCTGCTGGTGACTACCCATAGAAAACACTGCCTACAGGTCAGGCTGCTGCCCACTAGTCCCTATGTATTCTAGTTACTGCTGATACTAGTGCAGCTGGGGGTGCAGCATTTACTAGAACTGGGCTGTATTTTCCTCCACTTGTAGCATCTAAAAGGGGTCTTCTCCTCATCTCCCTTCCACCAGCAGTCAGCGGCTGCAGGAAGAAAATACAGCCAGTCAGTTCTAGTAAATGCTGCCCTCCCTGTCCAGAGGTCTGTACACCCGCTGTGCCCATAATGAGGGGTTCCCATTATCCCTGTGCTGAGTTCCCGGGTCTGTACACCTGCTGTGCCCATTATGAGGGGTTCCCACCATCCCTGTGCTGAGTTCCTGGGTTTGTACACCCGCTGTGCCCATTATGAGGGGTTCCCACATCCCTGTGCTGAGTTCTTAGGTCTGTACACCTGCTGTGCCCATTATGAGGGGTTCCCACCATCCCTGTGCTGAGTTCCTGGGTTTGTACACCCGCTGTGCCCATTATGAGGGGTTCCCACCATCCCTGTGCTGAGTTCCCGGGTCTGTACACCCGCTGTGCCTATTATGAGGGGTTCCCACCATCCCTGTGCTGAGTTCCCGGGTTTGTACACCCGATGTGCCCATTATGAGGGGTTCCCACCATCCCTGTGCTGAGTTCCCGGGTCTGTACACCCGCTGTGCCTATTATGAGGGGTTCCCACCATCCCTGTGCTGAGTTCCCGGGTTTGTACACCCGCTGTGCCTATTATGATGGGTTCCCACCATCCCTGTGCTGAGTTCCCGGGTTTGTACACCCGCTGTGCCTATTATGAGGGGTTCCCACCATCCCTGTGCTGAGTTCCCGGGTCTGTACACCTGCTGTGCCTATTATGAGGGGTTGCCACCATCCCTGTGCTGAGTTCCCGGATCTGTACACCTGCTGTGCCCATTATGAGGAGTTCCCACCATCCCTGTGCTGAGTTCCCGGGTCTGTACACCTGCTGTGCCCATTATGAGGAGTTCCCACCATCCTTGTGCTGGGTTCCCAGGTCTGTACACCTGCTGTTTCAATTATGAGGGATTCCCCACTAATGGGCACACTGATGGGCACTAATAGGTGGCACTGATGAGGCTGCACTGATAAGTGGCACTAATGGAGAATTATAGGTGACACTCAGTGCCCATGGGCACTGATAGGCGGCACTAATGGGCACTGATAGGTGGCACTGATCAACAGTGCCCTGATTATCTGTGTACATATCCCCTGTACAGGGCCGTCACTACCTATAGACAAGGTAGGCACCAGCCTAGAGCACACATTAGTCAGGGGCGCCGTGCCGGTGCCCCCCACTCCAAGGCTTCTCCATACGCTGCATGCGTATCATGTGCTGGGCCAATAACTGACTCCTCCCCCTCCCAAAATGGTAGCAGTCTATAAAAAGGTGGGGTATACATGGACAGTGCAAAGGGGGCGGCAAAATGAGGTTTCGCCTAGGGTGTCAAAAATCCTTGCACCAGCCCTGTATGCACATATGTATCGGTTGGTTGTCTATCTTCGCCTACATTGGTATGGTTGGGGTGGGTGAGACCTATACAGGAATCTCTGGATTTCTCCTATTGTTGTCACCACCAGTGTTTTGGCTCTGTAGGACAAACTTCTTTGAATGTTGCTACATTCTTTAGTTTTATAATCTTATTTTGTTTTTTATTTACTATATGTAGCTATTTCTCTTTTTCTGTTTTATCTTGCTCTATTTTGTGTGTTTCGTTACACGCTAGATGTGTCTGTTTTGTCCTAAGCAGCCGTCTTTAAAGAGGAACTGCAGTCTGCTCACATAATTTGTCCTCCAACCACTGTGCATATTATTTTATATGGAATAAAACCAGTGGCGCTGCGTAAATGGTGCACTAATAACAATATAACATAACACCCTGTGATGTGACCTATAGTAAATAACCATATGACATGAAATTAATATTGTGATTAGAGTATATGACCAAATTGTGCTAGAAAAAACTCTATGATTTCTGACCATAACGGTTAGTCATTTCAATCTTCAAAAAATAAATGGAAACTTAATTGACATGTAGTTCCTCTCATGAATGTCCAAAGCAAGACTAAGAAATTACATATCCCATGGTAAAGAAAGTTCCAAGATAATGTTGATTCAAAATGTTCAATGCAGGTAAGTGAGTATTGGTGACTTCACACTTAAACACCCAAGAAAAAGTGAAGCGTTGGAAAAGACAAAGATCCTCCACCTTCAATCTCAAATCTCCTTACCAGCTCATGTGGATCCCTGGTAAAGAGATCATATACACCTGTGGCTATTTCCGCCGCCTAGGGTGAGACTGCAGTGTATCACCAAAAATCCTTTTCCTCCACATTAGGTGCTCCTCAGCATAGTCTCCGGATATATGATTTCAAAAGAGACATAAAGCCACCATAGTGAAGTACTTCAAGACAGTTTTATTACTAAAAATGAAGATACACTTACAAAAAGGTTGTACTTTAAAAGCATGGGTAAAATTTGTTCGTAAGCCGGCCGGCTTAAACTATTCGCCCGTCCTCTCGGGATAGCGCTGTTTGTTTGTGGTGACGTGAGCACGCCGCTACTCCCTACGCCATTTCGTCAAAGAATGACGTCTTCCAGGGGCACGAGCGGCGTGCTGACTCACCGCTTTTTATCATACAGGATGCAATAGACACGCCCGGCTCTGACCTCCAGGAAGCACCTGCACCGATCCACCATCTTTGATGGGGGATTCCTGCCCATATCATGCGATACTCCGTACTGCACAATGATGAGCGAGAGCAACATAACACTATAAATGGGAAAAGGTTAATTGAAATTGTATAAGTTTGAAAACCTATCCAACAGCCACTTTGCAATATAAAATTACAAATGGTAAAGAAAAAAAAGAAAAATTATATAATTAATATAAAGTCAGATGTATATTGAATTGAAATGACCTTACTAGACAGAAATGGATAAGAGAATAGGCTGTTCATAAAAAGGAATTATTATTTTATATATATACTGTGATTCTGTACTTGCCAAATATGCTGCAGAATTCTCCCTCCACTGAGTCTGGCTGCAATCATTTTAACTGTGGGCAGCTGAAGCTGCTGCCTGTTCACTTCCTGGATTTACACAGGCACACTTTCAGCTCTGCAGCTCTCATTGGCCCTCCTTTGACTCACCCCCCCCTCCCTTCCTGGCAAACTCTCATGAGTGAGAGAGAGAGCTGTGCATGAGGTCATAAGCCTAGTCTTTTTTCCAGACAAGAAACCGGATGTGGGCTGTATAAGGTGTTTACTGGCAGAAAAAAAAATGTTTTACTATCCAAAGTTTAAACAATAAGGGCAGAAGATATTTAATAGGTGGAAAGATGAAAAAAATGACTGAAGTTCAACTTTAAGCACTAATTGAGTCAGCTTTTATTCAGGTATACAAGCGTTAACTACACATGTGCTTTTGAGGTTATCATTAAACAATTTGGTTCTTGAATAGGGATGAGCTTGGTGTTCGAGTCGAACGCATGTTCGACTCGAACATCGCCTGTTTGGCGAAACCAGAACTTTGTGGGCCGTTCACACCAAATTAGTGTGACGTGAACGGCCCACAATGCACTGCGCCATCGCACTGCATTGCCAGCGCTGTGATTGGCCAAGCATGCACTGTGACCCCGCATGCTTGGCCAATCACAGCGCCGGCAGCGAGGAGAGCCATAATTGGCCACAGGCAGGATGCCTGTGGCCAATCATAGCTTAGGGGGGTTTAGTACACGCCCCACACTATAAAAGGCCGCCAGCGTGGCGGCCTTGTGTAGTGTGTTCCGGCGTGCAGGGAAAGAGCTACATAGGCAGGGACAGTGTGTTCTACAGTGTGTTATTTTCTCAGGCATCTGCAGGAGTTAGTGGGTGTTGTATGCCTCCAGCACAGTATACACCCGTATCTACCCTTTATTGCTGTTCTCTAAGCTAGATAGGCAGGCAGGGACAGTGTGTTCTTTTCTCAGGCATCTGCAGGAGTTAGTGTGTGTTGTGTGCCCCAGCACAGTATACACCTGTATCTACCCTTTATTACTGTTTTCTAAGCTAGATAGGCAGGCAGGTACAGTGTGTTATTTTCTCAGGCATCTGCAGGAGTTAGTGGGTGTTGTGTGCCCCAGCAAAGTATACACCTGTATCTACATTTTTTTGCTGTTCTATAATACAGGCATCTGCAGGAGTTAGTGGGTGTTGTGTGCCCCAGCACAGTACACACCTGTATCTACCCTTTATTGCTGGTGTTCTCTAATAAAGGCATCTGCAGGAGTTAGTGGGTGTAGTGTGCCACAGCACAGTATACACCTGTATCTACATTTTTTTGCTGTTCTATAATACAGGCATCTGCAGGTGTTAGTGGGTGTTGTGTGCCCCAGCACAGTATACACCTGTATCTACCCTTTATTGCTGGTGTTCTCTAATAAAGGCATATGCAGGAGTTAGTGGGTGTTGTGTCCCTCCAGCACAGCACAGTATACACCTGTATCTACCCTTTATTGCTGGTGTTCTCTAATAAAGGCATCTGCAAGAGTTAGTGGGTATTGTGTCCCTCCAGCACAGCACAGTATACACCTGTATCTACCCTTTATTGCTGGTGTTCTCTAATAAATGCATCTGCAGGAGTTAGTGGGTGTTGTGTGCCTCCAGCACAATATACACTACTCCAATATCTGGTTTTCCCATCTCCCTGCATTCCATTACTATGTCCGGAAGGCCAACAAGACAAGGCAGACAGTCAGGAGCCAATAAAAGAGGGCAAGCAGGCTCTATGTCTAGAGACAACAGTGCTGGTCGTGGACGCGGTGAATCGTCATCAGCACGTGGCCATGGGACACGCTTGTCCTTATTTTCGGCAGCTGGACGTGTTGAGCCGCATCATGCCGAAGACTTGGTAGAGTGGATGACCAAGCCCTCCTCATCCTCCTCATCCTCTCTCACCCAGGCTCAGGGTACTGGCAAAGCAGCTGCCAAAGAGTCCTCTTCCCTCGTATCAATGTCATCATCACTCACTCCTTCCCTAGACCCACCATGTCCTCCTGAGGAGTCCCCCAAACTGTTTGAGCACAGTGTTGGGTACATGCTCCAGGAGGATGCCCAGCGTTTTGAAGGGTCTGATGATGATACCCAGCTAGAGGAAGGCAGTAGCGTGAGCGCAGAGAGAGGGGATGCTCAAGAAGGACACCAATCTGGCAGTCATGTTCCAGCAGCTGCAGCATACTGCCAGATTGGCTCCAGTGATGAGGAGGGAGGGGATGATAAGGTCACTGACTCCACGTGGGTGCCTGATAGGAGAGAGGAGGAGGTAGAGGATGAGGAGGAGGCACATCTCCAACGAGGCAGGATGCCCTCCGGGGGCCAGCGTAAGGGCAGCACACCGACTGAATCACACCGCAGAGCTCCGCCTGTGCAGGGCGCTGCCTCTGCTCGTTATTCCAAAAGTTCTTTGGTGTGGGCCTTTTTTGAGTCGAGTGCATCAGATCGCACCGCTGCTATTTGCAACATATGTCTCAAGCGTATCTCGCGTGGCCAAAACATCAGCCGCTTGGGCACCACATGCTTGACCAGACATATGTTGACCTGCCATGCAGCTCGTTGGCAAGCGTACCTTAAAGACCCACACCAAAGAACAAAGCGGACCTCTCCTTGCTCCTCATCAGCTGGGATCTCCAACCCCACTATACCTTCAGTCCTCTCTGAAACCTGCACTGAGAGAAATGAAGGTGTAGAATTAGGTGTGTCACAGCCAAGTACTTGCGGGCACTCTGCTAGCAGTACACCAACGTTCGATTGTAGCAGGCAAATTTCCCTGCCCCAGCTGCTGGACCGTCGAAAGAAGTTCACTCTCAGCCATCCACATGCCCAGCGGATGAATGCTAGCTTGGCTAAATTGCTAGCACTTCAACTGCTGCCTTTTCAGTTAGTAGACTCGGTCCCCTTCCGTGAGTTTGTGCAATGTGCGGTTCCTCAGTGGCAGGTTCCCAAACGCCACTTTTTCTCACGGAAGGCGATTCCAGCTCTCTACCGGCATGTGGAAGGCAATGTCCATGCCTCGCTGGACAGGGCGGTCAGCGGTAAGGTGCATATTACCGCTGACTCATGGTCCAGCAGGCATGGACAGGGACGATACCTTTCTTTCACGGCCCATTGGGTTACTCTTTTGGCAGCTGGGAAGGATGCAGGACAAGGTGCAGTAGTGTTGGAGGTTGTTCCGCCGCCATGCCTCCAAAATGCTACTACTGGTTGTGACACACCTCTCTCCTCCACCCCCATCCTCTTCTTCTTCCTCCATGGCCTCTTCCTGTGCTTTGTCCTCGAAACCAGCGGTGCTCCGTAGGCGTCCAAGGGGCTACGCAAGTACGCAGGCAAAAAGATGCCATGCCGTGCTTGCGCTGGTGTGTTTGGGGGACAGGAGCCACACTGGGGCAGAGGTTCTGTCAGCTCTGCAGGGGCAGGCTGAGAGGTGGTTGACGCCTTGCCAGCTTAAGGCAAGGAATGGTGGTTTGCCACAATGGCACCAACCTCCTCTCCGCCCTCCGACAGGGACAACTGACCCATGTGCCCTGTGTGGCTCACGTCCTTAACCTGGTGGTGCAGCGGTTCTTGGGCAGGTACCCGGGCTTACAGGATGTCCTGAGGCAGGCCAGGAAAGTCTGTGTGCATTTCCGCAGATCATATAATGCCAGTGCTCGGCTGGCTAAGCTGCAAAAGGAGTTGAACCTGCCCAAGAACCGCCTTATATGTGACATGCCCACCAGGTGGAACTCAACATTGGCCATGCTGCAGCGGCTGCACACGCAGCGGATGGCCATCAATGAGTACCTGTGCGACTACGGCACCAGGACAGGGTCAGGGGAGCTCGTTTTTTTCACCACGCCAGTGGGGCATGATCAGGGATGCATGCACTGTCCTGGCACCATTTGAGGAGGCCACGAGGATGGTGAGCAGTGACAGTGCATGCATCAGTGACACTGTACCTCTTGTCCACCTGTTGGAGCATACGCTGCGTGGAATAATGGACAGGGCACTTGAGGCAAAACAGAGGCAGGAAGAGGAGGACTTCCTTGCCTCTCAAGGCCCCCTTTACCCAGACAGTGTTCCTTCTGTCCCACCCATCCCACAGGAAGAGGACGAGGAGGAGGAGGAGGATTGTGTCAGCATGGAGGTGGAGCCTGGCACTCAGCATCAACAGCAGCAGTCTTTTAGGGATGATTTACAGTCCCAAGAAACCCGTGGACTTGTACATGGCTGGCAGGAGATGGCTGCGGATCATGTCGTCCTTAGTGACCCAGAGGACTCCGGACCGAATGCCTCAGCTAACCTACGCTGCATGGCCTCCCTGATCCTGCAAAGTCTGCGGAAGGATCCTCGTATTTTTCAGATCAAGGAGAGGGACCATTACTGGCTGGCCACTCTCCTTGATCCACGGTACAAGGGTAAGGTTGCGGACCTTATCTTACCGTCGCAGAGGGAGCAGAGGATGAGACATCTCCGGGAGGCCTTGCAGAAAGGTCTGTGCAACGCGTTCCCAGAGACTGGGAGGTTACAAACTCCTGGTCCTGGAGTTGCTGAGGCTTCGGTCAGTCAAAGAAGGAGCGGTGGGGAAGGTGGCCGTCTGACCGATGCGTTCAGACAATTTTTTAGTCCGCAGCCCCAAGGTATGATCGGTTCCAGCAACCATCGCCAGCGTCTGATATACATGGTGGACACCTTCCCCACCGAAAATCCTCTGGCTTACTGGGTCGTGAGGATGGATCACTGGCCAGAGCTTGCACAGTATGCAATTGAGCTACTGGCCTGTCCTGCATCCAGCGTTCTTTCGGAACGCACATTCAGTGCTACTGGAGGCTTTGTCACGGATCACAGGGTGCGCCTGTCCACCGACTCGGTTGATCGACTGACCTTCATAAAGATGAACCAGTCTTGGATCACCACCAGCTACCAAGCACCTGAAGCTGATATAACAGAATAATTTATTTTGAAATGTCACATCCCTTCAAGACTGCCTATGCTGATGCTGAGTGACTGTCATGTTATGTTGACTGACTATCCTCCTCCTCCTCAATGATCCGATTCCTGATGATAGCTTGGAAGAACATTTTTGTTTCTGGGTGCCGCCACCAGTGGCTAAGGCCCAATTTTTCAGCCCCATGTTTAACAGGGGCATGTAATTACATTTTTTTATGCAATGCTTTGCAGCAGGGCTCATTCCTGCACTCAAACTAGAGTATCTGGGAGAGGTTGCAGTGTCGTGGCACCAGTGCCTAAGGCCCAATTTTTCAGCCCCTGTTTAACAGGGGCGTGTAATTACAATTTTTGATGCAATACTTTGCAACAGGGCTCATTGCTGTACTCCAAGTACAGTATCTGTGAGGGGTTGCAGTGTTGTGGCACCAGTGCCTAATGCCCAATTTTTCTGCCCCTGTTTAACAGGGGCGTGTATTTACAATTTTTGATGCAATACTTTGCAACAGGGCTCATTGCTGTGCTCCAAGTACAGTATCTGTGAGGGGTTGCAGTGTTGTGGCACCAGTGCCTAAGGCCCAATTTTTCTGCCCCTGTTCAACAGGGGCATGTAATTACAATTCTTGATCTAATAATTCACAGCAGGGCCCATTCCTGCACCCACTAAGAGTAACTGTGAGGGCTTACAGTGTTGTGGCAACACCACCACCACCACCAAAGGCGCAATTTTTCTGCCCCTCTTCAACAGGGGCATGCAGTTACAATTCTTGATCTAATAATTAACAGTAGGGCCCATTCATGCGCCCACCAAGAGTAACTGTGAGGGCTGACAGTGTTGTAGCACCAGCACCACCACCAAAGGCCCAATTTTTCCTACCACTGTTCAACAATGGCATCTAATTACAATACCTAATATAATAGTTCACAGCAGAGCGTTCCAGCGTTCACCAAGAGTAACTGTGAGGGCTCACAGTGTTGTGGCAACACCAACATCTAAGGGGCAAATTTTAGCAGAGTATATACGGCAGGCCCCTACTTTCAAACCTCCAACTTACAAACGACTCCTACTTGCAAACGGAAGGAGACAAAAGGAAGTGAGAGGAAATCTACCCCTAGGAAGGGAAATTCTCTCCTGTAAGAGTTAATATGGGAAAAAGGTGTCTTCTCTCTATTGATGCTTTATCACCAATCCTTGTTTCAATAAAAACCCCACTTTTCCAAAAACATTTTTCATTGGGACGGAAAATGAGGTGAAATGTTCTGAACAGGTGCACAGACAGGAAAACAAATGTTACAGGGGTGATAACCCGTCCCTATGTTTTCCAAAAAGCTTAAAAATATATTTTTTGGCTGGAGCTACACTTAAACAATGTACCTGTTCAAAATTACAAACAGATTCTACTTAAGAACAAACCTACAGTCCCTGTCTTCTTTGCACCGCCTGTATACTGCTGTTCAGAGTATATAGGGCCTTTTTTTATTTTGGGGGCGGGGTTCCCCTTAATATCCGTACAAGACCCAAAGGGGCTGGTAATGGGCTGGGGTAGGGAGGGGGGGGGGGGTTAATGGGGTAGCCATGCCATTTTTCTCAAAGATTTTCATCTATATTACCAGGACCAGACATTACATTAAAGTCGTAAGCAGTTTTAAATGGCTTTTTTTTCCTTTAGAAATGTCATTTTGTGCAGGGACAGTTCTAAACACGGGAAACACGTGGCACTTCACAGGCATACTTTAGACACCCCCCAGGTATGATATTTAAAGGAATATTTGACTTTTTTTTTTCACTTTATGCATCATTAAAATGACTGCTCCCGAAAAACGGCTGTTTTTAAAACTTCGTTTTGCATTAATACATGTCCCCTGGTGCAGAACCCGGGTTCCCAAACCCTTTTTAGGACAATAACATGCATATTAGTCGTTATAATTAGCACTTTAGATTTCGAACGTTCGCATCCATTGTATTTAATAGGGTTCTAACGTTCGTTCGAACTTTCGGTCTGTTCGCGGGTTCTGGTGCGAACCGAACCCGGGGGTGTTCTGCTCATCCCTACTGGTTGCTATGGCGGGGGCCGGGAAGCCGGCGGCCGCGACCTTAACAACCAAATATTTTTAAGCTTTTTGGAAAACATAGGGAAGGGTTATCACCCCTGTAACATTTGTTTTGCTGTCTGTGCCCCTGTTCAGAACATTTCACCTCACTTTCCGTCCCAATGACACGTTTTTGAAAAGTGGTGCTTTTATTGAAACAAGAATTGGTGATAAAGCATCAGTAGAGAGGAGACACCTTTTTCCCATATTAACTCTTACAGGAGAGAATTTCCCTTCCTAGGGGTAGATTTCTTCTCACTTCCTGTTGTCTCCTTCCGTTTGCAAGTAGGAGTCGTTTGTAAGTTGGATGTTTGAAAGTAGGGGCCGTATATACTCTGCTGAAATTTGCCCCTTACATGTTGGTGTTGCCACAACACTGTGAGCCCTCACAGTTACTCTTGGTGGGAGCTGGAACGCCCTGCTGTGAACTATTATATCAGGAATTGTATTTACATGCCATTGTTGAACAGTGGTAGGAAAAACTGGGCCTTTGGTAGCGGTGCTGGTGCCACAACATTGTAAGCCCTCACAGTTACTCTTGGTGGGCGCATGAATGGGCCCTGCTGTGAATTATTAGATCAAGAATTGTAATTGCATGCCCCTGTTGAACAGGGGCTGAAAACTTGGGCCTTTGGTGGTGGTGGTGGTGGTGTTGTCACAACACTGTAAGCCCTCACAGTTACTCTTGGTGGGCGCATGAATGGGCCCTGCTGTGAATTATTAGATCAAGAATTGTAATTGCATGCCCCTGTTGAACAGGGGCTGAAAAATTGGGCCTTTGGTGGTGGTATTGCCACAACACTGTAAGCCCTCACAGTTACTCTTGGTGGGCGCATGAATGGGCCCTGCTGTGAATTATTAGATCAAGAATTGTAAGTACATGCCCCTGTTGAACAGGGGCAGAAAAATTGGGCCTTAGGCACTGGTGCCACAACACTGCAACCCCTCACAGATACTGTACTTGGAGCACAGCAATGAGCCCTGTTGCAAAGTATCCGTGACAAATCCTCCAGCAGCACTGAATGTGCATTCTGAAAGAACGCTGGATGCAGGACAGGCCAGTAGCTCAATTGCATACTGTGCAAGCTCTGGCCAGTGATCCATCCTCAAGACCCAGTAAGCCAGAGGATTTTCGGTGGGGAAGGTGTCCAAGTCTGACCTTGCCCCTAGGTATTCCTGCACCATGTATATCAGACGCTGGCGATGGTTGCTGGAACTGATCATACCTTGGGGCTGCGGACTAAAGAATTGTCTGGACGCATTGGTCAGGCGGCCACCTTCCCCACCGCTCCTTCTTTGACTGACCGAAGCCTCAGCAACTCGTTGTCCAGGACCAGGACTTTGTAACCTCCCAGTCTCTGGGAACGCGTTGCACAGACCTTTCTGCAAGGCCTCCCGGAGTTGTCTCATCCTCTGCTCCCTCTGCGACTGTAATATAAGGTCCGCAACCTAACCCTTGTACTGTGGATCAAGGAGAGTGGCCAGTCAGTAATGGTCCCTCTCCTTGATCCGAAGAATACGAGGATCCTTCCGCAGACTTTGCAGGATCAGGGAGGCCATGCAGCGTAGGTTAGCTGAGGCATTCGGTCCGGAGTCCTCTGGGTCACTAAGGACGACATGATCCGCAGCCACTTCCTCCCAGCCACGTACAAGTCCACGGGTTTCTTGGGACTGTAAATCATCCCTAAAAGACTGCTGCTGATGATGCTGAGTGCCAGGCTTCACCTCCATGCTGACACAATCCTCCTCCTCCTCTTCCTGTGCGATGGGTGGGACAGAAGGAACACTGTCTGGGTAAAGGGGGCCTTGAGAGGCAAGGAAGTTCTCCTCTTCCTGCCTCTGTTCTGCCTCAAGTGCCCTGTCCATTATTCCATGCAGCGTATGTTCCAACAGGTGGACAAGAGGTACAGTGTCACTGATGCATGCACTGTCACTGCTCACCATCCTCGTGGCCTCCTCAAATGGTGCCAGGACAGTGCATTCATCCCTGATCATGCCCCACTAGCGTGGTGAAAAAACCTGAGCTCCCCTGACCCTGTCCTGGTGCCGTAGTCGCACAGGTACTCATTGATGGCCCTCTGCTGCGTGTGCAGCCGCTGCAGCATGGCCAACGTTGAGTTCCACCTGGTGGGCATGTCACATATAAGGTGGTTCTTGGGCAGGTTCAACTCCTTTTGCAGCTCAGCCAGCCGAGCACTGGCATTATATGATCTGCGGAAATGCACACAGACTTTCCTGGCCTGCCTCAGGACATCCTGTAAGCCCGGGTACCTGCCCAAGAACCGCTGCACCACCAGGTTAAGGACGTGAGCCACACAGGGCACATGGGTCAGTTGTCCCTGTCGGAGGGCGGAGAAGAGGTTGGTGCCATTGTCGCAAACCACCATTCCTGCCTTAAGCTGGCGTGGCGTCAACCACCTCTCGGCCTGCCCCTGCAGAGCTGACAGAACCTCTGCCCCAGTGTGTCTCCTGTCCCCCAAACACACCAGCACAAGCATGGCATAGCATCTTTTTGCTGCGTTCTTGCGTAGCCCCTTGAACGCCTACGGAGCACCACTGGTTCCGAGGACAAAGCACAGGAAGAGGCCATTGAGAAAGAAGAAGAGGAAGGGGTGGAGGAGAGAGGTGTTTCACAACCAGTAGTAGCATTTTGGAGGCGTGGCGGCGGAACAACCTCCAACACTACTGCACCTTGTCCTGCATCCTTCCCAGCTGCCAAAAGAGTGACCCAATGGGCCGTGAAAGAAAGGTAACGTCCCTGTCCATGCCTGCTGGACCATGAGTCAGCGGTAATATGCACCTTACTGCTGACCGCCCTGTCCAGCGAGGCATGGACATTGCCTTCCACATGCCGGTAGAGAGCCGGAATCGCCTTCCGTGAGAAAAAGTGGCGAGTCTACCAACTGAAAAGGCAGCAGTTGAAGTGCTAGCAATTTAGCCAAGCTAGCATTCAACCGCTGGGCATGTGGATGGCTGGGAGTGAACTTCTTTTGACGGTCCAGCAGCTGGGGCAGGGAAATTTGCCTGCTAGAATCGGACGTCGTTGTACTGCTAGCAGAGTGCCCACAAGTACTTGGCTGTGACACACCTAATTCTACACCTTCATTCCTCTCAGAGCAGGTTTCAGAGAGGACTGAAGGTATAGTGGGGTTGGAGATCCCAGCTGATGCAGGAGCAAGGAGAGGTCCGCTTTGTTCTTTGGTGTGGGTCTTTAAGATAGGCTTGCCAACGAGCTGCATGGCAGGTCAACATATGTCTGGTCAAGCATGTGGTGTCCAAGCGGCTGATGTTTTGGCCACCCGAGATACGCTTGAGACATATGTTGCAAACAGCAGCGGTGCGATCTGATGCACTCGACTCAAAAAAGGCCCACACCAAATAACTTTTGGAATAACGGGCAGAGGCAGTGCCCTGCACAGGCGGAGCTCTGCGGTGTGATTCAGTCGGTGTGCTGCCCTTACGCTGGCCCCCGGAGGGCATCCTGCCTTGTTGGAGATGTGCCTCCTCCTCATCCTCCTCCTTCTCCTCTCTCCTATCAGGCACCCACGTGGAGTCAGTGACCTCATCATCCCCTCCCTCCTCATCACTGGAACCAATCTGGCAGTATGCTGCAGCTGCTGGAACATGACTGCCAGATTGGTGTCCTTCTTGAGCATCCCCTCTCTCTGCTCTCACGCTACTGCCTTCCTCTAGCTGGGTACCATCTTCAGACCCTTCGAAACGCTGGGCATCCTCCTGGAGCATGTACCCAACACTGTGTTCAAACAGTTCGGGGGACTCCTCAGGAGGACACTGTGGGTCTAGGGAAGGAGTGACTGATGATGACATTGAGGACGCTTTGGCAGCTGCTTTGCCAGTACCCTGAGCCTGGGTGAGAGAGGATGAGGAGGATGAGGAGGGCTTGGTCATCCACTCTACCAAGTCTTCGGCATGATGCGGCTCAACACGTCCAGCTGCCGAAAATAAGGACAAGCGTGTCCCATGGCCACGTGCTGATGACGATGCACCGCGTCCACGACCAGCACTGTTGTCTCTAGACACAGAGCCTGCTTGCCCTCTTTTATTGGCTCCTGACTGTCTGCCTCTCCTTGTTTGCCTTCCAGACATTCTAAAGGCCTGCAGGGAGATGGGAAAACCAGCAATAAGGGGTAGCTTCAGGTGTATAATGTGCAGGAATCACACTACGCCTGCTTTAAGTGCTGCAGATGCCTGCCTGTGTTACACAACAGGAAAACACAGCAATAAGGGCTAGCTTCAGGTGTATATTTTGCAGGAATCACACTATGCATGCTTTAAGTGCTGCAGATGCCTGCCTGTGTTACACAACAGGAAATCACAGCAATAAGGGCTAGCTTCAGGTGTATACTGTGCAGGAGGCTTAGCAAAAATATCACTGACACTGTCCCTACCTATCCTTCTCTCTCCCTGCACACAAGGTTTAGCAGAATATCACTGACACTGTCCCTACCTATCCTTCTCTCTCCCTACACACAAGGTTTAGCAGAATATCACTGACACTGTCCCTACCTATCCTTCTCTCTCCCTACACACATGGTTTAGCAGAATATCACTGACACTGTCCCTACCTATCCTTCTCTCTCCCTACACACAAGGTAAAAGTACAAATAGCACTGACATTGTCCCTGCCTATGTCACTCTTTCCCTGCACGCTGGAACACACTACACAAGGCCGCCGCGCTGGCGGCCTTTTATAGTGTGGGGCGTGTACTAAACCCCCCTGAGCTATAATTGGCCACAGGCATCCTGCCTGTGGCCAATTATGGCTCTCCTCGCTGCCGGCGCTGTGATTGGCCAAGCACGCGGGGTCACAGTGCATGCTTGGCCAATCACAGCGCCGGGATTTTGGGCCGTTTGCGTCACTCGAATTTGGCGCGAACGACCCAAAACGTTCGATCTTCGTCGAACGATCGAACACACGATGTTCGAGTCGAACGTATGTTCGACTCGAACGCTGAGCTCATCCCTAGCAACCAGCTATATACAGTGTAAAAAAATTGCGTTAAAACGCGGTACTTGCGTTTTGGATGCGGGTCCATTGAATTCTATTACATGCAAAACCCTGCTTTTTGCAGGAAAAAAAGTACCCACCCTTTACAAAAACGTAGAGGCACAAAAAAGCATTGATGTGAACATGTTCCATAGGAACCCATGTTAAAAAATTTCCCTGCATTTCTGCAAAATGCATCAAAAAACGCATTAGTGTGAATCGAGCCTTATTCAATTTCTCCTAAAATTAGGTTTTTGGGGGAAAAGGATTAGTGCTGAAGGGGATTTGTGAGAGAAGAATATTTGTGTTCTGGGGAAATATTTGTGCTGGGGAGGGGTAATTGGGTGGCTCGGAGGAAAGGATTTGTGCTGGGAGGAAGGATTTGTGTGGGAGATTGTGCTGGAGGGAAATTTGGAGGAAGAGGATTTGTGCTGGAGGGAGATTTGGGGGAAGAGGATTTGTGCTGGGGGAAATTTGAGGGGGGATTTGTGCTGGGGGGAATTGGAGGGGTTGTGCTGGGTGGTGGAATTTGGCGGACAGAATTAGTTCTGGAAGGTGGGGATTTTGAGAAGAGGATTCAAGTTGGGGAGAAAGATTTGTGCTTGGAAGGGATAGAATATGTGCTGGGGAGGGGGGTTTGTAGTGGATAGAATATGTGCTTGGGGGGGGGGGGTAATTAATGGTGAGAGAATTTGTGCTGAAAAGGGGGAGGGGTTTATGATAGTACGTAACAAAGCCTGGACACCTGCACTCTTCATTTTGTGCTCCTCGCCCCTGCACAGCACACACTTTTTATTCTAATAAAGCCCATTTAATGAAATTTAGTCACAACTGGATTTTGACTTGAAATGTATTTTAGCCCAGGTTCACACTGGGCTGCGGGAATGAAGCCGTGCAAGTTCAGCTGATTTCACTCCCGATTGTCAGCCCCGATTTCGACCGCGATTACAGAGACATCTGTGCAGTTTCTGCACAGATGTCAATGTAAATCATGGGCTGAAATCGCAAAAAGTAGTACAGAAACTACTTTTTGAAATCGGTGCAGCACCAGTGCCATTGCCAGAAATATTGCAGGCAAATGCCGCCGATTTGACATGTCAAATCGCATGTCAAAACGCACCAGTTGAACCAGGGCTGAATGCAGTAAAATGTATCTGTTTTAATGCAGGAAAACAGACAAGTGTGTCATTCAATTTATAACAAGCTCAAAGGGTGTACACCTAAGAAAACTGCTGAGTCAAGCTTAAAGTGCAAATGTATTACATTCTGATTAAAAAATTCACAATACATTGGCATTTAGCAATTATTTATACTATTAAACAAAAAATTATTTTGGGAAGGCTGTCCACAAGGTTTAGGAGTGTGTCTATGGGGATGTTTGACCATTCTTCCAGAAGCGCATTTGTGAGGTCAGGCACTGATGGCCCCTTCCTGTTCCAAAATTATTGCGCACCAGTGGTCCATAAAGACATGGATGAGTGAGTTTGGGGTGGAGGAAATTGACTGGCCTACACAGAGACCTGACCTCAACCCGATAGAACTCCTTTGGGATGAATTAGAGCGGAGGCTGCGAGCCAGGCCTTCGTGTCCAACATGAGTGCCTGACTTTACAAATGTGCTTCTGGAAGAATGGTCAAACATTCACATATAAATTTGAAAAAACTTTTCATGCTATCCCTGTGTATAAACCACCTATTACTCAACTTTATAAACTTTAGGAGGCAAGCTTACACCACTATGTATCCAACCACCTGTACAAAATGCAACGAATACATATAGTAAAAAAAAAAAACTGCATCTCTCTCCTTCAATATAGTGCATTCAAATTAAAGTGCATAAATAAAAAATCATCTGTAGGGATGTAGTGATTTCTAAATTCTTTTTGCTGTGTATTGTGATCTGTTAAGCCCTGTACACACGATCGGATTTCTCCATCGGATTTCTAATGAAGCTGACTTCCATCAGTCTTGCCTACACACCATCAGTCAAAAATCCGAACGTCCCAAATGCTGTGACGTAAAACACTCCGACGAGCCGAACAAAAATTAAGTTCAATGCTTCTGAGCATGGAGTTCCACACAGATGATCGGAATTTGCTATTGTTTTTTTTTCCATCGGATAAATTTAAAATATGTTCTATTTTTAATCACAGATGGAAAAAAGACCGATGGGGCCCATACACGATCGGTTTGTCCATTGGACAACCGATCGTGTGTACAGGGCTTAAGTGTAGTATTAGTCAGCTTAGTTGTATGCGGGCTGTACACTCTAAGTGTCCAGTGATTATTCTCAGTCACATGCTGTGTAAGTGTTCTCCAGCAGGGTGTGCTAGAGATATTACTGCACATTATAGATATTTAATACCTGGCCAATCAGCAGGCCTGGGGAGCTTGCTGTGCATGCTGGGAGAACTATTAAGTATCTGAGTCACTTCCTGCTCTTTCTCTTTCCCTCCAGGGATTTCCCTTGACAGGATGTCTGTGTGATCCACTTATCTAGGCCTTAGGCCTTAGGGTCTAAAGGCATGGAGTGTTGAAGGATCTCCTGTCATGGGAGGTGTCCCTAAGCTGCAGGATGAGATGAAATGCTACTGGTCATTTGGGGGAAGCAAAGCTGCAGTTGTCCTACCACAGGGATGGTGAGTGACCGACTGAGCTGGGAAGCACCACATGAACCTTTCCACTGCTGTCCTGCCTTGTATCCTAAGACTGAGAATACACAGGAACCTCAGTTGACAAGGTGCCAAATTTATGAGATGTATTCCATCCAGCAGAGTTCTGTTACAGAAGGATTGATATTAGTGAGACCATGTATGAGATCAGAGACTATGTATTGGTAATGGAACAATCAGGTATCCTGTGTTCCCTCCACCCTCCTTCCCACTCTTAATGCATGTTCATTATTAAAACATCTAAAACATATTCAAAGTGACTGGCGCCCTTAATTAATCCACCACCACCCAGAAAAAAGGACTTTCACCCTGAGAAGGAATGTGCTTGGGACATTTATCACCAAGTAAGTGGGTATGGGACATTTGCATGTACCTATTGGACATCAGTAGTGCCAAATGTGCCAGGACTGGTTACCGATAGCGTTACACATCCATATATAATAAAGTTACGTAAGTCCATCTTTCTTTTTAACAAATATACAGCTGAGCGAGTGGGTCCGCAGGGTGGGGCCTGATGTGGGCGTCGGGCAGGAGCAGCTACTGACCCCCGGAGGCCCACGAAACTCCCCTCGGCATGTGGTAGTGAGGGAGGAGAGCATTTCTCCCCCTTCCTCCGTGTAACCCTCCATGTAAACCGTTGTCAGCGCCCGCAGAAGTCCCCTGTGGAGGATGTGCCTGTAACGGGAAGGCCCGGGGAACCCAGAATCCCTCAGAAAGTATGAGATACCCTTGCTTCAGCTTCCCCAATGCCTCTTATGTGTAAACCACCCTGTGTCCCTTATAGGGGCTAGTGATGAGCCGAACACCCCCGGGTTCGGTTCGCACCAGAACCCGCGAACAGACCGAAAGTTTGCACGAACTTTAGAACCCTATTAAATACAATGGATGCGAACGTTCAAAATCGAAAGTGCTAGTTATGACGACTATTATGCATGTTATTGTCCTAAAAAGGGTTTGTATCAATGCAAAAATAAGTTTTAAAAACGGCCGTTTTTCGGGAGCAGTCATTTTAACCACTTAACGACCGCTCACTGTATATATACGTCGGCACAATGGCACCGACAGGCACAATCACGTAGAGTGTACGTGATTGCCTTTGTACAGTTGGGGGGTCCAATCAGACCCCCCTTCTGTACAGTGAGTGGTCGGAATTCGTTGGGGAGCGATCCGACATGAGGGGACGGCCGTTCGATTCCGGCCACCCCCCGCGATCGCTCCCGGCGAATGGAAATGCCCCCTCTGTCTGTGGAATGTACACACAGACAGAGGAAGCAGGAGGAAGTGATGTCATCTCCTGTGCGGCGCTCACATATACCGAGCGCCGTACAAGAGAAGACATCAAGGTTAGTGCACAAACACTACACTAACACCAGCACACATAGGCACATAAATCGCCCCCCCAGGCCCCCCCAGATCACCCCCCAGCCCCCAGTCACAGTGTCACTGATTGCAGTGACCATTTATTTACTGATCACTGCAATCAGTGACATTTGTGACTGTAAAAGTGTCACTACATTTAGTTTTAGGTCCAGTGTAGCCCCCTAACCCCCCCTAATAAAGGTTTAACCCCTTGATCACCCCCCAGATGACCCTTTCACCCCCTAGCACCGCCGTCGCTAAGCGATAATTTTTCTGATCGCTGTCTTAGCGTCGGTGATGCAGATCGGTAGCCAGTATTTTTTTTTTAGGTTCGCCGCAGGTTTTTATAGCGTCGGGTACCCCCATAAATTATCTAATAAAGGTTTAACCCCCTCCCTTTCACCCCCTATCACCACTGTCGCTAAGCGATCATTTTTCTGATCGCTGTCTTAGCGTCGGTGATGCAGATCGGTAGCCAGTAATTTTTTTTAGGTTCGCCGCAGGTTTTTATAGCGTCAGGTACCCCCATAAATTATCTAATAAAGGTTTAACCCCCTTGATCGCCCCCCAGGTAACCCTTTCACCCCCTATCACCACTGTCGCTAAGCGATAATTTTTCTGATCGCTGTCTTAGCATCGGTGATGCAGATCAGTAGCCAGTATTTTTTTTTTAGGTTCGCCGCAGGTTTTTATAGCGTCAGGTACCCCCATAAATTATCTAATAAAGGTTTAACCCCCTTGATCGCCCCCCAGGTAACCCTTTCACCCCCTATCACCACTGTCGCTAAGCGATCATTTTTCTGATCGCTGTCTTAGCGTCGGTGATGCAGATTGGTAGCCAGTATTTTTTTTTAGGTTCGCCGCAGGTTTTTATAGCTTCAGGTACCCCCATAAATGATCTAATAAAGGTTTAACCCCCTTGATCGCCCCCCAGGTAACCCTTTCACCCCCTATCACCACTGTCGCTAAGCGATCATTTTTCTGATCGCTGTCTTAGCGTCGGTGATGCAGATCGGTAGCCAGTAATTTTTTTTAGGTTCGCTGCAGGTTTTTATAGCGTCAGGTACCCTCATATATTATCTAATAAAGGTTTTAACCCCCTAATTGCCCCTAGTTAACCCTTTCACCAGTGATCATCATATAAGTGTTACGGGTGACGCTGGTTAGTTAGTTTGCTTTTTATAGTGTCAGGGCACCCGCCGTATATAACCCAATAAAGGTTTAACCCCCTGATCGCCCGGCGGGTGATATCAATTAGTTTTTAGCGTCAGAGAGGGTCTGCGTCACACCCCAGGCAGCGTCAGGTTAGTGCCAGTAATGCTAACACCCACGCGTGAAGCATACACCTCCCTTAGTGGTATAGTATCTGAACAGATCAATATCTGATCTGATCAGATCTATACTATCGTCCCCAGCAGTTTAGGGTTCCCAAAAACGCAGTGTTAGCGGGATCAGCCCAGATACCTGCTAGCACCTGCGTTTTGCCCCTCCGTCCAGCCCAGGCCACCCAAGTGCAGTATCGATCGATCACTGTCACTTACAAAACACAACACACATAACTGCAGCGTTCGCAGAGACAGGCCTGATCCCTGCGACTCCAGTGCTGTAGGAGGTGATTTCACCACCACAGTTAAAAAAAAAAAGCAAATATGCCGAAGCATTGGGGCAGCAGGGGCGGAGGAGTGATTTTGCTCCTAATGCCGCGTACATACGGTCGAAATTCCGACGGGGGCTTGCCCGTGGAAAAGTCCGACCATGTGTGTGCGGCATAACTTTTTTGCGGGAGGATGCCCCCATGCTTCGGCATATATAAATGGTGCATGTATGCCCATCATTAGAAGTGGGTGGATGAAGGGCGGTATTCTAATGGTGGGCATACCCACCGATCAATCTCTTTTTTCGTTCAGCCACCTGGCTGCATGAAAAAAAAAGATTACAATACATGTCCAACAAGGACCAGCAACGTACTGGTATGTTGCTGGACTTTGAATGGTTATACCAGATTGATGCCTGCGGGTTTAGGTATCATCTTGGTATCATTCTTTTCAGCCAGCGGCCGGCTTTCATGTAAAAGCAATCCTAGTGGCTAATTAGCCTCTGGACTGCTTTTACAAGCAGTGGGAGGGAATGTCCCCCCCCGGATATAAAAAGCGCCATTGGGAAATTGGGAAAGCATTTTATCACACCGATCTTGGTGTGGTCAGATGCTTTGAGGGCAGAGGAAAGATCTAGGGTCTAGACCCCAGTTTTTTCAAAAAAAGAGTACCTGTCACTACCTATTGCTATCATAGGGGATATTTACATTCCCTGAGATAACAATAAAAATGATAAAAAATAAATAAATATGGAAGGAACAATTTAAAAATAAAATAAAAAAGCAAAATTAATAATAAAAAAAAAAAAAAAAAAAGCACCCCTGTCCTGCCCTGCTCTTGCCCATTGGCGAACGCAAGCGTCGGTCTGGCGTCATATGTAAACAGCAATTGCACCATGCATGTGAGGTATCACCGCGAAGGCCAGATCGAGGGCAGTAATTTTAGCAGTAGACCTCCTCTGTAAATCTAACGGGGTAACCTGTAAAGGCTTTTAAAGGCTTTTAAAAATGTATGTAGTTTGTCGCCAATGCGCGTTTGTGCGAAATTTTAAAGCATGTCGTGTTTGGTATCTATGTACTCGGCCTAAGATCATCTTTTTTATTTCATCAAACATTTGGGCAATATAGTGTGTTTTAGTGCATTAAAATTAAAAAAAGTGTATTTTTTCCCCAAAAAATGCGTTTGAAAAATCGCTGCGCAAATACTGTGTAGAAAAAAAAATGCAACACCCACCATTTTATTCTGTAGGGCCTTTGCTTTAAAAATATATATAATGTTTGGGGGTTCAACATAATTTTCCTGCAAAAAAAATATGTTTTCATGTAAACAAAAAGTGTCAAAAAGGGCTTTGTCTTCAAGTGGTTAGAAGAGTGGATGTAAGCTTCCTAATGTTGTGTATAAAATGCCAGAACAGTTCAAAACCCCCCCAAATGACCCCATTTTGGAAAGTAGACACCCCAAGCTATATACTGAGAGGCATGTCGAGTCCATGGAATATTTTATATGTTGACACAAGTTGCGGAAAAAATAAAAAATTTTATTTATTTTTTTGCACAAAGTTGTCACTAAATGATATATTGCTCAAACATGCCATGGGCATATGTGGAATTACACCCCAAAATACATTCTGTTGCTTCTCCTGAGTACGGGGATACCACATGTGTGAGACTTTTTGGGAGCCTAGCCGCGTACGGGACCCCAAAAACCAATCACCGCCTTCAGGCTTTCTAAGGGTGTAAATTTTTGATTTCACTTCTCACTGCCTATCACAGCTTCGGAGGCCATGGAATGCCCAGATGGCACAAAACCCCCCCAAATGACCCCATTTTGGAAAGTAGACACCCCAAGCTATTTGCTGAGAGGTATTGTGAGTATTTTGCAGATCTCGCTTTTTGTCACAAAGTTTTGAAAATTGAAAAAATAATAATAAAAAAAAAAAAATTTCTTTCTTCATTTTCAAAAACAAATGAGAGCTGTAAAATACTCACCATGCCTCTCAGCAAACAGCTTGGGGTGTCTACTTTCCAAAATGGGGTCATTTGGGGGGGTTTTGTGTTATTTTGGCATTTTATGGCCTTCGAAACTGTGATAGGTAGTGAGGAGTCAAATCAAAACTTTGTGCCTAGAAATCCTGAAGGCGGTGATTGGTTTTCGGGGTCCCGCACCGCCTTCAGGATTTCTAAGGGCGCAAATTTTTGATTTCACTCCTCACTACCTATCACAGTTTTGAAGGCCATAAAATGCCAAAATAGCACAAAACCCCCCCAAATGACCCCATTTTAGAAAGTAGACACCCCAAGGAAATTGCTGAGAGGCCTGTTGAGCCCATTGAATATTTTTTTTTTGTCCCAAGTGATTGAATAATGACAAAAAAAAATAAAATTACAAAAAGTTGTCACTAAATGATATATTGCTCACACATGCCATGGTTATATGTGGAATTGCACCCCAAAATACATTTTGCTGCTTCTCCTGAGTACGGGGATACCACATGTGTGGGACTTTTTAGGAGCCTAGCCGCGTACGGGACCCCGAAAACCAATCACCGCCTTCAGGATTTCTAGGCACAAATTTTTGATTTCACTCCTCACTACCTATCACAGTTTCGAAGGCCATAAAATGCCAAAATAGCACAAAACCCCCCCAAATGACCCCATTTTGGAAAGTAGACACCCCAAGCTGTTTGCTGAGAGGCATGGTGAGTATTTTACAGCTCTCATTTGTTTTTGAAAATGAAGAAAGAATTTTTTTTTTTTTTCTTTTTTTTTTTTTCAATTTTCAAAACTTTGTGACAAAAAGCAAGATCTGCAAAATACTCACAATACCTCTCAGCAAATAGCTTGGGGTGTCTACTTTCCAAAATGGGGTCATTTGGGGGGGTTTTGTGCCATCTGGGCATTCCATGGCCTCCGAAACTGTGATAGGCAGTGAGAAGTGAAATCAAAAATTTACACCCTTAGAAAGCCTGAAGGCGGTGATTGGTTTTTGGGGTCCCGTACGCGGCTAGGCTCCCAAAAAGTCTCACACATGTGGTATCCCCGTACTCAGGAGAAGCAACAGAATGTATTTTGGGGTGTAATTCCACATATGCCCATGGCATGTTTGAGCAATATATCATTTAGTGACAACTTTGTGCAAAAAAAAAAAAAAAAATTGTCTTTTTTCCGCAACTTGTGTCAACATATAAAATATTCCATGGACTCGACATGCCTCTCAGTATATAGCTTGGGGTGTCTACTTTCCAAAATGGGGTCATTTGGGGGGGTTTTGAACTGTTCTGGCATTTTATACACAACATTAGGAAGCTTACATCCACTCTTCTAACCACTTGAAGACAAAGCCCTTTCTGACACTTTTTGTTTACATGAAAACATATTTTTTTTTGCAGGAAAATTATGTTGAACCCCCAAACATTATATATATTTTTAAAGCAAAGGCCCTACAGAATAAAATGGTGGGTGTTGCATTTTTTTTTTCTACACAGTATTTGCGCAGCGATTTTTCAAACGCATTTTTTGGGGAAAAAATACACTTTTTTTATTTTAATGCACTAAAACACACTATATTGCCCAAATGTTTGATGAAATAAAAAAGATGATCTTAGGCCGAGTACATAGATACCAAACATGACATGCTTTAAAATTTCGCACAAACGCGCATTGGCGACAAACTACATACATTTTTAAAAGCCTTTAAAAGCCTTTACAGGTTACCCCGTTAGATTTACAGAGGAGGTCTACTGCTAAAATTACTGCCCTCGATCTGACCTTCGCGGTGATACCTCACATGCATGGTGCAATTGCTGTTTACATATGACGCCAGACCGACGCTTGCGTTCGCCATTGGGCAAGAGCAGGGCAGGACAGGGGTGCTTTTTTTTTTTTTTTATTATTAATTTTGCTTTTTTATTTTATTTTTAAATTGTTCCTTCCATGTTTTTTTTTTTTTATCATTTTTATTGTTATCTCAGGGAATGTAAATATCCCCTATGATAGTAATAGGTAGTGACAGGTACTCTTTTTTTGAAAAAACTGGGGTCTAGACCCTAGATCTTTCCTCTGCCCTCAAAGCATCTGACCACACCAAGATCGGTGTGATAAAATGCTTTCCCAATTTCCCAATGGCGCTTTTTATATCCGGGGGGGGGGACATTCCCTCCCACTGCTTGTAAAAGCAGTCCAGAGGCTAATTAGCCACTAGGGTTGCTTTTACATTAAAGCCGGCCGCTGGCTGAAAAGAATGATACCAAGATGATACCTAAACCCGCAGGCATCAATCTGGTATAACCATTCAAAGTCCAGCAACATACCAGTACGTTGCTGGTCCTTGTTGGACATGTATTGTAATCTTTTTTTTTCATGCAGCCAGGTGGCTGAACGAAAAAAGAGATTGATCGGTGGGTATGCCCACCATTAGAATACCGCCCTTCATCCACCCACTTCTAATGATGGGCATACATGCACCATTTATATATGCCGAAGCATGGGAGCATCCTCCCGCAAAAAAGTTATGCCGCACACACATGGTCGGACTTTTCCACGGACAAGCCTCCGTCGAAATTTCGACCGTATGTACGCGGCATTAGGAGCAAAATCGCTCCTCCGCCCCTGCTGCCCCAATGTTTCGGCATATTTGCTTCTTTTTTTTTTTTAACTGTGGTGGTGAAATCACCTCCTACAGCACTGGAGTCGCAGGGATCAGGCCTGTCTCTGCGAACGCTGCAGTTATGTGTGTTGTGTTTTGTAAGTGACAGTGATCGATCGATACTGCACTTCGGTGGCCTGGGCTGGACGGAGGGGCAAAACGCAGGTGCTAGCAGGTATCTGGGCTGATCCCGCTAACACTGCGTTTTTGGGAACCCTAAACTGCTGGGGACGCTAGTATAGATCTGATCAGATCAGATATTGATCTGTTCAGATACTATACCACTAAGGGAGGTGTATGCTTCACGCGTGGGTGTTAGCGTTACTGGCACTAACCTGACGCTGCCTGGGGTGTGACGCAGACCCTCTCTGACGCTAAAACCTAATTGATATCACCCGCCGGGCGATCAGGGGGTTAAACCTTTATTGGGTTATATACGGCGGGTGCCCTGACACTATAAAAAGCAAACTAACTAACCAGCGTCACCCGTAACACTTATATGATGATTACTGGTGAAAGGGTTAACTAGGGGCAATTAGGGGGTTAAAACCTTTATTAGATAATATATGGGGGTACCTGACGCTATAAAAACCTGCGGTGAACCTAAAAAAAAATACTGGCTACCGATCTGCATCACCGACGCTAAGACATCGATCAGAAAAATGATCGCTTAGCGACAGTGGTGATAGGGGGTGAAAGGGTTACCTGGGGGGCGATCAAGGGGGTTAAACCTTTATTAGATAATTTATGGGGGTACCCGACGCTATAAAAACCTGCGGCGAACCTAAAAAAATTACTGGGTACCGATCTGCATCACCTACGCCAAGACAGCGATCAGAAAAACAATTGCTTAGTGACAGTGGTGATAGGGGGTGAAAGGGTTACCTGGGGGGCGATCAAGGGGGTTAAACCTTTATTAGATAATTTATGGGGGTACCCGACGCTATAAAAACCTGCGGCGAACCTAAAAAAAAAATACTGGCTACCGATCAGCATCACCGACGCTAACACATCGATCAGAAAAACGATCGTTTAGTGACAGTGGTGATAGGGGGTGAAAGGGTTACCTGGGGGGCGATCAAGGGGGTTAAACCTTTATTAGATAATTTATGGGGGTACCCGACGCTATAAAAACCTGCGGCGAACCTAAAAAAATTACTGGGTACCGATCTGCATCACCGACGCCAAGACAGCGATCAGAAAAACAATTGCTTAGTGACAGTGGTGATAGGGGGTGAAAGGGTTACCTGGGGGGCGATCAAGGGGGTTAAACCTTTATTAGATAATTTATGGGGGTACCCGACGCTATAAAAACCTGCGGCGAACCTAAAAAAAATTACTGGGTACCGATCTGCATCACCGACGCCAAGACAGCGATCAGAAAAATGATCGCCAAGCGACGGCGGTGCTAGGGGGTAAAGGGTTATCTGGGGGGTGATCAAGGGGTTAAACCTTTATTAGGGGGGGGTTAGGGGGCTACACTGGACCTAAAACTAAATGTAGTGACACTTTTACAGTCACAAATGTCACTGATTGCAGTGATCAGTAAATAAATGGTCACTGCAATCAGTGACACTGTGACTGGGGGCTGGGGGGTGATCTGGGGGGGCTGGGGGGTGATCTGGGGGGGCCTGGGGGGGCGATTTATGTGCCTATGTGTGCTGGTGTTAGTGTAGTGTTAGTGCACTGACCTGTGTGTCTTCTCTTGTACGACGCTCGGTATATGTGAGCGCCGCACAGGAGATGACATCACTTCCTCCTGCTTTCTCCATCTGTGTAAACAGTACACAGACAGAGGGGGCAATTCTATTCGCCGGGAGCGATCGCGGGGGGGTGGTCGGAATCGAACGGCCGCCCCCCCATCTCGGAACGCTCCCAGACGAATTCCGACCGCTCACTGTACAGAAGGGGGGTCCGATCGGACCCCCCAACTGTACAAAGGCAATCACGTATGCTCTACGTGATTGTGCCTGTCGGTGCCATTGTGCCGACGTATATATACAGTGAGCGGTCGTTAAGTGGTTAAGTGGTTAATGATGCATAAAAAAGTCAAATATTCCTTTAAATATCGTACCTGGGGGGTGTCTAAAGTATGCCTGTGAAGTGCCACAAGTTTCCCGTGTTTAGAACTGTCCCTGCACAAAATTACATTTCTAAAGGAAAAAAAGCCATTTAAAACTGCTTGCGGCTTTAATGTAATGTCTGGTCCCGGTAATATGGATGAAAATCTTTAAGAAAAATGGCATAGCTACCCCATCATACCCCCCCCCCCTACCCCAGCCCATTACCAGCCCCTTTGGGTCTTGTATGGATATTAAGAAGAACCCCGCACACAAAATAAAAAAGGCCCTATATACTCTGAACAGCCGTATACAGGCGGTGCATACAAGACAGGGACTGTAGGTTTGTTCTTATGTAGAATCTGTTTGTAATTTTGAACAGGTAAAACATAGGGAAGGGTTATCACCCCTGTAACATTTGTTTTGCTGTCTGTGCAGTGTGCACCTGTTCAGAACAGTTCACCTCACTTTCCGTCCTAATGACAAATGTTTTTTGAAAATTTGGGGTTTTTATTGAAACAAGAATTGGTGATAAAGCATCAGTGGAGAGGAGACACTTTTTTTCCCATATTAACTCTTACAGGAGAGAATTTGCCTTCCTAGGGGTAGATTTCCTCTCACTTCCTGTTGTATCCTTCCGTTTGCAAGGAGGAGTCGTTTGTAAGTTGGATGTTTGAAAGTAGGGGCCTGCCGTATATACTCAGCTGAAATTTGCCCCTTACATGTTGGTGTTGCCACAACACTGTGAGCCCTCACAGTTACTCTTGGTGAGCGCATGAATGGGCCCTGCTGTGAATTATTAGATCAAGAATTGTAATTGCATGCCCCTGTTGAACAGGGGCTGAAAAATTGGGCCTTTGGTGGTGGTGGTGTTGACACAACACTGTAAGGCATCACAGTTACTCTTGGTGGGCGCAGGAATGGGCCCTTCTGTAAATTATTAGATCAAGAATTGTAATTACATGCCCCTGTTAAACAGGGGCAGAAAAATTGGGCCTTAGGCACTGGTGCCACAACACTGCAACCCCTCACAGATACTGTACTTGGAGCACAGCAATGAGCCCTGTTGCAAAGTATTGCATCAAAAATTGTAAATACACGCCCCTGTTAAACAGGGGCTGAAAAATTGGGCCTTAGCCACTGGTGCTGGTGCCACGACACTGCAACCTCTCCCAGATACTCTAGTTGGAGTGCAGGAATGAGCCCTGCTGCAAAGCATTGCATAAAAAATTGTAATAACACGCCCCTGTTAAACAGGGGCTGAAAAATTGGGCCTTAGCCACTGGTGCTGGTGCCACGACACTGCAACCTCTCCCAGATACTCTAGTTGGAGTGCAGGAATGAGCCCTGCTGCAAAGCATTGCATAAAAAACAGGGGCTGAAAAATTGGGCCTTAGCCACTGGTGGCGGCACCCAGAAACAAAAATGTTCTTCCAAGCTATCATCATCAATCGGATCATTGAGGAGGAGGAGGAGGATAGTCAGTCAACATAACAGGACAGTCTCTCAGCATCAGCATCAGTCTTGAAGGGATGTGACATTTGAAAATAAATTAGTCTGTTATATCAGCTTCAGGTGTTTGGTAGCTGGTGGTGATCCAAGACTGGTTCATCTTTATGAAGGTCAGTCGATCAACCGATCGGTGGACAGGCACACCCTGTGATCCGTGACAAATCCTCCAGCAGCACTGAATGTGCGTTCTGAAAGAACGCTGGATGCAGGACAGGCCAGTAGCTCAATTGCATACTGTGCAAGCTCTGGCCAGTGATCCATCCTCAAGACCCAGGAAGCCAGAGGATTTTCGGTGGGGAAGGTGTCCAAGTCTGACCTTGCCCCTAGGTATTCCTGCACCATGTATATCAGACGCTGGCGATGGTTGCTGGAACCGATCATACCTTGGGGCTGCGGACTAAAGAATTGTCTGAACACATCGGTCAGACGGCCACCTTCCCCACCGCTCCTTCTTTGACTGACCGAAGCCTCAGCAACTCGTTGTCCAGGACCAGGAGTTTGTAACCTCCCAGTCTCTGGGAACGCGTTGCACATACCTTTCTGCAAGGCCTCCCTGAGTTGTCTCATCCTCTGCTCCCTCTGTGATGGTAAGATAAGGTCCGCAACCTTACCCTTGTACCGTGGATCAAGGAGAGTGGCCAGCCAGTAATGGTCCCTCTCCTTGATCCAAAGAATACGAGGATCCTTCCGCAGACTTTGCAGGATCAGGGAGGCCATGCAGCGTAGGTTAGCTGAGGCATTCGGTCCGGAGTCCTCTGGGTCACTAAGGACGACATGATCCGCAGCCACCTCCTCCCAGCCACGTACAAGTCCACTGGTTTCTTGGGACTGTAAATCATCCCTAAAAGACTGCTGCTGATGATGCTGAATGCCAGGCTCCACCTCCATGCTGACACAATCCTCCTCCTCCTCCTCCTTTTCCTGTGCGATGGGTGGGACAAAAGGAACACTGTCTGGGTAAAGGGTGCCTTGAGAGGCAAGGAAGTCCTCCTCTTCCTGCCTCTGTTCTGCCTCAAGTGCCCTGTCCATTATTCCACGCAGCGTATGTTCCAACAGGTGGACAAGAGGTACAGCGTCACTGATGCATGCATTGTCACTGCTCACCATCCTCGTGGCCTCCTCAAATGGTGTCAGGACAGTGCATGCATCCCTGATCATGCCCCACTGGCGTGGTGAAAAAAAACAGAGCTCCCCTGACCCTGTGCTGGTGCCGTAGTCGCACAGGTACTGATTGATGGCCCTCTGCTGCGTGTGCAGCCGCTGCAGCATGGCCAACGTTGAGTTCCACCTGGTGGGCATGTCACATATAAGGCGGTTCTTGGGCAGGTTCAACTCCTTTTGCAGCTCAGCCAGGCGAGCACTGGCATTATAAGATCTGCGGAAATGCACACAGACTTTCCTGGCCTGCCTCAGGACATCCTGTAAGCCCGGGTACCTGCCCAAGAACCGCTGCACGACCAGGTTAAGGACGTGAGCCACACAGGGCACATGGGTCAGTTGTCCCTGTCGGAGGGCGGAGAGGAGGTTAGTGCCATTGTCGCAAACCACCATTCCTGGCTTAAGCTGGCGTGGCATCAACCACCTCTCGGCCTGCCCCTGCAGAGCAGACAGAACCTCTGCCCCAGTGTGGCTCCTGTCCCCCAAACACACCAGCGCAAGCACGGCATGGCATCTTTTTGCCTGCGTACTTGCGTAGCCCCTTGAACGCCTACGGAGCACCGCTGGTTCCGAGGACAAAGCACAGGAAGAGGCCATGGAGGAAGAAGAAGAGGAGGGGGTGGAGGAGAGAGGTGTGTCACAACCAGTAGTAGCATTTTGGAGGCGTGGCGGCGGAACAACCTCCAACACTACTGCACCTTGTCCTGCATCCTTCCCAGTTGCCAAAAGAGTGACCCAATGGGCCGTGAAAGAAAGGTAACGTCCCTGTCCATGCCTGCTGGACCATGAGTCAGCGGTAATATGCACCTTACCGCTGACCGCCCTGTCCAGCGAGGCCAAGACATTGCCTTCCACATGCCGGTAGAGAGCCGGAATCGCCTTCCGTGAGAAAAAGTGGCGTTTGGGAACCTGCCACTGAGGAACCGCACATTGCACAAATTCACGGAAGGGGACCGAGTCTACCAACTGAAAAGGCAGCAGTTGAAGTGCTAGCAATTTAGCCAAGCTAGCATTCAACCGCTGGGCATGTGGATGGCTGGGAGTGAACTTCTTTTGACGGTCCAGCAGCTGGGGCAGGGAAATTTGCCTGCTAGAATCGGACGTCGGTGTACTGCTAGCAGAGTGCCCGCAAGTACTTGGCTGTGACACACCTAATTCTACACCTTCATTCCTCTCAGTGCAGGTTTCAGAGAGGACTGAAGGTATAGTGGGGTTGGAGATCCCAGCTGATGCGGTGCAAGGAGAGGTCCGCTTTGTTCTTTGGTGTGGGTCTTTAAGGTAGGCTTGCCAACGAGCTGCATGGCAGGTCAACATATGTCTGGTCAAGCATGTGGTGCCCAAGCGGGTGATGTTTTGGCCACGCGATATACGCTTGAGACATATGTTGCAAACAGCAGCTGTACGATCTGATGCACTCGACTCAAAAAAGGCCCACACCAAAGAACTTTTTGAATAACGGGCAGAGGCAGCGCCCTGCACAGGCGGAGCTCTGCGGTGTGATTCCGTCGGTGTGCTGCCCTTACGCTGGCCCCCGAGGGCATCCTGCCTCGTTGGAGATGTGCCTCCTCCTCATCCTCCTCCTCCTCTCTCCTATTAGGCACCCACGTGGAGTCAGTGACCTCATCATCCCCTCCCTCCTCATCACTGGAACCAATCTGGCAGTATGCTGCAGCTGCTGGAACATGACTGCCAGATTGGTGTCCTTCTTGAGCATCCCCTCTCTCTGCTCTCACGCTACTGCCTTCCTCTAGCTGGGTATCATCATCAGACCCTTCGAAACGCTGGGCATCCTCCTGGAGCATGTACCCAACACTGTGCTCAAACAGTTCGGGGGACTCCTCAGGAGGACATGGTTGGTCTAGGGAAGGAGTGACTGATGATGACATTGATACCAGGGAAGAGGACGCTTTGGCAGCTGCTTTGCCAGTACCCTGAGCCTGGGTGAGAGAGGATGAGGAGGGCTTGGTCATCCACTCTACCAAGTCTTCGGCATGATGCGGCTCAACACGTCCAGCTGCCGAAAAGAAGGACAAGTTTGTCCCATGGCCACGTGCTGATGGCGATGCACCGCGTCCACGACCAGCACTGTTGTCTCTAGATACAGAGCCTGCTTGCCCTCTTTTATTTGCTCCTGACTGTCTGCCTCTCCTTGTTTGCCTTCCAGACATTCTAATGGCCTGCAGGGAGATGGGAAAACCAGCAATAAGGCCTAGCTTCAGGAGTATATTTTGCAGGAATCACACTACGCCTGCTGTAAGTGCTGCAAATGCCTGTTGGTGTAACACACCAGGAAAGCACAGCAATACAGGCTAACTTCAGGTGTAATATGATCAGGAGGCACACTCCGCCCGCTGTAAGCGCTGCAAATGCCTGTTGGTGTAACACCAGGAAAACACAGCAATACAGGCTAACTTCAGGTGTATAATGTGCAGGAGGCACACTCCGCCCGCTGTAAGTGCTGCAAATGCCTGTTGGTGTAACACACCAGGAAAACACAGCAATACGGGCTAACTTCAGGTGTATAATGTGCAGGAGGCACACTCCGCCCGCTGTAAGTGCTGCAAATGCCTGTTGGTGTAACACACCAGGAAAACACAGCAAAACGGGCTAACTTCAGGTGTATAATGTGCAGGAGGCACACTCCGCTCGCTGTAAGTGCTGCAAATGCCTGTTGGTGTAACACACCAGGAAAACACAGCAATACGGGCTAACTTCAGGTGTAAAATGTGCAGGAGGCTTAGCAACAATGACATTGACACTGTCCCCTGCCTATCCTTCTCTCTCCCTGCACACAAGGTTTATCAAAGAATATGACACTGACACTCTCCCTGCCTATCCTTCTCTCTCCCTGCACACAAGGTTTAGCAAAGAATGTGACACTGACACTGTCCCCTGCCTATCCTTCTCTCTCCCTGCACACAAGGTTTAGCAAAGAATATGACACTGACACTCTCCCTGCCTATCCTTCTCTCTCCCTACACACAAGTTTGAGGTACAAATAGCACTGACACTGTCCCTGCCTATGTAACTCTTTCCCTGCGCCGGAACACACTACACAAGGCCGCCGCGCTGGCGGCCTTTTATAGTGTGGGGCGTGTGCTAAACCCCCTGAGCTATAATTGGCCACAGGCAACCTGCCTGTGGCCAATTATGGCTCTCCTAGCTGCCGGCGCTGTGATTGGCCAAGCATGCGGGGTCACAGTGCATGCTTGGCCAATCACAGCCCCAGGATTGCACTGCGATGGCGCAGTGTATTGTGGGCCATTCACGTCACTCGAATTTGGCGCGAACGGCCCAAATCGTTCGATGTTCGCCGAACGGTCGAACAGCCGATGTTCAACTCGAACACCGAGCTCATCCCTACTAGGGGCACAGGGTGAAGGAAAACCCCACTATGATCTGTGCTAATCAGATTCAATGCTGTATATATTGTATACATATTGGGTATATACTGTGTGTGGACTGTTTATGTAATACTTGCTGTGATGGTGTGTGATTTCATGCTATTGTCTATTGTGGCTTGTGGGAGTTAAGCCTGTAATTATAGGTTGTGGAACTAGCAGACAGACAGGTTAATTGAAGAGATGCTGAGGTGTCAGCCGTCTGCCTGAGTAATGTTAATGAACCTCGAATTCTACAGATCCTTTCATTGTGTGAATGTGGATTGGGAGACAAAAGCTAGACAGAAAGGGCATGTGTCTGAGCCATTCACTGTAGTTAATTGGCTCATGTAAATTGGGTCTGGTCAGAGGTGTATGATGAGAGGAGGGTCAGAAGCTTCTCTCTGTGGATATAAAAGTTGTAATGTTTTGCAATAATAAAGGTGTTCATTTTGGAAAGATACAGAGTGTGTCTCGTTCTTTTGGAAGGATTGATTCCTATGGGAAGTGGTCGTCTGACTGTGGAGGATCGGCAGTGGATGTGTGTCCAGGAGAGGGAATATCTTTAAACGGCGTTAAACCCCTTTCATATTTGGGGTGTCGTTACAGTGCCGACAAGCCCCCTTTCCCCTGCACATACCTTTACCTGAGGTAGCTGGGATCAGGTGGTGAGCCCTGGTGAGTGTGAGCCCTGGCTCCATTAAGAAATACATGACACAAGACGGAGGCAAAGACAGCCCAGGTAAACAGTCAGGGGCCAAAAATAAGGTACCTAAGAGCTCGCAAACAAATGGGCAGAGAAGACAACTAAGGGACACCATTGATACCTCAATGTATACAAATGACGAGATAGAAGAAGATGCTGTGACTGAACCTAGACAAAAAAAGCAACTACCAACTAAAGGAGAAATGGCGGAGATGTTTTCGAGACTGGAATTATCCATAAAGTGAGAAATGGCCACTCTACATAGGGACTTAAATCAGATATTAAAAAGGGTGGAGGAAACAGAAGAGAAGTTGTATTCCCAAGCGGCTGCAATAAAAGAACTTAAAGAACAGATGGATAGGATACAGAGAGAACAGAGGTACACAATGTACAGAAGAGAAGACCAGGAAAATCGCAATCGGAGAAAAAAAACTATGAATACGGGGATTGCCGGATCTATAGGGAGAAGACCTACAAGAACAAATGGATAAAGTATTTGGTCATATGCTGGGTCTATCAGAGGCAGAAAAATAAAGTTTGAAAGAATTCACAGGATCAGAAAGCCTGTAGAGCTAGCAGGAGAAATACCCAGAGATGTGATTGCGAGATTCCATAATTTTCAAGATAAAGAGCAGATATGGGTAAGCCTAAAATCCAACCAGCCGGTTAAGTACGAAGAGACTATTCTGCAGATAATCCCAGACCTGGCAGCCGAGACCCTGACAAGGAGAAGAATATTAAAACCCCTACCTGAACAATTGAAGACACATAAGATACAATATAAAACAGAAAAAATTGCGCCAAAATAAACCAAATAATAACATCCAGGGGCTGATCTGTGTAAAGCACCACGCAAAACACAGATAATCAGCAAAGAACAATATTGTAGAAAAGTCCAAAGGTTGGCTAATGTGAAAACCCAAGAACTAATCCAATCAATAAGCAGCTAGAGGACATCCAATGAGATGGTTTTCACTGATGAAAAGTGACAAACAGCACCCGGTGATCACAGCGACAGACAGTGCCCTCCACCACATAGATTGGCAGCTTACCGGAGGTAAGCCCACGGATAGCAGTCGGCTGTGACCCAGATCAACAGGATAGCATACAGCACCACAACACCTCTTCCCCCGATCCTCCCGATCACGGGTATTCAATAAACAGGACCGGTATAAAGGAAAGGACATAGACCATAGGGTGATAACGTACAGTCCATTTATTGCATAAAAAGCTAAAAAACTTACATCAATGTAGTAGATAAAAACGGTAGAAGTAAGCCGGCCAGCAAACAAACGAACACCCTTCCCTTAGATCAGCGTGGTGACGTCAGCAAAAATTACAAAATTAATTGTGAAAGATGACCGTGTATATGAATAAATAAATTAGCAAAATCACTAAGTGATCAATATAAATGAATAATATTAATTCAAATAAACCAAATATTATATAGCCTACTAGCCATATTGATGAATAAAATAATTTAATACATTTCCCCAAAAAATGATGAAAAAGTGTTATGAGTCATAATGACATCAACAAGTGAAAAAATATATAAGTGAAAAAATATACTATTTATAAAAATAATAAAAATTATTAGTTATCTCTACATTTCACACCGAGTCAGGCACTTTAGGCATTATTAATGAAAGCATTCACATCTGTCTCGATGTTTAACCCATATGGGGAACATGACTTAAGCCTGTGGATCCAGGCCATTTCCATCTTAGAGATCTCTCTCACAAGTAAACTCCCCCTCCAATGGGGCTTATATTTATCGATACCCAAGAAAAGGGTACCAGAGGGGTCCCTATTATGCTTCAGTAGGTAGTGTTTAGATACTGAATGGTTCTTAAACCCTACTTTGATATTGGTGATATGCTCATTGAGGTGCACTCTTAGGGGTCACTTGGTGCGCCCCACATATTGCATACCACATGGACATTGCAGCATATAGACTACGCCTTTAGTGGCACATGTGATGCATGGTTTGATCGTGTACTGGGCCTGGGTAACCGTGGACAAAAAGGTAGTCACACGCCTTTCCCTAGAGGTGTTGAAATGACACACCCTACACCTCTTACATTTATAGTAACCAGTTAGCTGGTCAAAAAAACGGTATGGTTTCAGAGGTGGATCGAGGACATTGGGAGCTAATTGGTTCCTTAAATTAGGAACACCCCGAAAGATAATTCTAGGTCGTTCAGGTAGAACCTCCTTCAAAATGGCATCATTAGTGACAATGTGCCAATGTTTGTTGATAAGATCCTTGATGGTCCTATGCTGCAATGAATAGGAGGTAATGAAAGGGACCCCCATGGAATCTCGAGCATTGCCAAAATCCACTTTCTCCACTAGTAGGGACACTCTCTCAGTAGCTTTTACTCCCTCAAGGACATTATTTAAAAAATCCCTCTGGTACCCCCTTTTCAAGGAACAGCGATCAATGACGTGTCACGCCAAGCCACGCCCCCTAACAGTTATAAACACTCCCTAGGTCACACTTAACCCCTTCACCGCCCCTACAGGTTAACCCCTTCACTGCCAGTGTCATTTTTACAGTAATCAGTGCATTTTTATTGCACTGATGTCAAAAGTGTCCGATGTCAAACGGTCGCAGTCACGATAAAAATCGCTGATCGCCGCCATAACTAGTAGAAAAAAAAATATTATTAAAAATGCCATAAAACAGTCCCCTATTTTGTAGAAGCTATAACTTTTGCGCAAACCAATCAATAAACGCCTATTGCGATTTTTTTACCAAAAATATGTAGAAGAATATGTATCGGACTAAACTGTGGGAAAAAAAAAATGTTTTTTTTTATATATTTTTTGGGGATATTTATTATAGCAAAAAGTAAAAACTATTGCATTTTTTTAAAATTGTCGCTCTATTTAGGTGATCAAATACCACCAAAAGAAAGCTCTATTTGTGGGAAAAAAAGGACGTCAATTTTGTTTGGGAGCCACGTCACACGACCGCGCAATTGTCAGTTAAAGCGACGCAGTGCCGAATCGCAAAAAGTGGCCTGGTCCTTTAGCAACAAAATGGACTGGGGCTTTAGTGGTTAAGAAAGAACTAGAGCAGTATTTTAAAATAAATGATACAGAAGATACATCGGAAGCCACAGTCTGGGAAGCCCATTTTATTACATCTATCGGGGTCAACCCGTATTTCATGGTCTATTTATACAGCCATATGTATGAGGGTTGTGTTTCATGCCAAGAGTTATAACTTTGTGACTAGGGATGAGCTCGGTGTTCGAGTTGAACATAAGTTCGACTCGTACATCGGCTGTTCGACCGTTCGGCGAATATCGAACGATTTGGGCCGTTCGCGCCAAATTCGAGTGACGCAAACGCCCCACAATACACTGCGCCATCGCAGTGCAATCCCGGCGCTGTGATTGGCCAAGCATGCACTGTGACCCCGCATGCTTGGCCAATCACAGCGCCGGCAGCTAGGAGAGCCATAATTGGCCACAGGCAGGTTGCCTGTGGCCAATTATAGCTCAGGGGGTTTAGCACACGCCCCACACTATAAAAGGCCGCCAGCGCGGCGGCCTTGTGTAGTGTGTTCCGGCGCAGGGAAAGAGTTACATAGGCAGGGACAGTGTCAGTGCTATTTGTACCTCAAACTTGTGTGTAGGGAGAGAGAAGGATAGGCAGGGAGAGTGTCAGTGTCATATTCTTTGCTAAACCTTGTGTGCAGGGAGAGAGAAGGATAGGCAGGGGACAGTGTCAGTGTCACATTCTTTGCTAAACCTTGTGTGCAGGGAGAGAGAAGGATAGGCAGGGAGAGTGTCAGTGTCATATTCTTTGCTAAACCTTGTGTGCAGGGAGAGAGAAGGATAGGCAGGGGACAGTGTCAGTGTCACATTCTTTGCTAAACCTTGTGTGCAGGGAGAGAGAAGGATAGGCAGGGAGAGTGTCAGTGTCATATTCTTTGATAAACCTTGTGTGCAGGGAGAGAGAAGGATAGGCAGGGAGAGTGTCAGTGTCATATACTTTGATAAACCTTGTGTGCAGGGACAGAGAAGGATAGGCAGGGGACAGTGTCAGTGTCATTGTTGCTAAGCCTCCTGCACATTATACACCTGAAGTTAGCCCATATTGCTGCTTTTTCCTGGTGTGTTACACCAACAGGCATTTGCAGCACTTACAGCGGGCGGAGTGTGCCTCCTGATCATATTACACCTGAAGTTAGCCTGTATTGCTGCTTTTTCCTGGTGTGTTACACCAACAGGCATTTGCAGCACTTAAGCCTCGTACACACGGCCGATTTTCTCGTCGTTAGAAACACGTCGTTTTTTCCGACGAGATTCTTGTTAACTTTGACGATTTTCTCGTCAAGCTTTCCATGCGTACACACTGACATTTCTCAATTTCCTCGTTGTTCTCCGCGGTCACGTCCAGCACGTACGACGGCACTATAAAGGGGAAGATCGATTTCCCTGGCGCCACCCCTTGGACTGCTTTTGCTGATCTCTTGTTACCGCGTGTGAAGTAAAAGTTTGGGAAGAGACGATTCGCGCTTTTCAGTCTTCGTGCTTTTCAGTTCGTTTTCTGAGGTTCAGTTTGTGCTTATGGGTTCGTATCTTGTCTTTCAGGGCGTCTAGGCAGGTCCTATCTGTTTTACAGTGCGTTCTTGCCCGTTCGTTTCTGATTTTCAGTTCGTTATTCATAGGCCTTGCTGTTCTAAAGTGCGTTCTGTTCTGTACGTTCTGATCAGACGACCGTTTCCTAGCCATGTCGCCTGGACGTTCTCGTCGTCGAGTTCGTGCTGTGCGTGCGCTTGGTGTTGTTCTGCTTGTTTTGGACCAAGACCAGTCCATGAACGGTGTGAGGAGGAGTTCATGGACCAAGAATTGGTTGCTCCAGCGGGACCAATTCTGCCATATGCCTCTGCTGCGGGAGATCGTTGAGAATAATCCTGAGGACTACAGGAATTTTCTGCGGATGTCTGACCCCGTTTTTCAGGAACTGTTGGCTTTGGTGTCCCCCTATATTACCAGGCAGGACACCGTTATGCGGGAAGCCATCAGTGCTGAGCAGAGGCTCATCGCCACGTTACGTTACCTGGCGACAGGGAGAAGTCTTCAGGACTTGAAGTTCACGACAGGCATCTCCCCCCAGGCTCTGGGCCTCATAATCCCAGACACCTGTTCTGCCATTATACAAGTCCTGCAGGAGGACTATATTAGGGTAAGTTTTCTCCATTAACATCACATTTTATGTATTTCATGTATGATAATGTATTGTATTTCTTTCATCCTTCCCTAATTACCATGATTGTAATATGCTGAGAATGTCCCCTTTGTCCCCATGCATGTTGGAAGCTTTTAAATGCCCCTTTTTTCTCCTCCATGCATATTTCCCTTCACTAAGATTTCCAGCAGGGGCGTCTGTTGCTCCAAATGTTTGGGGGTCCACTCCCAATTTTAGGAACTAAACTTCCTCCTTTTTAGCGACTGTGCCTATTAAACGCCACCAGTTGCCCCTTCCAATGCAGCCATTTTGTCCCCTCCAATGCAGCCAGTTTGCCCCCTCCAATGCAGCCATTTTGTCCCCTCCAATGCAGCCATTTTGTCCCCTCCAATGCAGCCAGTTTTCCCCCTCTAATGCAGCCATTTTGTCCCCTCCAATCAATAAACGCCTATTGCGATTTTTTTTTACCAAAAATATGTAGAAGAATATGTATCGGACTAAACTGTGGAAAAAAAAAATGGTTTTTTTTATATATTTTTTGGGGATATTTATTATAGCAAAAAGTAAAAACGATTGCATTTTTTAAAAATTGTCGCTCTATTTTTGTTTATAGCGCAAAAAATAAAAACCGCAGAGGTGATCAAATACCACCAAAAGAAAGCTCTATTTGTGGGAAAGAAAGGACGTCAATTTTGTTTGGGAGCCACGTCACACGACCGCACAATTGTCAGTTAAAGCGACGCAGTGCCGAATCGCAAAAAGTGGCCTGGTCCTTTAGCAACAAAATGGACTGGGGCTTTAGTGGTTAAGAAAGAACTAGAGCAGTATTTTAAAATAAATGATACAGAAGATACATCGGAAGCCACAGTCTGGGAAGCCCATTTTATTACATCTATCGGGGTCAACCCGTATTTCATGGTCTATTTATACAGCCATATGTATGAGGGTTGTGTTTCGTGCCAAGAGTTATAACTTTGTGACTAGGGATGAGCTCGGTGTTCGAGTTGAACATAAGTTCGACTCGAACATCGGCTGTTCGACCGTTCGGCGAATATCGAACGATTTGGGCCGTTCGCGCCAAATTCGAGTGACGCGAACGCCCCACAATACACTGTGCCATCGCAGTGCAATCCCGGCGCTGTGATTGGCCAAGCATGCACTGTGACCCCGCATGCTTGGCCAATCACAGCGCCGGCAGCTAGGAGAGCCATAATTGGCCACAGGCAGGTTGCCTGTGGCCAATTATAGCTCAGGGGGTTTAGCACACGCCCCACACTATAAAAGGCCGCCAGCGCAGCGGCCTTGTGTAGTGTGTTCCGGCGCAGGGAAAGAGTTACATAGGCAGGGACAGTGTCAGTGCTATTTGTACCTCAAACTTGTGTGTAGGGAGAGAGAAGGATAGGCAGGGAGAGTGTCAGTGTCATATTCTTTGCTAAACCTTGTGTGCAGGGAGAGAGAAGGATAGGCAGGGAGAGTGTCAGTGTCATATTCTTTGATAAACCTTGTGTGCAGGGAGAGAGAAGGATAGGCAGGGGACAGAGTCAATGTCATTGTTGCTAAGCCTCCTGCACATTATACACCTGAAGTTAGCCCGTATTGCTGTGTTTTCCTGGTGTGTTACACCAACAGGCATTTGCAGCACTTACAGCGGGCGGAGTGTGCCTCCTGCACATTATACACCTGAAGTTAGCCCGTTTTGCTGTGTTTTCCTGGTGTGTTACACCAACAGGCATTTGCAGCACTTACAGCGGGCGGAGTGTGCCTCCTGCACATTATACACCTGAAGTTAGCCTGTATTGCTGTGTTTTCCTGGTGTTACACCAACAGGCATTTGCAGCACTTACAGCGGGCGGAGTGTGCCTCCTGCACATTATTCACCTGAAGTTAGCCTGTATTGCTGTGTTTTCCTGGTGTTACACCAACAGGCATTTGCAGCACTTACAGCGGGCGGAGTGTGCCTCCTGATCATATTACACCTGAAGTTAGCCTGTATTGCTGTGCTTTCCTGGTGTGTTACACCAACAGGCATTTGCAGCACTTACAGCAGGCGTAGTGTGATTCCTGCAAAATATACTCCTGAAGCTAGGCCTTATTGCTGGTTTTCCCATCTCCCTGCAGGCCATTAGAATGTCTGGAAGGCAAACAAGGAGAGGCAGACAGTCAGGAGCAAATAAAAGAGGGCAAGCAGGCTCTGTGTCTAGAGACAACAGTGCTGGTCGTGGACGCGGTGCATCGCCATCAGCACGTGGCCATGGGACACACTTGTCCTTCTTTTCGGCAGCTGGACGTGTTGAGCCGCATCATGCCGAAGACTTGGTAGAGTGGATGACCAAGCCCTCCTCATCCTCCTCATCCTCTCACCCAGGCTCAGGGTACTGGCAAAGCAGCTGCCAAAGCGTCCTCTTCCCTGGTATCAATGTCATCATCAGTCACTCCTTCCCTAGACCAACCATGTCCTCCTGAGGAGCCCCCCGAACTGTTTGAGCACAGTGTTGGGTACATGCTCCAGGAGGATGCCCAGCGTTTCGAAGGGTCTGATGATGATACCCAGCTAGAGGAAGGCAGTAGCGTGAGAGCAGAGAGAGGGGATGCTCAAGAAGGACACCAATCTGGCAGTCATGTTCCAGCAGCTGCAGCATACTGCCAGATTGGTTCCAGTGATGAGGAGGGAGGGGATGATGAGGTCACTGACTCCACGTGGGTGCCTAATAGGAGAGAGGAGGAGGCACATCTCCAACGAGGCAGGATGCCCTCGGGGGGCCAGCGTAAGGGCAGCACACCGACGGAATCACACCGCAGAGCTCCGCCTGTGCAGGGCGCTGCCTCTGCCCGTTATTCAAAAAGTTCTTTGGTGTGGGCCTTTTTTGAGTCGAGTGCATCAGATCGTACAGCTGCTGTTTGCAACATATGTCTCAAGCGTATATCGCGTGGCCAAAACATCACCCGCTTGGGCACCACATGCTTGACCAGACATATGTTGACCTGCCATGCAGCTCGTTGGCAAGCCTACCTTAAAGACCCACACCAAAGAACAAAGCGGACCTCTCCTTGCACCGCATCAGCTAGGATCTCCAACCCCACTATACCTTCAGTCCTCTCTGAAACCTGCACTGAGAGGAATGAAGGTGTAGAATTAGGTGTGTCACAGCCAAGTACTTACGGGCACTCTGCTAGCAGTACACCGATGTCCGATTCTAGCAGGCAAATTTCCCTGCCCCAGCTGCTGGACCGTCGAAAGAAGTTCACCCCCAGCCATCCACATGCCCAGCTGTTGAATGCTAGCTTGGCTAAATTGCTAGCACTTCAACTGCTGCCTTTTCAGTTGGTAGACTTGGCCCCCTTCCGTGAGTTTGTGCAATGTGCGGTTCCTCAGTGGCAGGTTCCCAAACGCCACTTTTTCTCACGGAAGGCGATTCCGGCTCTCTACCGGCATGTGGAAGGCAATGTCTTGGCCTCACTGGACAGGGCGGTCAGCGGTAAGGTGCATATTACCGCTGACTCATGGTCCAGCAGGCATGGACAGGGACGTTACCTTTCTTTCACGGCCCATTGGGTCACTCTTTTGGCAGTTGGGAAGGATGCAGGAGAAGGTGCAGTAGTGTTGGAGGTTGTTCCACCGCCACGCCTCCAAAATGCTACTACTGGTTGTGACACACCTCTCTCCTCCACCCCCTCCTCTTCTTCTTCCTCCATGGCCTCTTCCTGTGCTTTGTCCTCGGAACCAGCAGTGCTCCGTAGGCGTTCAAGGGACTACGCAAGTACGCAGGCAAAAAGATGCCATGCCGTGCTTGCGCTGGTGTGTTTGGGGGACAGGAGCCACACTGGGGCAGAAGTTCTGTCTGCTCTGCAGGGGCAGGCTGAGAGGTGGTTGACGCCACGCCAGCTTAAGCCAGGAATGGTAGTTTGCGACAATGGCACCAACCTCCTCTCCGCTCTCCGACAGGGACAACTGACCCATGTGCCCTGTGTGGCTCACGTCCTTAACCTGGTGGTGCAGCGGTTCTTGGGCAGGTACCCGGGCTTACAGGATGTCCTGAGGCAGGCCAGGAAAGTCTGTGTGCATTTCCGCAGATCTTATAATGCCAGTGCTCGCCTGGCTGAGCTGCAAAAGGAGTTGAACTTGCCCAAGAACCGCCTTATATGTGACATGCCCACCAGGTGGAACTCAACGTTGGCCATGCTGCAGCGGCTGCACACGCAGCAGAGGGCCATCAATGAGTACCTGTGCAACTACGGCACCAGGACAGGGTCAGGGGAGCTTGGTTTTTTTTTCACCACGCCAGTGGGGCATGATCAGGGATGCATGCACTGTCCTGGCACCATTTGAGGAGGCCACGAGGATGGTGAGCAGTGACAGTGCATGCATCAGTGACACTGTACCTCTTGTCCACCTGTTGGAACATACGCTGCGTGGAATAATGGACAGGGCACTTGAGGCAGAACAGAGGCAGGAAGAGGAGGACTTCCTTGCCTCTCAAGGCCCCCTTTACCCAGACAGTGTTCCTTCTGTCCCACCCATCGCACAGGAAAAAGAGGAGGAGGAGGAGGAGGAGGAGGATTGTGTCAGCATGGAGGTGGAGCCTGGCACTCAGCATCATCAGCAGCAGTCTTTTAGGGATGATTTACAGTCCCAAGAAACCACTGGATTTGTACGTGGCTGGGAGGAGGTGGCTGCGGATCATGTCGTCCTTAGTGACCCAGAGGACTCCGGACCGAATGCCTCAGCTAACCTACGCTGCATGGCCTCCCTGATCCTGCAAAGTCTGCGGAAGGATCCTCGTATTCTTCGGATCAAGGCGAGGGACCATTACTGGCTGGCCACTCTCCTTGATCCACGGTACAAGGGTAAGGTTGCGGACCTTATCTTACCGTCGCAGAGGGAGCAGAGGATGAGACAACTCCGGGAGGCCTTGCAGAAAGGTCTGTGCAACGCGTTCCCAGAGACTGGGAGGTTACAAACTCCTGGTCCTGGACAACGAGTTGCTAAGGCTTCGGTCAGTCAAAGAAGGAGCGGTGGGGAAGGTGGCCGTCTGACCGATGCGTTCAGACAATTCTTTAGTCCGCAGCCCCAAGGTATGATCGATTCCAGCAACCATTGCCAGCGTCTGATATACATGGTGCAGGAATACCTAGGGGCAAGGTCAGACTTGGACACCTTCCCCACCGAAAATCCTCTGGCTTACTGGGTCTTGAGGATGGATCACTGGCCAGAGCTTGCACAGTGTGCAATTGAGCTACTGGCCTGTCCTGCATCCAGCGTTCTTTCAGAACGCACATTCAGTGCTGCTGGAGGATTTGTCACGGATCACAGGTTGCGCCTGTCCACCGACTCTGTTGATCGACTGACCTTCATAAAGATGAACCAGTCTTGGATCACCACCAGCTACCAAACACCTGAAGCTGATATAACAGACTAATTTATTTTCAAATGTCACATCCCTTCAAGACTGATGCTGATGCTGAGAGACTGTCCTGTTATGTTGACTGACTATCCTCCTCCTCCTCAATGATCCGATTGATGATGATAGCTTGGAAGAACATTTTTGTTTCTGGGTGCCGCCACCAGTGGCTAAGGTCCAATTTTTCAGCCCCTGTTTAACAGGGGCATGTAATTACAATTTTTTATGCAATGCTTTGCAGCAGGGCTCATTCCTGCACTCCAACTAGAGTATCTGGGAGAGGTTGCAGTGCCGTGGCACCAGCACTAGTGGCTAAGGCCCAATTTTTCAGCCCCTGTTTAACAGGGGCGTGTTATTACAATTTTTTATGCAATGCTTTGCAGCAGGGCTCATTCCTGCACTCCAACTAGAGTATCTGGGAGAGGTTGCAGTGTCGTGGCACCAGCACCAGTGGCTAAGGCCCAATTTTTCAGCCCCTGTTTAACAGGGGCGTGTTATTACAATTTTTTATGCAATGCTTTGCAGCAGGGCTCATTCCTGCACTCCAACTAGAGTATCTGGGAGAGGTTGCAGTGTCGTGGCACCAGCACCAGTGGCTAAGGCCCAATTTTTCAGCCCCTGTTTAACAGGGGCGTGTAATTACAATTTTTGATGCAATACTACACCACCACCACCACCACCAAAGGCCCAATTTTTCAGCCCCTGTTCAACAGGGGCATGCAATTACGATTCTTGATCGAATAATTCACAGCAGGGCCCATTCCTGCGCCCACTAAGAGTAACTGTGAGGCCTTACAGTGTTGTATCAACACCACCACCACCACCACCAAAGGCCCAATTTTTCAGCACCTGTTCAACAGGGGCATGCAATTACAATTCTTGATCTAATAATTCACAGCAGGGCCCATTCATGCGCCCACCAAGAGTAACTGTGAGGGCTCACAGTGTTGTGGCAACACCAACATGTAAGGGGCAAATTTCAGCAGAGTATATACGGCAGGCCCCTACTTTCAAACATCCAACTTACAAACGACTCCTCCTTGCAAACGGAAGGATACAACAGGAAGTGAGAGGAAATCTACCCCTAGGAAGGCAAATTCTCTCCTGTAAGAGTTAATATGGGAAAAAAAGTGTCTCCTCTCCACTGATGCTTTATCACCAATTCTTGTTTCAATAAAAACCCCAAATTTTCAAAAAACATTTGTCATTAGGACGGAAAGTGAGGTGAACTGTTCTGCACAGACAGCAAAACAAATGTTACAGGGGTGATAACCCTTCCCTATATTTTCCAAAAAGCTTAAAAATTGATTTTTTGACTGGAGCTACACTTAAACAATGTACCTGTTCAAAATTACAAACAGATTATACATAAGAACAAACCTACAGTCCCTGTCTTGTATGCACCGCCTGTATACGGCTGTTCAGAGTATATAGGGCCTTTTTTATTTTGTGTGCGTGGTTCCCCTTAATATCCATACAAGACCCAAAGGGGCTGGTAATGGGCTGGGGTAGGGGGGGGGGGGCTGTGATGGGGTAGCTATGCCATTTTTCTTAAAGATTTTCATCCATATTACCGGGACCAGACATTACTTTAAAGCCACAAGCAGTTTTAAATGGCTTTTTTTCCTTTAGAAATGTAATTTTGTGCAGGGACAGTTCTAAACACGGGAAACACGTGGCACTTCACAGGCATACTTTAGACACCCCCCAGGTACGATATTTAAAGGAATATTTGACTTTTTTTTCACTTTATGCATCATTAAAAAGACTGCTCCCGAAAAACGGACGTTTTTAAAACTTTTTTTGGGATTGATACATGTCCCCTGGTGCAGAACCCGGGTTCCCAAACCCTTTTTAGGACAATAACATGCATAATAGTCGTTATAATTAGCACTATAGATTTCGAACGTTCGCATCCATTGTATTTAATAGGGTTCTAAAGTTTGTGCGAACTTTCGGTCCGTTCGCGGGTTCTGGTGCGAACTGAACCCGGGGGTGTTCGGCTCATCACTATTTGTGACACACAATGGCGGTTTATAGCCTCCATTAACTTTGAACACTTACACAGGCACACGTTCTTTTTCACATATTTTTGTTTAGGCTATGTTCATTAGCATATAGAAACTTTTAATTATCATTACCGTCATTTATATACTGATTTCTGACTATTATTATATATTTTTTAAACTATTGTACATATTACATTCAACTCATATATGGAGGAGGGTTTTTTTTCACGTTTACTCACAAGTGTCAAGAACTCTTTTAACATTCAATATATATTTATCCACGTTTACACACACAGATTTATATATATACATTCTTCTTATATGCATTTAGATCTGTTAGAAACAAATAAATTTAATTTATTATTTATTATTTTTCACACAACTTGCGTTGGATGTACATTTACATATTTATACATTTACACATTTATTTATTCACTTGAAGATATTTATGGGCACTTTTCTCAAACACATTTGTCAGTCAAGACCTTGATTGTGTCCACAGAATCTGTCAATCTGCCAAATTGTTAATTGGATTTGATAGTGTGAAACGCGTCAGCTCTCCTGTCCGATCTGCTGTGGCATTTATTTGTGATTCCATTTTTTAAATATTAACCACTTGACCACTGGACACTTAAACCCCCTTAATAACCAGATCAATTTTCAGCTTTCGGTGCTCTCACATTTTGAATTTTGAATGACAATTGCTCAGTCATACAACACTGTACCCATATGAATTTTTTCTCCTTTTTTTGAAACAAATAGAGCTTTCTTTTGGTGGTATTTAATCACCGTTGGGTTTTTTATTTTTTGCGCTATAAGAGAAAAAAGACTGAAAATTCTGTAAAAAAATGTTTTTTTTTTAGTTTCTGTTATAAAATTTAGCAAATTCGTAATTTTTCTTTATACATTTTGGCCAAAATTTATACTGCTACATATCTTTGGTAAAAATAAGTACAAATTGTTGTATATTATTTGGTCTTTGTGAAAGTTATAGAGTCCACAAGCTATGGTGCCAATATCTGAAAATTGATCACACCTGAAGTACTGACGGCCTATCTCATTTCTTGAGACCCTAACATGCCAGAAAAGTACAAATACCCCCCAAATGACCCCTTTTTGGAAAGAAGACATTCCAAGGTATTTAGAAAGAGGCATTGTGAGTTTTTTGAAGTAGTCATTTTTTCCCACAATTCTTTGCAAAATCAAGATTTTTTTTTTCTTTTTTTTTTTTTCACAAAATTGTCATATTAGCAGGTTATTTCTCACACACAGCATATGCATTCCACAAATTACACCCCAAAACACATTCTGCTATTACTCCCGAGTATGGCGATACCACATGTGTGAGACTTTTACACAGCGTGGCCACATACAGAGGCCTGACATGCAGGGAGCACCTTCAGGCGTTCTGAAGCACCGAGGCCAATTCTGACATTTCTCTCCTACATGTAAAAATCATCATTTGTTTGCTAGAAAATTACATAGAACCCCAAAACATTATATATATTTTTTAGCAAAGACCTTAGAGAATATAATGGTGGTCGTTGCAACTTTTTATCCCGCACGGTATTTGCGCAGCAATTTACTAACGTGTTTTTTACGGAAAAAAAAGTTTTGTGCTTAAAAAAAAAAAAACAGTAAAGTTAGCCCAATGTTTTTGCATAATGTGAAAGATGAAGTTACGCAGAGTAAATAGATACCTAACATGTCACCCTTAAAAATTGCACACGCTCGTGGAATGGCGCCAAACTTCGCTACTTAAAAATCCCCATAGGCGACGCTTTAAATATTTTTACTGGTTACAAGTTTCGAGTTAGAGGAGGTCTAGGGCTATAATTATTGCTCTCGCTCTAACGTTCGCAGAGATACCTCACATGTGTGGTTTGAAAACCGTTTTCATATGTGGGCGGGACTTATGCATGCGTTCGCTTCTGTATGCGAGCTCACGGGGACAGGGGCGCTTTAAAAAAAAAAAAAAACATTTTATTGTTCATTTTACATTATTTATTTTAGTTTGACATGTTTTTCCACCCCAAAAATTTTTTTGATCACTTTTTTATACCTATTACAAGGAACGTAAACATCCCTTGTAATAGGAATATGGCATGACAGGTCCTCTTTATAGTGAGATATGGGGTCAATAAGACCGCACATCTCACCTCTAGGCTGGGCAGCCTGAAAAAAAAACAAAAAAAACAATCCTGGCTTCGATCATAGCGGTGAGTTGGTAGAAGCACCGGAGGGCGGCGGGGGGGGGGAGTCCCCTCTCGCCTCCTGTAAGAATGATCAAGCGGTGGAACAGCCGCTATGATTGTTCTTATGGTGTAGGGAATCGCCGGCTGAAAAAGCTAATATCTGAATGATGCCTGTAGCTGCAAGCATCATTCAGATATCCCCGCACAAAGTCAAGGATGTCATATGACGGCCAGCGGGCGGGAAGTGGTTATTGCAGAGCATTGCAGGGTATTTCGGAGTATTGCCGGGTATTGCGGAGCATTGCAGGGTATTGCCGGGCATTACCGGGCATTGCGGGGTATTGCCGGGCATTGCGGAGTATTGCTGGGCATTGCGGAGTATTGCCGGGCATTGCGGAGTATTGCCGGGCATTGTGGAATATTGCAGAGTATGGCAGGGTATTGCGGAGTATGGCAGGGTATTGCGGAGTATGGCGGGGTATTGCGGAGTATGGCGGGGTATGGCAGAGTATGGCGGGGTATGGCAGAGTATGGCGGGGTATGGCAGAGTATGGCGGGGTATTGCAGAGTATGGCAGGGTATTGCAGAGTAGTGCGCAGGGTATTGCAGAGTATTGTTGCGCAGGGTATTGCAGAGTATTGTTGTGCAGGGTATTGCAGAGTATTGTTGCGCAGGGTATTGCAGAGTATTGTTGCGCAGGGTATTACAGAGTATTGTTGCGTAGGGTATTGTTGCGCAGGGTATTGCAGAGTATTGTTGCGCAGGGTATTGTTGCACAGGGTATTGCAGAGTATTGTTGCGCAGGGTATTACAGAGTATTGTTGCGCAGGGTATTGCAGAGTATTGTTGCGCAGGGTATTGCACAGGGATGGCTGAGCAGGGTATTGCACAGGGATGGCTGAGCAGGGTATTGCACAGGGATGGCTGAGCAGGGTATTGCACAGGGATGGCTGGGCAGGGATGGATGGATGACTGGATCTGTGACTGCAATTGACACAGATCCAGCCCACAGCGCTGCTGCCATGATCCGTTCCCTCCCCTCTCCTCTCACACTGTACCGATCGGTACAGAGAGGGGAGAGAGGAACCGGCGTCATCACATGACGCCGGTCTGTTTACAAGTGATTGCTCCGTCATTTGACGGAGTGATCACGTGGTAAACGGCCTCTATCAGCGGCGATTTACCGTGATTCGTGATGCGCCGGGTCCTCTGGACCCGGCGGTCACGGAGATTCCCGTGTGCGCGCCCCAGGGGGCGCACGGGAGCGCGATTCTGGGAGGACGTTATATTACGTCCTCCCAGAGTTAAGCAACCACCCTGCCGCCGTTATTTGTCGGCAGGCGGTGGTTAAGTGGTTAAAGGCAAAAATATTTTTTGGAGCGCGGCTGTCCAGAATTTTCTTTCATCCTCATTGCTATACGCATTGCCAGCACCTGTGGCTTCTTATCTGAAGGAGAGGTTTATTACAATCTGATCTACCTGGAGCGGTGACTCCCTTTCCCTATGGGAAGCCCATAAGGCGAACATTAGAGGTATTTTAATCGCGCTGGGATCAGGAAAAAAAAAAGATGAGGAAATAGGAAGCTATATCCAAAGAAATTCTTGACTTAGAACAGCAACACAAAAAAATGGGCAAAAAAGAAACAATATCGTCAGTCACTAGAAAAAGGGAGGAATTGAAAGAATTAATTGAACAAGAAACTCAAGCGGCCTATAATAGAATCAGGAAGGAGAGGTACCAATGGGGAAATAAGACAGGCAAACTTCTGGCCAAAATGCTAAAAAAGAAAATAACGGCAAATTATATAGAGAAAATACAAACTTGCACCGGGGCAAGAAATAGCAAGGGTATTTCAGGAATATTACGGTAAATTATATTCGATCAATCAAAAGGATACACCTAAAAAAGGTTAATGAGAGGAAGGAAAAAACTAGGGTATTTTTAAATGAATTAGGCCTGAATACAATCTCGGAAGATAAATTTGGTGCCCTAGAAGACCCCGTAACAGAAGAAGAGATTACAAAAATCCTAAAAGACTCACCCCCAGGAAAAGCCCAGGCAAAGACAGGTTGACAACATTCTATTACAAGAAGTTTAAAGATATTTTAATTCCCAAACTGTGCTCCTATATGAATGGGATAGGAACTAAATGGGAGATGCGAAAGGAGTCTCTGGAAGCCGCAATAACCATCATACCAAAGGAAGGAAAAGATGCCTCATTGTGTTCCAGTTATAGACCTATTTCATTGCTGAATGCTGATACAAAGTTATTTGCGAAGGTACTGGCAGGAAGGATGAAAACAGTACTGAACGACCTGTACACATGGACCCAGTGGGCTTTATTCAAAGGAAGAGAAAGTAGGGACAACGAAATTAGAACGCTTCTGGTGGTGCAGACAATAAAAGAAAATAAATCCCCTGGTCTGCTGCTGTCAATCGACGCTGAAAAAACGTTTGACAGGGTAGACTGGGGATTTATATAGAACACAGTAGAGGCAAGGGGTTTAGGCCCAAAAATGTCCCACTGGATCAAAGCGTTATATAACCAGCCTACAGCGAGGGTGAAGGTAAACGGGACAGTCTCAGGACCTTTTGAGATGTATAACGACACTAGACAGGGGTGCCCTCTGTCCCCCCCTGTTGTTCGTTCTGTCACTAGAACCATTGTTGGCGGGGATTAGACAGAATTCAGACATCAGGGGGATTAAGATAGGAGAGGAGGAACACAAACTTGCGGCTTACGCCAACGATATTCTGTTTTTTATATCTAATTCCAGGATAACCCTCCCCAACTTAATGAAATTCCTAAAAACATATGGAGAGATATCAAATTTTAAAATGAACCCGTCCAAATCAGAGATTCTAAATATTAACGTGCAAAAACAGGAGGAGCAGATATATCAAGAGGAGTTCCCATTCATCTGGAGGAAAAAAAGAGTTAAAATATTTAGGAGTAAAGATAACATCATCCATTGAGACATTATATCAAAAGAATTTCATCCCATTATTTAATGATATCAAACTAGAACTAAATAAAATGGCATCAAGACATGTGTCGTGGATAGGGAGAATTAATATCTTTAAAATGGTTATCCTACTAAGGATTATGTATGTAGCGGGTACTTACTTTCCCGGGGTAATTTTTGAATTTTTCAGTGACACCAGTGGTGTGTCTCCGGTGGTCCACTGGGTGGCGCTGTCACCATGGGCCAATGGACGGATACCGCAGTGTGCTGAGCCTACTTTTTGTCCTCTCTCGGCAGCGGTATGGTGGGGCGGGGAACCCGCCGTGCTTGCTGGGAGAGGGGATAAAGGGGGCCGGCCATCTTGGTCACGGGGTGGTTGGTCCCTGGCACCTTTAGCCTGCGGACGGAGTTCGTGTTTGTCCTCTAGGCGGACTAGGCCTAGAGGACCACCGGAGATCATGTTCCACCTCTGGCACCTTTAGCCTGGGGTGAGGTACTCGGACGGCGGTCCGGAGCTCAGTGCCCAACACTGAGTTCCGCGAGGGAAGGATCCTAAGGTACTCCGGAGATGGATGCCTGAATCCGAGGTGGGCGTAATGGACCGGGAAGAGCTCCTCATCTGAAGACCCGGTGCAGCATACTGCCAGTGACGGGTGAGTCTCTTGTCGGAGACCGTCCGGAAGGTGAGTTTCCCTCGTGCAGAGACCATAACCCACTCTTTGGAGGAGAGTGGAGGATCGAACTTGTGTCTGGGCCTATTCGCACCCACACCTCCTTTTCTGTTCTGTAGCCAAGGGAGTCCATGTTATGTGCTAAATAAAGGAGTGTTGGACTTTAACGGTGTGGGGCTCAGTTCCTGGCAGACGAGGTTCTCGGAGACTCTTGGAGGGAGGATCCGATGCACAACACAGGCCCGAAGGTAAAGAAAGGCATTGCTGATACCACTTTTACACCTGTGGTGGAAGCCAGGCATAGCGCACCCTCTCCCTCCCCTATCATACCCCTAGACCAGAGACATTGCGAGCAGAACTTTAATAGAGGGGACGGGGAGAGGGGAGGAACTGCCCGCTACATGTATAAAATGCTACCAATCTCTCTCCCACAGGTATATTTTAAAACATTAAAAGCCCTACTTTTAAAGTGGATGTAAACCAGATTCATGAAATTTGAGCTGGGCACATATATCTGCAGTGTTTCGTTATCTCTCTTCAAAGAGCTATGTCCTGTAGCCCTCTCCTGAACTGTTTCTCTGTTATCAGTCTGATAACTCCTGACAAATTCTCTGACACATCAGATAAAAGCAGCCTGAAATTTCTGTCAGGGGAGGTTGCTAAAATAGATTAGACAAAACACCTCTGAGAGTCTCTGCCTATGTGGAGAGGGGGTCTGTGCCTTTTCACCAATCAGCAATTTTAGCTATCTTGGCTGTATGCCCAGACATCACACTCTGTGTTAAACAGGATGAGAAAATCTCCTAAGGGTCCTTTCACACGGGGCGGATCCGTGCAGATCCGCCCCGTGAAGCTCCGCTTGCTCAGCAGGGATCGCTCCGTTGATCCCCGCTGAGCCGACGGATGACTGGGCGGTCCCCGCACACTGTGCAGGGACCGCCCTGTCAGAGCGCAGCTCTCCCCTATGGGGGGATCGGATGACGACGGACCGTAGAGTCCGTTGTCATCCGATCCGCTCCGCCGACGGAAGGAAAAATAGGGTTTTCCTCCGTCACACTTTGGCGGAGCGGAGCGGATGTCAGCGGACATGTCACCGCTGACATCCGTGCTTCCATAGGGCTACATGGAGGATCCGTTTCAGGTCCGCCTAAAAAACTGACAGGCGGACCTGAACGGACCTCCGTGTGAAAGGGGCCTAACACGATCTGAACTTTCTAAACGGTACATAAATGTAAAGACAGCAGATATACTGTACATGTAAAACCCATGTAGGGAGATTTGGTTCATCCCTGTGTATCATCTGAGGCTGTTCACGTCACTGGGTGTATGGAGGGTTTACATCCACTTTAAGGTTTATCTGGCAGAAAAAGAAGCTGTGTATTAGTCTGACAGTACTGACTAGGGATAAGGGACAAGGGGGTCTGAAGGTACCTGACCTCAAGAATTACTATAACGCTATCTTACTCTCACGGGTGATAGAATGGGCAAAAAATTATAAAGAAAAAGATGGGTGAAATTGGAAAGCACGATTAGCAATGTCACACTTGGGAAAATTATATGGATACCTGCACAACTGAGAAAAATGAATAAGAACACACACAGTATCACACAGAAAGCACTGGCGACTTGGGATATGATACACAAAAAGGAAACATGGGGATATAATTCACCATTGATACCATTAAAATACACCAATTATTTCACACCTGGAATAGGAAGTTTGTTCGGAAATTGGATCAAGAAAGATAATGCACAATTAAAAGATGTACAGTGGAACCTCGGTTTGCGAGTAACGCGGTTAACGAGCGTTTCGCAATACGAGCAATTTTTTTTTTAAAAACCTGACTTGGTTTGCAAGTGTTGTGTCGGCAATATGAGCAGGATTCAAGCCTCTGCGGTGTGTAGTACCGCATTTGGCCAGAAGTGCGGGGGTGCCGTAGCCGGTCGAAAATACTTGGAAATACTTAGTTCCCGAGCCTTTTCGAATGTAGCCAAACAATCTGCGAGTATTTCCGAGTCTCTCCGGCACCCCCCCCACCTCTGGCCACATGCGGTACTGCATGTCATAGAAGTCAATGTGGAACAAAATAGTTTCAATTGACTTCTATGGGGAAACTCGCTTTGATATGCGAGTGCTTTGGATTACAAGCATTCTTCTGGAACTGATTATGCTCGTAATCCAAGGTTCCACTGTAATGGAAAATTATAGAAGAAACGAATCACAACATTTAGCACAATCTGATATGTCTGACACTTCTTCTGTATCGTCAAACATGTCACGTGTATCCTCTAAATCTAAACGCACAAGATAATTTAAGAGAGGTCGGGATTCTGACAACTCTTCTACCACTCACTGCAAAAAACGTCCACCTAAACAACATCCACGCACCCCTTTCCCAAACACCCCAGCCTCGGCAACTTCTGATACGGCCGGCGCTGGCGTGGGATCAACGGCAGGAACTAACACCAACATATTTGTTATTCCCAAGGTTCCTTCTATGTTCCAAAGACAAAAACAAAAATTGCCGCTCAAGGCAGATGGGATAAGGGAGGTACTTCTCTCGGAGACCTTGGGTGCCGGCAATGCACGTAGCAATTGAGGAAAAAATAAGATAAAAGAGGACAGCCGCACTCCAATCCAACGTGTGTTTAATGAACAGGCACTACAAAAACCAGCTAGAACAGGATAGCTTACGCGTTTCGCACAAAATCAACTATGAGTAAGCACTGATTTTGTGCGAAACGCGCCAGCTATCCTGTTCTAGCTGGTTTTTGTAGTGCCTGTTCATTAAACACACGTTGGATTGGAGTGCGGCTGTCCTCTTTTATCTTATTTTTTCCTCAGTTCCTTCTATGTTCTCTAAGAACCAGGGGAACTCACAAGTCCCTCCAATTCAAACCCCACCCTAACAGTTCACCCCACTTCCTCACCTTTCAATATCATCAATCTTTCCTCACACGTCCTTACGACTGATGAAATATCTGTATTATCTAAAGGGCTAACCTTTTGCCCCAACAAATCAACTGATAAATTTGAAGTCACCAAAGACCTTCACCTGTATACTCGCAAACTGCTCCTTAAGAGCATGTTTGAAAAGACTGACCCAGATACACAAGCATTTCATACCTTTAGTGAAAGACAAGCATTGAAGAATTTAAAATCACTACTTGAGGAGAATGAGCCCAGAGATCTTAGAATCTCTCCTCAAAGATACAGATTCTCACAAAGTAAGTACTCACAACATCTCCAAATCTTCCCTTAAAAAAGCTTCACTATTATACCCAGCCCCAAGTTCCAACCATGGGGTGGCCAACTTTCTGAAGAGTACCTGCCAGGAGATTAAAGCTCTGGAATCCACATCCCCAGATCATACAAATCTCACTTGGAATGAGAAACTTGCTCTCAAAAAACCTATCTAAGAATTACAACATCACTATCAAGTCATCCGACAAAAGAGGCAACATAGTCCTAATGGACAACAACCAATATAGCCAGATGTGTTTTAACATCTTGGGCAATTGTGACTGGTACCGTCCAGTCAGTATTGGTGTTATTGAAGCCTTCAATAAAAAATTCTATGATCTTGTGGATACGGCATTCCAGAGCAAAATTATATCCAAGCAGACTCTTGACTTTATTCGCACCCCTTTTCCCAGAATACCCACATTCTATTCCCTCCCTAAAATTCACAAGAACGCACAAAATCCTCCCGGTCGTCCAATAATATCAGGCAATGGAGCAATCACTGAAAACGTATCTTGCTTGGTGGACGAACACTTAAAACCTTTTGTCTCCAGCATACCTTCATATGTACGCGATACTCTCCATTTATTATTACGCATTATCAAAGGTGTTCAGGTCCCTGAAGAATCAATTCTCGTCAGTATTGACGTAGAAGCTTTGTATAGCTCTATCCTGCATTCCCAAGGATTGTCTTGTGTTAGACAAGTCCTTTCTCAAACAAGTCATCACGAACACTCATTTAATGAGTTCATACTTTCAGCATTAGACTTTATACTTAGACATAATGTCTTTATGTTTGATGGTGAGACATTCCTCCAGGTACAGGGCGTAGCCAGGGGCACCTGTTGTGCTCCTGGCTATGCCCATCTGTACCTGGGGGAATGGGAGCGGACCATTTTTTCGGACGAGGGTCTCTCTATGTACCTGTGCCACGTTGTCATTTGGCACAGGTACATAGATGACATTCTCGTCGTATGGAACGGTTCCCAACAATTACTTGATGAATGTCTTATGGCTCTGAATGTCAACCAAATTTATTTTAAATTCACCATGATGTCTGATAGAACTAACATCACATTTTTAGATGTGGAAATTTTCAAAGACTGTGAGAACATGCTGTCCTGTAAACTATTTCGCAAACCCACAGCGGGAAATACTATATTGCATTCCTCAAGCTCCCATCCCAGACCGTTGGTAGAATCCATTCCTTATGGACAATACCTGAGGATTAAGTGTAACTGCTCCAATCCAATGGACTACAAACGGGAAGCTAACAATCTTAGAAAACGCCTCTTGGAAAGAGGATACAGCCATAAATGCCTTAAAAAGGAATTTAATCGGACCCAATCCAAGAGTCGACACGACTTGTTGGCACCTAAACAAGCCAAAGCCACTGAGAGCAGTAATCTAATTATCACCACATACTCCAACGATCATGCTCAAATTAAAGATATTTGCAAAAAACACTGGCATCTACTAACTTCAGATCCTGTGGCTGGACCACTTGTGCCTCCCAGGCCTGCTATAACCTATAGACGAGCCACGTCTATAGGGGATTTACTTGTCCAGAGTGAATTTTGTGGCTCCACCAGAGGATATCCATGCAAAAATGTGGGAACTTTTCTCTGTGGTTCATGCACTTATTGCAAACACATGAACACCAATAAAGATATTTACTTACCCAATGGCACAAAGTTGTTTCCCAAACACTATGCCAATTGCCAAACTACAGGAGTAGTCTACCTTTTAACATGCAGCTGTAACTGTTTCTATATAGGGAAAACCACCCAAAAATTATGGCAGAGACTTTACCGCCACCTCAAGGCCATGCATGACAATGACTCAGATTTACCTCTGGGTAGACATGTCCTACAGACTCACGGTGGCATATGCTCTAAGTTGAGGTGCTGGTTCTGGATCAAGTGCATCCTAGCTCCCGGGGAGGGGACTTTGACAAGTTTCTCCTTCAGCGGGAGCTGAGGTGGATCTCGAGCCTAAATGCCATTATGCCCCCCGGCCTCAATCTAGCACTCAATTTTAAACCATTCTTGCCCAGTTTCTCTTCTGGGGCCTTCGATAGAGAGCTGTTGCACTAATATCCTGGTTCCCAATAGACCAGTCATACACCCTTATTTTATTTTTCCTTCCCAATTCCCATTTGTTATTGTTCTCCCTTGTGATTTGCATTTATACTATATTCTTTGATATCTCTGTTTTGTATCCAACATCTTTTCTGTTTATATATGCTGTCTTCGGAATGCATGTTATTCAAGACTTATCTTGATGTCCAGTATGTATAACGTAAAAAACATATCATCCCCTTTTTCTATATATATGTTTTGACTCACTTTGTTTTGCTTTATTTTTAGATACTTGCTATACAGATGAGGCAACATGTCATCCATGTAACGATGAATCCTCCAAGAGCTTATAAGCGCAGTCTTAATTATCGCATCCATACTTGATGATAATTTTAAAACTTACAACCCTATTATATTAACATTTTTTGCTGTCTATTTGTTGGTTCAGTCCGCATGGTGCATCGAGGCTCCCCAGCACACAGGAGCCCTGAATGGCCTCTTGCCATTTTCAGGGCAGCACTCATTATTTGAGTGGAATTAGGTGGCCAGTATGTTCAGGAGATTCTTTCTCCTGCATACATGTGTTTTTGAGCTTCTTCCATCTGCTCAGCTGCCTCTGCCCCCCTGCACTGGCTTCCCAGCCCTTTCAGGCCAGCATTAATTCCTTGAATTCTTGAGGCGGCAGCTTTGTTTGGGAGACAATGTGCTGGCGGTCACGTCAACGTCTGACGTCACCACAATGACCGGGGGATTTCTCTGGCGGAGCCTAGATTCAGCACACCTGTTAGTGCAGACTGTGCGGGATGGGCCAGTTTCATTGGTCCACCGCGCACATCTGCACTCGCCCCTTCTCGCCCCCTATCTGGCGCGAATTTTGGGCCAATTTGATTGGCCTAGGAACATTTGTTTGGTCTATTTAATCTGGGCTGTGCTGCCTATACCTCGCAGAACAGCCAGGATCCACACATGCAGTTCAAGCTGGGAGACAAGGTATGGGGATACTATTTATTTAAGCATTGGTAAAAAAAAACTTTTTTTGCCAAATGGGGTTATTATACCCATCTGGAACCCCACAATACTCTCTCCTATATTTACCTTTATATGCATTCCCCTCTTTTCATGTACATTTTTCTCTATTTCCCAATAGATCTTATCCTGCTCTGCCTGCTTGCCATCCTCGTGAGCATTGGTGCACTGTGTGGGTCCACCGACCAATAAGATTGCAACATGCCTGATAGTCCTGCTAGGTGAATCTACAGTCCATAATATTTGGATAGTAGTATACATACTCCCAGATTCTCCTTTTAAAGGGCCAGGCTTTATTTGTTCTTCTTATTTTTGACTGTGCGTAATGTAGGCAGTGCTGTGAGGGGGTATGTGAATGGGGGCAATGCTGTGTAGGGGTGATATGTGAAGGGGGGCCATGATGTGGTGGGATATGTGAAGAGGGGCAATGCTGTGGGGGGATATGTGAAGGGGAACAAGCAGCTGCACAGAAAACGAGGTGCTGCACAGAAAACATGCAGGGGTACCATTGACTCTTAAACGCAGTGAAATACAAGGTGCAATTTCCCCCACATGAAAATTGCCTGGTACAAACACACAATGCAGTTTCCATGCGGCTGCATTTTTAAAAAGGTGCCAGGACCTTTTCCCAGCAGAAAACGCAGGCACAGCAGCCCATTCAAATTAATAGACTGTTGTGCCTGCACACCTGGGCTGTGATGTAAAGAATCTGAGTCATCGCACAAAACTGTTTTTGGTGTATGGGACTGCAACCTTTTTTTTATTTTTTTTATTTTTTCACGGACATTGAATCAATTATTTATGGACTGTATATATGTTTAAAAAGAAAAGATGGATTTTTACACTGTTTTCAGGTTTTTTATTTATGCGATATAATTTGAATATACTATATTGAAGAAGAGCACTGCACTTTTTTTGTAACTAAACATTTTCATAGACACGCTCCTTGTGGACAGCCTTCCCAGAAGTGTTGAAGCTGTTAAAGCTGCAAAGGGTGGGCCAACCCAATATTGAACCCTGCGGACAAAGATTGGGATTCCACTAAAGTTCAATGTGCGTGTAAAGGCAGGCATCCCAATACTTTTGGCAATAAAGTGTATATCTATATATATATAGATATATATATATATCTATATATATATATATAAAAATAATATTTAAATACAATCTACTGAAAATATCTCATATTTACTGAATCTAAAAGCAGCATACAATGTGTTTAAATCTGCAGGATTCATAAAAATAGACTCACTTTTGGAGAACTGATTGAACGTCTCATGGTAAACGCAGCCGGATCCCCAAAGATTTCATCGCAAGAATCAGGTTCAAATCGTGCACTAGGGGAACGTATAGGTGAACAGACTCTTTGATAAATTCTGTTTGCCCCCTGGCTTGGAGAGCGTGGCACCGAGTGAGAACGAGGCTGTAGAGAGAGGCGACGGAGAGATCCACAAGCTGCATCGGCCTCCTGGTAGTACAAAGCAGGGCGAGGGGCCCACAGTTCTACTGGTCGCCCATAAGCACCAGGGTCCTTCCTCTCCCTTGGCTCATATGATGGTCTACTGTGAAAGATCTGTGGCCTGTCCTCCACAGTCCACTGTGGTATGGCCCTGTTAAAAGCTGACATAGAGCAAATGCTGTCAGGACGCGATCCTGCCTGGGTGTAGTACTGATAGCCATCAGGATATTGTGAAGAGTACTGAGGGTAGTATCCAGGAATATGGTGAGGTCCTGGGAAATATCTGTTAGGGCTGTATAAAAACATGGCATTTATTATTTACAGGATAGCAACGTGTACATTTCTCAAAATGTTTTACAGACCACACAATGTAAAAACCATAAAAACAATGAAGCTAAACAGAAACGGTTCTTTAACTGATAATGGCAAAAAACACTGCCAAAAAATCATCCTCACTTTTGCAATTGCCATGCACTAAACCCAACTTTTTATGCCAGATTTTCTTCATGTTTTATAACAAAGATTTCTTCCAAAATGCCCAGTTCCCTCAACCATCCTAATCTCTGTATAATGGTCGCAAGCAGAAAATCCTAGCATCCCATTTTCTGTACCTATGCTTGAAAAAACGAACTGGAACTGGTATATGAGGAGAAAAAAGCTTTGTTTTCTGTGGTCACATTAGTCCGGCTTGAGGCCAATCAGGAGCAGGTCAACGTCAATTGACCTAACAATCAGGAGTGGACTGAAGAAGTATACTCTGCCTACTCAAGGTAATGTGTGATCAATAAAGTGCTCATTACCCAGGTAGGGTTTATGAATGTTACATCTGCAGTATAGTTTAGGAATAAGGTTAGGGCCAGCCATACATGGTTTGAATCTCGGACAGTTCAGCAAGGACAGGCTGAGATTTGAACCGTTAATTGGCAGGCTAAATGTACCAAGTACATCAACTTGGGTACAACCAGCCTGTCGGATTCTCTTCCAATTATCACTAGAGGCTGCTATACCTGTCATCAATAATCACAGTCTCCCCGCCTGGAGAAGGCAATTGCTGATTCCGTGTCAACACTGTCTGTGTTGATGGGAGAATCGTGCAAAATACTTTCCTTACAACCCGTGGTTGCAGGAAAGAAATGTGCACGGTGTATGGCCAGCCTTAGTTTTAGATTTGTATAGGGAGCTCTCCTTTAACGTAACTGCACATTTTGTTTTGTATAAATGCACTGATGTAAATAACAGTAGGATACAGCATTTGGAGGCACTTTGAGCAACTGTATATACACTACTGTGCAAAAGTATTAGGTAGGTATGAAAAAATGCTGTAATTTAGGAATGCTTTCAGAAATAGATGTGTTAATAGTTTATTTGTATAGTATCATATTGCAAATCTGAAAGTAAATGAAGTGAAGATAAATCCAAATCAAATCAATATATTTTGTGAACACCCTTTGCCTTCAAAACAGCATCAATTATTGGCAGAATGTTGTTTCAAACATCTTGGAGAATGAACCACAGATCTGGGACCGTAGTCATAACTTCTTAATATTTCATAAGATAAATAAGTAAATAATACTTCAGTAAATACCTGTGGTTGAAATGGCCGTGGCCTTTATTTATAGGTATAAATATTAAATTGAATATACCAAACTTTGTATTTATTTAAATCAAAATAAATATTCCACTTAAGAATATTAAAATCTTCTTTCAAACATATAACCATATATAAATATATATATATAAAATTTAGCTTAGTCATTTAAGCTCAAGCTAAACTTAAAACATGAAACATAACATCCCCTTACAAGAAGGGATTAAACCTCATAAAACAGGCCACGACAGGGAGGGAGGGCGGGATGTGCTCCTCTTAAATCTTCTCCGTCTTCTGCCCACTGATGACACATCCTCTTTCCTTATATAGGATGCTAGAGGACCGTTGTTTGGGGCAACTGTCAACATTGATAACCAATCATAGGTAAGTCATTTTTTATTTATTTATATATTTAACTTTAATTTAATTTACAAGTATGACACGGTCCCATAGGTGGCGGGGGCGGGGACATTCCATGCCCCGCCCTTCACCTTCATGGGACCGTAGTCATAATTTCTTAATATTTCATAAGATAAATAAGTAAATAATACTTCAGTAAATACCTGTGGTTGAAATGGACGTGGCCTTTATTTATAGGTATAAATATTAAATTGAATATACCAAACTTTGTATTTATTTAAATCAAAAAAAATATTCCACTTAAGAATATTAAAATCTTCTTTCAAATATATAACCATATATAAATATATATATATATATAAAAATTAGCTTAGCCATTTAAGCTCAAGCTAAACTTAAAACATGAAACATAACATCCCACACGCCAGGCCCAAATTTCAAGGAGCCTGGCACCCCACCAAAGCGACAGCCAATTCAACACAGGTTTGTAAATCTAAATTGAAGACGTCAAGAGCAATATCAGATAAATGCACATTGTCTGGTCTATAAAAACCAGGCAAACCACCCTCTAAATCCACATGTTGAAAAGACAGACAATGAACCAAAGGCATGAATTTATCTAAAGCCCTATTAAGTCGCTTATGAATTTTATTCAAAAACTTAAGTTCGGGGCAGAGCATCCAATCAAGACGAGGGATTACTTCAGAAAAAATAAATAAAAATAGCATTAGGCAAAACAGCATGCCAACATAACAAATCAAGCTTAATCTGAGAAATCAACTCTAACGTCTTGCGGTTACCAAGATCATTACCGGATAAATGGAAAATAATGACCTGTGGTATGGGCCAACAATCATGTAAATTAGATAAAACAGAACGCAAATTACTCCAAAGCAAGCCACGTTGTCCATACCAATATATATTAAAATTATGACGAGGTAAACCCAAATTATTGCCATAGACTCTCCATTCAGCTCTCTTCTGAGCCCAGAAAATATATGAGTGTCCTATTATCCAGATTTTATATTGTGCATCTAAAATTAAAAACGAAAATTAGGTCTAAGATTTGATCTATAACAAATAGATTGCCAACCACCAATTTGTTTAATCACAGATTCATGAAGACCAACCATAGCTGCTGTAGTGGCTGCACCAATACGAAAAGAGTGAGACGAAATCCTCAGGTGCTCCAAACGTAATACTTTGAGGCATCTACGTAAAACAGCCTGAAATTGATAAACATTCACCGGAGTATCCGTGACATGAATCAAAAATTGTTTATGAAATACAGGTCTCACTCCCCAAAAACGTTCAACTAAAGAGAAAACACAAAAGCGAGCACCAGGATTAGCTCTCAAAGTAATCCATCGACCATGACCCATAGGATCAGTCTTACTCTTACGAAGTAGAAACTGAATAGAATCCACTCCAACAAAAACATCCTGAAAGAATAAACCAGAGTCATCATAAACTTTACGTGGAAACAATTCAGGAACCCCAAAGGCTCCAAAAAAACATAAACAAAAAGACAAAGAAAACAATAGTGATTCATAAGAAGAAACACAGATATCCTTAGAAACGTCACAAAAACGACCCAAAAGATCAACAGAGATAGGTAATCCGTTATCAGCAACCACACGTTTCCTTTTGTAGCCCTGTACGGCACGTTTGACCGTAAAAAAGGACATACAGGACCTGTGACCTTGCATACGCATAAAGAAAGAAAAAACGGATAGTGTCTTGACAATATGAGAATGTGAATAAGCACGAGACATAAAAAAAAAAAAAAACTAAGAAAGGACAAAACCAAATCCTCCGAAAAAAGTAGTCGATCATATCCAAAAGAAAGCAAGAAGGAACACCACAAAGTCCACGCAGCTTTATACGACGCCCACATGGAGGGTGCCAAAGAATCTCTAATGGCAGTAAAAACAGGATTCACCGAAGGTCCCATAAGTGAGGAGGGCATAACACTCCAGTAAGATCCGCATCTGGCACCAAGCGTCGAAATTCTGGAAACTGAGAGCGGGATAAAGCATCAGCAATAAGATTATATTTACCAGTAACGTATTTAGCTTTAAGCCATATATTAAGATCTAAACATTTGAAAACCAACGATCTAAGTACAGCAAGAACAGGAAGAGATTTAGAAGATAAGCAATTAATAGCAAAAACGACACCCTTATTATCAGAATAAAGTAAAATACTATGATCCCTAAAATTAACACCCCACAATTCCAAGGCCACTAGAACAGGAAAAAATCTCCAACAAAACAATATTAGAAGTCAAACCCGCATCCCTCCAAGATTCAGGCCATAAATCAGCAGACCAATGCCCATCCCAATAAGCACCATAGCCGCAAGATCCAGCGGCATCCGTATGCAGATGAAGTGCAGAGGCCGAACAAAAAGGTGTCTGCCATAAACAACTATCATTAAAAGTAGACAAAAAAACGACGCCAAACTTTAAGATCGTCCCTAATACCAGATGTAATCCTCACAAAATGGAAAGGAGAAGAAATTCCAGAAATAGCGCAACATAATCCCTTGGAGAAAACACGACCCATCGGCAAAACTCTGGATGCAAATGCCAATAAACCAAGAAGAGATTGCAACACTTTCAACCTAAACTTACAGTACATTTGGAAAGAACAAAATCCAATAAAATCCGAATTTTTACAATCTTCTCCTCAGGAAGACGGAATTCCACGGAAACCGTATCTATCTGAATACCCGGAAAATCAAGGCAAGATGTAGGGTAAACAGATTTTACATCGGCCAACGGTATACCAAACTCCTGACACACAATCCGAAATTCGGTAAACAAATACAAACAATCAGATGAACCAGCCTTACCAATAAACAGAAAATCATCTAAGTAGTGCAAAAAGTTATCAGAACCTGCACGAACCTGCATTCAATAAACGTGGAAAAAAGTTCAAAATAATAACATGAAAGCGAACATCCCATTGGGAGAAACTTATCAAAGTAATATTCATTCCGAAAACAAAAACCTAAAGAGTTAAAGGCTGACGGATGAATAGGCAGCAACCGAAATGCGGCCTGAACATCAGCTTTAGCAAGTAAAGCAGACGCACCAACTCTCCTAATTTTGAACAGAGCGTCATCAAATGAAGAATACTGCACAGAACACAAAGACGGGTCAATATCATCGTTTAAAGAAAAACCAAAGGGGAAAGATAGATGGTGTATCAATCTAAAAGTGTTTGGTTCCTTTATAGGAATAATACCAAGTGGGGAAACCTGAAAATTAACAAAAGGAGTAAAAAAAGGACCCTCAATTCTAGCACGCAATTCTTTATTCAACTCATCTACAAGAGAAGAAACCGAAGGCAAATTCGGAAAGACACGACAACCTTCCCCCGAAAACGAAGGTAAATGAAAACCAAATAAAAAAAACATCACGCATGACGAGTGCCCTCTGATGCTCTGGATACATGTCAAGCCATGGTAGCATTTTTTGAATTTTCACCGGTGTTGTGGCTTTTAAGAAAAAGCTCCTTAGAAGGAGCAGAAGCATTAGAAGACAACTTCTTAAAACAATGAGAAGCAGGGTGCGAACCAGCACAATGACTACACTCGTGTTTATATTTACAGTTGCTAGGCCATTTACACAATCCATCGTTAAAATGAAAACACACCCCCCTTCGATACACGCTATTGGCATTGTAAGCAGGAACTTTAACCAAGGGCTTCTGAGGCAATAAGAGATTGAGCCACAGACCAACATCTTTTGACCCCCACTTCAGAGATTTGTGCACAGATAATTTTTGTCGAAACGCCTCGTCATAATAAAACCACTAAATCAGGGCGTTTTTCACCCATAATGCTAGCGTAAATGCAAAACGCTTGCAACCAGTTGTTAAAATAGCGTGGAGCCAATTTGCGTTTATCATCATCTTTACGATCACCATCCTTCTTATCCATCCTAAGTTCATGGTTGGACGGAAGCAAAGATAGAATTTCAACATAGTCTCCCTTCCAAATTTTTGTCTTTAACTGCTCCAGATAAATGAAATCCCAGAGGAGACAATTCGCATGTTAAAACTTCCTTCAAACAAGTTTCTGGGACCAAAGGAGGAATCAGAACATCAGGAGCAGCAGGAATAACAGTTGCCGTGGCAACTGAAGTAGATACAGGGACATTATGTGCCCCAGACAAAGGATCCAGCCACACAGAAGCAGGAGTTGACTGTGCTTGATTAACAGAATTAAAAGAAGTAACAAAAGTAGACATAAAATTAGAAAAAGAACAAAGCAATTCTCTCATTTGAGAAGAATTATTAAACTCACCAGCAGGAGCCGAAACCATCTCTGTCAAGGCAGTCGCAGACCCTGCTAGCAGTAGATTTGGTGAATTGACAAAGTCAGGAGATGCACGGACATGACCAGACTCCATGGCAACGGGTTCCATCAACAAAGATGGAACTGTAGCAAAAAAACTAAAAGGATTCAGCGGGCGATCAGAAAATTCATGTATCAAAACATTAGAAGGCATAACAATACCTTTTGATTTACAAAGACGCTTCTTCCCCGACATCTGTTTACTATCAGTCGCCATGACAACCAAATCTGCTGTCATTGAAGGACCTGCAGAAGTCGTCCGCGGCAGTTTAGCTGAAGCAACAGCACTATAAGGGGTTAAATGAGAAGCAGAATAATTAGGATTAATAAACAAATCACTACTAGAATTAATAGCAATATTTGAATCAAATAACCTGTCCTTTTCTTTTCTCCCAGTGACACGGTCAGCTGAGGAATCGAACCTGCGAGGTCTCTTGTGTAGTCTCTGTGTTGTTCTTCTAGGACGGACTGCGCATGCGCCAGCGATCCCAGACGAAGTAGAAGGCCGAGCGTCATCGTAGCTGGAAGGAGGGCCCGAAGTAGATGACGCAGGCGGGGGTGACGACATCCGACGGCGAGACACCGTATAACCGTCAAACACTGCACCGGAAGGAAGAGAGGAAAGTCCGCTCCAGGACACCGGGGGACCAGGGGGGGGGGAGTACATTAGAATGCATGACATCCTGGGAAAAGAGATGAGGGGAAGGAGAGGGTCGAGAGGACGTTGCCGGCCATGGAACAGAAGGACAGGGGACATGGAGTCCATGGGGAGGAAGAGCAGGAGAAGGAGATTAAGACAGCTGACCCAAGATGGAAGAAGAGCCAGGAAGAGAGAGGCATTGCCGAATCCAGCTATCACCATCCTCAGCTGCGGCCCGGTCCATCAACTGACGAAGCAACTGCTCCATGACAGGTAAGTGCAGAAGAAGTGCAGATGTGCTCCTCTTAAATCTTCTCCGTCTTCTGCCCACTGATGACGCATCCTCTTTCCTTATATAGGATGCTAGAGGACCGTTGTTTGGGGCAACTGTCAACATTGATAACCAATCATAGGTAAGTCATTTTTTTTTATATATTTAACTTTAATTCAATTTACAAGTATGACACGGTCCCATAGGTGGCGGGGGCGGGGACATTCCATGCCCCGCCCTTCACCTTCATTCTGGATGTAGACTGCCCCAAATCCTTCTGTTTCTTCATGTAATCCCAGACAGACTCGATGATGTGAAGATTGGGGCTCTGTGGCTGCCAAACCATAAATTCCAGGACCTCTTGTTGAAGATAGTTCCTAATGACATTGGCTTTATGTTTGGGGTTGTTATCCTGCTGAAGAATACATTTGGAGCCAATCACACACCTCCCTGATGGTATGGCATGATGGATAGATAGGTCTGTTTTTCTTAACTCCATTTGCAGAAATACAGCCCCAAACTTGCAAGAAACCCCCACTGTGCTTCACTGTTGCCTAGAGACACTCATTATTGTACCGCTCTCTAGCCCTTCTATGAACAAATTGCCTCCTGTTCACATTTTGACACATCACCCCAGAGCACCTCCTGCCATTTTTCTGCACCCCAGTTCCTACATTTTTGTGCATAGTTGAGTTGCTTAGTTTTGTTTCCACATCAGAGGTATGGCTTTTTGGCCACACTTCTTCCATGAAGGACACTTTTGGCCAGACTTGGGTCCCAGAAATGTATGCCAGTTCTGTGCTGATGGTACTGCTGGACATCTTCCGATGTTGAAGGGAGTTAAGCATTATGCAAATAGACTATGCACTTTGCAAAGTGCAGTTGCATGCTCCAGAGCTTTGTAAATGAGGTAAAGCTTTACTTTGCAAAGAATACCTAATCATGTGCAAGGAAAATGTAAAAAAAAAAAATAGCATTTTTGCTTGCACATGATTGGATGATGAAAGTCAGCAGAGCTTCTGTTCATTTACTAAGCTCTGGAGCAACTGCATTTGCAGAGTCTGCAAAGTGCACAGCCTATTTGCTTTTTGGAAATCAACTTCATCTGCTGCATTAAGTTTCCAACCACTGCGTCTGTGGTCCTCAACGTTGCAGTTTATTTGTGATTCTTCAAAATAGCTTTGAAGAGCACATCTGCTTTGAAATCTTTGTCTGGGAGAGACCTTGCTGATGCAGTATAACTTCCTGCTACTACTGAGCTGTGCTCAGTCTTGTTATAGTGCAGGGGTAGGCAACCTCGGCCATCCAGCTGTTTTGAAACTACAAGTCCCATGAGACATTGCGAGACCCTGACAATCACAGGCATGACTCCTAGAGGCAGAGGCATGATGCGATTTGTAGTTTCACCACAGATGGAGTGCCAAGTTTGCCTACCCCTGCTAAAGTGTATGGTACCTGTGACATGAAACTTCCACAACCTCACCTTAGTAGCAGAGTTCCTCACCCAGTTTTAAGCCTCCTACACAGCTGTTTCTGTTGAGAACGGTGTTTCAAGCTACATATGAAATTGTTGGTCATTAGCACCTGCTTGGTCAAATTGGTCAATCATACACCTGACTCTAATGCCACGTACACACGATCGGATTTTCCGACCGTGTGTATCCAAATCCGACGCACAAAAATCCTACGCAGGCTCGGAATCATTGAACTTAATTTTTCTAGGCTCGTCGTAGTGTTGTACATCACTGCGTTCTTGGCGATTGGAATTTCCAAGCAACATTTGTGTGACCGTGTGTATGCAACATCCGTCAGAAAAAAATCCACGGTTTTGTTGTCGGAAATTCCGATCGTGTGAATTGATGTGTGTACGTGGCATAATCCTACAAAATCACAGGCTTTCTGCAAGTGTACAAAGTGTGCAAGTGTAATACCGCGTACGCACGATCGGAACTTCCGACAACAAATGTTCAATGTGAGCATTTGGTCGGATATTGCCACCGTGTGTAGGCTCCATCGGACATTTGCTGTCGGAATTTCCGACAACAAATGATTAAGAGCTGGTTCTCAATTTTTCCGACAACAAAAGTTCTTGTCGGAAATTTCGAAATTCGACGCATGCTCGCAATCATTGTACTTCATTTTTTCTGCTCGTCGTATTGTTGTACGCCTTCGCGTTCTTGACTATCGGAATTTCCGAGCAACATTTGTGTGACCGTGTGTATCCAAGACAAGTTTGAGCCAACATCCGTTGGGAAAAAAAACACGGTTTTGTTGTTGGAAATTCCGATCGTGTGAATTGATGCTGGTTTGAAGCCAAAGGGTACTCACACCAAATATTGATTTAAATTAGATTTGTCTTTTGTTGGCACACTTTGCATTCTGTACATTGATAAACAATTAAACTATACTTTTGAAAGCATTTTTACTTTTTATAGTTTAGCCACAATAATTTAAAACCCCACTCATCTGAGCAAGTCTACATTTCCAATTTTTGGTTAGGAAAACGAAAAAAAAAAAACTAAAATAAAACTAAAATAAAACTAAAATAGAAATTTTGAGACAGGAATGTGGGTGCAATGTGTATAAAGAGACCCTGTTACCACATTTTCCATCAGCTAATGGTATTTTTGCAGTCTATACAATATCCATTTACACTAGTACCTCCTACTGCAGCAATCGATGTATCTCACAAAAATCTGACATTTCCTGGAGTTTCAGATTCTTGCACTATTGTGCTGCTACCAATAATGTATTAACAACATGGGAAAGGAGGTGCACGTATCATACACTCCAGGAAGTTAGATTTCCCTTAAATAAATTATAGCTACTATAATCTGGTAAACCTATAAACCAGATTAGGTTATTCTATTTCACTGCATATCATGGCCTGATACTTTTCTAAATCAACTCCTTTTTCGTGTCAATCTCTCTACAGTCAAACACAATTTTAGTAGATACAAAGATACCATTCTAAAAAAGACTGATATATGCAACAGTATCCAAGTAGCCGGGAGCCCACATGCTATAGTCATTCCAGCCACTACCTTCTTATATACCTTCTTATATACATGATGTAAATAATATTTCACCTTTGCATGTCTTCTGTAGGAACTGGAGCTCTGCGTAGATTCACCCACTGCTGAAGCTGTGACATAGAATTCTGTCTCTGAGCTACTTTTTCTGGGTGTGTGCGTGGAAGGTTTGCTCGCTGTCCATTTTTTTCTGGAACAGCTTTACCCGCTGGTCGAACTGGGGAAGAGGCAAAAGTCCATCCATTTGGTTGTGGAGGGTGCGCTCCTTCAGGTAGGTGTCTAGAGGGGTCCATGTCTGGGATTCTTTCAGATGAAGCCCCTGAACCATTAACCTTGGTTAATTGGCTACTTTCAGATCTCCTCTCTAACTTTTCAGAACCTTTTCCATCTCTTTCACCACGGCTTCTTGTTTCAGGATCTTGATCTCTGGTAGGTGGTATATTTTCACTGTCCCGTCTCTCTAGTCTGAAAAAACACAACAATACTAAGATCAGTTGTTAAGGATTTTCAAGTGTGTGTGTGTGTTTTTGCAAAAGCAGAAAAAATAAGATTTTTGTACTCACTGTAAAATCCTTTTCTCTGAGTCCATGGACCGACACAGCCTCTCAATTGACAAAGTGGGTATTATCCGTTAATTAGGAGTGACTAGGCAGAAAACTTGTAAAAAGTGTTGCATTACGCCTTCTACAGTACCGCCCAGGGGGCGGACCCTCTGGGTATATCACCTCAGTCTGCATCTCGCAGATCAGTTCGTCAAAAAGCAGTACAAACTTAAAAGGAGGGGTGGGTGCTGTGTCGGTCCATGGACTCAGAGAAAAGGATTTTACGGTGAGTACAAAAATCCTATTTACTCTTTCGTCCATGGACCGACACAGCCTCTCTATTGACAAAGTGGGACGTCCCAAAGCAGTGTCAGAGAAAAAACGAGGTGTGGTAACAGCATAAAAATAAACTTCACCCCAAACACAAAACAGCACTCCTCCAACGGAGGAGTTGCAACTCTAAACAGCCACTTGCAAAACCTTGCGGCCGAAAGAGGCACCCGAAGATGCACCTACATCAACTTTGTAGAATTTTGAGAAAGTGTGAGCGGACGACCAAGTCGCCGCTTTACATAATTGGGAAACAGACGATTGATGTCGGAAAGCCCAAGAGGCACCTATTGCCCTGGTCGAATGTGCCGTGACCGGAAAGGGGGGCGATTGACCGTTTAAGGCATAAGCCTGGATTACTATCTGTCGGATCCACCTAGAGATGGTGGCCGACGAGACTGCTTGGCCCTTCTTGGGACCAGCCACCGAAACAAACAGTGAGTCTGACTTCCGGAACAGGGAAGTAGCAGATAAGTATACTCTCAAAGCTCAGACAACATCCAAGGAATGCAACGCCGACTCCTTAGGATTCGACGGATGAGGACACAAGGATGGAAGTACAATGTCTTCATTGAGATGAAAAGCCGAAACGACTTTCGGAAGAAAGGAAGGCTGCGGCCGCAGCACCACCTTATCCTTGTGGAAAACCAAATAGGGAGCCTTGCAGGACAAGGCTGCCAGCTCAGAGACTCGTCTAACTGACGTAACAGCCACCAAAAAGACCACTTTCTGAGAAAGTGTCAACAGGGGAATATCTCTAATATTCTCAAACGGTGCCTTCTGAAGCACCGAGAGGACCAGGTTCAAGTCCCACGGAGGTAGCGGGGGACGGACCAGAGGGGCCACATGTCGAACCCCCTGCACAAATGTACTCACGAGAGAGTGAGTCGCCAGGGGCTGCTGAAAAAAGACAGCCAGGGCAGATATCTGTCCCTTAATCGTACTTAAGGCAAGCCTTTGGTCCACCCCATGCTGTAAAAACAGCAGGATTCTGGAAACCAAATAAGTACGCGGATGCCATTTCATTTCCTCACACATGGAGATGTAGGCCTTCCAAGTGCGGTGATAAACCTTCCTAGAGGGCGGTTTCTGAGCACTTCTCATAGTAGAGATTACTGAATCTGACAGGCCCGGGTCTCTCAGTACCTGGTTCTCAACAGCCATGCCGTTAAAGCCAGTGACCGTAAAGCAGGATGGAGTATGGGACCTTGCGATAGCAGGTCCTTCCGTAGTGCTACCAGACGTACTAGATCGGCATACCAAGGACGCTGAGGCCAATCTGGAGCGATTAGGATCATTGGAATTCCCTCTGCCTCCACTCTGCGGAGCAGAAGAGAAAGAAGCCTTAAGGGAGGGAAGGCATAGATTAGCTGATACTGACCCCACAATGCCACCAACGCGACCACAAACTGGTAGTGGTTCTTCCCGATAGCAAATCACAGAAACTTCTGGTGTCTGGAGTATATGGGGACATGCAGGTATGCGTCCTTGATGTCCAAGGAGGCCAGAAAGTCCCCCGGATGGAGAGCCATGACTACAGATCGAACCGACTCCATCCGAAATCTTTGTACCTTCACAAAGCAATTGAGAGCTCTGAGATCCAAGATTGGATGAACCCCATCCTTTTTCGGCACAATGAACAGCTTTGAGTAAAAACCCTGACCCCGTTCCTGTTCTGGAACTGGAATAACTACCCCGCGTTCCAGTAGACCCTGGACCGCCCCATACAGGGCCTCCCGACGGGTCGGTAGTAGCTGGAGATTGGAGGTGATGAATCTGTCCGGAGGACAAGAGAGAAATTCTATCTTGTAGCCTGAGGAGATTACTTTGCAAACCCACCTGTTGGAGACTAGAGCTGTCCACTGAGTCGCGAATTTGCGAAGACGTCCCCCCACCCGAGAGCTGGGTGGGGGCGGACCTTCATGCGGACGCAGATTTGTCCGCAGGCTTGTTGGGTTTGTCTGCAGGCTTGTTGGGTCCTTGGGCAGGCGCCTTGTCGGCCTGGGGTCTTTTCCCTGTCGCCCTAGGGGGACAAAAAAAACGCTTGCATGCAGTAAAGGAGGGCCCTTGCCCTTGGCGTGGCCCCTACCCTTGCTAGTTTGAGGAAGCAAAGTGCTTTTACCTCCTGTGGCATCCTTGATGATGTCATCCATAGAGGCCCCAAAAAGTCTGTTGCCCTTAAAAGGCAGATCCAACAGGGCTTTCTTGGAGGTCTGGTCTGCAGACCAGCCCTTTAGCCAGATCAGGCGGCGTATTGCTACTGCATAAACCGAAGATTTTGACAGCAGGGGAATAGTATCCATGTCTGACTCGCAGACAAACCTAAGGACCTGGACCAACCGGTCGGCCAATGTTATCTCATCAGGAGGAGCATCTCGCTCCTTAACCCCTGGGAGTAGCAATCTTGCCCATTCAGTAAGTGTCTGAGACACTAGGGCCCCCGCCAATGCCAGGCGTACTGCCGAGCCTACCACTGAGTATAGGTAGCGAGCGAGTGCTTCAGCCTTCTTATCCACAGGGTCCTTGAAAACAGGAGCCCCTTCTACTGGAATTGTGGTGGCTCTATTAAGTCTGGACACCGGAGGGTCCACTATAGGGGGAGAGGTCCATTTCTTCAGAAAACTCTCCTCAAAGGGGTACCGTACCACAAACCTCTTTGGGGCTGTAAAGACCCTCAGTGGGTTCTCCTATTCCTTGTATAAGAGTTTATCAAAATAAGACACACAAGGGAACACCTTAGCAGTGCGGGCAGGTTTATGAAACCCAAAGTGGATCTGAGTCTCTGCTGCTTCTGCAGTATTTTCCAACTTTAGCGTATCCCGCACTGCAGTAATAAGTCAGATACCGAAGCCGTCTCGCGTACTGACCTGGACTTGGAGTCATCCTCACTGTCCGGTCACAGTCTGCAGTCTCTGATGCATCAGAATCTGGGCCCTGAGCCGTAGCTGGACCTGGTTCTGCATCAGAATTATCCCCAGAAGCTTGCAGGGGACGAGGGCGTTAACTACCCCCTGTATTCCCGTGTGCTGCTTCCACCCTGGCAGCAAACGCCTCTAGGATTGCCGCCATAGCATTCATAGACACCTCAGGGGCACCAGCTGCTAAATCTGGTGTTTCAGGGGAGACGACATCTGGCTCAGATGCCATGCTGACCACGCGTTGACACCCACAGGGCGCCAGGCAAGATATCAATAGGCCACCCTCCTGTGCTGCAGAGATGCTGGGTCACCCAGAGAACTCACCACCCTGGACCGGTACTGCTATGCTGCCGTGTGCTGCGCCTGTGATGCTGTTCCACTGCTGCTGTGTCAGTCTGCTTCTTTTATCAGCGCTTCCTGTGTGAATTTTTCGCGCCAGTGTAATGCACCCTAGAGGCCGGTGACTCTCGCAAAATGGCCGCCAAAACGTCTGTATGGAAGAAAATGTGGGCTCTAAGAAAATGGCTGCCGATAGAGGCCAAAGCAGCCGTAGACCACAAAAAGATGGCCACCGAACGGCAATATATACATACAGCGTGGATCATAACAAACATGGCCGCCGATCAGTCGATAGAGGCCAGTGGGTGCAGAACTACAAAAAAATGGTGCCGAAACCACAGGAAGATGGCCGCCGGGCAGTCACTAGAGGCTGAACCCGGCATGGACCACCGCAAAATGGCCGCCGACAGCATGGAGGAGGAAGCACACACAGGTAAGCAGAAATTACATTTCTTTTAAATGTTAGTTACAGCCAGCCCCGCTCCAGTGGAACCCCTTAGGTGACCCCCAGCACCCAGAAACCTTTAGCTAGAAGCCCAGGGAAGAGGGAAGGCAGGGAGAGAGGAAAGAAAGGGGCCACAACCACTTACTTGATCTCTCCAAGAATGTCCAGCCAAACCACCCAGCCGAGGCAGGGGAGTTTACTTACCTATCCTGCATGTATCATGCTGGAAGACATTCCAAACAGATCATCGTACGTGCACGGAAGGTGACTTGTTGGCCAGGCATGCTGTGATTGGACCCAAGGGGACGATCATATGTATGCCCTGGAGTGCGACGCTCACCGGACAGGCTGCTGCGACTCGGCCGTAAGGTCAGCCGAAGCTGAGCAGTCCGATGCAAGCCTTGGAGCGTAAGCTCACTGGCCAGGCTGCTGCGACTCGGCCGTAAGGTCAGCCGAAGCTGAGCGGTCCGATGCAGGCCCTGGAGCGTAGGCTCACCGGCCACCCTTGGAGCGACGGGCATGTCGTGGAAAACCCAGCGCGTAGCTAGGGTCGGCACACGCTCGATGGCCGAAACTGGGGAGACTACAAGGATCGAGGATCCAGCCTGTCACCCAGTCAGCAATTGATCGAAGATCGCAGGAAACAAAAAAATGTAGCAAAAATATATATTTTTTCCCCCGGACCAATGGGCCCGAAGGGAGCCATGTCCTACTCCTTGCTAGATAGAAAAAAACGGATCTGCGATCTGCGAGATGCAGACTGAGGTGATATACCCGGTAGAAGGTGTGATGCAACACTTTTTACAAGTTTTCTGCCTAGTCACTCCTAATTAACGGATAATACCCACTTTGTCAATAGAGAGGCTGTGTCGGTCCATGGACGAAAGAGTAATAGGAATTTTGACAAGTAAAATTTGTTTCATGGAGTACAGTACAGGACATGGGATTTTTAATATTTATCATTGGGTTATATTATCTACTTTATGTTATCTACATTCAGGTGATTGGACTCTGGCAAAAAAGAAGGCTACAGGCACATACGGGATCTTTAATAATTACAATTGGGACATTCAAAAGCTGTCCAACTGAGTGGTAGGAAGAATTTGCAAACAAAGCCAATAGACCCACACAACAATTGGTCAAGACGACTTAACTGGCACACAGAGAAGAACATAAAAACTTGCACCCAAAACTGGAAACTGGAATCTGAAGAAACCTGAACACTCTAGCTGGTAGAAATGTGTGAACAGAAGACCAGGTGTCAGGTTGAAAATCTGAGAAACAGATGTTTGATGGTGAAAAGCCTGTGAAGCACAAGGTGCTTTGGGGTGGTGGTGGGGGGTCAGAGCATTTTGAGAGCATGTAGCCTGGTATGGTTCAGTAAGGGGGGGGGGTGGTATGGATTGGGGGGAGTCCCCAAGCTGTTATTTTTTTTCTGATTAAATTTGTGTTCAAAACGGATGAGATGTGCGAGATGCGTTCCCATAGAAGGCAATAAGCCTGGAATTTGTATCTGAACCACTCCGCAGCACTCAGAAAATATACAGGATTCTCTTTAATATTGCAGCCTATTCACACTGCCACTGCACCGCATATATGTGAACCAGCTCCATGATTCACCTATCATACAAATCGGTTTTAACCTCATCAATACTGGGCACTTTCACCCTTCCCAGGCCAATTTTCAGCTTTCAGTGCTCTCGCATTTTCAATGACAATTGCGCAGTCATGCTATGCTGTACCCAAATAAAATTGTTATCATTTTGTTCGCACATATAGAAATTTCTTTTGGTGGTATTTATTCACGACTCTGATATAAGCGAAAAAATCGCGGAAATTTGGAAAAAAAACAATATTTTCTTTATTCTATTTTAAAAGAAATCCAATAAAATCAAATTTTGCCCAAAAAATTTAAACTAAAATGTATTCTGCTACATGTCTTTGGTAAAAAAAATCCCATTAAGTGTATAATAATTGGTTTGTGTGATCACGTACATATGTACGGTAATGATCATGTACAAATGTGCGCAGGTGATCACGGACATATGTGTGCAGATAATCATTGGGACATATGATTTTACTGTTACATATGTGGGGGACAGGAGTTTTTACTATGTGTGTTACCAGGCTGGTGATCAGTGTGTAAAAAGCTGTAAAAAACAGCTCATACACACTGATCACCAGCCGGCTGCAGCGAACCTCTCTCCTCTCCTCAACGACAACTAATGTGTGAGAAGAGGAGAGCCGATCGCCTAGCAACTGGCTCTCTGTTTACATCACATGACGGTTGTGATTGGACACGGCCATCATGTGATCAGGAGGGCAAATCACAGAGCCCTCCTGCCGATCTGAGATGCGCTGTGTGAGGGGGACACGAGCGCATCGGGATCGCGCCGCTGAGCGTGTACGCGTGCGAGCGATCCCCCACCTCTGAGGGACGTTCCTGAACGTCCACTCAGAAGGAGAGACTGCCCACCCGGCCGTACATATGCAGTGGCTGGGTGGGAAGTGGTTAAAAATAAAGTTAATTGCTGCCAGTGTTTTCTTTTTTACAGGAAAAAGAAAGGAAATGTGCAGTGAATACCGAGGGGAAACTTCTATCGGACATGTGTGAACCTAGCCTAAAAAAGTCAGTAGCAGAGAGGTAAACTCTCAAAGTGCATCAAGACAGTGGAGAAAACATCCTTTGGATGCTTTGAAGCAGATTATAAAGCAAAGAAAATGTAGTAGTTAATGTGGAAGGAAGAGACCACCTTTTTCAGGAAGGATTTAGGCCTCAAGACAACCTTTGTGTCCTTTTGCAACACTTATGAATTAAGGCCACTAACTTATAGTGATTATAAACAATCACCTTGTAAAACAACCCATTCAGTTTAAAACAGATATGAAAGGCAAAACATTTTTGTATGGATATAAAAAAAATATATAAATACCCTTTTCCCTTTTTTTTAAGTGATCACTTTCTCTTTGTTCTCAGCTGGGGGGAGGAGGAGAAGCAGCAGCACACTAAGCTTCCCAGTGAATGGCTGTGCAGCGAGGGCGTGTTGGGACAAGTCTAATCATTGGAGGAGAGTACACTGAGTTCCCAGCATAGCTAGAGAACTGACCAGGAATTTCACACAAAAAGAACAGGATACTTTATCATACAAGTACATGGTACATATCAGGAATATGAAGTGTTTGGGTAACAAAAAGCTTTAAGCCCCGTACACACAGCTTGAATACCAGGCGGTATTGGCCTCTTCAATAGAAACCGGTTGATATTTGGCCGAACGTCCAGCTTCTGTCAAAGGGACATGACTGAAAAAGGTAAAAGAAAACGAAAGAGCTCAGGAGGAGATCCTCTACTAACAATCCGATCTCCTCCCGCGCTCTTCTGGTTTTTTTTCGTTCAGCCCGCTGGGTTGAGTGAAAAAAACAAAAAAACGTATAGTGTGTACGAGGCTATTAGCCTCGTACACACTACTAATGTTTGTTCCCCATTTTCGTTAAATTAAAAAAATCTGACAGCCCAGGTCAGAGCCGCTGTGCTAACAATCTGATGTTGGTACAGTGATCTCCCCTGCTGTGCTATTTTGTTCTGAGAGGGGAGCTTTCCCAACAAGAAAACTCCGGTCAACACCCTCAGCCATTGGCTGAGAGAACCAGCCAATGGTCGGTAGACCTTTTTAAGTCATGACCCTTTGACAGAAGCCAGCCGAACAACCAGCTCCTGTCGGACTGGCTGCCATACACATGGGCCGCATGTCGATTCAGCTGCTATTAAACTGGCCCACATTTGGCCCATGTGTTAGTACTTTAGAGTCCCTCTGCACAGAGCTGATAGCAATGAGAAAGGGCATGTTGCTTTAGAAGAGCCAGGAAAGAGAAATGTGAGACACCCTAAACAAAGGCTCAAACTAGGGAGTGAAAGGCAAAGTGTCTCTGAAACAGAATGACAAAGGCCAAGATTTGTTCTTTGATGGTAAGGTGCTGATCACGACCAGACTGAAGGAATGACAGAATAACGTCTAAAGCCTCGTACACACGGCCGGTTTTCTAGGCAATAAAACTGCTGGGAGAGCTTTTTGCTGAGAAAACCGGTCGTTTGTATGGTTTCTCGTCTGGTTAACTTCCGGGAATCTCAACGAGAAAAATAGAGAACCTGATCTCTATTTTCTCTTAGGGATTCTCGTTGGCCTGTTTCCCGACGAGAAAACCGTGCGTGTGTACCAGGCTATATGCTTACCTGTCCCCAGGTAAGCCCGCGCATGGTCGATGAGACTTCGACGCATGCGCGGTAGCTTACAAGGGTAGTGTAGGGTGAAGCAAGATGGCGGCGACGGCATCGAATGAGACGAGCGCATGACGTCATCACGTTCTTGCCATTCAAAAGAACGGCGGATCTTTTGAATGGCCGTCTGTATGCACGGCTTTGCAAGAAAAGCCTGCCAGGAATCTCGTCAGGAAAACCGATGTTTTTTTTCCTGACGGGATTCCCGGCCGTGTGTACAGGGCTTGAGGTGAAAGTTCCTCACAACAAATGTGTAGGGGTGACAAAGTTTGATAGGCCCATATCTCAGTACCATGGCTTTAACTGTCATGCCATTAAAGCCAACAATAAGAACACTGGCTATCTCAACAGAAGATCCAGAAGGGCCCTCGAAGGGTCTGCCAGGAGTCTGAGTATGTCTGAGTACCACATCCTTCGGCATGCTGAGAAATATTGGAATGCCTCCATCTCAATCCTGCATAGCAGAGGAGCAAGAACCTTGACGATCAGAAAGGCATAGATCAAGTTGTAATGATCCCACAGAGTCACCAGAGCATCCACTGTGAAAGCCTGAGTGTCCCTGGACCTAGTGGCAAACCTGCCTGGATTGTTGCTGAATTTGGATGCCAGCAGTCCAGCTTCCCAACCAAGAGGCCTAAAACATCTCCAGAGGGAATGCCTATTCCCCTGGATTCAGACACTGATAAACTAAGGAAGTCTGTCTGACATTTTTCTAAACTGGAATGTAAACAATGGAAAAAGCCAGAATGTGAGATTTGTGAAGCCCACATTGCTTTGAGTGGCATGACTTCTGGTGCCTCCTTGATGAGTGATGTAGGCCATGGTCAAGGCACTGCCTGACTGGGTTGTCAAATGGTGTCCTTTCAGAAATAGGAGTCCAGCATTAAGCTCCAAAATGTGAGGTGAAGGAAGCCTGCCTTCGGCAACCAAGCCCCCTTCACCAACAGGGCATCCAGGACTGCTCCCCAGCCTCACAGACTGGCAGCTATCATTAAAATCTTTCACATTATTGGAGGAAAGTGCTTCCCTGACACTAGCATTAGGTTAGAAATCCACAGTGCTAGGGAAAATCTGACCTTGGGTGTAAGATGCATGAGGCGGTCCAAGGCCTGAGTCTGTTTGTCCCACACTACCAGACTGTTGTGTGGAAACAGTCTGGAGTAAAGCAAGGAATACAGCACAGCCTTAAATGGTGGCAACCATTAGACCCAAGACCTTCAATACAGGGACAAAGTGGGGATTTGAGGACATGAGATTGGTAAAATACTCTTTCCACGAGGCAGGACGATTTTGGACACAGGCGTATCTAATTTTATGCCAAGGTAATGCCATCTATTAAATAAATCCATCAATGACTTCCTTAGATTAGGGATCCAAAATATGCTCTGCTGAGCCAGCACTGTCTGCTGGCAGACTGATCCTTTAATAGAAGCCTTTAATAGAAGATCAGTGAGGTATCCCATAACATGAATCCCCTAAGCATGGAGCATGAGCCAAGGCATGAGCACATGCCTGGGTGGAAACCTGGGGCCAAAGGCCAAAGAGAAGAGTGACAAGTTCATACTGATGATCACCCACTACAAAATGCAGAAAACATTGATGAGACAGAAATATGGGAATATGCAAGTAGACATCTCAGATGTCTATTGAGGCCAGAAAAACCCATTGAAACAAGTTGAAAATCCCAGAATGGGAAACTGACTCCTCGGTTTGGTTTGGGAACTATAAAAATTTTTGAGTCTTGAATACATTTTTCTGTTGATGCAGGGTAATGACCCATTGAGACAAGAGCTGCTGGACAACAGCAAGCAAATCTGCTCACGGTAACAAAGTTAGGAGGGGGGGGTGGCGAAGTGAGAAACTTTGTAACCTCTGAAAATGACACTTTGGACCCAGGCACAAGAGGTATGCTGTGACCTGAAGGCCAACAGTCCCCTTGCCCCACTCCGACAAGTGAAGGAAACATAATCACTGGGCAGAAGCCTTGAAACCAGTCGTGGCTGGTGTGGAGAGCAATGTCTTCTTCTAAAAGTACACTCTTGCCTTAGAGTTTGAAACTAAGGCTGAAGGGGGACGAAAATTAACTTTCTTAACCTCAGGAACAGAAGTCCTACCGTCTGAGGTGAGATTCTTCTCTTTCAGGGAGAGACGAGTACTCTTACACCCTGCAATCTTCTTGATGTGCGTATCCAAGCAGGTATCAAACATTCCCCTTCAAAAAGGTAACTGCTCAAGACACTTCTTGCACAGATCTGTCGTCAAGATTTAAATCATACATTCATTTCCACTTTGTATTTCATTTATTTCTAGCCTACTCCTAATAATCTGAATGCTCAGGTGCACTAAGCAACAGAAGGGGGATTTTGCACAGGTGCAATAGCACTAGCTACTGGTGCATGGATACATGAAAATAGAAACCCAACGCTTCCACCTGCAATCACAGCAAGGGTGTTCACTGGTCCCCGTACACCCCAAGTGGGAAATGGAGAAAAAAAATTTACCCTGGGAATGATTGTTTAAAGTTATTTCATCCTGTACTTACCGCTAAAGCTTCTGCAGGCAGGATTCACAGGGGGATCCCCCCATCCCGGCTTCAAGCTCCACAAAAGGAAAACTCCTAAAGGGGTTTTCAGAGACAGGGCTCTGTTGCTAGCAGACCACAGCTCTAGACCTGTAAAGCATAATGCAGCTAAATCCATGTATTGCAGGGGACATGCATACATCGGGATCCAGTGTATGTCAGCAACATTACAGGCTGGCTTCCTCTGCTCTTGCAACAAAGCTACAGTAAGAGCCGTGACAGCTATGGTGCAGCAGGAATCTTTTATATGAGAATCATCTTGGTAAAAGAGAGATCAGAGTGAAAAACCTCCATAGGAAGAAGGTAAGCTTCTCTTATCAGAGAAGAGGTCTATTATCCAAGCGAGCAAAAAATTGAGGCTAGATGGGACAGTGAGGGGTTATTAGGGGAATGTTCCTGCAGTCTTCTTATTTTATTTCCAGTGTCCAATTATCTGACGCTGTATATAATCCAATAGTAATTAATAAACATTGTAATATGTAAAATATTTGAAAATGGTTTTAATGTTAACACTATGCAATTTTACATTTACTACTATTCCAAACAATTGTAGTTGATATAATAAAGCATAATAGATTTTACAATACAATATTAAAGTGTCCCTTGACCTGAAAATGTATAACCTGTCAGTACAGTGCTTATTAGTAATGCACATAATATACACTATCTCACAAAAGTGAGTACACCCCTCACATTTTTGAAAATATTTTATTATATCTTTTCATGTGACAATACTGAAGATATGACACTTTGTTACAATGTAAAGTAGTGAGTGTACAGCTTATAACAGTGTAAATTTGCTGTCTCCTCAAAATAACTTAACACACAGCCCATTAATGTCTAAACGGCTGGCAACAAAAGTGAGTACACCCCTAAGTGAAAATTTTCAAATTAGGCCCAATCTGTCAATATTTTGTAATAAATTTTGTGTGGCCACCATTTTTTAATTAAAGAGGTCACAGCCATCTGGTGAGAAGTTCTTAAAGCGGTGTTGCAGCCGTAATTTTTTTTTTAAATGTCAGCAGCTACAAACACTGTAGCTGCTGACTTTTAATGAGGACACTTACCTGTCCAGGGCGCCGGCGATGTCGGCCCCGCGAGGCCGATCCGTCCATCGTATCGTGTGCCGGTGCCGCCATCCTCACTAAGGGAAACAAGCAGTGGAGCCTTGCGGATTCACTGCCCGTTTCCAACGTCACGCGGCGCTTTGTGAATGGCTGGCTGTCTTCTGAGACACACACAGGTCCCAGAAGACAGTGCGCCCAAATTTCCCAGAAGACAATGCAAGGAGAAGAAGGAAAACTACCGCGGAATAGGAAATGGCAGATTAGGATGATCTGCCTAGCAACAGCCATTTCTGGTAAGTAATAAAATATTTTTCTTTTAAATGTTTTTTAAGGAGCGTGTCCATGTATATATATTTTTATTTTAGGGTGGACTTCCGCTTTAATTCTGAGCACATTGGGTGGTTCCTAACACATACGGTGAAGGAATTCCTTTGTGTTTTTTTGGTTTTGGTCCATCAATCAAGATACAGTGTTAAATATCATGGACGTTATATAGTTTCATCAAATTACATTAACAAACTTTTTCATAATTTATATAAGTTTATATATTGCACTACAAGCACAAGTTCACTTTAATATTTGTTGCACTTTTATGCACATGTCCACTTTATTTCCATGTTATATGGTCATACAAGGGTTGTTCCATTTTTTCACTCAGCACCCCCTATCACCTCCTTTTTTTATTCAACATTTAAAGTACGCCTGGACCCTTACTGGTTAACATCTACCCTGATAAAATGGTGTGCATAAAAAAAAGGGGGGCGCATGTGATAGGATGACAACGAAGGAGCACAATTGTGAGACAGTTGTCATCCCATGACAAGAAGTGGATGAACAAGGAGATTTATGGCAGGATCACCAGGTATTATTTCAATGAATGAAAAATAGTAGAGAACTGCGCTGAAAGATTAAAAATAAGAGAACCGGATATCTTGGGCTGATAACACAGTTGCTAGTTGGGAGCTGTGATTTCTATGTAAACAACAATACAAAAACATATAATGGAAAAAGAGGAAAATCGCGCTGACCCATGGATACAAACTTAATAATCGGTCATGTGAAACCATAAAATCAAATTAAAATAAACAGATAATCCCTAATACTGTGACTCAAATAGTGCAAAAATTCAATTCCCCTTTGGAACACACTGACTGTGAACCACACTGAAAAGAATAGAATTAATAGATACATTAGTGAAAATTCAAAAATCATATAGTCCATATATAAATGTGCAGATAATGTCCATGTTGCAACACCAGTGCTCTGTGAATTTTTTTTAAATCCACAAGTGAAAAGTTGCATCCAAAGAAATGTGAAGTTTCACCACCAATCAGCAGGAATTCCTCCTTACCAGCTAGTCACGATCCCCCATGACAGAGGATCAGTGAATGCATAAACAGGCAGCTCTTCCCACAGACCAGCAACCACATATGAGATTCTTGAGGCAACAGCTTCCGACAATGTCAGCAAAAGCATGCGATATGGAAGAAATAATGTACACTCCACATAGTGCATTAAACGTATAAAATGTTGTATTTAAAATAAAAGAATGCACTTACAATTATGCAGTTCTTTAATTGCCTTTTACGTCTGGTGTGCCGGCCGGTGCACATACATCAGACACCCGTCCTTCTGGGAATCGTTCGAGGTGATGTCAGCGCGTCGCTCCGCCCTACGTTTGTTTCGTAAAAAACTTACTTCTTCCAGGGGCACGGGCGGCGCACTGCGTCACCTCTATTTATAGTGCATAAAATAAAAACCAAGCCTCACTCTGAATCACCACCATCCAATAGACATGCGCGATATCATGAAGTGCCACTCCAATGTAATGTCAGTAGCAGCGATCGTCTTACTAATGTCCCAGCATGCTAGGACGTGAATGGATGATCAAATGGGCTATGGTTAATGAAAATCTCCACCTGTGGTTGCCTATTTGTAAGCACATTACGGCTTAAAAGGATCCTCATAAAATAAATTGATATTATTAAAAACCGTGTGTCTGTTTGTATGCAAACACCGGAAAACAGGTAATTGTGAACCCAGGGGTCATTCTTTGCCGAAGGCTAGAGCGACACCTGATGGACAACATTAAAAAATCTCAACAGGGCATCCAGACAGGACATATTATGCCCCGCCCATACGCTGAGGTGATTTGAATGCCACGCTCATAAACAAATAGCCTGTCCTGCTAGACTTGATTGCGCATGACCCCCATCCTGATCCATAGTGTCCATTGTGCATGAAGAACTGAATGTTTCAGCACTAAAAAATGGAAAATTCAAACTATTAAAAATGAAATTGTTCTCCTTCCCAACTCACACCGGATGTGAGCCTAATGTGACTGGGGGAGACACAGCGTCTCAGGTGCAATAGCGGCACCCAGAGGTCAATATATGTATTATTTCTTAAAATTATATAAAGTTAGGTGTGTATTCACCCCCTTTGACTGGTGATTCGCCTTCCTAAACAGCCAATCCACTGAGATGGAGAGAATTTAAGAAAGGGGATACAAGGAATAAGCTATTATGTTTAATCTCCTCGTCCTGGGCCTACATATGACAGGTTATGCTACTTCAATGTCTATTCAAAATAATATTACAATGTCAGACCCCACGTTTCCAACCTATTGACTATAGTAATAGCCAGTTTGGGACGCATGCGTTTACACGATTAGTTCTTATAAAAAAAAAACTAAAAAAACTTTTATTTATTAATCTTTAATAAAGTGTTTGTTTAGTTGCGTGTATTTTATATATGGACTATATGATTTTTGAATTTTCACTATTGTATCTATTAATTCTATTCTTTTCAGTTTGGTTCACAGTCAGTGTGTTCCAAAGGGGAATTGAATTTTTGCACTATTTGAGTCACAGTATTAGGGATTATCTGTTTATTTTAATTAGATTTTATGATTTCACATGACCGATTATTAAGTTTGTATCCATGGGTCAGCGCGATTTTCCTCTTTTTCCATTATATGTTTTTGGATTGTTGTTTACATAGAAATCGCAGCTCCCAACTAGCAACTGTGTTATCAGCCCAAGATATCCGGTTCTCTTATTTTTAATCTTTCAGCGCAGTTCTCTACTATTTTTCATACTATTTTTACCAACCAATTTACTGCAGCTTTAAGTTTGGGTGATTCCAATTATGGACATCTTTGAGTTTCGAGCCTCTAGGGTCGTTGATATTGAGGGAGTATTCAATACCAACCCTATTTCCACAGAATCCGATGTGAGTGGTTTATTTATGCGATTAAAAAATCTCACCACATCGTAAATTCCCGCACAGTGGGACATTGTGTTTTTGGAGACTTACATTAAAGCATCAATGGTCCCTAGGAGTCTGAGGTGGGAGGTCAGTCCCCAAATAGGTGAATCAGATCTGTCGAGCTGGTTCAAATATTTTTATGACGCTGGCGTGAATTTCCTCCGTTTCCTTACGGAGAGGAAGGGTGAGAAACTTGCACGTCTTGATGTCGTGATCAAGACAGTGAAAGAAAAATTAGCACCCTTCAATACTGGGGAAGAATACAAAGAATGTTCCAAGACCCTCTGAAAACTCTTGAGAAAGAGGATAGAGATCAAAAGGTCAAAAAAAAGAAAAAATACATTAGGGACAAGGAGGACTATCAATCCGGTCTTGTTTTTGCTTGGCAAAGGAAACTGGCCTCAGAAAATGAGGTGGACAACTCAATGGATATATTGCCCCAGGGGACAATGCCGAATGAATTGGCAGTCAATCCTACCCTCAGTCAAAAGAGGAGAGATATTCACCCCTCACCAAAAAGGGATACCCCTAGAAAAAATAATAATAACCAACAAAAGCCCCCTAAAAAAGGCTCTGTCCAACCCCCAGTGGGGAAAAAAAGTAAAAACAGTCATAAATGGGACAACCAAATCCAAAGTTCTCAACAGGACCCTCCCCAGCTTTGGGATAGGGGCCAAATGAGACAGAGACCACCCCAATATGCACAAGGCCAGTACCGGCAGGATTCCCCATATTTCAATAGGGAGAGAGGGGATCAGGGATTTAATATCCCTTTGCGGAATCATTTTTTCCTCTATCCGATATGGAGACCCCCGGGGGTTACAACGATAGAGGGTATGGTTATGATTCCCCTAGAGGATATCATGGGGGTTATCACATGGGGGGGATTGGCCAAAGCTATGCTCAACTGAGATTTGATTACTATCATGAACCTTTTGGTGGTCAGAGGAATGAAAAATTGGGATTTTCCCAGGAACACTCAAAGCCTAAGAAGGCCTATAGAGTCAAGAGAGGGACTAGAGGGGGGAGGTATGTCCAGTCAGCTAAAAAGAAAAAGAATGTAGGGGCTGGAATATACAACCTCAGCAAACAGGCGTTGACTGAGCCGGAGAAGAAGCTTTTAGATAAGGGTCTGAAATTTGCTCCGCCTAGGAGCTTGAGCAAGTTTCAGACCTTTATGGACGTGCACAAATATGCACGTAAGCTTAATATTCAACAGTACATGATGTCAAATCCCGTTGGAGAGGGGGCAGTGACGACAACCGAGTTTCGACACTCTGGTTTGTCGAACGCCTCACTCTTCAACCCCCCAGGTTCCCTAGCTCCCCGATTAGAGTATTTAGAGGTGTTGTACTAAGAGATGTAGAGGACATCAAAGTTAAAAAGATAAAAATGCAGCATGACCTAGAGATAGGTCTAGATTCTCTATGTCAAAATAAATCACTGGTTATCAGGCCAGCTGATAAAGGGGGGGGGGCATAGTGGTTTTAGATCTGTGTGACTATTTGACAGAATTATATCGGATTGTAGGAGACTGTGAGACGTATACTCCTTTAAATAGGGACCCTGACGTTAAATATAAGGAGTTGGAAACCATTGTAGAACGGGGTTTCCATAGAGGTATTCTTACCAAAAAGGAAAAACTGTTTCTGGTGCCCGTTGCCCCCCGCACTCCAATTATATATTATCTCCCAAAGGTACACAAGAGCCTTATTTTCCCCCCCGGGACGTCCCATTGTGAGTGGGATAGATTCTATCACGTCCCGGGTGGGCAAATATATTGATCATTACCTCCAACCTTTGGTGAAGAACGTACCTTCTTACATCAAGGACACCAAACAGGTGATCAACATCTTGGCAGGGATCACACCCAAAAGAGGTCTGTGGATGGTTACAGCAGACATAACCTCACTATATACCATAATTCCCCACTGTTTGGGATTGGAGGCTGTTAATCTGTATTTGGAGAGGGAATCTGGACTATCTTCAACACAGATTGAGTTCATTATGGAATTATTAGGTTATGCTGCTACACATAATTACTTCCTGTTTGATCAACAGTTCTATCGTCAAGATAGAGGTGTAGCAATGGGGGCCAAGTATGCCCCAAGCTTGGCCAACCTGTTAATGGCCAAGTGGGAGGAGGACGTCATAGATGCCCAGGCTAGACCGGAGGTGGCCCTATGGGCTCGCTACATCAATGACGTCCTCCTCCTATGGTACGGCACTGAACCAGATCTTCTGAATTTTATGGCACTCCTCAATCAGAACGATAGGAGTATAAAATTCAACTTTGAAGCCAGCATGGAACAAATCAATTTCCTGGACCTGACAATCAAAGTGGAGGATGGAAAATTTGTGACATCTACCTATTTTAAGGCAACGGATAGAAACTCGTATATTGCCTTAGACAGTTGCCATCACGAACCATGGTTGAAGGCTGTTCCCCAAGGACAGTTTACACGTCTTAGACGCAACTGTACCGACGTAAACACCTTTGATGCTCAGGCTTCTATGCTATCCGCTAGATTTGTGGAAAAGGGGTATGATTTAAGGGCATTGGCTCATACAATAAAGGAAATCAGAGAGGTAGACAGGTCCTCACTTCTTGTAGAAAAAACACATCAACCAGTGACCAACAAAATATCTATGCCCTTCATTTACAGCATCGTAAAGTGAAGCAGTTAATACAGAAACACTGGCATATATTGGAAAGTGATCAGGTCCTTAAAGATAAATTGCCTGGTAGACCCCAAATTATTTTTAAGGGGGCCTCATCCCTTGGCAATAGGGTTGCACCTAGTGTCTCTGATTCCCCGAAAGCCAATAGATCTTTCTTTGAAAACCTCACAGGATCTTACCGGTGTAAGACCTGTCGAGTCTGTTCTATGAACAGTTGTAAGGACAGAAAGATATGCAGCTTCACGTCCACCAGTACATCTAGGGCGTTCACAGTTGAATCATTTATCACCTGTGCAACAGAGGGGGTAACTTATCTCATCCAATGCCCATGTGGGCTGCAATACGTGGGGAGGACCAAAAGGGCTCTGAAGGTAAGACTGAATTGAGCACATCAGTAATATCAAGAGAGGCTTCACTAAACCCTCTGTCTCTCGGCACTACGATGAGGTACACCAGAGAGATCCATCTAATACCCTATACATGGGGATTGATAAATACAAACCTCATTGGAGGGGGAGCTCGGTGGTACGGGAGATTTCCAAACAGGAAATGTCCTGGATATACAGATTGAAGACTTATGTACCTTTTGGTCTAAATGTCGACACTGACGTAAACGTGCTCATAAATAATTCTTAAACTTTCACTTATTATGAAGGTCACCAGATATTATGTTTGTGGTTTTCACAAAAATATTTTTTTCAAATTTTTCACATTTATTTTGAGTGATGTGTAGTTTATGCCATTTAAATATGGGTAGTGAACAAATATTTTCACAAAAATGTTTTTTGATTTCTATACATGTAGATGTATTGTTTTCATCGTTGATTTTGCTATTGTGTCACCAGACATCCATGGATCACTGATTTCAAATGCGTGGTATCATATAAGTGAGACTTCTGCTCAATTTTTTAGTAATTAATCTACTAATCATTTAGATTTCTTTGGTAACATCACATTGGGTATATGGGCCCAGTAAAATGGGTTTCACACTCTCAAAATACACGCAGCTAAACACTTTATTAAAGATTAATAAATAAAATGTATTTATTTATTTATTTTTTTGTTTATAAGAACTAATCGTGTAAACGCATGCGTCCCAAACTGGCTATCACTATAGTCAATAGGTTGGAGACGTGGGGTCTGACATTGTAATATTATTTTGAATAGACATTGAAGTAGCGTAACCTGTCATATGTAGGCCCAGGACGAGGAGATTAAACATAATAGCTTATTCCTTGTATCCCCTTTCTTAAATTCTCTCCATCTCAGTGGATTGGCTGTTTAGGAAGGCGAATCACCAGTCAAAGGGGGTGAATACACACCTAACTTTATATAATTTTAAGAAATAATACATATATTGCCCTCTGGGTGCCGCTATTGCACCTGAGACGCTGTGTCTCCCTCAGTCACATTAGGCTCACATCCGGTGTGAGTTGGGAAGGAGAACAATTTCATTTTTAATAGTTTGAATTTTCAATTTTTTTAGTGCTGGGACATTCAGTTCTTCATGCACGATGGACACTATGGATCAGGATGGGGGTCATGCGCAATCAAGTCTAGCAGGATAGGCTATTTGTTTATGAGTGTGGCATTCAAATCACCTCAGCGTACGGGCGGGGCATAATATGTCCTGTCTGGATGCTCTGGTGAGATTTTTTAATGTTGTCCATCAGGTGTCGCTCTAGCCTTCGGCAAAGAATGACCCCTGGGTTCACAATTACCTGTTTTCCGGTGTTTGCATACAAACAGACACACGGTTTTTAATAATATCAATTTATTTTATGAGGATCCTTTTAAGCCGTAATGTGCTTACAAATAGGCAACCACAGGTGGAGATTTTCATTAACCATAGCCCCATTGATCATCCATTCACGTCCTAGCATGCTGGGACATTAGTAAGACGATCGCTGCTACTGACATTATATTGGAGTGGCACTTCATGATATCGCGCATGTCTATTGGATGGTGGTGATTCAGAGTGAGGCTTGGTTTTTATTTTATACACTATAAATAGAGGTGACGCAGTGCGCCGCCCGTGCCCCTGGAAGAAGTACGTTTTTTACGAAACGGACGTAGGGCGGAGCGACACGCTGAAGTCACCTCGAACGGTTCCCAGAAGGACGGGTGTCTGATGTATGTGCACCGGCCGGCACACCAGACATAAAAGGCAATTAAAGAACTGCATAATTGTAAGTGCATTCTTTTATTTTAAATACAACATTTTATACGTTTAATGCACTATGTGGAGTGTACATTATTTCTTCCATATCGCATGCTTTTGCTGACATTGTCGGAAGCTGTTGCCTCGAGAATCTCATATGTGGTTATTGGTCTGTGGGAAGAGCTGCCTGTTTATGCATTCACTGATCCTCTGTCATGGGGGATTGTGACTAGCTGGTAAGGAGGAATTCCTGCTGATTGGTGGTGAAACTTCACATTTCTTTGGATGCAACTTTTCACTTGTGGATTTAAAAAAAATTCACAGAGCACTGGTGTTGCAACATGGACATTATCTGCACATTTATATATGGACTATATGATTTTTTGAATTTTCACTATTGTATCTATTAATTCTCGTCTTTTCAGTGTGGTTCACAGTCAGTGTGTTCCAAAGGGGAATTACATTTTTGCACTATTTGAGTCACAGTATTAGGGATTATCTGTTTATTTTAATTAGATTTTATGGTTTCACATGACCGATTATTAAGTTTGTATCCATGGGTCATCGCGATTTTCCTCTTTTTCCATTATTTCAATGAAAGCTGCATATATAAAAGAAAACATGCTTTAACTTTACATTAACATTTACTTTAAAGTAATCCTGCCAGCATAGAGCCACTTATGTAAAATGACATACTTGCTAAAAGAAAAGGCACTATACTTAAAGCGTTTGTTACCAAAAACAAACAAAATAAAAAGGATCCTGTTCCTAGGGACCAGGCCTATTTTTCAAACTTGTTGTTTACAAGTTAAAATCATGTTTTTTGCTATAAAATTACTTAGAACCTCCAAACATTTTTTCAGACACCCTAGAGAATAAAATGGCGGTTGTTGCAATACATTATGTCACACCGAAACACATTTTTTGGGGGAAAAATACACTTTTTGAAGTTAAAAAACAATAAAAATAGCCCATTTGTTTTTCATATTGTGAAAGATAATGTTATGCTGAGTATAATGATACCCAACATGTCATGCTTCAAAATTGCGTCCGCTCGTGGAATGGCAACAAACTTTGACCCTTTAAAATCTCCATAGGCGATGTTTAAAAAAATTCTACAGGTTACCAATTTTGAGTTACAGAGGAAGTCTTTTGCTAGAATTATTGCTCTTACTCCAACGATTGCGGCGATACCTCACATGTGTGGTTTGAACACTGTTTTCCTATGCGGACACAACTTACGTGCGTGTTTGCTTCTGCACACGAGCTCGGCGGGAAGGGGCGCTTTAAAAAAAAAAATCTTATTTATTTTACTTTTTATTTTTACACTGTCCTTTTAAAAAAAAGGATCACTTTTATTCCTATTACAAGGAATGTGGACCTCTTTAATGTGGGTCAAAAAGACCTTAGATCTCACATTTACATTTAAATGCAATAATAAAAAATAAAAATAAATTGGATTTTTATAATAGTTTACCTGTAAAATCCTTTTCTTCGAGTACTGTCCCAAAGCAATACCATTTGAGGGGAGGGAGACACCAAATAAACAGGGCACCAACAGACGTGAGGACCTATACTGCAGCCTGCAGGACACTGCACCCAAAGGCGATATACTCATGCCTTTTTACATTCACCTGATAAAATCTAGTGAATGTATGGACTGAAGACCAAGTTGCGGCCTTGCAGATTTGAGTCATGGAGGCTTGGTGATGCACTGCCCAAGAAGCAGTAACTGCTCTGGTAGAGTGTGCTCTAACTTGAAAAGGTGGAACTCTGCTATTGAAACCATAAGCCTGAATAATAACTTGCCAAATCCACTTGGAAATAGTAGATTTTGATGCTGCCTGCCCCTTCTGGGGCCTTCTGGCAGCACAAATAAAACATCAGTTTTTCGAATTTGAGCAGTCGCCTTCAGGTAGACCTTAATTGCTCTCACTACATCCAAAGAATGTAATGACTTCTCTTCCGAGGTTCTGGAAAAAATGAAGGGAGGACCACATCTTAATTCAAATGAAAACCTGACACCACCTTAGGTAGAAAGGTTGGGTGAGGATGCAACATCACCTTGTCCTTATGAATAATCAAATATGGATCTTTACAAGAAAGAGCAGCCAATTCTGATACCCTTCTATTAGAGGATATAGCCACTAGAAAAAACATTTTCCTTGTCAAAAGGACTAAAGGAATATGGCATAAAGGCTCAAGGGGCTACTTTTGCAATGCCGACAGAACTAAATTCAAGTTCCATGGACACAAGGGTGACCTAACTGGCGGATTGATCTGTGTTACCCACTGTACAAAGGCCCGGACAAAAGAATGCATAGCCAGCGGTCTTTGAAACAATACTGACAAGGCCTAGACCTGACCCTTGATAGTACTTAAAGCCAGCTTAATTTCTATGCCCAATTGTAGAAAGGCAGGGATCCTACCTATGACATACTTTCGAGGGTGCCAACCTCTGGATTCGCACCAAGACACATATGCTTTCCAGATTCTATAGTATATGATTCTGGAAGCCGGCTTCCTTGCGTTAATCAGGGTAGACACCACCGACCCAGAAAGCCCCCGATCTTTTAGAATGTGTGTTTCAATAGCCAAACCGTTAAATTTAGAGTTTGTAAGGAAGGGTGGAATATTGGTCTCTGCGAGAGCAGGTCTTGACGAGGTGGAAGGGTCCCCCACAGCCATCTTTACGATCTCTGCATACCAGGACCTTTCCTGGCCATGCCAGAGCTACAAGAACCACAGGCTTTCCTTCCACCTTGATCCTGCAAAGAAGCCGCGGTAGCAGCTGAACTAGAGGGAACGCATAAATCAGTGAGTACTGATCCCAAGGGGTTACCAACACATCCATCCCGTATGCGAGTTGATCCCTTGTCCTTGACACAAATTTGTTCACCTTATTGTTGAACCTGGACGCCAACAGATCTACGTCCGGGGTCCCCCATCTTTGACATATGGCCAGGAAGATGTCGGGGTGAAGAGACTACTCCCCCGGGGACAACTGCTGGCGACTCAAGTAGTCTGCCTGCCAATTCTCTATTCCTGGAATGAAGACTGCAGATCAGATATGCAAGGAACATGCCTCTCTGCCCAAGCCAAGATATGGCTCACTTCTCTCTGAGCTGCGTGACTCCTGGGGCCCCCTTGGTGATTGATATAGGCCACAGCTGTGGCATTGTCGGATTGAATCCTGACAGGACAATCCTGTAACCTGAGCATCCATGCCCTCAGAGCCAGGCGAGCCGCCCGAATCTCCAGGATGTTTATGGGCAAAGTCTTCTCGGTTTCGGACCACTTGCCCTGGGCAGTCATCTCTCCCAGGACTGCTCCCCAACCTGAAAGGCTGGCATCTGTTGTTACCACCTTCCAGACGACCGGAATGAAAGATTTCCCTTTCTGCAGATTTCTGAACACCAACCACCAACTGAGGCTCTGACGCACCCTTGGGGTCAGACACATTGAAAAGTCCAGAGCTTGGATTTTTTTGTTCCAGGCGGAAGGGGATTCTGTTCTGCAACAGTCTTGAATGGAATTGGGTATATGGGACGGCTTCGAATGAAGCTACCATCTTCCCTAACAACCTCATGCAAAGTGTCAAGGATTGATAGTTGACCAGACTGTGTGACCTCATAAAAGGAAACCAAACAGGTGTAGGTGAAAATATATAATTTATTAAAGGTGAGTGACCAACATACAACAACCAAAAGAATGCAGTGCAACAAATCAACAGTGACTACAAACAATATTTACAAATAAGGGAGATACCGGAATCGTGGTAAAAGCCAGGCCGAGGTCATGTACAAGGGCATCAAGCAGATGGGTATGGATGGGAGGAAGCAGGAACAAGGAGGGGATGGATGGATAGGCTGCAGAGCAGGGATCCAGGTGACAGAAGGGGAAGCTGCAGGATGGGCACAAGGAAAGGATCAGGTTAACAGGATGTGGGTTCAAGGTAGGGACCGGGTCGGATCGGATCAGATCAGGCAGGGTGCAGGTTGGGAACAGGTACAGGCAAAAGTCCAGGTCACAAGTCCAGGGGGTCAGGAAGAGAGATACCAGGGCAAGGAGTGTTTTCACTTGCCGGGTATATATGGAAGTCCAATGATTGAGCTTCAGGTCACAGCTGACCACAGGAAGTGCTGCCTGCTCCATACTGCCAGAATACACCCGCTGGTGGATGCTGGTACTGTAGTCCACGTATCATGTGTTACCACCAGCAGGTGAGATCCTCCAACAGAGATGTTGGCTGCAGGAGGACACCTGCTGGCGGACACTAGCACTGCAGTCCAAAGGACCAACAGCACCACCAGCGGGTGAAGCCTTTCCTGACACAAAGGCGAACGGAGCGATCTTTCTTTGTCATGATCACCTGGACCAGTTCTCTTAAAGCGCTGACCTTTGACTGGGGCAAAAACACCTTCCTCTGGTCTGTATCTATAACCAGACCTAAGTACTCCAGCCTTTTTACTGGTCGCAGGGATGACTTCTCTAGATTGAGAATCCAACCCAAATGCTCCAGAAATTTGACTGTGCTGACCACAGTCTGGTTCAAGCGGGCTACCGACTGATCTACCAGCAGCAGATCATCCAGATATGCTAATACTGTTATACCCTGAGTCCTTAGCCTGGCTAGGAGCAGGGCCAGAACCTTTGTAAATACTCGGGGTGCATTGGCTAGACCAAAGGGCAAGGCTACAAACTGATAATGGTGCTGCTCCACTTCAAACCACAGGAACTTCTGGTGAGCGGAGAAAATAGGCACATGCGGATATGCATCTTTGATGTCAATTGACGCTAGCAGTTCTCCCCCCTGTAGGGTGGAAACTACCGACCAGATTGACACCATGCGAAATAAGCGGATATTTAGGAATTGATTTAGACCCTTGAGATCTAGGATGGGTCTGACATCCCCATTTGGTTTTGACACGGTGAAGAGATTTGAATAAAATCCCAACCCGTGCTCCTCTGTGGGAATCTTTATGATCACCCCTTGAGACAGCAACCGGTCTAGCGCCAGTAACAGAGACTTTCTCTTCACTGGATCTTTGGGAACGCTTGACCTCAGAAAACGAGGTGGAGGAAACTCTCGCAGCTCTAGTTTGTAACCTAGAGATATAGTAGAGATGACCCATCTGGATCTCCTCTTGCCAAGTTCCTGAGAACAGCCGAAGCCTTCCCCCCACTCGATCGAGCGGGGGCGCCCCTTCATAAAGAGGCCTTGGGACTCTGTTTAGTAGGTTTCCACCCCCAGGACTTCTTGTGTCGTGACTGTCCAAAGGCTGCTGCCCCTGGCGCCGGAGAGGAAGCCTGTTTAAAAGAGGGACACCTACTCCTTCTTTTAACTGGTAAAAGAGTACTCTTTCCACTAGAAATCTTTTGAATGTATTCATCCAGGTAATCCCCGAACAATCGTTTCCCGTTAAACGGGAAACCAGCCAAAAGTTTTTTGCACGGCGCCTCGGCTGACCAATTTTTCAACCACAGGATTCTACGCATATGCACCAACAGGAGTGTAAGGTGTGAGGCCTGATGAATAGGATCATTAATAGCGTCAACATGAAAACATATTGCCCTTGGAAGTTCGGCTAAGTCCCGGGCTTGCTGGGGAGGAACAACCCTGAGCACCTGCTTCACTTGATCCTTTAGGGATTGACAAATGCCTATCGCTGCTACTGCAGGCTGAACTACAGCACCTGCCATAGAAAAATACATTTTCAATAAAGATTCCAGCCTCTTATTATCCGTTGGATCCCTGAACATCTGAACATTGTCCACCGGACAAGTTAGACTTTTATTCACACAGGAGATAGCAGCGTCAACTGCTGGTATACTCCATTTCTTGGTGAATCTCTCTTCCATAGGATAAAGAACAGAAAATTTCTCAGGAGGAAGAAAATGTTTATCTGGATAATTCCAATCCTCATATATAAGCTGGTACAACAAAGGATGGACAGGAAAGTCATGCAGAGCCTGCGGGGGTTTTAAAGAACCTAAAGAAGAAACAGGCCTTCCAGCCGGCTCTGTTAAGGGCAACTTAAATGCTGAACGGACCATTTCTGTAAGGGATTGCACTAGCAATTTCTCAGATTGCGAGGCTGAAAAGGGTTCCTCTACAGTTTATTCCTCAGAAGAGGAATCATCAGTCTGTCCCTCCTCTTTATCCCCTGAGGGTGACTCATCCTCCATTGGCCACTGCTGCTCTGTAGCCTGAGGATCCGGGGCAGGAGAGGGAGACCTACCGCGCTTCCTTCCACCTTGGGAAGAAAATGTGATTAAAGTCGCTAACTGCTCTTCCAAACCTAAGAGGACTGAGGAAAAAACGTCCTTAGTAATATAGGCAGGGGCTGGGAGGTTGGAGGCAGCTGCAACACCTGTCAGTCCTGATGACTCACCCTGGTCAGCCACATCAGGTTTTTCCAGAGAGGATGGCACTGTGGAGGCATGACCAGGATCCTCAGAGCCTGAAGGTGATGTCTTTGGAGCCTTTTTTGAGGAATTTTCCCCTGTTTCAGCAGCCTTTGTCCCTGAATTCCTGGAAGGCATAGTCCTAAGCACAAAAACAGAGGTACTGTAGAAGAAACACATCCACTGCTGAACTACTGTATAGTCCAGCAAAGAAATGCTGCTATCCACCGTTCAGCCTGATGCAAGTAAATGTGTCACTGGGGGTGCCTGTATCAACCACTCACGTGCCACCAGCGCTCCTGTGTCCCTCTGTCAGCTTATACCTCCTACAAGGAAGTGTTTTTATGGGGTGAACAAGTGCTGCGCCTGCGCCGTGTGAATATGTGGTTGCTGGACCACGCACACGCCGATGCGCTAGGCCATGCCCCTCCTCCTCCGGGAACGCCCTCTGGCATTCAAATGTGTGACGCGCGCAAGCGCCGCTCGGGACCCGGTGTGGGGAGGAGGGAGGGAAAACTCTCCAGGACCCTCGAGTGGGGAGGAAAAATAAGTGATGTCAGGTCAATAGGAGGAACCAGTGCATGCAGTAGGGGAGCAGATTTTTGGCCTTGACAAACTTAGTGTACAGTTTTTGATGAGTCTGGTTCTTTGAGAAACTGATAAGTCTGTAATATTTTTGAAATTAACCAACTATCCTGTTAACTTTCTTTTTATTCTTGTTCCAGAGCTTTGAAATTCAGTCACTGCTCCTCTTTTTTTTTTTTACTTTTTATTGAAAAGGGTACATGACAATAACAGTTATCAAATGCTCTCAACATGAGCGAACAAAACAGTACGGTACATCTTACAGTGCAAAAATTGTCTTTAACCACTTCGGCCCGGACCATTTGGCTGGCCAAAGACCAGGCCACTTTTTGCGATTCGGCACTGCGTCGCTTTAACTGACAATTGCGCGGTCGTGCGACGTGGCTCCCAAACAAATGCAATATTTTTTACTTTTTGCTATAATAAATATCCCCAAAAAATATATAAAAAAATCTTTTTTTTCCGATACGTATTCTTCTACATATTTTTGGTAAAAAAAATTGCAATAAGTGTTTATTGATTGGTTTGCGCAAAAGTTATAGTGTCTACAAAATAGGGGATAGTTTTATGGCATTTTTATTGATCTTTTTTTTTTTTTACTAGTAATGGCGGCGACCAGCGATTTTTATCGTGACTGCGACATTATGGCGGACACATCGGACACTTTTGACACCATTTTGGGACCATTGTCATTTTTACAGTGATCAGCGCTATAAAAATGCACGGATTACTGTAAAAATTACACTGGCAGTGAAGGGGTAGGGGGCGCTGAAGGGGTTAAGTGTGACCTAGGGAGTGATTCTAACTGTTAGGGGGCATGGCTTGCCATGACACGTCACTGATCGCTGTTCCTGATGAGAGGGAACAGACGATTAGTGACATGTCACTAGGAAGAACGGGGAGATGTTGTGTTTACACTGACATCTTCCCGTTCTTCAGCTCCGTGAAACGATCGCGGGACACATATACGCCCATTTGGTCAGCCGTGCCATTCTGCCGACATCAGTTTGTGCGGCGGTCTGCAAGCGGTTAAAATTGTCTTTACAAGTACACTGCATTTCTCAGCATATTGACCCTGATACACTCTTTATAGAAAACACCATAGAAACACAAATGTACAATAGCTATTTCTCAAATCTTTTAGTGACATAGTTACGTGTTGGTTGCAGTAAGGGCAGAAGAACACCAAGCATCCAACACTTTATTATACTTAGTTGGGCAACCCCTGTGTTCAAATGTGAACAGTGGAGACCCACTAGTCACGGCAGAGAGTAAATGTAGATACAGAGTTGAGATAAGTCCCCTAAGGCCCTGAGATCAAAGCACTCCTATCAGTGGGTATTGAGAGAAGTCAGTGTCAAGAGTACCAAATTGAGTATGTAGCACATGTCGAAGTTGTAAGTATCTATAAAAGGTAGATTGGGGCAATTATATTTCCTTTGAAATCCCTCAAAATTAGCCAATACATTTCCATCATAGATGTTATCCAGAGAAACCATTTCCCTACACTCCCAGAATCCAGAGTCCACAAATTGCTATAAATGGGGGAACATTGGATTGTGCCAGAGTAGTAGCGTCTCATTAGTACCCTGAAAATTTGTAATTTTCTTGTGTCTCTCTCCACACCGTACGGGCCAGTGTCAATATTGGTATATGCCTTTCCCCCAGTGCGGCCATAGGTGCTCCCAGTGCTATCAACAGATGCTTGATATGACTCGACCACTGCCGGAGTAGCCGGTCCTAAACAGTCTGTCTAATGTCGTAGCTGCCCAGCCAAATAATAATAATATTAGTAAGGCAATGCCATGCCAGCATCAGCCTTAGGGCCGATCTCGGTCGGCATCCTCAGATACATCAGAACCAGGCCTAAGCAGTAGCTGGACTCGGCTCCGCATCTGAGTTGTCCCCAGCAGATGGCGGGGGTGCTTTCTAGCCCCCGTGTTCCCACGCGCTGCTTCCACCTTGGTGATAAAGCATCATTGCAAGCTCAGGTGTTTTAGGGGAAAAAGCGTCTGCTTCTGACACCATGCTAACCCACGTGCCTGACACAGGGACTTCAAGGCAAGGCACAGTAATCCACCCTCCTAGCTGCAGCAGAGACGAGGGGTTCCCACCCGGAGGATTCACCACCCTGGAACAGAGTACGGTTGCCGTCCGCCACTTGGTAGAGCTGCTTCCTTGTCAGCTATGCAGTCTGACCCTTCAGCAGCGTGTGTCTGTCATTCTGCGACGTTTAAATTCTGTCTTATAGATGGCAAAATAGATGGCCGCCGAATATCCACTAGAGGCCAAACAACACCGCGGGCCACAAGAACATGGCCGCCGAGCGACAGCTAAAAGCCCATACAGTGTGGCTACAAAAATATGGTCACCAACCGTAGTAGAGCATGGATCTCAGGAAAAACAGGCCGCCGTGCGGCCGATAGAGATCAACCAACGCCACGGTTCCCAAGCACCTGGCCACTGGGCGTAATAGAGCATGGGGCCCAGGACAGAGGCCGCCGAGCGGCCGCTAGAGGCTGACATAGCGCGGCCACAAAAACATGGCCCCGCATCAGCAAAATATCACAAGAAAAAAGGCTGCCAGCCTGACGCAGGGACTCACAACAGAAAGTAAACACAGCAGGATCACCAAAAACATGGCTGCCGAGCGGAAGCTAGAGGCCAAATACAGCACAGCCACAAGAACATGGCCGTCAGTGCATATAGACAATACAGCATGGATCAAAGCAAAAATGGTCACCGACAGCATCCAGGTAAGCCGACAGCATCCAGGTAAGCAAATCTCTTTTAAGCAGCTTATAACAATGCTTTAGTGGACGTACATGTACAGTTCCCCACAGGTGAAGCCCTCCCCAGGTGAACCCCCGCCCCAGCAGCTAGCTCAGAGAGCCTAGGGAGGAGGGAGGGAAGGGAGGGGAGGAGGGAAGCTAGAACCCCCTACTCACCTCTCCAGGAATGACCAGCTCTGTCTTCCTGCCGAAGCAGGGGATTAATACTTACCCTTCCTGTAGGATTATGCTGGAAGCATCCCAGACAGACCATCTTCCGCATGGTGATGGAGATGACTGTCGGCCAGGCTACTGCGACTCGGCCGTATAGACCGGTCCGATGCAAGCCCTGGAGCGTATAGCTCACCGGCCACCCGTAGAGTGACGAGCATGTCGATGGCCGAAACTGGGGAGACTACAAGGATCTGGGATCCAGCCTGTCACCCAGTCGGCAGTTGATCGAAGATCACAGGAACAAAAATAAAACTAAAATAATAAAATTTCAATCTGGAATCAAAAAACCTCCAGGCCTATGGGCCCGAAGAGAGCCATGTTTTCTCCTTAGCTAGGCAGAAAAAAACTGATCTGCTTGGTGCAGGCTGAGGGGATATAGTCAGTAGGACCGCCCCCTGGGCGGGGCTGTTAAGCTTTGAAGTTGTTAACACTTTCTGCCTAGTCACTCCTAAAGGAAGAAGGCTAATACCCACTTTGTCAAGATTAAGGCTGTGTCCGTCCATGAACGAAAGAGAAAAAGTAATTTAAAACTACTCCCGCTATTAATGAATTGTCGGTCCCGGCAATACAGATAAAAGTCATTGAAAAAAATGGCAGGGGTTCCCCTTAATATTCATACCAGACCCAAAGGACCTGTCATTCTTTTCTCTGTATTGCCGGGAACCGACAATTCATAAATAGCCGCTAGTAGTTTTAAATTACTGTATTTATTGGCGTATAACACTCACTTTTTCACCTTCGGTTGCAAATAGTGTGTGCGTGTTATACGCCGATACTACAATTTGGGCTGCCTCGGAGAGAACAGGGAGGGGGGCGGGACGAGCGCTGTCAGATTACATACAGCGGGAATCTTCTGTTTACTCAGCGGTAATAGTAATAGTGAGTCCTGTCTCCTGGGCCGGCATTGGACCAATCTGTCTATCATAGAAGCCGGTCCAGGAGGTGGGACTTTGTATTAAAGAGGCTGCCGAGTAAACAGGAGATTCTCGCTGTATGTAATCTGATGGCGCTCATCCCGCCCCCTCTCTGAGATGGGCATTGATCAGGCTGCATTCATGGCAATGGGGAGGCTGCAGATGGGCATTGATCAAGCTGCATTAATGGGCAATTATGAAGCTGCAGATGGGCATTGATCAAGCTGCATTGATGGAAAATTTTGAGGCTGCAGATGGGCATTGATCAGGCTGCATTGATGGGCATTGACCCTTATTCTGCTTCAAAGTTCTTTATTTAAAATTTAAGTTTTTTTCCTTAAACTTCCCTCTTAAAATGAAGGTGCGTGTTATACGCCTGTGCGTGTTATATGCCGATAAATACTGTACTTTTTTCCTTCAGAAATGACACTTTGTGCAGGGACAATTCTAAGCAAGGGAAACATGCGCTACTTTACATGCATACTTTAGACACCCCCAGGTACAAAATTTAAAGGAGTATTTCACTTTTATTGTTTCACTTTAAGCATTATTAAAATCACTGCTCCCAAAAAAAGTCAGTTTTTAAAACTTTTTTTTTGCATTGATACATGTCCTCTGGGGCAGGACCCAGGTCCCCAAACACTTTTTAGGACAATAACTTGAAAATGAACCTTTAAAATTAGCACTTTAGAATTCTCCCATAGACTTTTACAGGTTGTTCCGCGGCTTTTCGAATTTGCCGCGAACACCCCAAATTGCTCGCTGTTCGTCGAACTGGCGAACAGCCAATGTTCGAGTCGAACTCATGTTTGACTCGAACTCGAAGCTCATCCCTAGCCAGGATCTTGGTCAGAATTTTAACATCCATATTAATGAGAGAGATAGGTCTATTAATCACATTTGAGCGGATCTTTCTGTGGTTTGAGTATCAAAATAATTAAAGCCTCTCTCATAAAAAGAGGGAGCACTCCATATTTCAGGGCCTCATTATATGTATTGAGTAAGATGGGACTCAAGAGGTGTCGAAATTGTGCATACCATTCAGCTGGAAAGCCATCCAAGCCCAGCGTCTTATGAATCGGGAGCTGCGAAATTGCCAGGGAGAGCTCCTCAACAGAGAAAGGTTTGTCCAATTCAGTCCGGTCTTGGTCAGAAAGTCGGGGAAGCACTGTCTGGGTCAAGTAGTCGTCCAGTTGGACATCAGAGTAGTGGGCCCTAGTAGTGTATAAATCATGATAGAAGGTGAGCAAGGTGTCTGTTATCTCCTGAGGGACATCGCTAACCCTATCTTGAGAAGTTAGAATCCTAGGAATAGAGACGGGAGTACGGTCTGGCCTAGTTAGATATGCAAGTAGGCGACCTGCCTTATTGCCGTGCTCGAACGACTTCTGAGTTACAAAGAGCAAACGTTTTTTAGTAAGGTCCAAGAGGTGAGCTCATATTGTCTACGACTATGTAGCCATGAGGTCCGGGTAGCCGGATCAGGATTCACAGCATATGCTGCTTCTGCAGCTACCATCTTATTTTCTAGATCCTCATTGCACTACTGGGTTTTCTTGCGCAAAATTCCAGTAATGGACATGAAGGTGCCTTGTAGCATGGCCTTAGAAGCCTCCCAGGCAGTTGAAGACCCAACAGTGCCCTGATTTGTATGCCAATAATCTGCCATGTTCTTCCTGCAGTCATTCTGTACTATCTCATCCTCCAACCAATGGGAGTTCAGCCGCCAGACAAAAGTGCTTGAGCTTGGCAGGAGGAGGAGATTTACAAAAAGGGGGGCATGATCAGACACCCCTCGGGCAAGGTAGGAGGCCGCCTGCACAATAGGGAGTACTTTAACCTTAGAGAATGCCATATCTACAGTATATGTGACATAGTGTGGAAGGAGTCAGAGTGGCAAGAAAAATGAGGCTCCTATGGGTGCTTCCACCACCACAGCTCAGTAAGACCATACACCTTGGTCCAGTCAATAAATGAGGGGTAGGGTCTACCCCCACCCCCCAAGCGGGCCATGGCAGGATCAAGAACAGCATTAAAGTCCCCAATTTAGAGCAGGGGGCCTGGGATTCTAGACAGCAGCATCAGGGATAAATTGGAAAGTAGGTCTGAGGAAAATGGGGGAGGAACATATATGTTCACTAGTGTAAATACTACGGAGATCATTTGGATAGTAAGTATACTGAATCTTCCCTCTGGGTCCATCTTAATCCACAGGATTTCAGCTGGGAGGGATTTTGCTAGTAGGATAAAAACCCCACAGGAGTAGATGGTATGTGTAGCGTGGTACTGTGTAGCCAGCCAAGGGCGTTTAAGGGACCGCAGTTTAGCATTGGTGAGTGAGTGTCTTTAAGGCAGACAATATGTGGCTTATATTTTTTAAGAAAGGAGAATACCAAGGACCACTTAAGAGGTGAGTTCAAACCCCTGACATTCAAAGAGATCAGTTTAAGCAAATTAGCCATATTCAGTCATATACAGCATAACAACATAGGGAGGATCATGGGGAGATGCAATACAACAAATAAAACATTGCATGAGAGAGAAACCGGAATAAATGCACTGTACCAACAGAAATGAATCTCCAGCCAGCCAGTCCCAACAACTAAAACGTGAGAGGGGCCAAAAAAGAAAAAGAAAAAAAAAACTGAAATCCCCTTTCCCCCCCCCTACCCTGCTCAACCATCCCAAACATAGTGAGCTTTGGTTCCCTAAACAAGAAAACAAAAACCTGTGGCCTGGCCACCTACTGGAGTGGGGGAGGTAGTGTGTCCAGAGAGGCTCTCTGTAAGGGTGAAGGTTCCATCGGGCAGGATAAAACAGTAATCTGTAAAAAAAGACACAAACAGTGGTAGTCATATAGGGCTAGGCAGGGGTTACCCGCGTATTAGGATAGGTGTTATAGCCTACAATGGCATCTGACAGTTCCGTCACAGAGGTAACATATACAGTCAGGTCCATAAATATTGGGACATCTGCACAATTCTAATCTTTTTGGCTCTATACACCACCACAATAGATTTGAAATGAAATGAACAAGATGTGCTTTAACTGCAGACTTTCAGCTTTAATTTGAGGGTATTTACATCCAAATCAGGTGAACAGTGTAGGAATTACAACAGTTTGTATATGTGCCTACCACTTTTTAAGGGACCAAAAGTAATGGGACAATTGGCTGCTCAGCTGTTCCATGGCCAGGTGTGTGTTATTCCCTCATTATCCCATTTACAAGGAACAGATAAAAGGTCCAGAGTTCATTTCAAGTGTGCTATTTGCATTTGGAATCTGTTGCTGTCAACTCTCAATATGAGATCCAAAGAGCTGCTCATGATCCAAAGCATACCACCTCATCAGTGAAGCATGGTGGTGGTAGTGTCATGGCGTAGGCATGTATGGCTGCCAATGGAACTGGTTCTCTTGTATTTATTGATGATGTGACTGCTGACAAAAGCAGCAGGATGAATTCTGAAGTGTTTCGGGCAATATCTGCTCATAGTCAGCCAAATGCTTCAGAACTCATTGGACGGCGCTTCACAGTGCAGAAGGACAATGACCTGAAGCATACTGCGAAAGCAACCGGAGAGTTTTTTAAGGGAAAGAAGTGGAATTTTATGCAATGGCCAAGTCGATCACCTGACCTGAATCCGATTGAGCATGAATTTCACTTGCTGAAGACAAAACTGAAGGGAAAATGCCCCAAGAACAAGCAGGAACTGAAGATAGTTGCAGTATAGGCCTGGCAGAGCATCACCAGGGATGAAACCCAGCATCTGGTGATGTCAATGCGTTCCACACTTCAGGCTGTAATTGACTGCAAAGGATTTGCAACCAAGTATGAAAAAGTGAAAGTTTGATTTATGATTGTTAATCTGTCCCATTACTTTTGGTCCATTAAAAAGTGGGAGGCACATATACAAACTGTTGTAATTCCTACACCGTTCACCTGATTTGGATGTAAATACCCTCAAATTAAAGCTGAAAGTCTTCAGTTAAACCACATCTTGTTCATTTCATTTCAAATCCATTGTGGTGGTGTATAGAGCCAAAAAGATTAGAATTGTGTTGATGTCCCAATATTTATGGACCTCACTGCAGCAACAAAGAAGGAAAGAAGGAGTGGGTGCAGTCCTCAGGTCATCTGTAGCAATGGAGTGAGGGACGCAAAAGGAAGGATAGGATGACCCACAGGTGCTCAAGCTTGCTTCAGGAGAGATGAGTAGTGAGGCAGAGAGGAAGCAAAACTACTGAGTACAGCATCAGTTGCGGCGTTGTCTAGGTTGTTTCCCAAAACGAGCATCTATCTAGGCCATAGCATCCTTTGGACAAGTGCAGAAGTGAGCTTTACCCTTATGGATGATCCGCAGCTTAGCAGGGAAGAGCATCGCATATGGCAGGCCCTCAGCGCAAAGGCGCTCTTTCACCCCAGCAAAGCATATGCGCTGGCGTTGAACTTCAGCCGAGAAATCCAGATATATGGAGATATTATTACCATTAAACTTGAGTGGGCCCTTTTTTCTAGCAAGGCGCAGGATGGTGACTTTGTCTTGAAAGTTGAAGATTTTTGCAATCAGGGATCTTGGGGGGCACCGGAGGGAGGAGGACGTGGGGGGGTAGTGTGTGATGTGCACGCTCAATCACAAAGGCATGGGACCAACACCACCATCCCAAAAACATCTCGCAGCCAGGAGTGAAGAAACCTTTCAGGGTGGGCCCCCTATGAACGCTCAGGGAACCCCACAAAGCGGAGATTGTTCCTGCAAGAGCGGTTCTCTTAATCCACCATTTTGGCTCTGAGGGACACCAGCTCACCAGTAGCCGTACGCACAGTGGCAGCTAAGGGGTGTACTGTGTCCTCCAGGAGGGAGCTGATACGTCCAGTCCCATCCCCCCCGTTCGCTCCCTTAAGTTTTGCACATCTTGCTTCAATAGGGAAAAATCAATATGGATGCTTTCCATCTGAACTGTAAGGGAGACTTTGCAGTCTTTTATAGCTAGCATGATTTCAGCCAGAGTATGCTCCTCTGAGGAATGGCCTGGAGAATTACAGTCTCCTGAGCATGTAGGGGAGTCTCATAAAGTTAGCTCAGCCTGAGTGTGAAACACAGCAGGCAGAGAGTCACTCACCCCCGATGTGGAGAAGTGTGCTGAGATAGAAGAGGGCTTGCAGCATGGCTTCAGGTTTGGCTGAGGGATCAGCACCATCTTGCCTGAGATACCTTGCCAGTTGTTCCGCCGCTGACTGGGGCGCGGGTGGCCCATATTTATTCACCATCATGCCTGCCTCGGGGATCCCGCCATCTTTAGGAAGGAATCATTGCCTTTTGGGAAAGGATCACAGAATGCCTGCGTGATGTCTGTGTAGAGCCAGAGCTACAGATCTAAGCAGCATAAACTCAGACTGCAAGCCACACCCCACGCATCTCTTTAACCATGTGATTGGCTGTGTCCAATCACAGCCGGTCACATGTAAACACTGAAATGCCAGTAATCGCCTCTCATCGCCTCACACTGACAGTGTGTGTGGCAAGGAGAGACGATCAGTGGCATCTCCACAGGGGACATTCAGACATGTAATCAGGGCACTAATCATCAGTGCCCTTATTACAATACAGCGCCACCAGTGCCAGCAATCATGCCCACCAGTGCCAGCAATCAGTGCCCACCAGTGTCCATTAGTGATGCCAGTCAGTGCTGCCCATCATTGCCATCCATCAATGCCCATCAGTGCCCAGTGTGACCTATCCATGCCACTTATCAGTGTCAATCAGTGCCATCCATCAATGCCCATCAGTGCGATCTATCCATTCCACCTATCAGTGCCCACCAGTGCCGCCTATCAGTGCCCACCAGTGCCACCTCAGTGCCCATCAGTGCCACCTCAGTGCCCACCAGTGAAGGAGAAAAATTACTTATTTACAAAAATTACTGACAGAAACTATGTTTTGTTTTTGTTTTTTGTTAAAAAACAAAAACCCTGCAGTGATTAAATACCACCAAAAGAAATCTCTATTTGTGTGAAGAAAATTCTAAAAATTTCACATAGTTACAGTGTAGCATGACCACAAAATTGTCATTCAACGTGTGACAGCGCTAAAAAGCTGAAAATTGGCCTGGGCAGGAAGGGGGTGAAAGTGCCCTGTAGGCAAGTGGTTAAATTTAATTTATACATTTTTGGGACTGCTCTGCTTTTAGATTAGGTATTTGTTTCTCTCCATTTTCATGTTGCAAAAAGTGTTAATTATTTTGCTGATATTTGGCCACTCTGCTGAAGCTCTGGGTTCCTTCCAGAAGTGATACATGATAAACGACAGTTCTCCCTTAGTATCTAGCATTCCCGATAGCCAGTATTGTATCTCTGTTTAACCAGTTCCGGACCAGCCGCCACAGTTATACTGTGACAGGTTGGCTCGGGCTGGGTGAAGCGTCGTAGCTATATGTCGGGCGCACGGCCACAACAATCGGATTCACTTCAGAACCGTCAGTCTCCAGGCCAATGATTTCTGGCCTGGACCTGGTGATCGGTTCTGGCAAATTAAATCCTTCCCCTGCCTGTAAGTGTAAACACAGGCAGGGGAAGTGATCTCATCTCCCCTCGTGGAACTCTTTTCTGTTCCAGAGAGAGGAGAGGAGACATTTCACAGTAAATTGCACAAACACTACACTAACACCAGTACACATAGGTACACTTGTCACCCTCCAATAACCTCCCAATCGCCCCCCCCCCCCAAGTTAACCCCTTCACCCAGTCCAGTGTTCATATTTTGTCTTTGATCGCTGTACTGGTGTCATTTGTGACAGTAATCAGTGTTAGGGTACTTAGTAGTAGTAGCCCCAGATCCCCCCTAATAAAGGTTTAACCCCTTGATCAGCCCCCAGTTAACCATTTTAACCCCCTGTCACCAGTGATCACTGTATCCTTTGAAAAAGTGACGTGGACAGTCACGATACGCATGAGGATAGGACAGAGAGCCGTGGTGACATCACTTCCGGGTGCGGCCGAACCCGGAATTCTTTTATGCAGATACACTGTCGTTTTATGCTGAAATCATTCTCCTAAAATGTGAGTGTTTTACCTTATTAATGTAGCGGCCTCACCCCTCTCTCCCCTTCTCATTCTCGGCTTGTCTTTCTTCGTCTAGGGGTATTAGTGCTGGGGAGAGGGATGAGATACACCACGGCCCATGTCCTCCATAGCTGAGAGGTGAAGGCCAGAACAATTGGGCCTTGTGTAGGTGTCCTAGAGTAAGGTGACCAGATTTTTAAAATGAAATCCGGGGACATATTTTTTTTTATACTAGTAATGGCGGCAATCAGCGACTCTGCCCGTCGCCTCCGCCGCCCGCCTCACGGCCTCTCAAGTCTCACTTTCCGGGCCCTGGCTACTACTGGGTGGGGAGCGGAGGAAGATCACTCCACCAGGGAAGGCAAGGAGATAAGCAGGCAGGCAGCTGGCCGGGACTTAAGCCCATGCAGAAGAACATGAAGAAATATTCCCTCCGCTCCGACCAGCACATGGTCATCAGAAAGGGGCACAGATAATGGAAACAATAGACCCCACCCTAAGCTAGTAGGAGTGGGGGTGTGTATTTCAGATTTTTTTTTATTAATTCTGCAATGACTGTCTTTGAAATCGCACCAGCCCCTGTTGAAATCCAATCCGGGGACAGACTTGGTCCGGGGACAGTGTCCTCAATCCGCGGACTGTCCCCTGAAACTGGGGATGTCTGGTCACCCTATCCTAGAGTCAAGTCCTGTACTTCGTACCTGACTCCTTTGCTCCTAGTAACCAGAGTTCCACACAGTGAAAAGGTCCAACACAGTTTTATTCTTCTTGGCGTACAAACATACAGTTTATTTTCCTTAGTAGTAATGGGGGTAGATCGAGGCACAATCCTTTCCCTTCTGTTGCTAACCACTGTGGTATCACCAGTGGTAAATAGTCACTGCCACTGACTATGTGAGGTAGAAAGTGAATTACCTTCGCTAGCACGGCCCCTGTCAGGGGAAGGAAATCCGTCCAAGGGAGAAACCAGAGGCCTCTCTGTCACCAGCAATGCTGCGCCGGACTCTTCACAGAAGTTCTGCACACCAGTCCTCACGCACTCAGACACGGGCACCCAAGGAGTTAGGGCCCCCTCGGATTCCTCCACCCTCGCGGAACTCAGACGAAGGTACTGAGCCCCAGGCATCCGCCATAGTACCTCACCCCAGGCTAAAGGTGCCTGAGATGGACTCCATCTCCGCTCCGGCCAGGTCAAGGGCACCTAGGCCTGGAACACCGGAATGCCAGCACCCAAGCTGAAGGTGCCTGGGTGCAGCCGAGTCCTCCGACTCCTCACACGCGACCAACCCCGGAACTCTGGCGCCTGCCCCCTTTTATCCCCTCTCCCTTTTGCGTCACAGCAGGTTCCCCGCCCCGCTGTACCAGCGCCAGGGGAGGACAAAAAGGCACAGTCTTGCGGTGTGGGTTCAGCTCCGGCCCAGGGCGACAATGCCACCTGTAGGCCGCAGGGAACCTCACACCACCAGAGTCCTCCAAGAACCATAAAGAGGACCTTGAATTCCCTAACGATCAGTGCATCTGGGTTACACTACCACCCAGATGCTCCCCCCTAAATTCAAGTACCCGCTACACACTCCCCCTGGTGATTTGACACTGGTCCCCAGTGTCTGGTGCAAACCCATGTCTCCAAAAGAGTGGTAACATAAGTTCAACCCAGAGACAAATATTCAAACTCAACAATTTTGACCAGGAATTGTGCCAGGACCTAGAACAGGAAAGGGAAACAGGAATATAAAACCACAAACTTTGGAATAAAATACTTAAACATTTTACACATTTACATCTTTCCCTTCCCTTGACTACCTAAGGACCACCCCATTCTCAGCAGCCTTGATAGTCGAGTCTGCTGCAGAGGGAAAGAAAAAAAAATACATCCTAACAATATATGTGTGTCTGCTTGGAACGAATGGGTCTATCCGGAAAGAAACCCATTCACTCCAATAAGTGCTGCATAATGTAAAAAAAAAAACAATCGTTGCGCAACACTGCCACCTGGTGACAATGCTGCGGTCAAGACACTTATCACTTCCAGATTAACTTTTCTCTCTTGATCGTTTCTCTGTGACCCTACACTGACTAAAAAAAAACCAAAGTCACTCTTTTCTCTGAAGTGCAAGGAGAAGGAGGGAGAATAAAACAATAACAGCTCCCATTTTCCAAAGAGTAGAACACCCAAATGCAAAAAAAAAACGAGGGCACAGTCCTTCTGTTCCGGCAAAGGCACTCCGGAAAGTTCAGCAATGAACAGCAAGAAAGAACACACAGGAGTCTTTTTCTCCTAAAGGTAAAACTTCGGATGCGGCAGGTACACAGGCTTCAAACGATTGTCAAAAACCTCCACATTGTAATCAACACTTCCTCCTTTCTTGCGGCAAATCACCAATCTGTCCGCATGAATATGCCTTCCCAGCATCCACTTAGCTTTACAGTCCTGGAACTTCTTGGTGACCGTTGGTGAACAAGAAAGGTATCGCCGTGCTTGCAGTACTTTAAGTTTGTCCCACACAAAGGTATCGTACCATCTTTGGCGAAAAACTTCCACCTCATAAAGCAATTCTCGAGGCAGGTACGGGTACTCCCACCCATACTCTTGGGCAACCTTCTGGCCAAAGAGACGCTGCAGCCTTGACAGAGGTGGCATGGTGGCCCGGTCTCCTTCTCCAGGCGGAACAATTGCTTCCGGATGGCGAGGTGTGCTCACCACCTCAGTAGATTTGGGCATAGGGGCCTGCAGTGACTTGCGTTGCACTCCTGCAACAGGAGCAGGTGAAATAGACGTTGAATCCAGAAGAGGAATTTTAGACAGGGGACCAGATTCTTCCCTAGGCGCCGAGGCCTCCACCCGGGGTGTACTATCCCCAGTAGACATAGGTGGGTCCCTTGTGACACGGGACGAGGGCAGCTTCATCTTGTCCCATCCCTTTCTGTGGAAGATTTTGTCTATCTCCCCATCATCGCCATTGTCAGACAATGAGTCCAAGTCAGAGGTGTCATAGTACTCAGCGGGCAGATAATTCCCAGTCACGGAACTATCCCCCTTGACGGCCTCTACCGACTGTGGACTTCCGCCACTTTTAACCACACAGACAGTCCCAACCCCTGGCTCACCTGGGCCTTCAGAAGAACAGGGATGTCCAGGGCTCTTTCCTCCGGATCCATCCAGGCCAGGCAAGCAGCGGGGCGAAGCTCTTCCACGACCACACAAGGCCATCACTAGGCCGACTTTCCTCTTCGGCGGTCGGAGCAGGGAGCTGCTGTTTTTATCTCCGCTTGGGCAGTTACTTTGCCCGGATCAGTGTGCACGGGAAACGCATAGGCATCGATCTCTCCCTCCGGAGTGGCAGTCCCTGTGAGGTAGTTGAGGTGGAAAGCGCAAGGCTTTTCTGTGGATGGCTCCACCTCGAAGAGAAACTCCTTGCAGACCTCACATCGCCCGAACGGCTTTAGCTGGACCACCAATCCCGAACAGCCGGGACAGATCACACCAAGGGCCTCGATGTCTCTGCAGGTGTACAGAGCCAATCGCCCCCGGGGCCTTAGTCTTATTCCCGTATCCATAATCGGAGCAGCCAGAGAAGTCATGTCTGTGAAGGAAGAAGCTGAAATCCACGGATTGTTTTAAGTCATCTTCCCGGTTCGCTGCTCCATTGCGCACTGACCCACCCACGCCGGAATCTCCACGTGCGTACGTCCACATGGCCAGACTCCTCCCACACTCTGCACTTGTTCGCGGGCTTTCTCTTCTCCCCGCCCACGAACTACGCAGCTATGGTTTGCCTCGTGGTGCGTTGGCCAATATGGCCGACCTACTCGGAACTCCTCCGGGCAGCAAAGTTCAAGTTCAGACACCATACAAATCCCGAACGAGCCCCCACGTGTAGGGGCCTCACCCCTCTCTCCCCTTCTCATTCTCGGCTTGTCTTTCTTCGTCTAGGGGTATTAGTGCTGGGGAGAGGGATGAGATACACCACGGCCCATGTCCTCCATAGCTGAGAGGTGAAGGCCAGAACAATCGGGCCTTGTGTAGGTGTCCTAGAGTCAAGTCCTGTACTTCGTCCCTGACTCCTTTGCTCCTAGTAACCAGAGTTCCACACAGTGAATAGTTCCAACACAGTTTTATTCTTCTTGGCGTACAAACATACAGTTTATTTTCCTTAGTAGTAATGGGGGTAGATCGAGGCACAATCCTTTCCCTTCTGTTGCTAACCACTGTGGTATCACCAGTGGTAAATAGTCACTGCCACTGACTATGTGAGGTAGAAAGTGAATTACCTTCGCTAGCACAGCCCCTGTCAGGGGAAGGAAATCCGTCCAAGGGAGAAACCAGAGGCCTCTCTGTCACCAGCAATGCTGTGCTGGACTCTTCACAGAAGTTCCGCACACCAGTCCTCACAAACTCAAACACGGGCACCCGAGGAGTTAGGGCCCCCTCGGATTCCTCCACCCTCGCGGAACTCAGTCGAAGGTACTGAGCCCCAGGCATCCGCCATAGTACCTCACCCCAGGCTAAAGGTGCCTGAGATGGACTCCATCTCCGCTCCGGCCAGGTCAAGGGCACCTAGGCCTGGAACACCGGAATGCCAGCACCCAAGCACTCCTCACACGCGACCAACACCGGAACTCTGGCGCCTGCCCCCTTTTATCCCCTCTCCCTTTTGCGTCACAGCAGGTTCCCCGCCCCGCTGTACCAGCGCTAGGGGAGGACAAAAAGGCACAGTCTTGCGGTGTGGGTTCAGCTCCGGCCCAGGGCGACAATGCCACCTGTAGGCCGCAGGGAACCTCACACCACCAGAGTCCTCCAAGAACCATAAAGGGGACCTTGAATTCCCGATCAATGCATCTGGGTTACACTACCACCCAGATGCTCCCCCTAAATTCAAGTACCCGCTACATTAATAACAGTTGTTTTTGGAAAATACTACACTATGGAGTGCCTTCCATGCTTTGTTTGAGCATTGGAACCAGGAGGTGGGACTGCAAGGAAAAGAGAGCAGGGACCGCCTTAAAGGGATATTACAGAAAGGCTTATTTTAAGTCTACTAAGGTGAGAGGCTGGGGGAAATGTTTGGCACCAGCACTGGATAAAGCACTTTGCACATTGGAAACAATTATGTACAATCCAGCGCTCAAATGGGGTCAGTAATGATGAAATGTAACTTGATGTTCAAATAAAAATTATTTATTGAAATGCATGCTGAAAATTAATGAATGTGCTTGATCGAATAAAATCAATAAATGCAAAGTTCAATGACCTTCAAATAAGGATCAGACAAAAATCTTGATCAGTGGTGAAGCATAAAAAAACGCATATAAACCAATGCCGCCAAGCAAAGGGTTAAGATGTGCAAGTGTGCTAAAAGAATCTGGTTATTATAAAGGATGTCCAATTAAATTGGATGGGCTTGATGTTGTTCAAAGTTACTGGATGTAACTTACAATATTCTTACCGTCAGTGGAGATATAAAAGTGTATCTATGGATACAGTCTGTCACAGCCAATGGCTGAATGGCAATGCAAAAAGCCGTGGAGACCGAGGAGACCAAGGGGAGATGTGACATACCATGCAGGTTCCTGTATCGCGTTCAGACCAGCTGTTCAGGCGGGCAGGAAGATGAGGTGATCAACGGCTCTGTGCGGCTGTGTGGATGTTGCGCTCTCCAACTGGCGGCCGGAAAAGAAACCCAAACGGGGAAGAGGGACAGAAAGGACGTGCCCACTTGGCTGGCGGGATGGTGAGCTTCTGTAGTGTCGGAGAGTCCTCACACTAACATGTTTCGCGCGCATGCGCTTTGTCAAAGGTGAGGAGGACCCCGCCAATGGGCGGTATTAGTAGAGGTTGGGAACAAGAACAAAGGGGAGTGAATCACCGCTCTTGCCGTCTTAACCCTTTGTATACATCCAACTCTACGCTTGTTCAGGAACATAACATAATACATTATAGCATTGGATCAACAGTATCTTGATGATAAAGACTGCATATGGGATAATAGTAATTATTATATATTAAAAAAAAGGTTGTAATGAAAAAATATATAATCATAAAATAAAGATAATAATAGAAAAAATAAAAAAATAAAAAATAAAAATAAAAAAAGGATAATAAAAATAAAAATGAAAATGAAAATAAAACTAAAATAAAAATCAAAAATACGAGTAAAGAATAAAAAAAAAAAATAATAATAATGAAAATATTAAATAATGAATATATATATATATATATATATATATATATATATATATATATATATAAAAAAAAAATAGAAATAATAGTAATGAAAATAAAAATAATAATAAAAATAAAAATAAAAAATAATAATAAAATTGTAAATAAAAATAAAAATAGAAATAGAAATGAATACAAAAAATGATAATGGTAATGGATATAAAAATAATGAGTGTAAAATACATGCACATGGGTTTGTCAACAATTCCATACATTCTGAACAATAAAGGACTACCTGTGGTGGACTAACACAACCCCAAATGTCCCCAAAAATTACCAAAAGATGCCAAGTATATATATGCTGTATAGTATATTGAGGGGCGGATGGCTGTAATGAGGAGATTGCATTAATGCATGGACCACGTAGACATACCCGTATGAAATGGGGGATAGGGATAGCCAAATTTATAAATTAAAAATTTGTACTAAAAAGTTATTACCTGGAACCTGGGGTATGAACAATTAAATTGAATTAGTTATCTTTATCGAATTATGCTAAGAACATCAATTTCCTCATTTAGGCCTTCAGGTGTGAGGGAGCCTAATAAGTATATCCAAAAGGTCTCCCTTCGACATAGGAGGGCGAACCTTTCGTTGTCCGTCAAGGTGCCCTTTGGGATGGCTTCGATCGCAAACACCTGTATTTGTCCAAAGTCTCTATTGTGCATTTGACGAAAATGTCGTGGAACACTGTGTTTGACACAACCTTTCTTTGTTAGTCTCCGATGTTCACCTATTCTAGTGCGTAAAGTCCGTATGGTACGCCCCACATATAGAAGCCCACAGGAGCAGCGTAAGACATAAACTACAAACTCAGTGGAGCAAGTGATGAATTGTTTGATCTTGAACACTTTTCCTTTGTTGTTGCTTATCTCTGAGCATCCGTTGGGGACAGACTGGCACGTAAGGCAACCTCTTTTACGACACTGAAAAATTCCAGTCCTATTGTCAAAATAGGTTCTAATGTCTAATGGAGGTCTCCTATTGAAATTGGTAAGTTTACTAGGAGCAATAATGTTCTTTACTGTGCGTGAGCGTCTAAACGTGACCTGTGGTTTGGGAGGGAGAATGGGGGCCAAGATATGATCGAGTTTCAGGATGTTGTAATGTTTGTATATTATATCCGAAATCACTTTATAATTAGTATTGAATGTTGACACAAATCTAGCTGTATTTGCCTTGTCCACAGATTTTTTGTTTTTATTTATATTATTGTCTTTAGCTGGATGTGTTTGATTCGACGAAAAGGCGAGTGCGACTAGATCTTTAGGATATCCTTTTTCTTCAAATTTGTTTTCCATATTCAAACCTTGTGTCACATAGTCCTCTGTTTTTGTACAATTCCTTCGTAACCTAAGGAATTGGCCCTTCGGAATGTTGTTTTTCCAAGTTGGAGGATGGCAACTATTGTAGTGAAGGTACGAGTTCCCTGAGGTAGGTTTAATGTGATTGTTAGTGATGATGGTATAATTATCATGGGATAAGACTAGATCGAGAAATACCAATTGGGTCTCATCTATCTCATGTGTGAAGGAGAGTCCCAACTGATTTTCATTACAATGGGCAACGAATGCAGTGAAGAGGGTGGGACCCCCACTCCAGATCAACAACACGTCGTCAATATAACGACCATAGAACACAATGTATTGAATGAAAGGATTATCTGTCCATATTTTCAGTTCTTCCCAATAACCCATGGTCAGGTTCGCGTATCCAGGAGCAAAATTAGCTCCCATTGCCGTGCCTTTACGCTGTAGGTAGAATTGATCTAGGAAAGTAAAATAATTATGACGTAAACAAAAATCTATACTACCAAGCAGGAAGCTGGATTGTCTTAAATTCATATCACAGTTTTTGGATAGAAAATATTGTACTGCAGTAGTTCCCACCTCATGTGGTATCGACGTATATAAGGAGGTTACGTCTAATGATGCCCACATATAGTCATCCTGCCAGGAGTATTCTTTTAGGGTTTCAATAACGTGTCTCGAGTCCCTAATATACGAGGCTAGTTGGCATACCATGGGCTGTAGAAGGTGGTCTATATAGACCGACAGACCGCTCGTGAAGCTGTTTGTGCTTGCCACGATTGGTCTTCCTGGTGGGTCAACTAGGGACTTGTGCACCTTAGGAAGATGATAAAAGTAGGGGGTGCTGCATACCTTAGGGAGCAGAAAACATTTTTCTTTGGTATTTAATATCCCATCTCTATGTGCTGCATCTACTAAACTGGCCAATTCATGTTGATACTGTGGGAGTGGATCAGAAGGAAGTTTCGAATAGGTCTGTGTATCGGATAACAGTCGATGTGCCTCACAAAGATAATCCAATCTATTTTGTACTACCAGACTTCCACCTTTGTCAGCCTGTTTTACTACGATATCCTTGTTGGTGGTTAGATCTTTAAGGGCTTGTCGTTCAGCTATGCTTAGATTACAAGGTTTGCGACTCCGTGGAATGTCGCATAACTCAATAAAATCTTTATATACTGCTTGATAAAATGTTTCAATATGTGGGCCCTTAGAATTGGTTGGATTAAAAATCGATGGAGGTTTGAAGCTGGTATGTACAATCTCCGGATCTTGAAAAGGTCCCTGTGTCTGGCTTTCAATATTACCTTCTATCCACAGATCCTCTAAAATATGTAGAATGTCATTTTCGGTATTTGAACTTGTATCACTATCTGTGATTTCCAGTGATGTAATGTTGGATATGTTATTAAGGGAACCAAGTTTGGCATAATGTCGCTTTAGGGTAAGCAATCTGATGAATTTGTTTAGGTCCTTAAAGAGGCCAAACTTGTTGGGTCCCGTAAATGGAGAAAAACTCAAACCTTTTTTGAGTAGAATGGTTTCTGCTGTTGTTAATATATAGGTGGATAAATTTAATATTTTTATAGTACTGTCTGCTACAACAGATCGATTCTCTCTTTTTTGTTCGACATTTGGATTGTCGTCTTCCTCCTCTTCTACCTCGTCTAGTTTTCGTTTTGGTTGTGACACTCCCTTTGGAGATTGGTCTAAAAAATAATCATCAACTGGTGATGTATATGTGGAACCAGCTGCCGTGGGATTCGATATTACTAAAGTGCCGCTTAACGTAGGCCGAGCCCCCTCTTTTATATATTTCTCTAGGTCTATCGCTAGAGGGCTATATCTATTTGATATAGGTATCATGGGATCAATAAGTAAGAGATCCATCTCGACGGGCCTGGTGTTTTTTTTTTATAATAATTACTATTATCCCATATGCAGTCTTTATCATCAAGATACTGTTGATCCAATGCTATAATGTATTATGTTATGTTCCTGAACAAGCGTAGAGTTGGATGTATACAAAGGGTTAAGACGGCAAGAGCGGTGATTCACTCCCCTTTGTTCTTGTTCCCAACCTCTACTAATACCGCCCATTGGCGGGGTCCTCCTCACCTTTGACAAAGCGCATGCGCGCGAAACATGTTAGTGTGAGGACTCTCCGACACTACAGGAGCTCACCATCCCGCCAGCCAAGTGGGCACGTCCTTTCTGTCCCTCGTCCCCATGTGGGTTTCTTTTCCGGACGCCAGTTGGAGAGCGCAACATCCACACAGCCGCACAGAGCCGTTGATCACCTCATCTTCCTGCCCGCCTGAACAGCTGGTCTGAACGCGATACAGGATCCTGCATGGTATGTCACATCTCCCCTTGGTCTCCTCGGCTTTTTGCATTGCCATTCAGCCATTGGCTGTGACAGACTGTATCCATAGATACACTTTTATATCTCCACTGACGGTAAGGATATTGTAAGTTAGATCCAGTAACTTTGAACAACATCAAGCCCATCCAATTTATTTGGACATCCTTTATAATAACCAGATTCTTTTAGCACACTTGCACATCTTAACCCTTTGGTTGGCGGCATTGGTTTATATGTGTTTTTTTATGCTTCACCACTGATCAAGATTTTTGTCTGATCCTTATTTGAAGGTCATTGAACTTTGCATTTATTGATTTTATTCGATCAAGCACATTCATTAATTTTCAGCATGCATTTCAATAAATAATTTTTATTTGAACATCAAGTTACATTTCATCATTACTGACCCCATTTGAGCGCTGGATTGTACATAATTGTTTTGAGTTTGCCTTGTTCCGGAGGTTGCCAGCTGCACTGGTGGTCAGATTTTTAAGATTTACATTCATATGACATCACGTTCCATATATTGCTGCCGGTTTTAGCGCTACAAGACTCTTTTTGTTTTTGTTCTATGCACATTGGAAACCACTGCAATATAAAGACGTTTGCTTGCATTTGCGCTTTCTTTTGGATTTACATGCACATTGCTGTGGGGTGTGTTCCAGAGTTTTTCCAGCACAAAGGACTTTTTATTTTATTTATTTTTATTTTTATTTTATTTCAATTTTTTGCACTTGGGAATTGCCTATTTTGAACATAAGACTGTTTTGTATTTACATTTAAAAAATTTTATATATATTTTTTTTCCATTTATTTTACCTTTGATGGTTTATTTTTCATTGTGTATTATTATATCCTGCTTACACGGACATTTACACAAGAGTCAATTTTGCACTGGATTGTTGCACTTTCACTTATTTTTGCACTGCTTGCTTTATTTGCACTTTTATGAAGAGTCATTCATGGTTTGTTTATTTTAGGAAGTGTTTCTTGCCTTATTAATTTTAAGATGTGTATTTGAAGACTTCTGCACGTTTAATTACTTAGTTAGTTTTTTCTACTAATTTTAGTAAGCGCCCCTGTCACCCCTCGCTCTTTTTTATCAGTTAGGTTTTAGCGTCAGTTAGGGTCCGCGTTGCCCCAGGCAGCGTCAGATTAGTGCCAGTAGCACTCAGGGCTGGTGCAAGGATTTTTTACACCCTAGGCGAAACCTAGTTTTGCCGCCCCCATTGGCTCCACCCCTGACTTTACCCATGTGACAGGAGGCACTGCTAGACAGCAAGCATAGGCTTCCTCTAGTGTTGGTTTCAGTTCTGCGATGCGCCTCTAATTACACCACCGATTGGACGGAGCAGCTGCCTTGGACTGAGTTAGTTACATGCTGCAGCCTGCAGACGCGAAGGAAAACCAGTGTCCGGGCGCCCCTAGGCAGCAGTGCGGCTGCCTAGTTTGCCTAGTGTTAGCACTGGGCCTGGTAGCGCTAACACCCACAAACGCACCATACACCTCCCTCAGTAGTGTTTGAACGGATCAATATCTTTGATCTGATCAGATCTATACTAGCGTCCCCAATAGTTTAGGGTTCCCAAAAATGTCGCGTTAGGGGGATCAGCCCAGATACCAGCTAGCACCTGCGTTTAGCCCCTCCGCCCAGCCCAGCCAAAGTGCAGTATCAATCGATCACTGTCACTTACAAAACACTAAACACATTACTGCAGCATTCGCAGAGTCAGGCCGGATCCCTGCAAACGCTAACACTTTTTTTTGTAGCATTTGAAGCAGTCGCTGACAGTCAGGTGCTCTTTATTCCTGTGAGTTTCACTAGTTGTACCAGTTTAGAGGCCACAATGTCCAATTGAAGGTACTAATGAAGAGGCCTACACGTTTCTGAGCATGACAGATGAGAGTGATGAGGAAGTCACCCATCTGTCAGATTCAGGCTCAGAATATGAACCTGTAGACAGCAGCGGCACCCTGACAGATAGCTCTGATGACGGAGTAGCGGTCCCTGCCAAGGTCAAGCGTACCCGACCCCATTCTTCTGCTGTTGTTGAGGTGCAAGAACCACAGGGCTCTCGTATGGAGCAGAGAGCCATTACTAGTGCCGCTCATCCTTCTGGTGAACTGGCAATCACCAGCGGCCTAGTACATCCTGGTCATACATCCAGCACTGCAGTAACACTTGGTGACCTGGCAAGTCCCATAAGTGCAGTTCAAGCTGGTGAGGTGGCTAGCACAAGTAGAGTCCCACAGCCACCAAGAAGACAAAGACAGGCCCGTCGAGCCCATAGTGCCCTTCCTGCTGCATTTGCCAATCCAAATTAGGAGCCCACCACTTCTGCAGCACCCATACTTCCCCCATTCCCTGGTTAACCCAGAATTCAGGTGGAAACAGTTGATTTTACGTCACTTGATTTTTATTCGCTGTTTTTCATGGAAGATCTCTATAGATCGATTGTGGACCAAAGCAATTTGTATGCTGGTCAATTCATCGCCGCTAATCCCCAGTTAATCCTTGCCAGAGATTGGAAAACCATTACGGTTTCCAAATTTAAGACCTTCCTGTGCATAGTTAAAAAAAGGGAGTTGCGATCATATTGGTCCACTGACCCAATTCACCATATACCTGTGTTCTCTGCCTCCATGACCAGGACACAATACGAGCAGATCTTGCGGTTCATGCATTTCAATGACAATGAAATCTGTCGCCCTTGGGTTGACCCTCGATTTGATCGGCTCCACAAAATTTGGTCCCTCGTAAACCAGTTCAACCAACAGTTTGCAGCCTTGTTTACTCCCGATCAAGTTGTCTGCACTTATGAGTCTCTGATTAAGTTTTCTGCCCGATTGTCTATCAAACAGTATCTTCCCAGCAAGCGTGCCAGATATGGGGTCAAGATATACAGGTATAAGCTCTTCAACAGGGCAACAGGCTATACATATAGTTTTATGGTTCACGAGGGAAGAGATAGTCACGTGGAGCCCGAGAACTGAACAGATTTCATAGGAAGCGCTGGTAAGATTGTGTGGGACTTGTTGTCACCCTTATTCGGAAAGGGGAATCACTTGTACGTGGACAATTATTACACAAGCGTGCCACTTTTTAGTCACCTTTTTTGATTATGGAGTTGGCGCATGGGCTTCCCCCAATGCTCTTTTTTTGTTTATAACACAAAAAATAAAAACTGCAGAGGTGATCAAATACCACAAAAAAAAAGTTATATTTGTGGGAAAAAAGCACATAAATTTAGTTTGAGCACAACGTCGCACTACTCCGCAATTGTTAAACACTAAGGGGGGTTTAAATCAAGGGATTAAGTGTTCCCTAGGGATGTGTTTATAACTGTGGGGGGAGTGGACTGACTGGAAGAAGAGAGAGATCGTTGTACCTGATCACTAGGAACAGACGATCTCTCTCTACACCCCTGACAGAACGGGGATCTGTTTGTTTAAATTGACAGATCCCCGTTCTGCCTCTCTGTGGAGCGATCGCAGATGGCCAGTGGACATTGCGGCCGCCGGCCACGTGCATCTGCTCCAGCGCCATGCGCGCGCCCTCTGTTTCTATTACACAAACCGACGTACCGGTACGCAATTGGCGCAACAGAGCCGACCTGCCGCCGTATATCATGACGGCTGGCCGGCAAATGGTTAAAAGGATCTTTGTGGTACAGTTTTTTTGGGCATATTGATGTAGTATATTTAGGAATTTAAAGAAAAAAAAGCCCAAAGGGCTAACGTTGCGCTAATGATAATAGATGATAATAAGTGGAAGAACAATGTAACAAATAGTGAAAATAGACACCTACAAGCAGCTAGCATAAAAAGTCCTATACAAAAAAGACCAAATAACAAAAACAATAAAAATAAAATATGCAGCGCTAAATAGGTGAATAAAGGACCAGTTAACCTAATCTAGTCCAAACAATAAAAACCAAAGTGAATAAATGACCAAAAATCACAAATAAACACACCGTGAAGTGATACTAAAAAGATTACCAAACAAAGGTAAATAAAAAATAAAATAAAAATGATGCTGTAAATAATTAGTGAAATGAATACAATAACTAAAACATCATGAGCAAAAAGTCCCAGAACGGTAAAAGAATAAAAAAAGTGAGTGGCTAGAGAAGCTTCTTCCCAAGGGAGCTGTGCAGACTGGCAAACGTGACACCCAGGTGTGTGGTGGTCCTGCTTACTGGATAGCCATGACTGTATCCACAGTCTCACCTAACACAGGGAATAAGGCTTCCCCACAGCCCAACGATATCCTGAGCAGTTCTCACCAGCCCGAAATTATTCCAAATGGGAGAGAAAACAAAGAAACTCCATAGTGTAATGAGTAAAAATCCGGTTTAATGAATTAATAAAGGTTGCACTTACAATTGGTAGATGGTCAGTCAGCGATATAAAACAGATAATGTGCAGCAATAACAGTGCTGCAAACGCATTTGAGTACACACGAGGAAGTATCTGCGGAGCACAGGAGCTCGGGAAAATTTGAACCAACGCTGCCGTATGCAGCACTGTTATTGCTGCACATTATCTGTTTTTTATCGCTGACTGACCATCTACCAATTGTAAGTGCAACCTTTATTAATTCATTAAACCGGATTTTTACTTATTACACTATGGAGTTTCTTTGTTTTCTCTCCCATTTGGAATAATTTCGGGCTGGTGAGAACTGCTCAGGATATCGTTGGGCTGTGGGGAAGCCTTATTCCCTGTGTTAGGTGAGACTGTGGATACAGTCATGGCTATCCGGTAAGCAGGACCACCACACACCTGGGTGTCACGTTTGCCAGTCTGCACAGCTCCCTTGGGAAGAAGCTTCTCTAGCCACTCACTTTTTTTATTCTTTTACCGTTCTGGGACTTTTTGCTCATGATGTTTTAGTTATTGTATTCATTTCACTAATTATTTACAGCATCATTTTTATTTTATTTTTTATTTACCTTTGTTTGGTAATCTTTTTAGTATCACTTCACGGTGTGTTTATTTGTGATTTTTGGTCATTTATTCACTTTGGTTTTTATTGTTTGGACTAGATTAGGTTAACTGGTCCTTTATTCACCTATTTAGCGCTGCATATTTTATTTTTATTATTTAGGAATTTACAATGATGTTTGTTTTCTATTACAAAGGATGTTTCCATTCCTTGTAATAGGAGTAAAAGTGATCAAAGTATTATTATGTTTTTCAACAAAGTGTAAAAAAATTTAAATTTAAGTAAAATAAACAATAAAAAAAAAAAGTAAAGCGTCCCCATCCCTGTTTGTTCACGCACAGAAGTGAACGCATGTGAGAAATTGCCACGTGCGTTAGAGTAAGAGCAACAATTCTAGCACTAGACCTCCTCTGTAACTCTAAACTGGTAACCTGTAAAAAATGTTAAAGTGTCGCCTATGGAGATTTTTAGTACCAAAGTTTGGCGCCATTCCACAAGTGTGGCCAATTTTAAAGCGTGACTTGTTAGGTAACCATTTACTTGGCGTAACATCAACTTTCACATTTTACAAAAAATTGGGCTAATTTTACTGTTTTGTTATTTTTTAATTCATGAAACAAAAAAAAACGCATTTGAAAAATTGTTGCGCAAATACTGTGTGACATAAAAAGTTGCAACAACCGCCATTTTATTCCCTAGGGTCTCTGCTAAAAAAAAAACCATTCAATGTTTGGGGGTTTTGAGTAAGTTTCTAGCAAAAAAATATGATTTTTACATGTAGGAGGGACTGCCAGAATAGGCCCGGTATGGAAGTGGTTAATATCTCTTTTAAGGAACAGTATTGTTTTGCCCCCTTTTGGGTATTTTATATGTTATTCCAGGGCTTTTCTTTCTTTTGCTTGGTATGTGGCGATTCTCATTTTCTACTCTAGGCTCCCATAATGGGTTGTTTTCCTCCTCTGACACTTATACCTGCAATCCTACTGGTTCCAACACTTGCTCGTTTCTTGATCCTCTAAAAACTCTTGTTTAACATCCAGGGGAAAATGGCCTTTCAGATGACCTACTAATTATGATTCTGATTATATGAATTAATGACATTTAATTGATGTATTTGCACATTGATGTATGAATATATCTATGTAATTAACATATTTGATTTACATGTGATTTTTTTTCTATTTATTTGTACTGGTACTTTGTACAGTGCTTCACAGGTCTTCCGAGGAAGTAATTGAATGGTGAGCTGAAGTCACTGTAAATACACTATGACCGCATTAATTTTCCATGATGGTTTTTAGATTATGATTGTTTTTAACTTTTGAATATCTATAATAAAAAAATTAGATTTTCTAAATTATATTTTGGTACATTAATTTTTTGTTATCTTAAAAATCTAATTTTCTGTGTTTATAAATATTCTTTGTATTTCTGGAATGTGGCGCCTTTATCCTTAGATTTATGGCTGATTATCTATTTCTATCTAACACATTGCTTCTGTTCCTAAAGTGTTGCGTATATACAGTCATGTGAAAAACTAACTACACCCTGGAAACAATTGACTTTCACCAGGTTTTTAAAAGGCAAATTAGATCTCGATTCTAAGGCCTCATGCCCACGAACGTTTTAAAAAACGGGCTGTAAAGCTAGTACAGATGGCAGGAAAAAAGCGGCGTTTTTAACGCGTTTTTTTTACGCGTTTTGCATTAAATTCAATGCACGTTTCCCCGCGCTAGCTTTCAGCCGCGTTTTTCTTTCTCTATTCCAAATCAATGGCTCCCTATGGGAGCCCATTGATTTGAATAGAGGTCGCACCAGAAGTCGGATCAAGACGTGTGCGGAGAATCTTGAAGGGCAACCCCGCGAAAATTAAAAAAGAAATTGCGTGAGGTTCCCCCTCAGGACGATACCAGACCCTTCGGTCTGGTATGGATCTTGAGGGGGAACCCCCACACCAAAAAAAAATGGCACGGGGTTTACCCCAGGATCCATACCAGACTCTTATCTGAGCACGCAGCCTGGTCAGGAAGGGGGGGACGAGCGAGCGCCCCCCCTCCTGAACCGTACCAGGCCACATGCCCTCAACATGGGGAGTGGGTGCTTTGGGGCAGGGGGCGCCCTGTGGCCCTCCCACCCTAAAGCACCTTGTCCCCATGTTGATGGGGACAAGGGCCTCTTCCCGACAACCCTGGCCGTTGGTTGTCGGGGTCTGCGGGCAGGGGGCTTATCAGAATCTGGGAGCCCCTTTTAATAAGGGGGCACCCAGATCCCGGCCCCCCACCCTGTGTGAATGAGTATGGGGTACCCGTACCCGGGTGATGTGACCCTGCCCCCTTATGACATTGCAGTCCCATCATGCCCCGGGACTGCGACATCATAAGGGGGCGGGGTCACATCACCCGGTGACCACGCACCATGCCTATATAAGTCATTGTGCGCCGGGCACACAGCATTACAGAGGCAGACCTCTTCGTGTCAACACCTCAAGAAGAGAAGAGGGAAGAAGACGACGGTGAAAACCGGGCCCCCACTAGCAAAAGAGCTGGCAGAAGGCAGAAATCACCGGAAAGCGGGAGAAGAACCGGAGAGAGCGGAGAAGTCGGAAGAAGACCCCCGAAGTCGGTAGAAGACCCCAGAAGTCGGTAGAAGACTCCAGAAGTCGGAAGAAGACCCCCCGGAGCTGCCTAATAAATTACTTTAAAAAGCTGTCTAGTGTGTTTTTTTTTGACACTTTTCCCCCAGGTGAATGGGTAGGGGTACAATGTACCCCATACTCATTCACATAGGGTGGGGGGCCAGGATCTGGGTGCCCCCTTATTAAAAGGGGCTCCCAGATTCCAATAAGCCCCCCGCCCGCAGACCCCGACAACCAACGGCCAGGGTTGTCGGGAAGAGGCCCTTGTCCCCATCAACATGGGGACAAGGTGCTTTGGGGTGGGGGGGCCGTAGGGCACCCCCCTGCCCCAAAGCACCCACCCCCCATGTTGAGGGCATGCGGCCTGGTTTGGTTCAGGAGGGGGGGGCGCTCGCTCGTCCCCCCCTTCCTGGCCGGCCGGGCTGCGTGCTGGGATAAGTGTCTGGCTGTGGGGAACCCTGCACCATTTTTTTTGGTGTGGGGGTTCCCCCTCAAGATCCATACCAGACCGAAGGGTCTGGTATCGTCCTGAGGGGGAACCTCACGCAATTTTTTTTAACATTTTCGCAGGGTTCCCCTTCAAGATTCTCCGCACACGAGTCGCTACGCAAGTCGGATCATCTTGATCCGACTTCTGGTGCGATCTCTATTCAAATCAATGGGCTACCATAGGGAGCCATTGATTTGGAATAGAGAAAGAAAAACGCGGCTGAAAGCTAGCGCGGGGAAACGTGCATTGAATTCAATGTAAAACGCGGAAAAAATCGGGGAAAAAACGCCGATTTTTTCCTGGCGTCTGTACTAGCTTTACAGCCTGTTTTTTAAAACGTCCGTGGGCATGAGGCCTAAAAGTTCCTACTGAAAAGGGGGTAAATCTTGAACAAATGACACATAATTGACATTGCGTATTCTTTTTCACAATCAAAACTAAAACACTGTTTTGCTATGGGAAAAATATACTACACCTCTACATTTACCACCACCTCAAATTCATTCAATTAGATTTCAATGTTCCCAATTAGGTGCCAATGCTAGAACCTCTTTAGGTAGTATGCAGATGGAACCTGCCTAATTTAAACTCCAGATTTCGAGGGTCTGGTTTTCTCTTTGCTGATGACACGTGTGATGTCATTATGCTAAGATCAACAGAGCTCTCTAAGGCCCTCAAAAAGAAAGTTCTGGGTGCCTAGGAGTCTGGCAAAGGATTTAACCACTTGCCGACCAGTCGCCGTCATTGTACTGCGGCAGGACCGCTCGTTCCCACAAATCACCATCATTGTACGTCGGCTTGGGAACTCTATTTTGTGGGCGGCGGGGAGCCAATCAGTGGCTGGTGCGGACTCGATGTCCACCGGCAACACCCGAAATCATTCCCCCCAGTGACAGAACGGGGATCTGCCTGTGTAAACAAGGCAGGTCACACAGATCCTGTCTTTCTGCTATGCAGGAGGACAGATCTGTGTGTTTCTCCAGGCTGCTCATCCCCCAAGCAGTTAGAAAACACCTGCAGGGAACACATTTAACCCCTTGATCGCCCCTGATGTAAACCCCTTCCCTGCCAGTGTCATTAGTACAATAACTGTGCATATTTTTAGCACTGATTACTGTAATAAATTCTCTGGTTCCCAAAAAAGTGTAAAAAATGTCAGTTAGTTGTCCGATCTGTCCGCCGCAATGTCGCAGTCCTGCTAAAAATCGCAGATCACCTCCATTACTAGTAAAAAAAAAAAGCCATAAATCTATTCCTTATTTTGTAGACCATATAACTTTTGTGCAAACCAATCAATATACACGTATTGTGATTTTTTTTTACCAAAAATTTGTAGAAGAATATATATCGGCCTAAACTCAGGAAGAAATTCGTTTTTTTATATATGTAGCGGGTATGTACTTTCCCAAGTGTAAATTTTAACTTGACAGAGACATTAGTGATGTGTAATTCCCTGCAGCCCAGCGGGTGGCGCTGACGCCCTGGGCTGGGGTTGAATCATTGTTGTGTGTCGTGCCTCCTTTTTGTCCTCCCTCGGCAGCGGTATGGTGGGGCGGGGAACCCGCCGTGCTTGCTGGGAGAGGGTATAAGGGGGCCGGCCATCTTTGTCACAGGGTCGGAGTCCAGGGCACCTTCAGCCTATGGACGGTGGTTCGTGTTGGTTCTCTAGGCGGGCCTAGGCCTAGAGGACAGCCGGAGGTCGTGTTCCATTCCAGGCACCTTTAGCCTGGGGTGAGGTACTCAGATGGAGGTCCGGAGCTCAGTGCCCAACACTGAGTTCCGCAAGGGAAGGAGATCCTAGGGAACCCCCGGGAGTGGGTACCCGAATCCGGAAGGCGTAATGGACTGGGGGGAGCTCCTCATTCGAAGAAGACCTGGTGCAGCAGATTACCAGTGACGGGTGAGTCTCTCACCGGAGACCGCTTGGAAGGAAATCCCTCCTCGTTCGGAGACTGCAACCCACTTTCAGGAAGGAAAGTGGAGAATACATTGTGTCTGGGCCTATTCGCATCCGCACCTCCTTTCCTGTTCTGTTTCTACCAAGGGAGTTCAACTGATTGTGTTCATTCGAGAAGAATAAAGGAGTGTTGAACTTTAATGGTGTGGGGCTCATTTCCTGACAGACATTGTTCAAGGTAAGTCTTGGTGGAGGCTCCAGGTGCACAGCACTGACCCGTAGGTAAAAGAACTTTGCTTGTATCACACTGACACCTGTGACAAAGGCCTGGTGTAGTGTCCCCGCTCCCTTCCCCTCTAAAAGATACCCCTAGACAAGAGAGAGACGAGCTGAAGAGAAAGAGGGGAGTGAGGAGGGTGCTATATATACTTTTGGGTGATATTATTATAGCAAAAAGAAGGTGATCAAATACCACCAAAAGAAAGCTCTATTTGTGGGAAAAATAGGCCGACCACACAATTTTCAGTTAAAGCGACGCAGTGCCATATCGCAAAAAATGGCCTGGTCATTAAGGGGGTAAATCCTCCCGGTCCTTAAGTGGTTAAAAGGATCACCACTTCCCCCATCCCTCCGGCTTTTTTTTTTTTTTGTATGCATGCGGGGCTTTGGCTAGTTTGGTACCATTACAGCTTGCTTTTATGTTTATTAGAGATGGAGATACAGTGCCTTGAAAAAGCATTCATACCCATTCCAATTTTCCACATTTTGTCATGTTACAACCAAAAACTTAAATGTATTTTTGGGGATTTTATGTGATAGACCAACACAAAGTGGCACATAATTGTGAAGTGGAAGGAAAATGATAAATGGTTTTCCAAATTTGTTACAAATAAATATGTGAAAAGTGTAGCGTGCATTTGTATTCAGCCCCCAAGTTAATACTTTGTAGAACCACCTTTCGCTGCAATTACAGCTACAAGTCTTTTTGGGGATGTCTCTACCGGCTTTGCACATCTAGAGAGTGGCATTTTTGCCCATTCTTCTTTGCAAAATAGCTCAAGCTCTGCCTGACTGGATAGAGATGGTCTGTAAACAGCAATTTTCAAGTCTTGCCACAGATTCTCAGTTGGGTTTAGGTCTGGACTTTGGTTGGGCCATTCTAACACATGAATATGTATTGAAAAAATGTGTGTGCTTGGCGCCTTGTGAAATTGTGCAAATTGGCAATTAAATAGGAAAATATAAATAAAATAACAGCTACTGCCCTTACTAAAGTGATATGTGCTTTAGATCAAGTGAGAAAAGGGTGAAGGGAGTGCTCAGATAAATTACTTTACAAAGTTGATAAAAGTAAAAATTAAAAAACAATTGTGTACCACATATAACGCTGATGGGAAGACCAATATAAATATCATAACATAATTACATATAAGATATTGAACTTCATTCGAAACGATATAACTGAAAAATATATATAGTAAAATAATAATGGTAATAAACAGTTGATCAATAGTGATAAAGGGATAATGAAAAAGTCCTAAACGACTGTGACTCCTCTTGTGTAGTATGATGACTCTTCTCAAAGGGATTCAAAATAAACCTTCACCAGCTGAACAGTTGGTCACCCAAAGTGCTCAAATATGAATACTGCTTACCAGATGAAATTGACCACTTTAACTAAAAAGTATGTCTGATGCGCAAGTAGGTCTGTGCAAGACACTGCTTGCTGACAGTGATGGATGTTGAACAGACAAGATAGCTTCCTCCCGCTGGGGATCATGAGTGGGATATATGCAGAAAATGACAGAGGAATCGAAAATAGTGTAATCCCATTTATTATAAAAATAAAAATCTAAAAAGCCAAATGGCTTGCTTACATGTAAAGCGCCTTAGCCCGGCACAGAGGCTGCATGCGTGTCTGGTGGTCAAATGGCGCCCCGCGGCGTTCACCCGTAGCTGGTGTGCATTCCACCTCGCTCTGCACACAGGCCATAGGGACCGGAAGTGACGTGACCAAGGCTCACCTCGATGTACGTTTCGTAAGATTTTACGCCATCAGGAAGCGTTCATTGGTCACTAGGGGCATGGGAGTTATATAGCGTGAGTAACAACAACGGCCTGGACATGAGCCATGCGGGGCGTGACCGGATGAGAGTGTGAGTGTAGCGTAGTGTCCTCTCACCTTCTACCTCCTAACCATCCTGCAAGAGCTGTGTTTGCCGTGCATAAGCCGAGAAAATCGAGACACAGGCAGACACAGATAAGTGGAGACAAGTGGAGCAGCGCGGGGTAGTGGCGGTGGTGTGTGAGACTACCCCCGACCCCCTCTCCCCTGGACGGACACACAGCCAGCCAGAAGACCAGAGCAGAGCAGCGGCGAAGGGGTAGAGTGAGAGGCCACTCCCCTCTGTCCAACAGCAGTGGTGTGAGAGGCTTCCACCGTACCTTTTCCCCAGGAGATATCCCTGTTTGGAGGCGTTGGAGGTGGGATGGCGGGGGAGAAGGAGGAATACCTGGTTGGAATGGGGGAAATAGCAGTGGTGTCAGAGGCTACCACTTTCCCCTAACTTCCAAACAGACAGCAGACAGCTTCTCAAGATTGGAGGAGACGCTGTGGAGACAAAGACTGGATCCTGCCAAGAAGCCTCCCCCCCACCTCTCTAGAACTGGACGACAGGAGTCAAACATCTCTAACTACAAGACCTGATGTACAGCCATACATTGGATGGGTGAGAAACAACCAATGTATCTTTTTTGTTTTCCCAAAAAAAGAAAATTGGTCTTTAATTATTAGGAGACACCGGAAGTAAAGGGGTTGAGGTCTGGACTGTGTGTTTGAAAAGAAAAAGGGAAAGAGGAAAGAGGAAAGAAAAGGACATTTTTTCTTGGACATTATATGCTCTGTTTTCCCTTTTCTTTCTTTTTTTCCTCATCTTCCCCTGTGAGTCAGAACAGATATAGGTCCTCCGTATTGTTTTAACCATTGGGATAAAGTAGACAGCGGTGGTATAGAAACAGCATAGCTCTTGGTACTAATCCCCCTCTTTATAACACCATGTCCTCGCAGCGTACCACAAAGGCAAGTCAAGCAGCTGCAAAACTAGAAAAAAATTGATTTTTTTGTACTCACTGTAAAATCCTTTTCTCTGACGTCCATGGACTGGCACAGCATCTTCAATCTTGACAAAGTGGGTTATGTTCCTGCTCATAGGAGAACACTAGGCAGAATGTAATGCCCCATACACACGATCGTTTTTCATGCCGTTAAAACTGCCATTTTTAAAAATGGCCCTGAAAAATGATCGTGTGTATGCTCCAGAGCATTTTTAACGACGTGAAAAACGGGCATTAAAAATTTCGGACATGCTCTCTTTTTTCACGTCGTTTTTCATGTCGTTTTTTTTACCGACGTGAAAAACGATAGTGTGTATGCTTTCACGACGTGAAAAAAAACGCGCATGCTCAGAAGCAACCATGAGACGGGAGCGCTCGTTTTGGTAAAGCTAATGTTGGAAATGGAGATGGCACATTCGTCACGGTGGAATTAATAGCATAGTTTTAATGCTGCGCATTCCGTTCTCCTTTTGATAATGCTTAAAAATTACCTTCTTTTGATAATGACATTGAGAGTTATGCCAAACTTGTTTCTAAAGTAATTCCAAATTGCTCTAATGATTGTAAAATATTATTTCTAAGCCGCACCTCCCTCCTAAATAATACTAATAATAATAAAATAATGTAAATATCCTTTTTTTTTTTATTCTGATTTACTATTGTCTTTTTAATTTTTGGGGCCTTGTTTTTTATTTTTTGGCTTAAATTATTCTTGTGTAAAATTACCACACCAACCTTCAAAATGTGTCTCATTTGGCCTCAGGGAGGTTTGTGTCCCTTGATAATAACAATAATATTATTTGAGATGTCCCTGCCTGCTCCCTAGCAAGCTCTCTTTTGAAATACAAATCACATAGTCAAGTTTTTTAAGGCCAAAAAAAAAAACTTTATTTCGGAACATTAACAAATTAAAGGGGAAGGCAGCACTGGAGAGCCTGCTTGCATTTGTGCATCCCTTTGACCCCACAACAACCATCCAAGATGTGAAAACCAAAATAGAGATTAGATCCCCAAAAAAAAGGAGCCCAATCTTGTCTTGAGCTCCCAGAGGTCAGGAGCCACAGCAGATAAGTCCTATATGTCCCCAGTCTGTGGTACTACAGCAGGCATTATTTTCTCCTCTACCTTGTAGCCTTCTCTCCAGCCTTCTCTGCAGCCTTGGTTGGTTTCTTCCTTGGAGGCTGGGGATCAGGAGGAGAGGTTGTGGCAGGAGGAGTAGTAGGAGGAGGAGGAGGAGGTGGAGGAGTAGGGACAACCTCCGTTATATCGGTGTACATGGTGAGTTCACCCAGCACGCCCTTATTGATGACTTTTAAAAGCAGGGTCTCACTATATATCTTTTGCCGCAAGTCCATTTGCCCTAGTTTGTGGGCGAGGACTGCGGCAAATCCCTCATCAACAGAGGGTGCCTCTCTGAGGGCCGCTGTTGCCTCTCTGATGAAGGCCCTGGTTTCCTCCTCCACCTGCCTACCTCTCCTTGGCCCTCGTGGTTTAACTACCAGGGGAGGCATCTGGGCTCTTGTGCTGGGCCCAGCCTCCTCCTGGGTGCCACTGGGCCCAGCCTCCTCCTGGGTGCCACTGGGCCCTGCCTCCTCCTGATCCCCAACATCACCCTCTTCCTGGCTCTGCTCTGGCTGTAAAAAAAGAAAGGGACATTATTTATTTTGGCCCACCATCATTCACAGACATTGTTCACCTCTAGACATTGTTGAAATCAATGCCAAAAGTTATGTCATTTTCATTGATTCCGCATCCTGGTTTTGTTGCCTTGTCCACATAAAATTAGGCCACTACTGTATCTTGCTCTTAAAAAACTTTATTGGTAGAAGTTTACATACCTAACAATACTAACATCTATTTAAATTCTACAATTTTGTAAGATATAAATATAGATATCAATACTTTACCTGGCTCCATATATCCAAATCTGCCTCCTCAAGGACCTGATCTTGATCCTCAGAGGAAGCCAGAGCAGGGTTGCCAGGAAGGCTGGAGGACTGGCTGCAGGGAAGGCTGGAGGGTTGGCTACAAGGAAGGCTGGATTGACCTCTGGGGGGAAGGGTGGAGAGAGATTCCCGCACTTCCAGCTGGTCATCCAGAAAAGAAAGCTTACTGTAGTACCACAGACTGGGTTTATAAATCTTATCTGCTGGAGCACCTGACCTCTGGGACCTCAGGACCATAGTCCTCTGGGTCCTGTATGTCCCTCTGATGGTCGCTATTTTGGTTTTCACATCTTGGAGAGTTGTTGTGGGTATCTTGGTTTGCACAAATGCAAGCAGGCTCTCCAGTGCTGCTTTCCTGGCGTCTTTATTTTTATTTGCGCCACTTTTGGTTTGCCATAGTATAGGTAGCTCTTGCCATTTGTCTATGAACTCCCCCATGAATTCCGGGTTTTTAAAAGTATTCATGATATCTGTAAAAGCGAGAAACAAAAAAATATATATATTTCAGGCAACATTCCTCAAATGTGCATTTTCTACATATTTTTAGCGCACAAATCTCCTCGTCTGATGAACCTCAAATACCTAAATTGTTAGGTACCTTCGTCAAGACGTTCGTTGCTAACTCCCTCTCCCGCCAAATGAACGTATTTTCGAGACATGGATCTTCACTTGATATACACTGCGCATGCGTGAAACTCTGCACGCTTTCCCCGCCCCTGACGTTCGATATTGTACTTTCCCCGCCCCTTCTCGCTCGTAGTGCTTAACAAAACATGGCGGAGACACAGGTGGCTGAGATTACCTCTACAGAGGAGGAAATTCCAGAGGAGCCCAAATCCAGATCCAGGAGATATAAGGCATCCAACATGTCATTCGAGGAAATGGTGGAGATGGTCGCCATTTTAAAGAAGGAGGATTATGATGCCAAGCATGGGCCGTATAAAAGGCCTAATCTGGTCAAGTCAAAAATTATGGGCAAAGTGGTCAAAAGTCTTCACAAAAAATTCGGGGTGTGCAGAACGAAGGAACAGCTCAGAAAACGATGGTCTGATCTGAAGTTGCGGGAGCCCGACCAATACAAAAGAATCAAGAAAGTTTTAGGAAAAAGTAAGTTATTTTTGAATATTTTCCATGGTACATATTATTTACTTGTATTCTGTCGTGTATTTTTTACTTTCATATAGTACAGTGAAAGATACCATCTTTCAGGTTCGTCCGCACAGTAAACGGACGTATTAAACCTCTTTCTATGTATTTTATTTTATTTGGGGGAGTAAATTTTGGCATCACTTATTTTTTCGGTGCTAATCCAAAGGACATTTGTTTGTTTGAAAAAAGGATATGCATGGTAATGTTAAGGGAGTGAATGCTCAGCAGCTGATGAAACATCTGAACGCAGTAGTACAAGTGTGGGCCTAAAGCCAAAAAGCTTGAGGGTGTCACACACAGGTGATCCTGTGTAGATACTTTGGGGTGTTACAATGTGTCAAATTTGTGTTTTAAAAGTATATGCTATGGTTTTGGCTATGTATCCAATCATTTGTCCCGGTTGGCACAGGGGGTACATTTTAAAATGGAGCAGGCTTCAAAAGAATGACTACAAAGTATTTTATCATGTTTAGTTTAATTGAAAAATTGAGTCGCTACTAATGAAACTATTCCTTTTATTTCAATCTCCCTAGGGATTCGAAAAGCTACCTCAGATGAGCCGATAATTGCAACACCTACAACAATACCCCCAGAACCCCAGGATGGAGAGGAACGTGATGTTGTGGAAGTGGAAAGTGGCACCACCACAGGTCAGAGAGAAACCAGACACATGCATGTTAAATAGATGTAGGCCTACATATTCTATCCTACATATTTCTTTTTACATTTAGGTGCAGTTCTGGCCGAAGACCCCAAAAAGTTGACACATCACAGTGCCCAGATCCTGATCCAATACCTCATGGTCTGCTGTCGTGACCTCGAAAAAATTAAGGGAGACTTGCTAGAGATCAGGGCAAATACCAAGCGGGTGGAGGAAAGGCTCCAAAATATCATGGCTGTGCTTGGGCGTGTCTAATGTTTTTACACCAAAGAACGTTTAAATTGCTGAGTTTTATAAGGTTTTTTGTTGTTTTACCCTTTAATGACTAGCACATGTTTAGCTTTTTCACAATTTTTATGAATATAGTTTGTTTATGCATGGCTGGTCATGCGTTTTAATACCCCAAAAATTAAGGGAACATCCACATTTCAAAGGAAGTTTCCCACCTAAAAAAGAAATAAAGGTATTTTTACATTCAAAATAATTGTGGCTTCATTATGTAAATGTGGTGCTGAGTGAACTAATCAATGTTTTGTGTTTACACTGACAATGAAGGCTAACTAAGAATGTTAAATACACATGGCAATACAAGTGCACTAGGTAAACCTACAGGAAACATAAAACATTATACAATTAAAACACCAAACCAATCTTTACTCCATAAAATAATTTATTTATTTTTAATAAAAATTTTAAAGATTTTCTGGCATTTCAATGGCCCCCCTACCCATAAAATATTCAACATATTGGTTACGGACCTCACGTCCGGTTGGGGGGGCCAAGCCAGGACGGCCAGGTTCCAGGGCCACTAAAGTTTCTGTATTGAGTAAAGAGGCCTCAGGCCCACTCAAAGCTATATAACTGTTGGAATGCACCCGTAGGAAATTATGAAGCAAACAGCAAGTCATTACCACATGGTTCCATTTGTATGGGGCAAGGTAGATGGAGGTCAGGAAGAGGCGAAATCGGCTGGCCATGATGCCAAAGGCATTTTCCACCACCCTTCTGGCTCTGGCCAGCCGATAATTGAACACCCTCCTCTCAGGGGTGTGGGTGCGTTGCGGGAATGGCCTCATCAAATGGGGTCCCAGGCCAAACGCCTCATCCGCCACAAAGACAAAAGGTAGTCCCTCCACATTCTGCTCCGCTGGTGGCAAGGCCAGCAGATCCAAAAGGAGCCGTTCCCCAAACTCCGTCTGGCCAAATACTCTTCCATCAGACATCCTGCCATTCTTGCCAACGTCCACAGAGGAACTCGTAGGTGGCCGACACCACTGCCATCATCACGACGCTGTGGAACCCCTTATAGTTATAATAAAAGGATCCCGAATGGGGTGGTGGGACGACCCGAACATGTTTGCCGTTGATGGCTCCTCCACAGTTCGGAAAGTTCCATCGCTGGGCAAACTCAGAAGCCACATTCTGCCATTCATGTGGTGAAGAAGGGAACTGTGGAATTAAAGAAATAAAAAATTAATACTTTGAGCCAGAAACATTGAAAGCTGATTTCATACCAACATTCATGGCCAACATTGGTAGAAACTGTAATAAAAAAAAGATTAGTAAGCAACAACAAACCTAAGAAATAAAAAAAAAATTTGGGGGGGGGGGTTGAAGATGAGTTGGGAATATCACAAATGAAGGCTGTAGCACTCTGTATGAAGTTAAAAAAAATGAAACATTCCTAGGCAATCTTTAGGGTGCGTTTTGGGAAAAGCTCTACGATGGAACATAGAATAAAATACATGGAAATGACTAGGCAAGGTAGGTATGGCCCCAGGATAGCATGCTGGAGAGGTTAGGTAAGCCAAATTTACAGGTAGGCCTCAAACCCAAAAATTTTAATATTAAAACATGGGGAGAAAGGGGACATTCCCTGCAGCTAAGAATCATGTGAATTATGGACTGCTAATAAAGCAAAATAAAAAGTATCCAAAACAAAAAAACATACAATGTGAAGTTATTTTAGAAGAACACTTACCTTAATATAGTCCTCCTGCAAAACTTGAAGGATGGCAGAACAAGTCTCTGGTATAATGATCCCCAGAGCCTGGGGGGATATGCCTGTGGAGAACTTAAGGTCCTGCAGGCTTCTCCCAGTCGCCAGGTATCGCAACGTGGCGATGAGCCTCTGCTCAGCACTGATGGCTTCCCGCATAACGGTGTCCTGCCTGGTAATATAGGGGGACACCAAAGCCAACAGATGCTGAAATACGGGGTCAGACATCCTGAGAAAATTCCTGAAATCATCAGGATTATTCTCCCTGATCTCCCGCAACAAAGGCATGTGACAGAATTGGTGCAGCTGGAGCAACCAATTCTTGGTCCATGAACTCCTCCTGACCCTGCTCATGGCATGGAGTCGGGATACAGCATGAACCCCTGCACCAACTACAGCACGAACTCTACGACGAGTACGTAGCCGCGACATGGCTAGATAACGGTCGGCTGAACAGAACGAACTAGAAGAACGCACGGAAGAACAGCAAGGCCAATGAAGAACAAGCTGAAAAACAGGAACGAGCAGAGCAGACCGCACTGAATAAACAGATACGAACTGACTACACACACTGCCAAACAGATACGAACCCACAGGCACAAACTGAACTCCACAAAACGATCTTCAAAGCACGAAGACTGAAAAGCGCGAATCGTCTCTCACCAAACTTTTACTAACACGCGGTAACACGGAATTAGCAAAAGCGTACCAAAGGGTGGCGTCATTAGAACGGAACTTCCCCTTTATAGTGCCGTCGTACGTCACTGCGCTTTGCTTCATCGTTTTTTAAAATGATCGTGTGTACGCAAGACAGGCTTGAGAGGAAACATGAAAAAAAACGACGTGAAAAACGTCAAGAAAAAAAATGGCAAGAAAATCGATCGTGTGTACGCGGCATTAGATGTTTTAACATACATTCCATTACCAGAGCTGAACAGCCCCACCCAGGGGGCGGTCCCTCTGGACATAACCCTCCTACCTGCAGCCAGCAGCCTCAGTTCATATTAAAGCAGTACAAACTCAACAAAGGAGGGGTGGGTGTTGTGTCAGTCCATGGACGTCACAGAAAAGGATTTTACGGTGAGTACAAAAAAATACTACTTTCTCTTGCCGTCCATGGACGGACACAGCATTTTCAATCTTGACAAAGTGGGACATCCCAAAGCAGTGTCAAAGAACAAGGGGTGGGAACAGTATCAAGGAAAAAAACAAACTTCACCCCAAACAAGCAGAGCTCCTCAACGGAGGAGGTGCAACATTAAACAGCCGCCTGCAAAACCTTGCGGCCGAAGGAAGCATCAGAAGATGCAGCCACATCAACATTATAGAATTTTGAAAAGGTATGTGTGGACGACCAGGTCGCTTGTGCAACAGACACTTGATGTCGGAAAGCCCAGGAAGCACCAATTGCCCTGGTAGAATGCGCCGTAACCAGAAAGCGAGGCGCCCGCCCTTAAGGGCATAGGCCTGTATGACGGTCCACCTGATCCACAGAGAAATGGTGGCAGACGAAACTGCTTGGCCCTGTTTTGGACCAGACACAAACAGCGAGTCAGACTTCCGAAACGAAGCCGTAGCAGACAGGTACACCAGTAAAGCACGTACCACATCTAACGTGTGAAGCGCAAACTCTCTGGGATGCGATGGACGAGGACATAAAGATGGAAGTACAATGTCCTCATTAAGGTGGAAGGCCGAGACCACTTTCGGGAGAAAAGAAGGCTGCGGGCGTGGCACCGCCTTATCCTTAGAACCAAGTATGGCGGTTTGCAAGACAAGGCCGCCAATTCAGAAACCCTTCTGACAGAAGTAATGGCTACTAGAAAATCCACCTTCTGAGATACAGTTAAGAGAGGAATCTCTCTGTTTTCAAAAGGAGGTTCTTGAAGAACCGAGAGCACCAAATTCAAATCCCCAAGGAGGAAGAGGTGGTTTAATAGGGGGGAGCACATGTCGGACCCCCTGTACGAAGGTACTAATCAAAGAATGGCCCGCTAGCAGCCGCTGAAAGAAAATAGCCAAAGCCGAAATCTGACCATTAATGGGGCTTAAAGCAAGCTTTTGGGTCACAGCACGCTGTAAAAACAGCAAGATCCTGGGAACGGAATACGTCCGTGAACGCCAAAGCAGCTCCTCGCACATAGCGATTTAGGCCCTCCAGGTATGGTGGTATATCTTCCTGGAAGAAGATTTCCGTGCCCTCAGCATGGTCGAGATGACCGAATCTGAGAGACCCCGATCCTTCGGCACCTGGCTTTCAATAGCCATGCCGTTAAAGCCAGTGACTGTAAAGCAGGATGAAGTATGGGACCTTCAGACAGAAGGTCCTCCCGCACAGGCAGTCGCCATGGAACGTCCGCCACTAGGCGCACAAGATCGGCGTACCAAGGACGCCAAGGCCAATCAGGCCTCCACCCTGCGAAGTAGTCGAGGAAGCAACTTCAGCGGAGGATAGGCATAAATCAGCCGATACCGACCCCACGGGGGCCACCAACGTGTCTGACGCGTCCGCCCAGGGATCCCTGGACCTGGCCACGAATCTCGACACCTTGCGATTGAGTCGAGAGGCCAAGAGGTCCACATCCGGCGTGCCCCACCTCAGGCAAAGGAGGTGAAACTGTAGCTGGCCAGCTAAGACCTGTCCTAGGTTGCTAATGTGGCTTACATGCATATATATAGCTAGACCTGCTAATAACGTTAATACAGTTCATATGCTCATTTGTGAGTGATAAAAGCAGAGTTATTTACTGTGACTTTATATATGGATGTCATATAACAATTGTATATTGTGTTCACAGAAGCAAAAGAAAAAATATGCCTTTAAGATTCATTATTATATACAGAAAGGTAAGCTCAATGACACAGCAGAATTGCAACCAGAAAGCATAGAGTTAAGCTTTTGTGACTCATCAGGAGTTTTAGCCAATCACAGCCAATCTCACACTGATCAAGAGTCTTGGCCAATCACAGCCACCCTTTCACCCATGTTCTGTCTGGGAAGTCTCCCAGCACATTGTAGAACTTATTACACCAGAAAGAGTGGAGATGAACAGTCAGATTCAAGTTTTATGGAAGTAAGTGGCCAAAATAGATATTTAATACAGTTATATATGTTCCTATTGTTAATAATGTCATTAGAACTGTATACTGAAACTAGTTATGTGTTCACTTGTAGTTCCACCAAACAAACAAACATTCAAATGTGCAAACCAGGTTTCAAACCAAGTTACAAACCAAACATCAGAGCAAACGTGCTATCAAACTGCAATAGCAAACGTTCCAGCAAACAGCAATATAGAGCAAGTAAACTATTGATTAAGTCCCAGAGAGATCATAAAGTGTCTAAAGTATTTAAAGTGAAAGTTGTAGTGGCAAAATTGGTTGTTTGCAGAGCACACAGCCATCTTTGCCTTGTGCTAAATAAGCACACACTTCATCTTATTGCAATAATACTTCTTAAACTAAAATTCACTCACCTTCATTCGAACCCCATTCATACAAATCAAGAAGCATCACCAGACTGTCCTTCTCATCTCGTCATCACAGCCTCACTGCCATGCCGACGCCCATAAAAGCCTTTTATTAAACTGCCAGCCGGGAGTGATGTCACAACAGGTGACCTCCTCCACAGGAAGTGAGCTCACAGGAGCTCCACTCAGAATACAACACAAGAAATATAGCTTAAAGGATTCAATACAATAATAATACAATAACCAATGAACGCAGTTCCTGATGAGGGGAGCTTATCTGCAGGTGTGCGCTCACGCCACCACCTCAAATGCTGATCAGGCATACAGAGATGACAAGAGCACACATCTGCTAAACCGATAATGTGTTTGCAGAGAGGCCTCCCTCCACAAACACCCTTCTCCAAATCAGGAAGTTTATCTCAACCAGCCTCAGACTGCCCCAGTCAGCTCTTTAGAGCCGGTTGCGGAAGTACTAACACTGGGTGACATTATGACAATACATATTAAATACATCTTCATAACATTTTCCACAACAGTCCTCCCTTTTTTGTCATATGCACCCATGTGTATTTCGATGCCTTCTTACACCTGGAAATTAATCAGTCCTTACAGTTCATACTAGTCCATTAAAAGGTAGACTCTGTTCTTCAGGAGCATGACTTATAAAGGAGGACACGACATGGTGAGCTGTAGTAATCGCTGATCCGTCTGTGAACCTCTGTGTCTTGTACGTGGGTCTGGCTTCGGGGCATCTCATCAAGGAAGCTCTGGTCACACGTCCAATCAGGCAACAGGAGCACCTTGTCACGACATAGAAAGAATAGAAATAAAAACGACATGAGTATATATATTCCCACTTCCTTTAACCACGATCCACTGTAAAAAATAAATTAGATCCCCAAAGATTCCCAGACCCTTAAAAGGACTCCCAACCTTCACTTAGCTACAGCTCTGGCTTCAACAGTTATTCAACAGTTACATGAAGAATCCTATTCTTAATGGATGAGAATTGTTCAATCGTATCCTAAGCTCGCGCCCCCCACCTTGTACATCCAGGAAACCATGCCCAGACCTGGTCGGGGTTGGTGAACAATTCCCTTCTAGCTGTCCCTGCCATTCTTAATTTCTCGCGCCATCAGATCCTTGCGATCGGCCGCGACATAAGATGCTGGGACAGCTTCACCATCACGCATGAACCTCTTGCTTTGGGGGAATTACCTTATAAGCTGCAGATCCGCATAAGCACCAAACTAAAGTTCAAACACACTTGTGGGCTGCCTAGATACCCAAACCGACAAGAGGCAGAGCTATTAAAACTAACCAATTTTACCCTCTAAAAATGCATCGTTAGATTCCATTGACAAGTGTCTGTTTGGAGTCTTCACCAGTTTGTCAAAACTCCTCATACCCATAATAACATCATAAATGGCATGTACCGCTGGGGACTAAAACTCGGTGGAGACTCAGAACAGACCCAGCAATTGGTCCTGTTCGCTTTCTGAGCTAGTTAGGAAATACACTTTAAATAATAACTTGGGATGCTTTTCATCGTTACCCTTGCTAAAATTTACTTAAAAAAATATATATAAATAAACAAAGATACTGCTCAGTCCTTTGGTGTGGTTGAGTCGCTTCTTGCAGTGGCTGGCGTGGTCTCATCCCTCAAGCTTCTTTACAACGACCCAGTCACCTGGTTGGAAAGAATGTAGACTGGTTATTGTGTCAGGGTCCAGGAGTGACTCGTGAACCCTGTGGTGGACATTTTGAAGTTCATGTCACAGTGATCGCACCCACCCCGTCAGCCGAGAATATAAGTGACAGCTAATGAGGAAAGTACGACTCTGGTTTTGATTGACCTCCAAACAACCCTCATATGACAATAACCCAGACATCGGGACTGTGGTCACTGCATAACCTGTGCGTGGCTTACAATACCTGGAACCATTGACAAAAGGTTCTTAGCATCTGGGATGGGAACCTACTTCACCAGACTGCTGCTTGCCGATTCAAATTCTATCAAAGAAAGACAATCTTGGCACAAACTTGGTTAGAATTACAGAAGTTAGTATTATTAGTTTGAAAAAAAAACTGTCATTCTTACATTTATCACTTCTCCCCCCATTTTCTTCCTCATTACAGACTGAAGGAAGAAATGTGTGGTGCAGGAAAAAAGAAACAATGAAATAGCCCATGATACTTTTACCTCCTTAGACTCATGTATTTATCCATATGTACAGCTGTCTACATACACCTGCTCTCTATGCACAAACTCCTTGGACCTGAAAAATACTTATAAGCAAAATCATTACTCTATCCTTCATATTTAACCTGCAAAGAATGGTAAACAAAAATGACATTCCTGTACATTGGTAAATTGTCAATGACATTCTTTAAAACCGATTCAAACAAAACCCTCTGTAACCCTTACTTTTCCCGTTCCTACAAAAATACAACAGCCGCGACGCATCAGAGGATCGCCGCGGTAAGTTCGAACATATTTACGTTACTACATACAAACATTCCGATACAAATGTGGGGGAGATACTCCATAGTTTCCAAAACCAAAAATGAAAAAACAAAACGGCCAGAATTCTACCTTCACTCTTTCAGCAATAGAAAAATATACAATGGGACAAACATGAGAGCAGCTCGAGAACCTTGCATGGACCAGCCATACAAAGTTCAAACAAACAGGCATGAGAATTTTAACTGCGTTCCTTCTCTGAGAATCACAAAAACGTGTACTACACCTCCATCAGATTTCTGAAGCCACAGCTGAACTACATCCAAGGTAACTTTATTCTGAGGTCTCATCCTCCAGCAAAAGTACCTTCCAAAGGAGTACACCTCACTGTACCCTCTGACCAGATATGTCATCCTTTAAGGGGTCTCATGTCCGGAGCCCCAAACCCAGACCTCATGCGCGGTGCAGTTGTCTGACTGGTGCACTGCATGGACGGCATATTTGCCCATGACGATTTGAATCGCTTTTTTGGGGAAAGTCTGCGTCCAGAGAACCCTGCGCTTTATTTTCGGAGCGGTTATGGTTTGCGCCTTTATTAACATAATCGACCCCTGCATCCCAATTATTCTACACAGCTTGAGCAGGGCTGTTAGCGTACTACTCCTCGCGTTTATGCTAATACAATCGCGCACAGGAATTCCGATTATTTTACACGGCCCGATCTGTCTCACGATATACAGCCTTCTAAACGTGTTTGTCAGACGAAAGTACAAAGCACCATGAAATCCTCCACTATTCAAAACAATGTTTTGGCTTCTTTCTGTATCCAGATGTTACAACAATAATGGTGATGTTTTCTCTCTACCCAAAACTGTATTACAGTACAAAATTTAAAAAAATTGGAACAAAATATAAAACACTTTTAAACGCCAAAATGCTTTCAATTTTCTTTCCAAGAACAAATCTCACTGGCCAACCTTTCAGAAAACCCCAAACTCCTCCCACCAACTTTCTGCTGATACATAAATGCTGAAAAGAACTTCAGGTTACATGCTCAGCTCTCAAAAAAAACAAACTGGTTTATTTACATATCAATTGTTCAGGAAGAGGGAGGAGGAGGGGGGAAGCCTAGCCCCATCACCTTGTCTATTAAGACACTAAAACAAATCCATGGCTAAACATCATATATATTTCAACAATTAAAAAAAAAATCTTTGTCAAGGAAATGATGGAATAAACCCTCCTTTTTCAAATGGGAGGGAATCTCCCCTGACCCAAACATCCCCTGGAAGTCAAACCACAAGTTGAGACTCAAATACAAACTCCTGCCAAAAGATGGCTATACAGTACAAGCTTCAAAAACAATGAATTGCCTTCTGGGAAACTCCCAAATATTTAAACATAAAAACAACACACACCACTGTGTACAAAATCTCAGTTAAAGTTAGTCTTACAATCTATCAAAATTCAGTATAAAGTAGAGTTTTCACTTAAAAACGAAATCCAATACAAAAACTGCGGCTCATATACTGCAAAGTCATGAAAACAGAGAAATCCCCATTCTAACACCATCTGCATGGAGTTTGCATGTTCTCCCTGCGCCGGTTTCCTCCCACACTCCAAAGACATGCTGGTAGGTCAACCAGATTCCCTCCATAAATGGGCCCCAGCATGTGTCTGCAAGCGCGTTGGGACCCCTCGGGGTAAGACCGCGCTATATCAAGATACCACTCTACTCTCCTCAAGAGGTGATGCTTTCAAAAACAATTTAAACCAGCGAATTCAACATTAAACAAAAACAGCCTCTCAGTATGTCACCCTGGTGTCTCACTACTCTCCCCAGCAGTGCACAGGTCAAACTGTAAACGCATAGAACAGAAGAAAACTGCGCCAATGAACAAATGTTAATATAGCATCCAGGGGCGGATGTGCAAAAAGCAGTGCACACTCGGCAAAGGCACCAGCCACTAGATAACAAAAAAATAATGTCCAATGATTAGAAAAATATAACGATAAAAGTCCAGATGAATGCCCAGATGATGCAATAAAAACCCCCAAAAATTAGACCACAATACTGAATTATAGAACTAAATGATGGATTAATAGTCCCATGCAAAGGTAAAAATCCGGCAAATCACAAGATGAGATCAGTCAACGTCTTTGTTATTTCCTCCCGACTCACCTCTAACCTGGAACTTCCTATCTCAAACTGTAAATGCCTCTCAAGATGGCCGACAAGCCAGGCCACAACAACAAAATTGCGCCATTAACGCATGCAATGTAGTTTTTGATTTTGCCAAAATCATCACAAACTTCCCTACCAGCCAAAAACGGACAAACATGGGACATGAAATTAACACTTAAATATAAAAACGCAAGACCACATGGGTTCCCACACAAAAAGGAAAACAAAAATGGTCTCCACCAGATTCCAACACAGAAAAGACCGCACTACTCAGTTCGCACCAAATATCAAAATCTGCCCCAAAAGCTGAGAAATTCCAGCAGCAAAATAGCCGACGAATGCCACAGCACGGTCACATGATATCACACCCAAAGGAAAGGTGGCTGTGCGTTCCCCTTATAGGATGGCCCACGGGCTAAGGAGAAACTGCATCTCTCAAGATGGCCGCCGACGACCATGGCAGCATGGCAGACCACAAGATGGCCGCCACATGCAGTTTTTCCCGCCAAAACCAGGATCTCTTTACTAGAAAACCAAAAATGTTTTTCTTCACAAAGCATGACTACACCATTGAAACTTTTCTAGATGATCATAAAAATCCACTGAAAAATGTGTGTCAGCTATACTCCACAAGGCTCATGCCATCTCCACAAAACCACACACCTGAGACACCACATGTACACTTACAAACATTTTAAAACCCTTTGGCCACTAAACAGCACATTCAATAAATGTTAGTTACATAAACATTAAAACCATGGGCGTCCACTGACATTTTTTCAAGGGGGGGGGGCGCTTCGGCAGCGGCGATACACAGTCACATTTTACCCCCCGTGACCACGTCCCTTTTGTGACGAAACGTTGGGAGGCACGACGTTCTGACGTCACCGCGTTTTTACTACAGACCCGGAAGATACGGGTTGCATATCGAGGAGCCGGCCGGATCGATTGTTACATGCTTATACTTGTCTACTTAATCGTAAGTGTATTTCAATTGCCTAAGAATAAAAGTTTAAAGGATTTTATGCTATGCGCATTTATTCGTTATTCCATGTGGCGTGACTCTGGGTACCATTGGCTGAAGTTTGTATCCCTGCAAGCTATATGCTGTATGCTGAGGTGCACACCGTAAAGAACCCCAGGCTGGGTCATTAGCCCATGCGAGTTTGATCTCCTATAATAAGAGATCATGTCCATCCGGTGAGCAGCTGTGTTTGTTAGAGGTGGAGGTGTTTTAGTGTCATCACGTTTTCCTTATCATTGTAGACAAGTGTGGCACTGTGGATTCGTTTACACTGACATCAAAAGTTTCTTTCTCTCAATTCTCGTTTGGACTTTTTTGAAACAAAGAACTGTTTATACTATTCAACATCATTATTGGTTTTGATTCACTCATATTCACTTTTTGATTTTTATGCATTTAATTGTATATGCTATACATGAATTGGACTCTTTTTCACGTAATGATATATTAATATAATCGATTCATTGTTATGTATGGTACATCACCTAATATCAAGTTTTAGCGCAACCTTTCTTTATTATATTCTGTTTGTGTTGTATACCACTATTGTTGCTGCTCTACCAGATAGTTTAATAGCGCAATATTCCCTTTATACATTTTACCCCCCCAAGTTAAAATGTAAAAACACCCCACTGTGCCCCCTGCATCTTTCAATATCTCTTTGTCCCTACTGTGTACCCCCTCTCCACAACTGCACCTCTGGACCCCTTTACATTACAGAGCACCCTGCATCACTGGACCCCTTTACATTACACAGCACCCTGCACCTCTGGACCCCTTTACATTACACAGCACCCTGCATCACTGGATCCCTTTAAATTTTTACAGCACCCTGCATTAGTGGACCCCTTTACATTACACAGCACCCTGCACCACTGGACCCTTTTACATTACACAGCACACTGCATTACTGGACCCCTTTACATTACACAGCACCACTGGACCCCTTTACATTACACAGCACCCTGCATCACTGGACCCCTTTACATTACACAGCACCCTGCATTACTGGACCCCTTTACATTACACAGCACCCTGCACCACTGGACCCCTTTACATTACACAGCACACTGCATTACTGGACCCCTTTACATTACACAGCACCCTGCATGACCAGTGCAGGACATTAATACATGAGTTACCATGACCAGTGCAGGACATTAATACGTGAGTTACCATGACCAGTGCAGGACATTTACCCCCCTTCCCCCCGCCGCCATGCTGCATATTAAAAAAATCACAGTCAGACAGTCATCACAGTTAATAATCTTCAGACTGCATTCCGTATGGCATCATGCTGGCTGTGCAGGACATTAATACATGAGTTACTATGACCAGTGCAGTGCAGGACATTAATACATGAGTTACCATGACCAGTGCACTGTGCAGGACATTTACCCCCCCCCCCCCCCGCCATGCTGCATATTAAAAAAAATCACAGTCTTCAGGACGGGCGCCGGGCGGGGCTGTAGGGGGAGCGATCAACTATTGGCTGGCGGCAAACAGGGGCGGGAGCGGAGCGAAAACAAATGAGCAGAGTGACATGACACTGACACTGACAGACAGTGCCACATTGACAATCAGCAGTGGCGTGGCGCAGGCGGCCCTGACCCACCGATGTGCGGGAGGCGGCCGTGGCTAAATGTGGTGTCTCTTGATTCCAGCCAGGGGGGGGCGAACGCCCTCCCTTGCCCTATGGAGCGGACGCCCATGATTAAAACAACACTTTTCTCTACCTAAAGTTCATATACACACTGTGGCATCAGCTTCCATAACAAGCAATTGAGAAATATAACTCCTCAATGCTAGCATCCAAAACAGCCTGCAACCATTCAAAGGGCGTATTCCTTTCAACAAACAGCTACTATTGTCTGGCTTCCAACAATGCCTGGCCACTTGAATATGCGGCAGGAATTTTCAACTTAAAACCAAACCCTTTACTTAAAGTATTTTTACAATTATGAGGACATGTGTCTTGGTCCCATACAAAAGGTAAAAATCCCAATTTATCCATTTCTATTTTTCATATAGATCACGAACATATTACACATAATTTTGTTCTGAAACTTGGAAAGTCAACAGGTACACAGAACTATCCACCATACTGGTCGCCCCTCCCCCATTCAAGCACATGGGAGCAGCAATTTTAAGCTTCTCTACACAACTTAAATCCAGTCAGTTAAACACCATACAAAATTCATACATTCACACACACACTTACACATACACACAACAGGCATCTCTCATACAGCAGACACTCACACAGACACACACACAAACGATCCATGACAAAATCACACACATATGATTGGATTCACAGACATCCACACACAGGCCCACATGATCGGATTCACAGGCATACGATCTCTCTCCCAACAAAATCACACACACACGCACGATCGGATTCACAGACATACACACACACATACTGCACACTTACAGCATTATTTCAAAAAGACGAAAAAATTTGTTATTTTACAGAGCAGAGCCCCCACGCATCGGATCGTGCATCCATACTCCCCCATCTCGACCCGATACCTAAAGGGGGCATCTAGTCCCTTCAGAGTCGCAATCTGTAGTGGCAAAATTGGTTGTTTGCAGAGCACACAGCCATCTTTGCCTTGTGCTAAATAAGCACACACTTCATCTTATTGCAATAATACTTCTTAAACTAAAATTCACTCACCTTCATTCGAACCCCATTCATACAAATCAAGAAGCATCACCAGACTGTCCATCTCATATCGTCATCACAGCCTCACTGCCATGCTGACGCCCATAAAAGCCTTTTATTAAACTGCCAGCCGGAAGTGATGTCACAACATGTTACCTCCTCCACAGGAAGTGAGCTCACAGGAGCTCCACTCAGAATACAACACATGAAATATAGCTTAAAGGATTCAATACAATAATAATACAATAACCAATGAACACAGTTCCTGATGAGGGGAGCTTATCTGCAGGTGTGCGCTCACGCTACCACCTCAAATGCTGATCAGGCATACAGAGATGACAAGAGCACACATCTGCTAAACCGATAATGTGTTTGCAGAGAGGCCTCACTCTGCAAACACCCTTCTCCAAATCAGGAAGTTTATCTCAACCAGCCTCATTCTGCCCCAATCAGCTCTTTAGAGCAGGTTGCGGAAGTACTAACACTGGGTGACATTATGACAATACATATTAAATACATCTTCATAACATTTTCCACAACAAAGTACAGATACTGAAGAGAGAAATATATCTACAATTTTATGTAGAATTACAAGATTGAACAGTTGAACCATTATACTTTATTCAACGCGTGTTTGTGCATGGACTTTCTGCTGCTAAATTGTCAGTGTTATATATGAAGAAAAGCTGAAGTGAATAAAGAAGTTATCTTAAAAGTTTGGTGTGCTTTTTAAACCTACTGCTTCCATAGAACGGCGCTAGAGGAATTATAAAGTAACAGATAGTCTTGTTTGGACTAAAAGATCACAGAAATCAAAATTCTTCTAATGCCACAGCGCATAAAGGCACTTCATAGTGCTGCGCCTGCCACAGTGGAACTATTAGCCCATTGAGGGTGAAGCGATAGTGCTCCTCAACTTGCACAGTAAAGAGCGCATTTGAGCAGCGGAGCTACCATAGAGGCCATAGAACGTGTGTTTTAGTCCAACTGTAGCCAACTCTTAAAGTGGCAGAACGGCAAAGGCAAGATAGTCATAGAGAGAGCGCCAACCCTCCTGCGATCCCTAGAGAGAGAAAAAGACGCATGGTGGGAGGCCAAAGTCCAGAGTTAGAGTGCCTGCATGGTTACCCACGAAGAGGCCACGTACTGCAGCCAGCTAGTTCCCCGCCACTAGGCCCAAAGCCTGCAGCACAAAGCATCGCAAAACAGCACAGAGCATCGCACGTCAGCGCAAGGCATCACACGTCAGCGCAAAGCATCGCACGTCAGCGCAAAGCATCGCAAGTCAGCACAGAGCATCGCAAGTCAGCACAGAGCATCGCAAGTCAGCACAGAGCATCGCAAGTCAGCACAGAGCATCGCAAGACAGCACAGAGCATCACACGTCAGCGCAAAGCATCGCACGTCAGCGCAAAGCATTGCAAGTCAGCGCAAAGCATCGCAAGTCAGTGCAAAGCATCGCAAGTCAGAGTAGAGCATCAAATCAAAAAAGACAAGTCTTCTTTAAGACTGATATTTGTTCCAGCAACCTACAGATCACAGTATCCTGCTCTTCAGAATAAGGTCAGAGCTTTCCTTTATTACTATCATTGCACATAGGCTTGACAAGAAAGAGACATTTTCGTGTTCAGGAATAAAAAGACTAAGTAAAGAACAAGGGGCAGTTGTAGTACACGGAAAGTATTTTTAAAGTGAAAGTGATTTTTACTGCCTGCACCTATTGCTATTGCATTTAAAGTGAAAGTCTTCTTAATATTCGTATTGATTGTTAAAGCATTTAAAGTAAAAATGTCTGAGTCTAGTATTGCTATGTCACTGTTTGAGGATACAAAGATAGATAAGATAGAACGTGAAGAGCAATTGAACCTGTCTGAGGTAGAAGAGTCTGATGCAGCATTAGTCTTGCCCCAAACAAATATGCCCCAAACAGATGAACTAAGATGCTCAGAACGTATCAGAAAACCGACCCTAAAGATGCTGGAAAATTTGGAGCAAGAAGCAGCTTTGAAAGGAAAAAAGTTCACCAGAATGTATGATAAGTGGAAATCTTACATTAAAGATGTTCGTAGAAAGCTAAAGCAAGAAAGTATAAAAGGAAACTTGAGTGATATGATAGAGACGGTAGAAGAATCTGAATCAGAGCTTATGGCAGCATTTGTCAACCTGCGGTCATCTACGACACCTCCCCAGGATATTGTAAGGAACATGGACACATGTACTGCAGTCACTAAAGGTTTAGTAAAGCTCATGAGAGAACTTCAATCATCTGAAGCTAGCTATGATGAAGTTAAGGCAAGAAAGTGAACGAACAAGCTTTTTATGAGAGACTATGCTAGGTCCTTAGGAGGAACCACAATCACAAGTAGGACTTCTTCCACTAGCAGAAGTGTCAGTAACATATCAGAGTCCTCAAGTACTTTATTAGCCAAAAGAAAGGAACTTGTCAAACAACTTGCTGTCAAGAGAGCAGAAACTGAGATGGAATCTACAATCGAGGTGCAGCGTCTACGAGTAGCAGAAATGTAAAGGCTGAAGGAAGTCAAGATTATAGAAGCCAGACTAAGAGTACACGAAGAGGACATGAATAGTAATCATAAGTCCGAATCTGTACTAAGTGAAGATGCAGACTCCTACTTCCTTTCATACGCCCAGCAGAATGGAAGGAAATCTCCAGTATGTAATGAAGAAAAAAGTCATTGCCTTCCATCCCTGCTCAGAAAGACGAAAAGAGGGACTCACCCAATTCAGAACTAAGTGAGAAAATAAAACAGGATAATTCTGTTCCTAGATGTCACTGCAATGATCAGGAGAATGTTGCGACTACAGTGCCAGCAAGACGACAGAGAACAGTCCCAGCAAGACTTCCCGTTCCAGAACCTACTGTATTTTCAGGAGACATACTGAAGTTCATAGAGTGGAAGGCAAGTTTTGAAATGATCATTGAGCATCATTGCTCCAGGCCAGTTGACAAGTTATTCTACCTTCAGAAATATGTTGGTGGAGAAGCGAAGAAAGCTCTTGAAGGTAACTTCTATAGAACAGACGAAGAAGCCTACAAGCAAGCTTGGGAAAAGTTAAATGCAAGATATGGTCATCCTTTCTTAGTACAAAGAGCCTTTAGGGAGAAATTGAATAACTGGCCTAAAATAGGTCCTAAAGAACATTTTAAACTTTAAGAGTATGGTGACTTCCTGCAAGCATGCAGCAATGCTATCCCACATGTATGAGGACTAGAAGTACTGAACGACTATCTAGAAAACCACAGGATGCTAGCTAAGCTACCTGAAGAAGTGGCTTCTAGATGGAATCGCTATGTGACTGAACAGTTAGATCTAAGTAAGGACTTCCCAAGTTTTGAAAAGTTCTCTGAGTTCGTTAAAAAGGAAGCACGAATAGTATGTAATCCAGTAACAGGATCTTACGCCTTAAAGTCCTTAGAAGAAAGGCCTGCGAGAGATATAAGACGCGCAAGAGCAGCTAGCTTTGCAACCGACACAACAGAGAAAGGTATAGATACCTACGAGAGCAAGTTCAAAGTTACTACTGGGATCAGTAGAGAGACAGAACCGACAAATCCTCAGACTACTTTTAAGTGTATGTTCTGTGGAGAGAACCACTCTATACACAAGTGCCAACAATTGAAGGAGAAATCCCCAAATGAAAAGACAAAGTTTGTACTTGTTAACCAAATGTGTTTTGGGTGCCTAAGGAAAGGCCATATTACTAAGGAGTGTAAGAAAAGGGCCACATGCAGCGTGTGCAAAGGACGCCATCCTGCACCACTACATGAAGAACGTCCAAAGAAGGATAAATCCTCAATACCTGAGGAAGAAAAGAAAGCATCGGTATTCTCTTGCAGAGTGAGGGAAAGCAACGGCACATCAATGGTTGTACCAGTGTGCATTTCAAATCCTAAAAGAATGAATAAGAAGGTATATGCCTATGCACTACTGGATGCCCAAACCGATGTCACCTTCATTGATCAAGAAATCTGCAAGAAATTACAATTGGCTACAGAACCAGTGAAGCTCAAACTCACCACAATGACGGGAAGAGACACATTAGTGAACAGTCAAAGGGTCAAAGGATTGAGAGTTAGAGGACTTCATTCAAACCTCACATTGGATCTACCTCCAGCTTATACGAAAGACCTCTAGATTGAGATCGCATACCTACCTGTGAAACAGCCAATAAATGGGAGCACCTATTTGTCATATCTCATGAAATGTCCCCGCTGAAGGAGTTTGGTGTTGGACTGTTGATAGGTTATGATTGTCCTGAAGCTTTGGTACCACGAATGGTAATCACAGGAGGAAAGGGTGAACCCTACGCTGTTCAAACTGATCTAGGATGGGGCGTTGCTGGGGGAAAACAGCAGATTGCAAACTCAAGACAGGTGACAGGATTGTGTCATTGAATATCTGTCCAAGAGTTACCAGCTGTAAGTTCAGCGGCAGTAATCAAGATCCTTGAATCTGACTTTGCAGACATAAGTTCTAAAGAAAAGAGTGTATCCCAAGAAGACAAAGTTTGTACACATTCTAGAAGAAAGTATTCAGCAGAATCAACAAGGTTATCTTGAAATGCCCTTACCCTTTAGAGAGCGACCTTGTCTGCCAAATAACAAAAATCTTGCCCTAGCGAGATTGAAATGTTTGAAGAAAAGGATGGGAAGAGATCTCAAATTCAAGCAGGATTATTTGAAATTCATGGAAGGCATCCTTGAAGAAGGACATGCAGAAAAAGTTAATAACCAACCTAAAGAAGGAGAAGTGTGGTACATCCCACATCAAGGTGTTTACCACCCAAAGAAACCAGATAAGATTAGAGTAGTATTTGATTGCTTAGCAAAGTATGATGGTGTTGCATTGAACGATCATCTACTAAAAGGACCAGATCTTACAAACACTCTGCCTGGAGTACTCTGTAGATTCAGAAAGTATCCCGTAGCGGTCATGTGTGATGTTGAAAAGATGTTCCACCAGTTTCATGTGAAGAATGAAGATAGAGACTTCCTGAGATTCCTATGGTGGGAGGACGGAGATACAGAGCCAGCAGAATACAGAATGAAAGTACACTTGTTTGGAGCAGCGTCGTCTCCAGGTTGCGCCAATTATGGTATGAAGTACCTGGCCAATAAAAATGAAAAGGATTGCCCATCAGCAGCGAATTTTCTTAAGAAAAACTTTTACGTAGATGATGGTCTTATAACTTTACAATCCTCAGAATCTGCGATCAAACTAGTGAAAGAAAGCCAAGAGTTATGCGCAAGAGGAAACCTGCGCCTTCACAAATTCATCTCAAACAACAGAGAGGTACTGGAATCCATCAGTGACTCTGAACGTGCATCAACAATGAAGAATGTAGATCTCAATTATGATCATCTTCCAGTTCAGAATGTACTTGGATTGGGATGGAATGTAGAGAATGACGAGTTCTTCTTTGAAACATCCTTGAAAGAAAAAGTTGCAACTAGACGTACCATTCTTTCCGCAATGGCTTCTATATATGATCCATTGGGATTCTTGGCACCAGTAATCCTCAAAGCAAGAGAAATACTACAAGAATTATGTAGACGGAAGTTGGGATGGGATAAACCCATACCTGAAGATTTTGAGGCCAAGGTGGGAGGCTTGGATAAAAGACTTGCAAAATATGAGAGAAGTTCGGATACCTAGATGTTTTGTACCTCATGATTTCGGAGAGTACAAGAAAATAGAACTTCATCACTTTTCACACGCCAGTAGTTATGGTTATGGACAGTGCTCCTACATCAAAGTGATAGGAGAAGGAAAAATTCACTGTTCCCTGGTTATGGAAAAGACCAGAGTCGCAAGATGTCGGGGCGTGGCCTGGAGATGGCGGACTGAGAGACACGCGTTAAACTAAGCTCCAGGACCTCCGTATATCCTTGACCAAAATGAAGGGAGATAGAAGCCCTACGCGCGGCATGAGTAGTGGCCGCAAACGCGGGACCAGAGCCGCTATGAGGAAAGGGATTGTGAGCACTTCGCAGGGTGACATCCAGCAGTACCTGATACCAGCTCCAGCCTCACGAGGAGCTCCGAGCGTGGGGAGGTCGGTACGGAGAAGCCTGGCAAGTGACACTGGAGCTAGGCTGAGCACATCTCGGAACTCTTCCGGGTCAGAGTGCAAGGAGGAAGCGAGGACACCAGGACAGACTGGAACACAGAGGTGCACGGACACTGTGAGAGAAACTGACACAGCCGCTATGGAGGTAGGAGATATTAAAACAATACTAGCAACACTGCCTACAAGGCAAGACATCACTGCATTACCGACCCGGCAGGATATAGAAGCGCTAATCCTGCGGGTCGAAGAGGCACATCGTCAAGATCTCCTGCTAGTAAGAGCTGACGTGCAAGCACTGACAGAGAGGGTGGTGGTGGGAGAGAACTCCATTTCTACCCTGGAACAGCGTATGGGGTCTATTGAAAAAATGCAGGGGGGGCAGGCAGATATAATAACAAACTTACAACTGCAAACAGAAGCCCACGAAGACAGAAGCCGCCAAAACAATTTACGGCTCAGGGGTCTCCCAGAGACAACAGAAACAGAAGACTTAAACATTAAAGTGTTGGAAGTATTTCAGGCTATCCTAAATTTACTGCTGATCACGATCGAGTTGGATAGAGTACATAGAGCACTGGGCCCTAAATCCCTAAACCTGGATAGACCCAGGGATGTAATTTGCCGTTTGAATAGACATAACCTAAGGGAGCAGATACTTAGGGCAGCATGGGACAAGGGAGATATCCCTTTTGATGGGGCCCATATAAAAATCTTACCTGATGTCTCAAGGGCCACACTACAGCGCAGAGCATGCCTGCGGCCTATTCTGGACCGGGCCAGAGAGCAGGGGTGCACGTATAGGTGGGGGTACCCATTAACAGTTACATTTCGGAGGGCATCCACCACGTTTACCCTCCAGACACCAGCAGATCTACCTGAACTTTTCCTATATCTAGCAATCACACCCTTCCAGATCTCGATTTGGCTTCTACCTTTCACATATAATGGGAACCGCAGGGGGTTCTCAGATACCCAGGGTCAAGGGAGAGGCTCCCAAGAAAATGGAAGACAGCAAAGAACCCAGACCCCCCAGAGACCAAAGGCGGACCTGAATCAGGAGTCGGGTCCTAATACTGAATAGATACCCCCCCCCCCATATCTGGACATATCTGGAACCTTAAGAGAATGAGTTTCCCGGGCCCCTTTCTGCCATTTCCTTATGTTTTTTTTTTCTTTTATGGTTTGCCTGTTGAAACTAGGAACTACGTACCCAAGAACCTGGGAGCCAAGAAAAGGAAATGGCCAACAGGACACATGATACCCCCCCTTTCTTTTCTTTCTTTTTTGGGGGAGAGGAGATCTAGGATATTAGATAAGGGATAAGGGGCTGTATTTTGGCATGTTTAGTGCCTGGTGTGGTTAAGATAAGGATAAAAATGGCATATAAAATGGTATGTACGGTGAGATAAATTTAGGGATATAGATAGACCCATGCACAGAGGAGTACAGGGTATCCTGACACTTTTTTTATTTTCTTTTTTGGGGGGGGTTTAAAAAAAAAAAGAAAAAAAAAAAAGAAAAAATTGCAGCGCTAAATGGGTATGTGTCAAACAAATAAATGAATGAGTGAAATAAACAAATGTGCAAGGAAAAACTAAATAATTCCCTATGTGAATAACAATACAGTTTTTGAAAGAGTCCTTGATGGATGGTCCTCAAAAACACGTTCAAACAATTGCAAAAATTAAAGTCCAATAGTGTTCCACAATAATCCAAAAAAATTCTGAGATGATTGGACTACAAATACTTCCAAATCAATATTGATGGAAAAAAAGCCACAACCAATATAAAGGAGGCTTACCAGACTTAGTGGACCCTACTGAACATATGTCCAGAGGGTCAACATAGGCTTTTGATGTGTATTCCTGAAGGGTCAACAGTTGATAGTTGAACCAAAGAATGTCTCTCACGACAGCTCACAATGAAGAGGTTGATGAAAACTTGAGAGACGATGACTCAATGATGTTTAAACCGAATCAATAGCACAATGTGAAAGGAAAAGAAGAAGGCACATAGCGTGATACTGCTAAAAACAGTGTATTTAATGTAGGTAATTGCACTTACATTTAAGTGGTTAAAAAGCGCTTCATGAAAATCAATGGCAACAGTGGAAATCCCGACGCGTTTCGCAAGAAATTTGCATCATCTGGGGTACCCTCTGGACATATGTTCAGTAGGGTCCACTAAGTCTGGTAAGCCTCCTTTATATTGGTTGTGGCTTTTTTTCCTTCAATATTGATTTGGAAGTATTTGTAGTCCAATCATCTCAGAATTTTTTTGGATTATTGTGGAACACTATTGGACTTTAATTTTTGCAATTGTTTGAACGTGTTTTTGAGGACCATCCATCAAGGACTCTTTCAAAAACTGTATTGTTATTCACATAGGGAATTATTTAGTTTTTCCTTGCACATTTGTTTATTTCACTCATTCATTTATTTGTTTGACACATACCCATTTAGCGCTGCAATTTTTTCTTTTTTTGTTCTATGCACCTTTTTGTCCACAGGTTTTGCAGCCGCTTTTTTGTATTTAGTAGCAGCGCAGAAACTTTTGTGTTTGTTTCTAAGTTTTTTTGGGGGGTTGCCTAGCTCCCCCTCTTAAACTCACTAGTAGAGGGAATATTAGAGGGAATATCAGAGGGTATGTTATACTAGGGTTTTTTTTTTTCGGATGTGTGAAAAAAATATTATTTTTTTCTCTGTCCACCCCCTCCCTTTTCTTTTTCTTTAGGGGGGGGGGGTTTGTTTGAGCAGAGTCCTCTCTTCTTTTTTTTTTTTTTTTAAAAGCGCTTAGACGCTATAGAAATGAGACACATAAAAACACGTGCTAAAACACAAGTTAATAATCACTGTTAAAGAGTAGGTTGCACAAAGGAGGAGAAGGGGGAGTAATCCCCTCTTTTTTCTTGTATCTCCCTCCCCGTTCCCTTTTTTCTTTCTTTTTTTTTTGGGGGTGTTTTTTCCTTTTTTCTTTTTTTTGGAGTATGGCAAACTCTAAGGAAGGTACACAAAGAATATAATAAGAAACACGAATTCACAAAAGACACATGGCGGGGTCACCTTTTTTTTCTTTTTTCTCACTAGTAATACCAGCAACACCAGTAACACGTAAGTAGGTAGACCCCAGGATAAAAGACATTAAATAAATACATAAATAAATAAATATATTAAATATAATAAAATGAGTTAATAGGGACAACTGCATTTAGGGGGATTGGGTATCAGGTGTGCTCCGGGAGTTCCTCCTCCTCCCCCTCTCCCCCTCTTTGGCGAGCGAATAGAAATACTAGAAATAATAGAGTGAAGGAGTGAGTATTGGAGAGAGGAAGTACAAAAATGGAGGGGGGTGGGGGTGGGGAGGGGAATATTTGAGATACATAGACTCATTGACATAAGGAATTATGCCTAGATGTGGGAATAGGGGGTAGACAGAGGACCGGAGAAGAAGAAGAATAAAGGAGAGGGACAGGGAAGAGAGTTGCCATCCCCCCTTGGATCTCTATTAATTTAAAAAGGGGAGAATAGGCAGATTTAGACAAAGATAAGATATGGTACTTGGGTATGATATTATGAGCTATATGTTTTTATTCTCCTTGGTTTTCTTGTATGTCTGTCTTTTGGTTCTGGGGAGGAGGAGAGGGGGCGGGGACACATGAATGGTGGTCTAAAGGGTGGGATTACTTTTTGGAGAGGGGAAGGCCCCATGGATAAGATAAGAATCAAATAGGTGGTTTAAAGAGGATAAGTTTTTGGTATAAATTAGTCTAATGGATAATAAGTTACATATTATGTTATATATTATGTTATTACTTTCTTTTTAAGAAGAAGGTGAGGAAAGATATATACAATGATATATAGAATATAATGTATATTGATGTATATGAATGTATAATGTAATAGTATATTATATAGAGCTATAAATAACCTCAGGCTATGGGAGGTCAATAAGATATTTAATGTGATGGATAGGAGTATTCCATGTCTGTGTTCCTGGGCCCGCCCTCCCTACTCCCCTTCCCCCCCCCCCCCCGAACCCCGGTGCTATATAAATTTACTTACTCTCTGTTACCTTCTCTTTTGTCTTTACAAATGGAGGAGAGGGGAATGGAAAGGGAAATTTTTTTATTTTATTTTTTCTCTCTCTTCCCGGTCCTCTTGATAAGATTATCAGTTATCAAACAACCCAGGGATTGTGAAGGTCTTTGGAGCTTGTATTTTTTGTTATTTTTTGTCTTTTTCGTTTTTTTCCCCCTTTTTTTTTCCCCTTTTTTCTCTGTCGACCAATCCAGGCACACGCACCTAAATAGGTAGACGCTCAGATACCGATAACTGGTGAGCATTTTTTTTCTTTTAGCATATAGCTAAGCTTAGTATATAGGAGGGGCCTCCCCTTTTTTATCTTTTAATTTCCTTTTTTTTCCCGTTATACTTAAGTGTAAAGATGGACGGTGTTCGGGTGATGTTGCTTAATGCGAGGGGTTTAAATACTCCTGAGAAGAGACGTATGCTCCTTAACGATATGAAAAGATACAATACCGACATCGCCTTTATTCATTTTAAATATGATAAGCTCCCTTACTTGAGAAACAGATTTTACCCCATTGCTTATTACCCGACAGGTAAATCAAAAGGGGTTTCGGTGCTACTTTCTAGTAAAATACCTTGGAAATGCCAGAGTTCTATTATAGACCAGACAGGGCGCTATGTTTTTCTTAAAGGGCTGATTTGGGATAAACAGGTGACATCCGCCACAATATATACCCCCAATGAATTACAAGCTACCTTTTTGAGAGACACACTAGAGAAATTGCAGGAATTTAGAGAGGGACAACTGATACTCGGTGGAGACTTCAACGTTCCACTAATTCCCTCGGTAGATACCTCGACTGGCAAATCATCTATCCCACCGAGCCAACTTAAAAGGATAGCTAAGACGCTCCACAGAACCCAATTAATAGACGCCTGGCATCTGCAACATTCAGGGGAATGTGACTATTCGTTTTACTCCCCCATGCACCGGGTATATACTCGGATAGACTATTTCCTAGTCCCCCATACCCAGCTGCACGCGGTAAGTGAGACGTCGATTGGGGACAGGACATGGTCGGACCACGGGCCGATATTTTTGACCTACAGACTCAATGACACCTCCACGCCTCGGCACCGTTTCTGGCGCCTCAATGAGAGCCTTTTACAGGTGCCGGAGGTATTGATTGAGGTGAACGAAACGCTGAAATTATACTTTCAGGAGAATGACCAACCAGACTGTGACCCGGGCATTCTATGGGAAGCCCACAAACCGGTTATCAGGGGAATCTTGATTAAGCACGGGGCACGAATTAAGCGTGAACGGAATGAACAACTTCTTTGTTGGTTGCAGAAATTGTCAGAGATTGCAGCTAGACATAAACATACCCCTACACCAGGGATATGCAATTAGCGGACCTCCAGCTGTTGCCAAACTACAAGTCCCATCATGCCTCTGCCTCTGGTTGTCATGCTTGATGCTGTTAGAGTCTCGCTATGCATCATGGGACTTGTAGTTTGGCAACAGCTGGAGGTCCGCTAATTGCATATCCCTGCCCTACACAATCTTCAGAGGCCGAACTGACGTCAATTAGGATACAGATCACGGACTTGCTCCGTTATAAGGCCAAAGCGGCCCTGCAGTTTTGCCGTAGAGTGAGCTATGAGTCAGGAGACAAGTGTGGGAAAATGTTAGCAAAAGCGGTTAGAGAACACAAACTCTCTACATATGTCCCCCACATTAACACGAGAAGTGGTCAAAAGGTAGTCTTACCGGCACAAGTCACTCAAGCGTTTAAGGATTTTTATTCTCGTTTATAGAATTTGTCGGTAGTGACGACGAGCCGAGCAGAGCTAGAGGACTATATCACATCCTCTCAGATGCCCTCTCTACCACAGGAGATAGGAACAGATTTAGACTACCCTATCACCTTGATGTAACTCGAACGTGCAGTTAGACATATGAAACCAGCGAAGGCCCCAGGCCCAGATGGTTTTACATTACAATATTACAGGACACTGTTACCAATACTGGGCACTCGAATGCTTACATTGTATAATACGGTAGGTGCAGGGGGAACGTTTGCTAGAGAGACTCTGGGAGCCCACATTTCGGTGATCCACAAGGAGGGAAAGGATCCGGCGGCTTGTGGCAGTTATCGGCCCATATCGCTCCTAAATGTGGACCTCAAGCTATACACCACTGTTCTGGCTGCTCGACTGGCGCACCATCTTCAGCAACTCATTCACCTGGACCAAGTGGGTTTCATACCATCTAGAGAGGCGAGAGAGTACCACTAAGGTATTGAATTTACTCCATGTCGTACGCTCCACAAACACCCCATGTGTATTTCTAAATACAGACGCCGAAAAGGCTTTTGACCGGGTTGAATGGTCATTTATATTTGCGGTGCTTAGACACATTGGTCTGGGGGAGGTGATGCTCAATCGAATAGCCGCAATATATTCTAACCCGACAGCCCAGGTGAAGGTGAATGGGGTCCTGTCGGACCCCTTCCCAATACAAAATGGTACAAGACAGGGATGCCCGCTGTCCCCTCTTTTGTTTGCCCTATCCCTGGAACCTTTGTTAGCCACAATTAGACTGAATCCGGACATAGAAGGGATAAGGGTAGGCCGGATACAATGCAAGATTTCAGCATATGCTGATGATTTATTGTTTTCCTTGACCAACCCTGTAGTCTTCCTGCCAAATCTTCTTAAGGAGTTTGAGAGATATGGGGCATTGTCCAATTTTAAAATCAATTTCTCGAAGTCAGAAGCGATGGGAGTGTCACCGATAACACAGGCCTTACCAAATATGGGCACAAACTAAGTTTAAATGGTCATCCGCACTGAATTATCTGGGGACTAGTATTCCGTCTGATTTTTCTCGCTTATATGAGAGTAATTTTCCCCTCTTACTTGTCAAAACTAGGGTGCAGTTAGAGACGTGGAATAAGGGATTACATTCATGGTTTGGGAGGTGCAATTTGTTAAAGATTAGTGTTTTGCCTAAATTTCTATACCTCTTTCAGGCCCTACCGATTAGGATACCCCCTGCATATCTTAAACAAGTCCAAGCTCTTTTTATCCGTTTTGTTTGGGCTCATAAAAAAACTTGAATTTCCCACACCCAGCTCAGGATGCCAAAACAATGCGGAGGTCTTGCACTACCAGACGTTAGGAGATACTACCAGGCGGTTCATCTGGGGAGGGTGACTGATTTATGGCGACATTATGAGTCCAAACTATGGGCACAAATAGAACAATACCAGACAGGTATCCCTTTACGGACCGCGTTGTGGTGTGGAGACTCTTTACCTATTGAATTAAAATCACATCCATTGATAGGTAATACCTTGCGACAGAGCACCCGTGCTATATTAAAACCCTCCTTAACAGCCATGACATCGCCCCTGACTCTGATTTTGGTTAACTCCAGCTTTCCTCCGGGGCTCTCACCTATGCAATTTAGGCAACTAAGGACTTCTGGCCTTATGACTGCTTCTCAGTTTGTAATTAACGATAGATGGCCCTCCATTTTGGAACTGATGGATACTGCAGGCCCTTTTGGACTTGAGTTCTGGAACGCGGCACAGTTGCAGCACTTTCTCTTGACCATTCCGAATCCCCGGAGTTATACTAGACCCCTGAATAAATTTGAGGAATACTGCTCGGGCATAGATCCGCTACCACAGACTCTATCTAAAATGTATGCTTTTCTAAATACGCCAGAACAACAACCCGATTTGTTCTGTATTGCGAGGTGGGAAACTGAACTAGATTGTACGTTTTCTCCGACTCAAAAACAGAATATGGTTAGTCTCTCCCTCAAGTCCTCGATATGCACAAAAATACAGGAAACCAACTATAAAGTTCTGACAAGGTGGTATTTGACACCTGTTCGTCTGCATGTGATTTTTCCAGATATACCAGAACATTGCTGACGTTGCGGCGAGGACAGGGGCACGATGCTACACATATTCTGGTCCTGCCCTAATTTGAGCGACTTTTAGACGACGATACGAAATACATCGCAACGATTCACTGACTTTCTGATCCCAAATGAACCAGCGTTCTTTTTACTTCACGTGACGACTTTAACCCCCCAGGTATATAAAAAATCTTTGTTGAGACATCTGATTAATGCTGCTAAAGCCTACATTCCCATGAGGTGGAAGGCTCAGAATCCACCGTCAGTGGCGATGTGGCTGCGGAAGGTGGAAAATATAAATAAAATGGAGGATCTAATAATGACTGCACAGGATAGACATGAGACTTATAAAACGATATGGGCTAGCTGGAATATGTTTATACACTCGGATGAGGGAAAAGATCTCTTCAAGAGCTAAAATATTTAACATATTGCTGGGGGCTATGAGATCTATTTGATTCCGGAATAGATGGGCGCTTTCGGCCTAACACCGTCCTTCTTTTCTTTTTTTTCTTTTTTTTTTCCTCCCCTTCCCCCTTTTTTTTTTTTTTTTTGTTATATAAGAAATTATGAGAATAGTAGCTGATAATGGCAATTCCATGACATATATTATTTATTGTGTAATGTATTGGCATTTCTGTGTTATGTGATCAGGAGGCTGTGTCCTCCACTAGTATGAGCTACCTTTTTATTTTTAATTTTTTTAGAAAACTCAATAAAAATTATATTTGAAAAAAAAGAAAGACCAGAGTCGCACCTACCAATATTCAGACAATACCAAGACTTGAACTGACAGCAGTGGTTGTTTCAGCATCAGTAAGCAAGTTTCTGAGAGAAGAATTAGAGTTAAAAATAGATGAAGAATACTTTTGGACAGACTCGCAAGTTGTCCTAGGATACATAAACAATGAAGCTCGAAGATTCCATGTCTTTGTCGCCAATAGAGTTCAGAAAATTTGGGAAATAACAAATCCGGAACATTGGCATCACATTGATACAAAGCATAACCCAGCAGATCATGCTTCAAGAGGCCTGAATGTAACAGAATTGAAAAATTCAAACTGGTTCACCAGTCCAGAGTTCCTTTGGGAAAAGGAAATCATACCCAGTGAAGGTTACACAGAATTGTCTATGGGTGATCCAGAAGTAAAAATTGTACAAACATTGAGCACTGCCGCCAAGTGTCAAGATGACATACCTGAAAGACTAGCCAGATGTTCAAATTGGAATACAGTCATAAACGTAGTAGCTCGAATTCAACGTTTGGCAAAGGGAATCAGAAAGAAGGAATCATTGAATGTGGCGGAAAGAATGAAAGCTGAAGAAACAGTCATAAGACTCATTCAACAGAGATTCTATAGTGAAGAGTTGAAGAGACTAATGCCCCGTACACACGATCGTTTTTACTGTCATTTTTTAAACCAACGTTTTTCTCCTCGTTTTTTTTCATGTTTCCTCTCAAGCCTGCCTTGCGTACACACCATCATTAAAAAAAACGATCAAGCAAAGCGCAGTGACGTTCAACACGTACAATGGCACTATAAAGGGGAAGTTCCGTTCGAATGGCGCCACCCTTCATGTTAGTAAAGTTTGTTGAGAGACGATTCGCGCTTTTCAATCCGTTACTGTGTAATGAATGTGCTATCTCCATTACGAACGCTAGTTTTACCAGAACGAGCGCTCCCGTCTCATACTTGATTCTGAGCATGCGCGTTTTTTTTCACGTCGTGAAAGCATACACACTATCGTTTTTCACGTCGTTAAAAAAAACGACATGAAAAACGACGTGAAAAAAGAGAGCATGTCCGGAATTTTTAATGGCCGTTTTTCACGTCGTTAAAAATGCTCTGGAGCCTACACACGATCATTTTTAATGGCCATTTTTTAAAATGGCATTTTTAACGGCATGAAAAACGATCGTGTGTATGGGGCATTAGTCAAGAACCCAAAAGGCTTCCCAACAACCACCCATTGTACAAGCTTAATCTTGTTCTACGGGATGGTATACTGAAGGTGGGAGGGAGACTGGAAAATGCATCGTTACCCAGCAGAGTGAAGCATCCAGCAATTTTACCTCAAAATTCTACCTTCACAAGATTGATTATCGATCACTACCACAACAAATCCTTGCATCATGGAAGAAGCTTTACCCAGAACTGTTTGAGAGAAGGTGGTTACTGGATAGTAAAAGGAAGCAAAGTTATAGCAAAGTATATAAGTAAATGCGTAACCTGTAGAAAGGCACGTAGACCTACCGAAGAACAAAGAATGGCAGATTTATCGGCAGATCGTGTAAACCCATCACCACCATTTCTTTATAGTGGAATGGATTGTTTTGGCCCATTCATCACCAAGCAAACCGCAAGGAGTACAAGAGATATGGACTAATATTTACATGTCTATGCTCCAGAGCAATTCATCTGGAAATGTTAGAAGATATGTCAACTGACGCATTCACTAATGTCTTGAGATGTTTCATAGACATTAGAGGTACTGTCAGAGAGCTTAGATCTGACCAAGGATCTAATTTTGTCGGAGCAAAGAATTGAATTGAAGAAATCTCTAAAAGAGATCGATAAAGAAAAAGTAACTGAGTATTTGTCACAGAATCAATCTGATTTTCATATGAATGCTCCACATGCAAGCCACACAGGAGGAGTTTGGGAAAGACAAATCAGAACTGTAAGAACTGTGTTAAGTTCAGTGTTGAGAAAGAGCTCCGGAAGAATAGATGATGCTTCACTTAGGACCCTATTCTATGAGGTAATGTCTATTGTTAACAGTCGTCCACTTACAGTTGACAACATCAATGATCCAACAAGTTTGGAACCTTTAACTCCCAACCATCTACTTCACCTTAAGTCTGATTACGTACAACCACCACCTGGCAAGTTTACCAAAGTGGATTTATATGCCAAAAAGAGAAGGCGAAGAGTTCAATATCTATCAGAACAGTTTTGGAATAGATGGAAGAAAGAGTTCTAAGCCAATCTTACGTTAAGAAGTAAATTGCAAACACCCAGAAGAAATGTACAAGTTGGTGACATAGTATTAGTGAAAGAAGAAGATTTACCTAGAAGTCAATGGAAATTGGCCAAAGTTCTAGAAGTTCAAAAGGATAAAGACAGACTAGTAAGAAGAGCGTTGTTACAAATAGGAGACTCAAAACTTGACAAAAAGGGAAAACGTCTCACTATTCCACTCAGGTTGGAACGTCCTATACAGAAGTTAGTTGTTCTACTTGAGAGTGATAAAAGACACTTGGAAGTTGAGAACCTGATGGAAAATTCCCCAAATTCATGTTCAAATCCTACTATAAAGAACATAGAATTATAGGTAATTTGGTGGGAGTGTAGCTGGCCAGCTAAGACTTGTCCTAGGTTGCTAATGTGGCTTACATGCATATACAGTCAGGTCCATAAATATTGGGACATCAACACAATTCTAATCTTTTTGACTCTATACACCACTACAATGGATTTGAAATGAAACAAACAAGATGTGCTTTAACTGCAGTCTTTAAGCTTTAATTTGAGGGTATTTACATCCAAATAAGGTGAACGGTGTAGGAATAACAACAGTTTGTATATGTGCCTCCCACTTTTTAAGAGACCAAAAGTAATGGGACAATTGGCTGCTCAGCTGTTCCATGGCCAGGTGTGTGTTATTCCCTCATTATCCCATTTACAAGGAGCAGATAAAAGGTCCAGAGTTAATTTCAAGTGTGCTATTTTCATTTGGAATCTGTTGCTGTCAACTCTCAATATGAGATCCAAAGAGCTGTCACTATCAGTGAAGCAAGCCATCATTAGGCTGAAAAAACAAAACAAACCCATCAGAGAATTAGCAAAAACATTAGGTGTGGCCAAATCAACTGTTTGGAACATCCTTAAAAAGAAAGAACGCACCGGTGAGCTCAGCAACACCAAAAAACCCGGAAGACTACGGAAAACAACTGTGGTGGATGGCCGAAGAATTCTTTCCCTGGTAAAGAAAACACCCTTCACAACAGTTGGCCAGATCAAGAACACTCTCCAGGAGGTAGGTGTATGTGTGTCAAAGTCAACAATCAAGAGAAGACTTCACCAGAGTGAATACAGAGGGTTCACCACAAGATGTAAACCATTGGAGAGCCTCAAAAACAGGAAGGCCAGATTAGAGTTTGCCAAACATCTAAAAAAGCCTTCACAGTTCTGGAACAACATCCTATGGACAGATGAGACCAAGATTAACTTGTACCAGAGTGAAGGGAAGAGAAGAGTATGGAAAAGGAAAGTAACTGCTCATGATCCAAAGCATACCACCTCATCAGTGAAGCATGGTAGTGGTAGTGTCATGGCGTGGGCATGTATGGCTGCCAATGGAACTGGTTATCTTGTATTTATTGATGATGTGACTGCTGATAAAAGCAGCAGGATGAATTCTGAAGTGTTTTGGGCAATATTATCTGCTCATATTCAGCCAAATGCTTCAGAACTCATTGGACGGCGCTTCACAGTGCAGATGGACAATGACCCGAAGCATACTGCGAAAGCAACCAAATAGTTTTTTAAGGGAAAGAAGTGGAATGTTATGAAATGGCCAAGTCAATCACCTGACCTGAATCCGCTTGAGCATGCATTTCACTTGCTGAAGACAAAACTGAAGGGAAAATGCCCCAAGAACAAGCAGGAACCGAAGACAGTTGCAGTAGAGGCCTGGCAGAGCATCACCAGGGATGAAACCCAGCATCTGGTGATGTCTATGCATTCCAGACATCAGGCTGTAATTGACTGCGAAGGATTTGCAACCAAGTATTAAAAAGTGAAAGTTTGATTTATGATTGTTAATCTGTCCCATTACTTTTGGTCCCTTAAAAAGTGGGAGGCACATATACAAACTGTTGTAATTCCTACACCGTTCACCTAATTTGGATGTAAATACCCTCAAATTAAAGCTGAAAGTCTGCAGTTAAAGGACATATTGTTTGTTTCATTCATTCAAATCCATTGTGGTGGTGTATAGAGCCAAAAAGATTAGAATTGTGTCAATGTCCCAATATTTATGGACCTGACTGTATATAGCTAGACCTGCTAATAACGTTAATACAGTTCATATGCTCATTTGTGAGTGATAAAAGCAGAGTTATTTACTGTGACTTTATATATGGATGTCATATAACAATTGTATATTGTGTTCACAGAAGCAAAAGAAAAAATATGCCTTTAAGGCCTCGTACACACGACCGAGTTTCTCGTCGTAAAAAACACGTCGTTTTTTTCGACGAGATTCTTGTTAAGCTTGTCGATTTTCTCGTCAAGCTTTCTATGCGTACACACTGTCATTTCCCAATTTCCTCGTTGTTCTCCGCGCTCACGTCCAGCACGTACGACGGCACTATAAAGGGGAAGATCTTTTTTCTTGGCGCCACCCCTTGGGCTGCTTTTGCTGATCTCGTGTTACCGCGTGTGAAGTAAAAGTTTGGGAAGAGACGATTTGCGCTTTTCAGTCTTCGTACTTTTCAGATCGTTTTCTGCGGTTCAGTTTGTGCTTGTGGGTTCGTATCTTGACTTTCAGGGCGTCTAGGCAGGTCGTATCTGTTTTACAGTGCGTTCTTGCCTGTTCGTTTCTGATTTTCAGTTCGTTATTCATAGGCCTTGCTGTTCTAAAGTGCGTTGTGTTCTGTACGTTCTGATTAGACGACCGTTTCCTAGCCATGTCGCCTGGACGATCTCGTCGTCGAGTTCGTGCTGTGCGTGCGCTTGGTGTTGGTCTGCTTGTTTTGGACCAAGACCAGTCCATGAATGGTGTGAGGAGGAGTTCATGGACCAAGAATTGGTTGCTCCAGCGAGACCAATTCTGCCACATGCCTCTGCTGCGGGAGATCGTCGAGAATAATCCTGAGGACTACAGGAATTTTCTGCGGATGTCTGACCCCGTTTTTCAGGAACTGTTGGCTTTGGTGTCCCCCTATATTACCAGGAAGGACACCGTTATGCGGGAAGCCATCAGTGCTGAGCAGAGGCTCATCGCCACGTTGCGTTACCTGGCGACAGGGAGAAGTCTTCAGGACTTGAAGTTCACCACAGGCATCTCCCCCCAGGCTCTGGGCCTCATAATCCCAGACACCTGTTCTGCCATCATCCAAGTCCTGCAGGAGGACTATATTAGGGTAAGTTTGCTCCCTTAACATCACATTTTATGTATTACATGTATGCTAATGTATTGTATTTCTTTCATCCTTCCCTAATTACCATGATTGTAATATGCTGAGAATGTCTCCTTTGTCCCCATGCATGTTGGAAGCTTTAGATTGCCCCTTTTTTCTCCTCCATAAATATTTCCCTTCACTAACTTTTCCAGCAGGGGCGCCTGTTGCTCCAAATGTTTGGGGGTTCAAACCCCAATTTAGGAAATAAACTTCCTCCTTTTTTGCTCTGGTGCCTATTAAACGCCCCCAGTTGTCCCCTCCAATGCAGCCATTTTGTTCCCTCAAATGCAGCCATTTAGTCCCCTCTAATGCAGCCAGTTTCCCCCCAGCCCTGCACTTACCTTCTGGTGGTCAGCGCCATCCTTCTTCTGTCCTTGATGTCTTCTCCTTCCCTTCATGTTGCATCAGCCAATCATGTTACCATTAAACAGACTTGGTGAACATGATTGGCAGAGCAGCCTGTCAGTGTTTACCCAAGGAATGCCCCCCCCCCCCCCTGCGTCCCCGATTTTTCTTTTAGGAAGCCAATTACATCCCTCAGGTTGTAATGTGCAAGACTATTTTACTACCTGTTTCTGCTATGCAATTTTAACCCCCTAAATGCCGCAATGATTCATATGTCGGTCGCTTTACAAGAGGCCATCCACCTGAATAGTGTGCGGCATAGACAATACATAGGTTCATGCAACGCATGAACCTATGTATTGTTCTGAGTGATGGGCACAGGAGAGAGGGGGCAGTGCTCCAGCGCCCACTCTGGACGCACCGCCACTGCAATGCTATCCTGTGGCCAAACACATCTCCCCCCCCCCAAAATAATTTAGTAATGGCCCATCAGAGGGGGTGATGAATATGATAAATGAGCCTTCCATTATACTTTTTTTTAAACACCTTAATAAACGTATAATTTGATTGATGTTGGCCTCTAATTTTTTGGGATAGAATTTCCTTGTAATGTATGACTTTGTTTTTCTAATATTATTTCATCTTGTTTCACTCCGCAGCTTCCTTCCACGCCACAGGAATGGCAGACTGTGGCATCGGAGTTTGCCACGCGGTGGGACTTCCCCAACTGCGGTGGTGCCATAGACGGGAAGCACGTCCGCATCGTGCCGCCACCCCGTTCTGGGTCCTACTACTACAACTACAAGGGGTTTCATAGCATTGTGCTGATGGCGGTGGTGTCAGCACGGTATGAATTCCTCTATGTTGATGTAGGGAAGAATGGCCGGATGTCCGATGGGGGATCCTTCATCCAGACGGAGTTTGCCCTCCGTCTCCAGAGTGACGACCTTGCATTGCCACCGGATGCAGGGAATATTGAAGGACTCCCCTTTGTTTTTTTGGCTGATGAAGCCTTCGGACTCGGACGGCATCTTATGAGGCCATTTCCACAGAGGACCCTGACCCCAGAGAAGAGGGTGTTCAATTACCGGCTGGCCAGGGGCCGAAGAGTCGTTGAAAATGCCTTCGGCATAATGGCCAGCCGGTTCCGCCTTTTTATGACTTCCATCCACTTGGCGGACTACAAAATAAACTATGTAGTGTTATGCTGCTGTGTGCTACACAATTTTCTTTGCCGCAAATCTAATTCATATATGGCCTCAGTTTTGCCAGAGGCTGGACTTTCCCCTGCAAATCCCCTGCCGGGCCTGGAATCTGCCCGTCTTGGCTTGCCCCCCCAAAATGCCCGTGAGGTTCGGGACAAATACATGGAGTATTTCACGGGTAGGGGGGCAATTCCTATGCCAGCCTATGTCTAAGTATCCCAATAAAAAGCTTGTTTAAACCTTTAATTATTTGTTCTTTCCTGTCTCCTAGTTTGTCTTTGTGCATTTGTAGTGGCAAGTGTATTTTACTTTAGTAAATAACAACCATTTCACTATGTAACCTTACAAAAGAACCAAATAAGCTTAGAGGGTATTATAAAAAGAAGCTACACGTTGTTTGTGGTCAAATATTTTACTCTGTGCACATTCTCTTCATTTTTTTTTTTTTTTTTTAAGTTTGGGTTGGCCAGGCCCCAACCCGGCAATTTTTTGCTTATGAAAATACAAAAATAACAGTTGCATTTCAAAAATTACAACATTGGATACCTCTGAGCAATCGGAGACATTCACTTACACAAACTATGTCTCTATGTGCCCGTCCTAATATGGGGTCCTGCCACCCCTTGGCCAGCCAAAAATTGAATATGCACACATTTGGGATTTTTTTCATCTAGGAAGTTTACAATCCTGATCCCTATTGTCAACATGTGCTATCTGCCATCAGGGGTGATCAATGGACGTGTTTTGGGGGTGCATCCCCTTCCTCAGTTCACCGACTTTAGATACGAGGAAGGGGTTGCACCCACAAAAGACGTACATGGATATCCCCTGATGGCAGATAGCACATGTTGACACACTGTGTGCATATTCAATTTTTGGCTGGTTTGATAGTCAAAAAAATTCAAAAAATTACAAAAACAAACATGTAAAAACAAATGTGTTTGGATGGCTTATTGAATTCTCCCCAAAACATCGAGAATGTCTTTAAATGTTTGTTCCATCACATGGATTCTTTGTTTAATAAGGTCCAGTTCCGTGCTACATTCCATCACTTGCTGGATGAGGCGGAGGGCACTGTCAGCAGAGAACCGTGTACTATCTTTCACAACATTTACATCCCCTAAAAACCAAAAAAAAAAATGTATTATAACTCTGCAGGCCTACCTCTCTTACCTGAAGCTTGTGGTGACAGATACTGACCTGTTGTGGTGACCAGATCCACAACGTCATCCACCTCTCCTTCCTGCACTTCTCCTTCCTCCACCTCAACTTCCTCTACATCCTTCGGTTGTGGGTCTTTGGGAGTTTGGGGTTGCTTGGAAGTTGTGGGGTGCATGTGCTCCCTGGAGTGTCCTCCTCCCAGTCTTCTCTCCCCTATGAGAATAAAACAAAAGGTCTATTTATCACACTGTAAATCTCAATGTTAAAATAAAAACAGGCTAAATTGCTTGGAAGTGGGGTACAAGTGTGTGTTTGTGCGGAATTTAAAGAAGAATGCATTATTTATGACCCAAAATATGTTTAGTATTCACATTTGGATGTAATTTTTTTGACATGGAGGCACCACAAAAATTCTCTGATGCACCTGTGTGGGCCACCCAAAAAAGGCGGGTCTGGTGGCCCACACTATAGTGCTCCAAAGTACAGATGTGGAAGCAGCTGCTGAGTGTCCTCTCCTTTACACTGATAAAAGTTTGCATTTCATTCTCTTTACAAACACATCATCTAGACTTAAAAATTATCAACAATATTTGATCAAAAATGGCAGATGTCTAATTACTTTTGTGGCTCTAAAATAAGCCAAAACCGCGGATAGTGGCCGAACGAAGTGTCGGTAACGTAACGAACGATTACTGTGCCCAACCAAGTTCAAAATATTACATTTTGGAAGGGAGTCCAATATGAGAAAAAAAAAATAACGTCAGTTTATAAAAAGATTAATAGCAGAAAAGTCTACATTTTACTTACTTTTAGCGAGCATTCTCTTTATGCTCCTCAACTGGTCTGGCTCCCTCAGTTTGAGGTCTGACCACCTCTTTCTGAGCTGCTCATTTGAGCGTTTCACCCCGAACTTCGCCTTCAGACTCTTCACAACTTTAGTGAGGATTTTGGCCTTCCTTCTATTTGGTTTGCTATACGGCCCATGCTTGGCATCATAATCAGCCTTGAGCAAGATGTCCACCATCTCCGCCATCTCCGCCGAAGACATATTCGATGCCTTGAATCTCCTCCTTGATCGTGACGTGTCCTCGGTCTCCGGGCTTGTCTCCTCGTTAGTTGCGGAATTATCAGACACCTGCTGTAACTCCGCCATATCTGTCTGCGCGCCGAAAGAGAAGGGGCGGGGAAAAGATGTTAGTTAGAACGTCATGGGCGGGCGACGTGTGCGGAGCGACGTGTTCGAATTTTGACGCATGCGTGGTGTGTATATAGCAAACACACATGTGACTATAGTACGTTCGGTGTGCGGAGAGAGGAGTTCAAGTGACGGACGTGCGAACGAAGGTATGTGATTTTGTGACTTGTAAAAATTGTTGGCCTATACTGTCTTGAGATTGTTGGAGGATATATATGGTGACTAGGATGTTAAGGAGGTTAGACTGTTTGCCTCACATTAGTTAAATATAATTTATTTAACTTGCAGATACAATATGAATGTCTTTATTAGCGACAAAGAGTTCCTGGCGGAATTTATTGACCGGGTAAGGGAGCTGCCGGCTCTGTTGGAGACGAAAAACCCCATCCATAAAAAAAAAGGGGTGAGAAAAGCAGCGCTGGAGAAGCTGCTCCCATTTGTGCATACCAAGGTGCCCACAGCCACAGCAAAACAGGTGGACACTAAAATTGGGAGCTTGAGAGGTACCTACAGGACTGAACGCTCTAAGGTGCTGGCTTCTCAGAGGTCAGGAGCAGCAGCAGATGATGTTTATGTCCCGATTTTGTGGTACTACAACAGGATGTCCTTCCTGGATGACCACATTGACACAAGGCTATCACTCTCCACTCTTCCCCCCAGACTTCCCTGCAGCCAACCTGAGCCTTCTCTGGAGCAAGAGGAGGCAGCCATCCTGGATGATCCTGATTTGGCCATCTGGAGCCAGGTATAGTATTAACTGAAAATGTATTGGGATAAAATTAATGTTTGACAAATATGTCAAGATGAGAAACATACATTATTTTGGATTCCACAAGTGAAATCAAGATCTGTAGACATTATTCTGCACTTAATTGGGTGCTAAATAGTCAATCTGATGTAGTGGTAAATTTAAAGCAAGGATTTATGCATTTACATTCTAATTGCTTCAATCAGGATTACAAAGTTTGATGCAAAGATTAAACCAACATATTAAACTATGTTCCTTTTTCATACACAGGATGAAATCAGCCAGGAGGAGGGTCTGGAAACTGTCAGGCAGGAGGAGGAAGGGCCCAGTGGCAGCCAGGAGGTGGCAGGGCCCAGTGCCAGGCAGGAGGTGGCAGGGCCCAGTGCCAGCCAGGAGGTGGCAGGGCCCAGTGGCAGACAGGAGGTGGCAGGGCAAAGGAGAAGCACCAGATCCCAGGTGCCTCCCATCCGGCTTCACAAAAGAGGCAGGAGGGACAGGACCACCAGTGAGGCAGCAATGGCCCTTATTAAAGAGGCCCATGCCACCCTCAAGGAGCCCACATCCCCTGAAGAGGCCATTGCCGGCCTAGTGGAGGCTAAGTTCAAGGTGATGAGCATGGAGCAACGCCTCCTATGCGAGCCCCTGCTCATCACCTTGCTCAACAAGGGGGTGATGGAGAAAATTACACCCAATACCGCCATATGTGAGGTGGCCCAACTGACCCAACCTCAACCTCCACCTCCACCTTCTTCTTCTGCCCCACCCCCTTCTGCTACACCTCCACCTTCTGCTCCACCCCCTTCTGCTACACCTCCACCTTCTTCTTCTGCCCCACCCCCTTCTGCTACACACCCACCTTCTTCTTCTGCCCCACCCCCTTCTGCTACACCTCCACCTTCTGCCCCACCCCCTTCTGCTACACCTCCACCTTCTGCCCCACCCCCTTCTGCTACACCTCCACCTTCTTCTTCTGCCCCACCCCCTTCTGCTACACCTCCACCTTCTGCCCCACCCCCTTCTGCTACACCTCCACCTTCTGCCCCACCCCCTTCTGCTACACCTCCACCTTCTTCTTCTGCCCCACCCCCTTCTGCTACACCTCCACCTTCTTCTTCTGCCCCACCCCCTTCTGCTACACCTCCACCTCCTCCTCCTGACAGGAGTACCCCTCCAGTGGGCCAGCCTCCAGCCAAACGAAGAAGGAAGGCTGCAGGGAAGGCTTCAGGAAAGGCTGCAGGGAAGGCTTCAGGAAAGGCTGCAGGGAAGGTTGCCAGGAAGAAGAGGAAGTGATGGCCTTGCTTCATTGTGGTCGGACAGAAGGCAGCCTGTTGTAGTACCACACACTTGGGACATATATATCACCTGCTGCTGTTCCTGACCTCTGGGAGGCCAGCATCAGATTGTGTTCAGAAATGTTGGCCTTCTCAAGCTCCCAATTTTAGTGTCCACACAGGGTTGCTGTGTGCTCTGGGGTCCCTGGGATGCACAAATGGCAGCAGCTTCTCCAGCGCTGCCTTCTCTTTATTTAATTTATAAACATGAATAAATGTGATTTTGGTTTAAGTTCATACTTGACTATGTGTATTTTTAGAGTAAGCAGATACATTTGACTGACAATAAAAGGGACAGATATCACCCCCCCAAAAGAATAACTAAATCTGATTAGCACAAAAACATGGTGGGAAATTTAAATCATATAGATTCCAAAATTAAATGGGAGATCACTATCAAAACATTGTGAAATTATAATTAACATCATTTTGAAAAATCTAACCATTTCAATTATTCCTAAAAACTTGCACGATATAATACACATAAATCTTATAAAGAGCAGCATGAAAAAGGTTAAAAATAAGGCATAACTCTGTGTGAATATCAGCAGCAAAAGAAGGTCACTCGTTTTGATTAATGAAACATTCTAACGAAGATTTCAATCCAGAACATTTAAACGATGAAATATTTTTGAGCGTGACGAATATGCTCTCTCCATTACGAAGGCTTGTTTTACCAGAAGATGCGCTCCCGTCTCATAGTTGCTTGTGAGCATGCGCGCTTTTGGAAGAGTCGTAAAAGCATACACACGAACCATTTTCTCGTCACAAAACAGGCCGACGAGAAACACGACGAGGAAATCTGGAATCCTGACGAGAAAATAAAGAGCAGGTTCTCTATTTTCTCGTCGAGATTCTCGTCAATTTTCTCGTCGTAAAACCATACACACGAACGTTTTTCTAGACAAAAAAACTCTTGCGCCACTTTTCTTGACTGTTTTGGACGACAAACTCGGTCGTGTGTACGAGGCTTAAGATTCATTATTATATACAGAAGGGTAAGCTCAATGACAGCAGAATTGCAACCAGAAAGCATAGAGTTAAGCTTTTGTGACTCATCAGGAGTTTTAGCCAATCACAGCCAATCTCACACTGATCAAGAGTCTTGGCCAATCACAGCCAGCCTTTCACCCATGTTCTGTCTGGGAAATCTCCCAGCACATTGCTAGAACTTATTGCACCAGAAAGAGTGGAGATGAACAGTCAGAGTCCAGTTTTATGGAAGCAAGTGGCCAAAATATTCCTATTGTTAATAATGTGATTAGAACTGTATACTGAAATTAGTTATGTGTTCACTTGTAGTTCCATCAAACAAACAAACAAACGTTCAAACGTGCAAACCAGGTTTCAAACCAAGTTACAAACCAAACATCAGAGCAAACATGCTATCAAACTGCAATAGCAAACGTTCTAGCAAACAGCAATATAGAGCAAGTAAACTATTGATCAAGTCCCAGAGAGATCATAAAGTGTCTAAAATATTTAATGTGAAAGTACAGATACTGAAGAGAGAAATATATCTACCATTTTATGTAGAATTACAAGATTGAACAGTTGAACCGCCATTTGTTATACTTTATTCAACGCGTGTTTGTACATGGACTTTCTGATGCTAAATTGTCAGTGTTATATATGAAGAAAAGCTGAAGTGAATAAAGAAGTTATCTTAAAAGTTTGGTGTGCTCTTTAAACCTACTGCTTCCATAGAACGGCGCTAGAGGAATTATAAAGTAACAGATAGTCTTATTTGGACTAAAAAGATCAGAGAAATTAAAATTCTTCTAATGCCACAGCGCATAAAGGCACTTCATATTGCTGCGCCTGCCACAGAAACACCTCCGGATGCAAGGACCATTCCCCCTGGTCCAACATCTGGCGGCTCAGATAGTCTGCCTGCCAGTTGTCTTCTCCTGGAATGTAAACGGCCGACAGAGCCGGCACGCGTCTTTCCGCCCACCTTAGGATGTGAGTGACCTCGGACGCCGTAGCTGAGCTCCAAGTTCCCCCCTGATGGTTGACATAAGCCACCGCCGTGGCGTTGTCCGATTGTATCCTGACCGAGCGTCCCTGCAGTCTCCTTGACCACGAGGAGAGGCACAGTCTGATTGCCCAGGGTTCCAGGACATTGATCGGCAGACGGGATTCGTCCGGAGTCCAGAGCCCTTGAGCTGACAGAACTCTCCAGACACTGCCCCAGCCTGAAAGACTGGCGTCCGTTGTGATCACAGTCCACTGGACAGGAAGGAACAACTTCCCCGACCGAAGGGCCGGGGATCTCAGCCACCACGTCAGGGATGCCCTGACCAGGTGACTCACCTGGATCTGACGATCCAGTGATAATGGAGACTTGTTCCAGCAAGATAGGATCTCCTTTTGTAAGACTCGAGTGTGGAATTCGGCATACGGCACCGCCTCGAAGGAAGCCACCATTAGTCCCAGGACTCTCATGCAAAAACGGAGTGACGACCACTTGCGGGACATCAGCACTCGTACCGCAGATTGAAGAGTCGGTAATTTTTCAAAGGGTAGAAATACCCTTGCCTCCGAGGAGTCCAGGATCAATCCTAGGCACTCCAGACGCCGAGTCTGAACCAGGACCGACTTCTGAATGTTCAGCAGCCAGCTGAATTCTCGGAGGGCCTGACTGGCTATCACCACATTTTCCTCTAATTCTGAGCCAGAGTCTGCTCTCAGAAGAAGATCGTCTAGATAGCCCACGATAGCAATGCCTCGCTGTCTCAGCAAAGCTAGAATTGGGGCAAGCACCTTGGTGAAAACCCGCAGTGCTGACGCCAAACCGAAGGGAAGAGCCACAAACTGATAGTGGTCTTCGCCTATCGCGACGCGCAGAAACTTCTGGTGACCCGCGCAGATTGGGACATGCAAGTAAGCGTCCTTGATATCCAAGGATGCCAGAAAATACCCCGGGTGGAGCGCAGCAATCACCGAGCGAATGGATCCCATGCAGAATTTCCAAACCTTCACAAAGGCATTTAGGGCCTTGAGGTCCAGAATTGGACAGACTCCGTCCCTCTTTGGGACCACAAACAGATTTTAATAAAACCCTTGAAACCTCTCCTTGGACGGTACCGGCACAATCACTCCGCACCTTAGCAAGTCCTGCACTGCCCCTAATAGGGCAGCCCGACGCGCCGGAAGGAGAGAGAGATTTGAGGGAAAGAATCTGTCTGGTTGCCAGGAAAGGAACTCTATCCTGTACCCCGAGGTGACCACCTCACATACACACCGGTCGGATATCCAGGAGGTCCACCGATCCGTGAACCTGCAAAGTCGTCCCCCCACCCCAGAACCGGGCGGGGGCAAGACTTCATGCAGTGGCGGGCTTGCTTGGCTTACGCACCCAGGGATGCTTCTATCCCCCATCCGTACCCTTGTCAGTCCGGGAGAATTTTCCCGCGGGATCTGACTGACGAAAAAACTCGTCGGAAAGGAAGGACCCGGCTTATGGTGCGGCTCCTTCGCCTTAGTAGGCTGAGGAAGAAGGGTGCTCTTACCCCCTGTGACATTTTTCATAATGTCATCCAGAGAATCAACAAATAGCCTTCCACCCTTGAAAGGCAAATCCGTCAGGAGCTTCTTAGAGGCCAGGTCAGCAGACCAGTATTTTAACCAGATTAGGCGACGCAAAACCACCGCAGACACTGAGGCCCTAGAAATTAGGGGGGCAACGTCCATAGTGGCATCGCACACATACACCAGGCTATGTACCATTTGGTCTGCCAGTGTAATGCATTCCGGAGGAAGATTATGTTCTTGCACAATCTGGCGCAGAATCTTCGCCCATTCCGTGAGTTTCTGAGACACCGGGGTCGCCGCTACAAGAGGACATAGCGTGGATCCCAGCATGGTGAACATGGCTCTGCTCACCACTACTGACCTCCTATCAGTAGGGTCCTTAAAAGCAGGGGTCCCCTCAACCGGGAAAGTCGTGGCTTTATTCAACCGGGCCACCGGAGGAGATGCCCATCTTTTAATCTGGCTGTCCTCAAAGGGGTACCTAACCGCCAGACGCTGCGAGACCGCAAAGGTCTTCTGCGGTTTTTCCCAAACCTGGTGTCATGGATGCAGTAATGTTTGTCTGCCATCTTACCTTCCTCCTCTTGTGTTCACCTTAAAGGCCAGACTCTCTCTCCTGGCTGCTTTTATAATCTCCCCTCCCAGCCTGGCTCCACCCCAGGCCCTATCAAAGAAGTCTATATTAACCTGTGCACTGCAAGTCTGCCTTGCTGATCAACGTGTTTGTTAAGCATTGTGTGTTTGGGTTCCTGCCTGTGCTACGTCTGTCTCTGTGTTAACGATATTGCCTTGTTCCCCACTATCCCTGTCTGCTAGTGACCTTGACCTTTGGCTTGTCCTTTGTTTATCCGTGTCTGCTTGTCGCCCTGACCTTGGCTTATCTCCTCACTATCTCTTGTATCCTGAGCTGCCGCTTCCCCTCTATCCTCTATACCCTAGGGAGCGTGAGCTAGGGGACTCTGGGGGCCGCGACCTGGATCCAGCGGGAGCTTAGGCCATCCTCACCACTAGAGGCTCTGGTGAACACCTGCTGGATCTTAGACTCTGCACCCTGGGGATCTTGGGCTCTAGCTCCCTGTGGGATCCCTGTTGTGCTCCAGTGGATCGGCCTTCCTTAACCACCCAGAGTTATATATGCAGCAGTCAGCCATAGGGTTCACTACCTTGTGGTGCACTCCTGACCTACGGTGTGCATCTGTCATCTGGCAACTCAGGTGACCAGACAGTTTGATCAGCCATGGACCCGGCTGATGTGCCGCTTCCCGCAGATGATCCATTGCAGGGCATAGTCCGCAGACTTGAGACCCAGGAATCGAATCAGACCCAGGTGATGCGATTCCTTCAGGATTTGGCCTCCCGTTTTGAACAGGTTCAGGCCTCCTTAGGACCCCGGTTCAACAACCTCAACCGCTATCAGCGGCTGCACCTATTCCGGTCGCAGTCGCAGCCACACATTCACTACAACTGCCAGCTCCGTCCCGTTTCTCTGTGGACTCCAAGGCCTGCAGGGGGTTCCTTAGCCAATGCACTATTTCATTTTGAGCTCCAGCCCCAAAACTTCCTGTCTGATCGGGCAAAGGTAGCTGTAACGGCAGGAGTTACCACCGTTTAAGGATATTCCCTTTCCAAACACAAGGCAGCTACTGACACTCCACAGTCAGGCGAACGAGACCCATAATGATAATTCCCCCCTATTAAGGAGACACAGCTCTGTTTTTAGGTTTCCAGCAGGTCTGACAAACTTTATTGAGAAAACAGGCTCTTATATACACCAAAATATACTGCAGTAACCTAATGAACAATGACCCAACTCCACCCACAACATCACACAATGGTTACATAACGAGCCCCCAATACACATTATTCTGAGTGTCAAAACATCCCTTAGCAGACAACAGGTGAGTTCATTAACTAATCCCTTTACAGCTTAAATGACTCATATGCATGACCTTTACGTTTCCCAGACTGGCTGTCTGCTAACTTACAATACACATTATCATAAATACACCTTCACACAATTACAGGGTTAATTAGCACAAGCCAAAATTAGATGCAGAGCAGCCACACTAGAATGAGTCACTCTTCTAATATGGCATATATCCTGGGATATATTGTGGATAAACATTACAGACCCATTTTAAAGCAATTCATATTCTAAATGTCCATTAGTTTCTGGCTCATACTTTCTAAGAGCTTCTGGGTTCCATGGGCCCTCCCGTTACATCTCTCCACTTTCGGCGAGGACTAACACAGGAGGAGACCCCAGACGGGTTGACTCCGAAGTTAGTCTATAGTTCCATTCCTCTAATGCCTGGACAACCCATCAGCATGCCATTTTGCTTACCGGGTCGGTAGCTGATGGTGAAGTTGTAAGGTTGCCAGGCGAATAGTGGAATTCTGTTCCAGAACAGTCACTTACTTTGACTTCTCAATGGCTCCCAAAACTTGTTGCTGATGGTCTTGGGAGAGGTAAGGCAAAACCTGGGCGCAAATCCCATTTAACCTTTTGACAATTTCAGCCTGTTTGCGCATTTCAATGTTCAAGCCATGGGACATCTCATAATACATGACGTAGTGTCGTTGCATCTCCAATTTCTCCCTGGCCAACTTGTCACATTCCAATTTTAGACTGTGATATTGTGCCTGATCTAAGGTACATGTCGGGGGAGATAATCTTACCCGGGTCTCAGCAGCAAGCGGGTCGGTTCCAGCAGCACGGGTCTGGGCACAGGTAGTCACTGGGTTGGCTTCAGAAAGAACGTGCGGATTGTGGGACTTTCTGAAAATAGTGAGGGTGCAGACCCTGTTGCTTTCTTGGAAAAATGGTTTAGAGACACACTTGGGCAGGAATCCTTCACCCTGTTCTTCGCAATAGAGAGAGAACACAGGGTCCCCACTAGGCCCCCTCAACCTGGAGCTCCTCCGAGGTCTCTCCTGGTAAAAATGTTCCACTATGTGGACAAAAAGACTATAATGCGTAGACCCAGAGAAATGGGTAATATTTTACATGACGGTACCAGGGTGTCTATATATTCAGATTTTTCACCTGACCTCCAAAAGCGGAGAGCTAGGTTTGGGGAAATAAAATGGAAACTACACCAAATGAAAGTAACATATGCATTGTTATATCCTGCAAGACTACGGGTAACCGCCCTTAGGGAGACCATATATTTCGACACTCCTGAGGGGGCAGGAGAGTGTTTGGCAACCCATAAGGAGAGACTCTAGAAGAACAGGACTGCTCCACCCAAGAATCTCGGTGATAATATGACTGAATTCAAGCGATAACATAACACTAATATAACACTAATATAACACTGAGGATAGGGAAGAGAGGAATGACTCATAAGGACTTTTTTCCCCTTTTTTTTTTCTCTCCTCTCCCTTTCTTAATTTTTTTACTTTTTCCTCAGCACTAAGGAAGAAGGGGGTGGGGGGAACGTTGCATGGAATGAGGGGAGCAAAGAGCACGGTACCCCCTTTTTTTAAGGGGTGCAGCAAAGTGTTCCCTTACACTGTATGTTGTATTTGTTTTTTGTGGTTTTTTGTTGTTGTTTTTTGTTTTTTAGGAGGGGGGGTTAGGGAAGGGAGTGGGTTAAACTCAGAAATAATGACAATGACAATGTTTAAAATTATGGGTGTATGGGTAGGTCACAATACAAGGTCCCAATCCAAACCTAGAAAGGTGGTGAAAGAGGAATGTGAGGGAAGCAGACGGTATGAGCGGAATGTTTGGTATGCAAGTTTTAGTATGTATGCAAGGTGTAGAGAAGAATGCACAAAGCACATTTACAATTACAATGTTCTTTATAAGCAATACTCGATCACTAAGAAAGTACAGGAAAAATGCACGAATAAGAATTGGCACGCGCAAGTAAAGGAAAGGAAATCACATAATGTTTATAGAAAAGGTGAACACTAATGAATAGAGGTACACAGATAAAAAAAAATAATCTTATGCTCTTGGAATGTTAGAGGGTTGGGAGATTCAGGGAAAAAAGCGGCAGTCCTGTCAATGGCAAAAATATACGGGGCCACACTCCTATGTCTGCAGGAGACACATCTCACCAATATCTCCATACCCCAATTGCGCTTCGGCGCATGCGCGTGCACGGTGGAACGTCGCTCCAGCGTTCACGGGTGCGCGTGTGCCGGCGCGACGGCGCATGCGCGATGGCGCGCCAATGGGATTACAGGCGGGCCTATTTGAACAAGCTCAGTGTCTGGTTGCTGTCAGTGTCTCAGTGTCTGGTTGCTGGTTTGTCAGCGTTCCTGTGTTCCTAGTGCCTGAAAAATACGTTTGATCTCCTGCTGTGACCCGGACCGGCTTGATTACTCTACTACCTCTCCTGCACCTGACCCCCTGGCTTGCTTTACGGACTTCTACCTCTCTCCCAGTGTTTGACCCTCGGCCTGTGACTCGGATCCGCTGTTGTCTCCAGCCCTTGACCCTCTGCCTGCACCTAAGACTTCTTTGCTCGGCCTGCTTCTAGTCTCTGCCTGGACTTGTTTACCCGCTGCTAGTTCTTGCCTGGACTTTATTCACTTGCTGCTGGTTCCTGCCTGAACTTGTCAACTCCTGGTGTCTGACCCCCGGCCTGCTCTCAGTCTACCCATCACTACTAGACCCTCCAGCAAGACACCTCTACCTGCTGGTGGCCAGTGCTCCCTTGTGCCGTCCTCTCCCTGTCTCACCTCCAGGGGATGGAGTGCGCTTGGGTGCAAGGGTGAACCACTCTCGGCATCTCAGCCTCGGTGAGTACTCGCCTGATATGGGGCGTTATATTTTCTTATTTTGCAAGATAGAGAACAGAACATACTTCCTGGCCAATGTGTATATCCCACCCCCCTTCAATACTACGATTCTGCGCAGTTTACTGGAGTTTGTCCTGGATAAGCCTGGGGTCCCGGTGCTAGTTATGGGGGACTTTAACATGGTCATGGACCAGAAACTTGATAGGTTCCCCCAGGGGACTGAAGGGAGAGGCACAACGGATAACCGACTGTCCCAATTTTTGGGAGAGATGGGTCTGAAGGACATCTGGAGAATACGGAACCCCAAGTCCCGACAATATTCGTGCTTTTCCAGAACTTACTCCACATTATCAAGGATTGATCTTTCGGATCACTCCTAGGTGACAGCTTCATTGGAAATAGGGGAGGGTAACCATTTGCGGGAGTGGAGAATAAGCCCCTTTTGGATGGAACTTATGGGAGATCCACAGGAGGTACCGACAGCTTTAAGGGAATTTGCTGAGCTTAATTCAGGTACTGCCCCGGAGGGGATAGTATGGGACACACTAAAAGCTTTTCTTAGAGGTATTATGATACAACAAGTATCAAAAATCAAAAGACAATCCAAGGAATGGGAAAAACTGGCTGGAGAGTGAGTGACATCAACAGAAGAACAATGCATGGATAGAGACACAACAGAACTACCGCCTAATAATGCTTGGGAACGTAGAGAATAGTAGGATTTTTAAAACAGCTTACCTGTAAAATCCTTTTCTTGGAGTACATCACGGGACACAGAGCAGCATAGTCATTACTATGTGGGTTATATAGAATTACCTTCAGGTGCTGGCACTGGCAACTTCCAAAACAGGAAGTACCCTCCCCTATATAAGCCCCTCCCATCCGGGAGTACCTCAGTTTTGTAGCAAAGCAATACGTGTCCCCAAAAGAGGGGTGGGAGCTCTGTGTCCCGTGATGTACTCCAAGAAAAGGATTTTACAGGTAAGCTGTTTTAAAAATCCTACTTTCTTGTTCATACATCACGGGACACAGAGCAGCATAGTCATTACTATGTGGGACGTCCCAAAGCAATGCCACATGAGGGGGGGGATACACCATACATAAGCTGGGCGCCATCAGGCATGAGGATCTTTTGCGGCCTGCAACACACTGCGCCCAAAGGCGACATCCTCCTGACTTCTAACGTCCACCTGGTAGAACCTAGTAAACGTGTGTACTGAAGACCATGTTGCGGCCTTACAAATTTGCGCCAGGGAGGCCTGGTGATGCACTGCCCATGAAGTTCCAACTGCTCTCGTGGAGTGCGCCCTAACTTTGAACGGAGGCGGTCTACTTCTCAAGCCATAGGCTTGTATTATGACCTGTCGAATCCACTTGGCTAAAGTAGATTTTGATGCTGCCTGACCCTTTCTGGGGCCTTCCGGCAGAACAAACAAAGAATCCGTTCTACGAATCTGAGCAGTGGCTTTTAGATAAGCTTTAACTGCTCTTACTACATCCAAAGAATGCAATAACTTTTCCTCTACCGAGCTTGGTTTGGGGAAAAAAGAAGGAAGAACCACATCCTGGTTCAAGTGAAACCTCGATACCACCTTAGGAAGAAAGGCTGGGTGAGGACGTAATACTACTCTGTCCTTATGGATAACCAGATATGGCTCTTTACAGGACATGGCGGCTAATTCCGACACTCTTCTAGCCGAGCATATGGCTACTAAAAATATCAATTTCCTGGTGAGTAGAACCAAGGAAATGTGCCGCAAAGGTTCAAATGGCTGCTTCTGCAGAACCGACAGAACCAAATTTAGATCCCATGGGCATATGGGAGCCTTAATCGGTGGAATAATACGAGTCACACCTTGCATAAAGGATTTGACAAGTGAATGCATAGCCAGGGGCCTTTGAAATAGTATTGACAAGGCCGAAACCTGGCCCTTGATAGTACTTAAGGCAAACTTCCTGTCTACAGCCCACTGCAGGAAGTCCAGAATTCTGCCTATAACGTACTTACGTGGATGCCATTTTCTGGCCTCGCACCAAGTGATGTACGCCTTCCAAACTCTATAGTAGATCTGCCTGGATACAGGCTTCCTGGCATTGATTATAGTTGATACCACAGAGTTAGAGAGACCTCTCTTCTTTAGGATGTGGGATTCAATAGCCAGGCCGTTAAACTTAGAGTTAGTAAGGAAGGGTGGTATATCGGTCCTTGCGAAAGCAGGTCCGGACGACGTGGAAGGGTCCAAGGACTCCCCACAGACATTTTGATGATCTCCGCGTACCAGGCCCTTCGGGGCCACGCTGGAGCCACCAGGATTACCGGCTTCTTCCCCAACCTGACTCTGCGAAGGAGTCGAGGCAACAATTGTAGCGGAGGGAATGCATATATCAGTCTGAACTGATCCCAAGGGAACACCAGAGCATCCGAGCCGCAAGCGAGGGGATCCCTTGTCCGGGAGACAAATCTGTCCACCTTTGCGTTGAATCTGGATGCTAGCAGATCTACATCCGGTGTTCCCCACCGCTGACATATTGCTCGGAAGACCTCGGGATGAAGGGACCATTCCCCTGGGCATAACTGTTGGCGACTCAGAAAGTCCGCCTTCCAATTCTCCACCCCTGGAATGAAGACAGCTGATATACATGGGACATGCTTTTCTGCCCATTCCAGGATGTGACTTACTTCCCTCTGGGCTGCACGACTCCTGGTGCCTCCCTGATGATTGATATATGCCACTGCTGTGGCATTGTCTGATTGAATTCTGACAGGGGACCCTTGGAGTCTGGATGTCCAGGCTACTAGGGCGTACCGGGCTGCTCGTATCTCTAAGAGATTGATGGGCAGGGTTTTTACTACATTTGACCATCTGCCCTGGAGAGACCATTGCTCCAGTACTGCCCCCCAGCCTATAAGGCTGGCATCTGTAGTGACCACCTTCCAAGATATCGGGCTGAAGGGTTTTCCCTTCTGGAGATTCTGGGGGATCAACCACCAGCAGAGACTCTTCCGAACGGAAGGGGACAAAGCCATCGGGAAGTCTAGAGCCTGAACTTTTCCGTTCCAGGCTGACAATATGGCCCTTTGTAAATTCCTTGAGTGGAATTGGGCGTATGGCACAGCTTCGAATGATGCTACCATCTTTCCTAGCAGCCTCATGCACAGGCGTATGGACGGCTGTCTTTTTGCACAAAGCAGACGGACCAAGGCCCTCAAAGAGGATACCTTGTCTAGAGGTAAGAAAATCTTCCTCTGGTCTGAATCCAGCCGTAGCCCTAGATATACCAGGTTTTTCACTGGCTGTAGGGCTGACTTGTCCAGGTTGATGACCCAACCGTGAGACTCTAGATACTTGATTGTATCGACAATTACCACTTCTAGCTTGGCAACTGAGTGGTCCATCAACAACAGGTCGTCTAGGTATGCCATTATCGTTACACCCCGTGTTCTTAGATCGGCCAACAGTGGGGCCAGAATTTTTGTGAACACTCGTGGTGCTGTGGCCAGACCGAATGGTAAGGCTCTGAACTGAAAATGGCGCCCTTCTACTGCAAAGCGTAGGAATTTTTGATGACCTGGAAAGATGGGAACATGCAAGTAAGCATCTTTGATGTCGATCGAGGCTAACCATTCCTCCCCTTGTAGGGCAGCGGTGACCGATCGGATCGACTCCATCCGGAAAGACCGGACGTTTAGAAATTTGTTTAGACTCTTTAGGTCCAATATGGGTCTTATGTCCCCGTTTGGCTTCGGGACTGTGAAAAGGTTTGAGTAGAAACCCAACCCCCACTCTTCCATAGGAACCTCCATAATTACTCCTTGGAGCAATAGTTGTTCTAACGCCAATAGGAGAGACCCTCTTTTCAGAGGGTCTCTTGGCATGCCTGACCACATAAAATGGGACGGAGGAGACTCTTTTAACTCCAACTTGTATCCCAGAGTTACTGCGGAGAGCACCCATCTGTCTTTGATCGTCTCCCGCCAGGTCTCTGTGAACAACTGAAGTCTTCCCCCCACCCGTTTGAGTGGGGGCAGCCCTTCATAGGCTTGACTTGGAGGCTGGTTTAGTACCTCTTCGGATCCAGGGCTTTTTATTACCCTGTGGCTGTCCCTGATTTTTACCTCCTGAGTTTGACCGAGGAGGCCGTCGGAACTGCTTAGTAGCAGACGTCGCAGGGATAGGAGAGGTAGTCCTCTTAAAAGATGGACCCCTAGACCTCTTTTTACTCGGTAAGAGAGTACTTTTACCACTGGAAATCTTCTGGATATACTTATCCAGGTCTTCGCCAAAAAGGCGTTCCCCATGAAATGGGAAGCTAACTAAGAGCTTCTTACAGGGAGCTTCAGCAGACCAGTTTTTGAGCCACAGAAGCCTACGCATATGTACCAAAGACAGCGTGAGGCGGGAGGCCTGATGGATAGAATCCTTGATGGCGTCAACCGCAAAGCATAATGAATGCTCTAGGCAGATCAGCCAGAGCCTGGGCCTGCTGGTCTGGCAAATCCCTCAGGACCATTTTCATTTGATCCTTTAAAGCTTGGCAGATCCCAATAGCTGCCACTGCTGGCTGTGTAACAGCCCCTGCTGTGGAAAAAGCAGATTTTAATAAAGATTCCAATTTTTTATCCACTGGATCTTTGAACATTTGAACATTTGAACATTATCTACTGGACATGTCAGTGATTTGTTCACAGAAGAGATGGCTGCATCCACCGTAGGAACATTCCATCTCTGGGTGAACTTTTCCTCCATGGGATAGATCACCGGAAACCTTTTAGGCGGAACAAATAGTTTATCAGGATGTTCCCAGTCCTGGTATATAAGTCCTTCCAATAATGGATGTATTGGAAAGGAGCAATTAACCTGGGGAGCTTTTAGCGACCCCAATGAGGAGACAGCAGTAGTTGATGGTTCAACAAGAGGCATTTTAAATGCAGATCGAACCATGTCAGTTAGGGTCTGGACCCACAATCTTTCAGTCTGTGATGCTGAAAATGGTTCATCTACTGTCGATTCCTCAAAAACAGAGCTAACCTCCTCCTGATCCCCTTCAGGTAGGTCGGTCCCTTCCTGGGACTGTTGCTCTGCCAACAGGCACTCTAATGGAGGTGATGGAGATCTGGCGCGCTTTCTTTCCTGTAGAGAAGAAGCGATCAATGCAGCCAATCTCTGCTCCAATCCCTCCAGAGTTGAGGAAAAAACCTCCTCTGTTATATATGCAGGAGCAGGTGGACTGAGGACAGCCGCAGTACCTGGCACTCCCGGGGGTTCCTTATGGGTATTAACCTCTGATTTCTCAGGGGAGGAGGGTGCAGATGACTGCTCCAGATCCTCAGAGCCCGATGGAGACCCCCTACACTTCCTGAGAGGTATATCTCGGAGTTTTTTAGGCGGCATATTCCTTAGTTCAAAGATGAGGTATTCCAGCCGCAATACACCCCTTACTGAAATAGTCTAATGCAATTTGCTGCTATGTACATCAGTGGGTGTCTACTAATGCGTCTTTCTGGGGATGCCTGTATCAGAAAGACATATTAGGCTTGGGGGTCCCCTCAATAGAACCAAGTTCCTGAGGGGCCCCCACTTACCTTTTCCCCGCCGCAGGACTTTGTTTGGTCCACAGAAGCCCAAACTTCACCTCTCACGGCAGGCATTGTACTAGACCTTCAGGGACCGGGTTCCCAAGGATTCCACTCCCCTGGACCTGTATAGCACCCTGCACAGATAGCCTCTTGGTTTTGGGTATGACCAGAGCTCTGGATCCCAGGGTCCAGCCCTCCTAAGAGAGGCATTACAGGCAAAACCCTGCTCTTCTCTGCAAGGCCCGGGTACCGACCGTTTAGCTATGAAGCTTTTTTGGTCGGATCCAGAATAGCTTGCTAAGGCCCAGAGAACCTGTACACAAGCCCAGATGAATACATGTTAACCTTGGCCAACACCTTAGACACTGGCAAAAAACTGAGGTACTCCCGGATGGGAGGGGCTTATATAGGGGAGGGTACTTCCTGTTTTGGAAGTTGCCAGTGCCAGCACCTGAAGGTAATTCTATATAACCCACATAGTAATGACTATGCTGCTCTGTGTCCCGTGATGTATGAACAAGAAAAACAAATATTTCAGAAGCAAGTAGCTTTCGTGAGGGCGAAAGTGTGGGGCGATTGTTGGCCAATTTAGTTAAAACAAATTCACCCTCATCGATGGTGCCAACTATCATTTCAAGTGAGGGCAGGTTGTCCTCACATACACCAGAGATAGTTGACAGGTTCAGGGATTACTATAAGGACCTATACAGCTCCCGGCAGGAGGAAATGGGGGAAGAAATGGATAATCTTTTTGGAAATTTGTCAATCCCCTTCCTCTCTGAGGAAGATAGGCTGGTACTCGACATGCCTATAACGTTGGAAGAAATACAGCAGATCGTGCAGGAAATGGCGGGACAGAAGTCCCCCAGTCCGGATGGTCTACCGGCTGAGACTTATTGGTATTATGGAAGGGTGCTGCTTCCTGAATTGATGAGAGTTCTTAACTGGTCGGCGATGAGGGGAGAACTCCCCCTATCTATGATGGAATCTACTATAATAGTGATACCTAAGGAAGGAAAAGATCCACTTAATCCTTCCTCATACAGACCTATTTCCTTAATAAACTCTGACATAAAGATCCTTGCAAAGGTCTTGGCGGCTAGACTAAATAAAGTTATACAGAAACTCGTCCATCCTAATCAATCAGGATTTATACCCGGCAGGTCCACTAGTACAAACATAAGACGGGTATATTTGAATCTTCAGGTTCCAACCGACGAGGATGGAAGAAGGGCCATCCTTTCTTTGGACACCGGCAAGGCCTTTGATAGTTTAGAATGGAAATCTCTGGAGAGTCCTAAAAGAATTCCAATTCGGACCAAATTTTACTAAATGGGTAAAGATGCTGTATAAAACACCTGTGGCGAAAGTAAAGGTGAATAATAAACATTCTGACCAGTTTCGATTGATGAGGGGTACGAGACAGGGTTGCCCTTTGTCCCCCCCTTCTCTTCGCCCTCGCAATAGAACCTCTGGTAATTTCCCTTAGGTCCTCCCCTGGGATAAAAGGGTATAAAAGATGGGAGGTAGAAGAAAAAGTGGTATTATATGCAGATGATCTCCTCCTACTACTAGGAGACACGCAGAATTCCCTAAAAGAAACTTTGGATAAACTTAAAAACTTTGGCCAATTTTCTGGACTCATGATAAATTGGGTAAAATCTTCACTTTTGCCAGTGGACCCCCTAGAAAGCTCCCTACCCCAAGAGGCGGTACAGATACAAATAGTGAATCAAATAAAATACCTAGGCATAAACATCTCTAGAGACCCAAAAAAATACATCGGGGATACTGTTGTCCCATTACTAACTAAATTTAAAGGGAAAACTAAAATTTGGAAAAGGCTTCCACTATCTGCGGCAGGCCGCTGCAACTTAGTCAAAATTATATGGATGCCGCAGTTGTTGTACGTACTACACAATTCTCCAGTGTGGATGTATAAAAAATGGTTCCAAAAAATAGATACTATATTTAGAGAATTAATCTGGAAGGGGGGCTCGGCAAGAATCCATTTAAAAACTCTACAACTACAAAAACAGGAAAGGGGAGTCGCACTCCCACATCCTTTTTGTTACTTCTTGGCATCTCAGCTCCAACACGTGGGAGGTTGTAACACAGAGGAGGAAAAAAGAGAGTGAAAGATGCTCCTACAAAACTCTCCGCATAAACCGCTGGTAGAAACAATGGAGGCAGGATCATTCCCGCGGGGGCTACCCACTCTAGATTTAATGATGTGAGTATGGGAAGCAGTAAAGACATTACTGGGGTATAGAGGACTCACAGAGTATACCCCCTTATGGGAAAATAGAAACCTGGGGGAAGTGCAGAAGATGGGGACAATTAAGGAATGGGAAAGACGAGGAATAAACCGCATTATCCAGCTCTACCTAGATGGAAATTTAAAACCCTTTCAGGAACTGAGAGAACAATACGCAATCCCGAATAAATTTTTGTTTAGCTACAGGTTAGACACGCACTGACAGAACAGTTCAGAGGGAGGACATTAGAATGGATTAAGATAGTTCTGTTGCAGAAAATTATTAATGCAAAAACATCGAAAGGCATATCAAAAGTCTACCCAAGTATATATACAAAAAAAGGGGGGAAATAGGAACTGCTACAGCTACTCAACCATCTCCATCCCTATACGAACCAAACCGAAGAGAAACGCCCTGGGACTTTGTGTGAGGTGGAAGAGATAGGCACATGTAGAACAAGGAGAGATTGTGATGTAATCCATTTTATTCGTAACAAATATGTCTGTACATCAAAGGAGGAGACAACAATAAGTGTGTGTCGCCAGGCATAGTGGCCATGATGTACAGCAAAAGTACAGAACATAAATAAAAAACAAACAACAATACATCCATATGACAATGATAAAAAGTAAATGTACAGAAGGACCAGTGGGTTGATTGCATACAATGTAAAAAGTACATGAACTCATGTGAGGTACATAAAATGTAGGCATATATGATGAGTCAAGTGCAGTGGCACAGATACTTGGTAAATCAGATGGATGGGGCATCAGGTAAGCCCTACGCGTTTCGCGAGCTCTACTCGCTCATCAGGGGCAGATGCACAATCATCATATCTGTTATGAGGTAGAAAAAAATGATAAAAAATGAATATATGACAACATTAGTGGTAGAAGGTGTGGGGGATGGTGAGGGGGTCAAACCGAAGGTTAACCTATTACTCACCAGAGTCTGGACCAAAAAAGCCAATCACCACGTACCAAAAACGGCGGCAAACCCAAAGTCCGGCTCGGGAGCTGAGGAGGCAAGGCATACAAACAATGCCCCATGGAAAGTCCGGATAGGCTGTGCGGTCTGTGGGAAAAACCCAGCCACAATTGCTGGGCACCCCGAGAAACCAACAGTGTGTCTGAAAAGAATTATGGAGATATCTAAACATATGTATAACAAAAGACATGACGGTTTGCAAATGATGCTATATGTCAAAACGCAAATGCAAAAAAGATCTAAAGGTAATGATAGGTACAAAAATCCGTAAGGTATAAATGTAGAGTGGCTATGCTGGATATATGGCGTGTATTGTGACCAAAAGAAAAAAATAATAAGCAATATAAAAATGGTATAAGCCAAAAAGGGGGGGGGGGTCAGCTGCATAATCAGGGGCAGTATAGACCTGATGCGCATATGGAATAAATACAGTAAACCATACTGTGTATGTATGGGTATTGGGCTACAACTGGGTCCAAGTGACGTATCATTATGGAACCATGATGTTATAGGCAAACCAAGTGTAGTACTGATATAATCCACAACAAAATTGGATATAATGCGCATATGTGGGGGAGGGTAAAAAAAAATATATAATATCAATAGAAACCCAATGTGACTGGAACAGTCATGAATGGTGGAGTTACCTTGTTGCAGAGGTCTAAGGGAGACACAGCCATAGAGAGGTGTCCAGCACGCCAAATGAAAAGACCGCAAATGCAGGTCCAGCCACACAGTCATCCGGATATAAACCTGGGGCGAGTCCGGTAGCTCCGCCCCCAACATCATGTGCGGATGTGCGCACACCAGCGTCATGACGGCGCTGGTTGCATCGCAATCCAGGATGTCCCACACAGCCCGCAGCGGCGGCGTCGGAGACGCCGCATCAGCGGGCGTGAAAAAGACATGATGCCGTTGCGTGGGTGGCCCCGCCCATCCCGAAGGAGTGGGCGGGGACAGCAGGAGGTCAATGAAACCTCCCTTTCACGCAACGCAGCCCCCGAACCAGAACCGAAATATGCCAGCGCCTGTGGAAACCGGGAGGAAAGGACAAGTGGCCCGGAGAGTACCCACAGTGCAATATATGAAAGCAACTGGCCAAACAATCACTGTACTAAAGATAAAAATGCAAACATGGCCAAAGCTGTAGGAGACCTATAAGGGGCTAAATGGGTGTCTACCACCCGATACAAACAAAAAAAGGGGGGAAATAGGAACTGCTACAGCTACTCAACCATCTCCATCCCTATACGAACCAAACCGAAGAGAAACGCCCTGGGACTTTGTGTGAGGTGGAAGAGATAGGCACATGTAGAACAAGGAGAGATTGTGATGTAATCCATTTTATTCGTAACAAATATGTCTGTACATCAAAGGAGGAGACAACAATAAGTGTGTGTCGCCAGGCATAGTGGCCATGATGTACAGCAAAAGTACAGAACATAAATAAAAAACAAACAACAATACATCCATATGACAATGATAAAAAGTAAATGTACAGAAGGACCAGTGGGTTGATTGCATACAATGTAAAAAGTACATGAACTCATGTGAGGTACATAAAATGTAGGCATATATGATGAGTCAAGTGCAGTGGCACAGATACTTGGTAAATCAGATGGATGGGGCATCAGGTAAGCTCTACTCGCTCATCAGGGGCAGATGCACAATCATCATATCTGTTATGAGGTAGAAAAAAATACCCAAGTATATATAAGGAGAGTCTGGGAAGAACAGAAGTCTTGTCATATAGGAAGAAATGGGAAAGAGACCTGGGAAGTATTTCTGAAGTACAATGGGAAAGAATCTTGGAACTTGCCCCATTGGTCTCACTGTCCCCATCCCAGAGGATGTCACACTTGTTCTTATTATATAGAGCCTACTACACTTCGTACAAGATTTTTCTGTTTGGTCGAAGACTAGATGCTAGCTGCCCCAGGTGCGGAAAGGCAGAGGGGGATATGATCCACATGCTTTGGAGATGTCGGAAGCTCTTCCACTATGGAGGGAGATAGTGGGAATTATAGATCAGGTATTTGAAATATCTATAGACATGGATGCCATGCTATGCGTGCTGGGCTGGATAGAGGGAGAAGGCAAACCAGGAAATATCCAACTCGCAATCCTGAGATGTTTATTCCAGGCAAGGAAATGGATTGCTCAAAAATGGCAATCTCCCATATCCCCATCCAGCAGAGAATGGGAGCAAGGTTTGAATGTGGTGATTCTGAAGGAAAGGACTTCATATATTAGACAAGGAGCTCTTAAGAAATTTGATAAGATCTGGAAACTGTGGGTGGAGAAAAAAAGTATAAACATCAATAGCTGAAGAGATGATAGAGTAGGAAAAGGGAAGGAGTGGTGATCTAAAGGAAGATAGTTGCAGGGTGAAAGGTGAACGAAAGGACTGGAAGTGTGACTGGGTTGACTTGAGTGTGTTTGTTTGGGATAGGGAAGGAAGTGGCACACAGGCCCTGAAGGAAACAAGCCAAGAGAGGGTTTTTTTTTTCTTATCCACTAATTTTATAAATATATGATATTTTTGCCTCCCCCGCTTTATATTTAACGCGGGCCTGGGGCAGATATCCCGGCTCAAACTCAAGGACGTCCATGGACATTGGCCTATTCTCTTAAAGGACAAAGATCTTAAGGATACCCTACCCCACAAACATACATTTATTTATAGGAGAGCTCCAGGACTGAGGAACATGATAGCTCCTAATGTTCCTAACCCTCCAAAAAAACTAGGAACCTTCCTTGATGGCTCAGGTTTTCATTACTGCACTAGATGTAAACATGTAATACTATCAAAAGATCGGGTAAAAAAATCAGCAAATTTCATTCCATGGTGACAGGAGAAGAATTTACCAAAAAAAACCTTAATAACATGTAATTCTGAGCATGTGACATATATTTTGGAATGTCCATGTTCTTTACAATATGTTGGCAGAACTACATGCAAATTTATGCCGCGTTCACACGATCGGAATTTCCGACAACAAAACCGTGGATTTTTTTCCCGACGGATATTGGCTCAAACTTGTCTTGCATACACACAGTCGCACAAATGTTGCTCAGAAATTCTGAACGTCAAGAACGCGGTGACGTACAACACTATGACGAGCCAAGAAAAATTAAGTACAATGATTCAGAGCATGCGTCAAATTGATTCCGAGCATGAGTAGAATTACAAACATAAAGAAGGGTTTTTTAAATCATAGTGTGTCCAAGCACTTCCGGTTACATCATAATAGAGACCCCCGTTTATTAATGTTTTATGGGATCGATAAAATAACTAAACATTGGAGAGGTTCACACATGACTAGAGCAGTATCCCAGAATGAAACCCAGTGGCTGTATCGTCTGCAGAGCATGCAACCACTGGGCATGAATATAGAGTTGGACCTAAACTGCTTTCTAGCCAATGACTAACAAATCATTCAGAGTTCACCTTTTTCTCCTTCGGTGGGCAACCTAATTTCCTTCTTTTATCATAATATGTTATTATTTTTCTTTATATATATATATATATATATATATATATATATATATCTTTCTTATACTCTTCATAGATTGGTGTTTCTAACCTTTCTTCCAATGTTTTAATTCCTTTATGGCATGTAATTAAATATAAAGGTTCTTTCCTCCCTTAGAATTAAAAAAACTATTTTTATATAGGGCACATTAATTTTAAACTTAATTCCATGTGGTTTTAATTATGTGTATTATAACTGCGAGAGGCTGGGTTTGTTACTGTCAGGTGTGAACCGGCACTGTGGCTGACAGTGTTAACCAAATCAATTTCCCTCTGAGTGAGACATTAACTCACGCTATATAACTCCCATGCCCCTAGTGACCAATGAACGCTTCCTGATGACGTAAAATCTTCCGAAACGTACGTTGAGGCAAGCCTTGGTCACGTCACTTCCGGTCCCTTTGGTCTGTGTGCGGAGCGAGGTGGAACGCACGCCAGCTACGGGTGAAAGCCGCGAGGCGCCATTCGGCCACCAGACACGCATCCAGCCTCTGTGCCGGGCTAAGGCACTTTACATGTAAGCAAGCCATTTGGCTTTTTAGATTTTTATTTTTATAATAAATGGGATTACACTATTTTCGATTGCTCTGTAATTTTCTGCATATATCCCACTCATGATCCCTGGCAGGAGGGAAGCTATCTTGTCTGTTCAGCATCCATCACTGTCAGCAAGCAGTGTCACACAAGCGCATCATACCTACTTTTTAGTTAAAGTGGTCAATTTCATCTGGTAAGCAGATATTCATATTTGAGCACTTTGGGTGACAAACTGTTCAGCTGGTGAAGGTTTATTTTGAAGCCCTTTGAGAAGAGTCATCATACTACACAAAAGGAGTCACAGTCGTTTCGGACTTTTTCATTATCCCTTTATCACTATTGATGAACTGTTTATTACCATTATTGTTTTACTATACATATTTTTCAGTTTCGAATGAAGTTCAATATCTTATATGTAATTATGTTATGATATTTAGATTGGTCTTCCCATCACGTTTATATGTGGTACACAATTATTTTTTTCAATTTTTACTTTTATCAACTTTGTAAAGAAAAGCCCGGAGCAGAAAGACAGAATGCCATAGGCGAAAGGCTGGCATGACTGAGTGCACAGGGTATGAGATGTAAGGGGATTAATGATTGGATAAAGGAAATATGGAGGGGAGGGGAAAAGGCCAGATAAAACGGAGTCCCTGCCCCCCCTAAGACAACACAGCATGGGGGAAAGTTCCAGCTAGCAGCAGCATGTCAGCTAGCAGTAGCATGTCATCTGTAGAAAAACTTCTGGCCCAGCTTCGGGCAGAGGCTGCGACACGGGGCGAGGATTGGCTCCAGGAGACCCTGGGACCGATGCTGTCGGGTCCGTCTGGATCAGCAGGTACCGTGGGGAGAGAGGCTGGGCGAGCTCGCAGGGTTCGGGGCCCCAGCGTGGGTTATCGGGGGCTGCGGTGTCCGGGCACCCCCCCCTCGGCTGGACATCATGGGCTGGTGCAGGCGGGTTCAGGAGTGGGGGAGCCAGAGAGAGATGAAGGTGGTGCTGGGGAACAGCGTGGTGACAAGTCGGCTAAACGATCGGTGTGCGGGTCTGGTGCGCGGAGGATGGATCGATCGTGTGCAGGACCCTCGGCTTCCAGGGACAAGTCGCCTGGTGAGCTTTCTTCTGGTGGTGAGGAGCAGTCGGGTGTGCTGTCAGAGGGGGAAGTGTGCAGCTCGGAGGAGGGTCGGAGACCCGGACGGTCGGTGGCAGCGGTGGAGTCGAGTCGATCGGCTGGTGGGAGTTCTTCCAGGCAGCCCGGTAAGTCAGTTTCACTTACTCATTCTGGGGGCCATACTGGGGGTAGTGGCCAGGTAGTTCGGCCTGCTGTGGGTGAGGGTTTAGCAGTGCAGGTGCTGGATCCAGGTAGTGGGCAGGCTGGGGGGGTTTTGGTCCCTGCTGGGGGAGGGGCACGGCTGGATGGGCTGCAGGGGTTTCCTGTGGGGATCAAATCCTTGGTCAGCCACTTTGAGAAGGTGGGCAGGTCAGCCCGGCAGTGGCGTGGGTTCCGCCGACAGGGCCGGTGGGGCCCATGGCTGCGGTGGTAGCGCTGGCGGCTACTGCGGTGGGGGGAATCGGCAGGGGTGGCTACAGTGGCTTTGGGGCCACACAGGTGGGTAGCGCGGTGGAACAGGCGGCACGGCAGGATATAATTAGGATGGCTGATGCTGCAAAATGTGAGGTGTATGTGTGTTATGAGGCACCGCTGGGAGCACACCTGAAACCTGAAGTGAGGGAGAAGATATGGTAGGGTGAGTATGTGGAGATGTTCTCACTGTTTCCATTGGAAAAGTTTCACCTGGACAGGGTTAAGCCAGATGATTCTAAAAAGGAGGATGAGGAGAAGAGGAGATACAGGCTTATCCCACGGACATTTGCTAATTGGCTGCAGGCGTTCGCCATCATGGCCAGTGTTATAGGACAGAAGAATCCGGAGCACTGTTCAGCACTATTTGGCTATCAGGACTCTATTGGGGAGGCCTACAGGGTGTACGGGGGCACGGGGTGGCTCCGATATGATGAACAGTTCAGGCAGAGGAGAGCAGTGCGGCCGGATCTGCGGTGGGAAAATAAGGACATCAGCTTATGGATGCGGTTGATGACCTCGCCGAGGGCTCCTAGTCAGTTTTTTCAGGGGGGGGGGGCGGTGGAACCTCTTCCCCAGGACAATCGGCCGGTTAGAAAAAGGGGGTGTGCTGGCAATATAATGAGGGCACATGCAAATTTGGGGGGTCCTGCAGGTACAAGCATGAGTGCTCCGGCTAGATGCTTTAAGCAAGGTAAGGGTCGTGACGGAGACTCTGGGCACAAAAGGGAGGACTCTGGTGATGGTGGAAAGGATGCGGCTGTTTCTCGGTAGGTATCCGGACAGGGGGGCGGCCGGATTGTTGGATCGGGGGTTTTCAGAGGGGTTTCACATTCCATGTTCCTTGCAGGTTATCCCCCCGATCGCGCGCAATTTGCGGTCGGCCATGCAGCAGCCTGCTGTGGTCGCAGAGAAACTGCTCAAGGAGGTTACTTTAGGCCGCATGGGTGGTCCTTTCCCTTCCCCCCTTGGAGAATTTGGTGGTCTCCCTGCTCGGGGTGGTCCCCAAGAAGGAGCACAACAAGTTTCGCCTTATTCATCACCTGTCTTTTCCGAAGGGTGGGTCGGTCAATGACGCGATTGATCCGGAAGCATGTACAGTCAGTTACACTTCCTTTGATGCTGCAGTGGGCTGGGTTCGCCGGTACGGGCAGGGGGCATTGATGGCAAAGGCCGACATAGAGGCGACGTTTAGATTGTTGCCGGTTCACCCTGATAGCTTTCACCTCCTGGGATGTCATTGGGACAATGCGTTCTATGTGGATAAGTGTTTACCTAAGGGATGCTCCATATGGTGCGCATTGTTCGAACAGTTCAGCTCATTTGTGGAATGGGTTGTCAGGGATGTGTCGGGGGTGAGTTCAATTATTCACTACTTGGATGATTTTCTGTGTGTGGGTCTCATCCAGGATCTGCGCGGTGCTCCTGGCCACCTTGGAGCACACTGCAGAGCGGTTTGGGATCCCTTTGGCACCTGAGAAAACTGAGGGACCTCGCACGGTTATCAAGTTTTTGGGCATTGTCCTGGATTCGGAGGCCATGGAGTGCCGCCTACCATTGGACAAGTTGGAGGCTCTCAAGGGGGAGCTGAGAGTTATGATGGGGCTGAGGAAGGTGCAGCTTAGGGTGTTGCAGTCGCTGCTGGGGAAACTCAATGTCGCGTGCCACATCCTGCCAATGGGCAGGGTGTTCTGCCGACGGCTGTCGGCTAGCACAGCTGGGGTACGGTCTCCCACACATTTTGTGAGTTTGGGCAGGGAGCACAAGGCTGACTTGCAAGTTTGGCATTCATTTCTGGAGTCGTTCAATGGGAGGGCGTTATGGATGTCTGGCCCAATTAGCCATTTTGATTTAGAACTGTACACGGATGCAGCTGGGGGGTCAGGTTTTGGGGCTTTCTTTCAGGGAAAGTGGAGTGCGGGCCCCTGGCCTCAGGCATGGATTGATGCTGGTTTCACCAAGAACTTGGTCCTGTTGGAACTGTTCCCGGTGGTACTGGCGGTGGAACTGTGGGGTGCATGTTTCAGGGACTTGAAGGTACGGTTTCACGGGGACAACCTGGGGGTGGTGCAGGTCATTAACAAGGTGTCGGCATCCTCCCCCCCTGTGGTGCGGCTGCTGCGCCATCTGGTGTTGAGATGCTTACAGCTCAATGTGTTTGTGTATGCGGTACACCTTACGGGGGTGGACAATGTCAATGTCTCACTTTCAGTGGGACAGGTTCTGGGAGTTGGCACCGGAGGCGGAGCAACGTGGGGTCCCTTGTCCAGGCTGGCTGTGGAGGATTCCGTTGGAATAGTGTCAGGTTGGATCAGAAAATCGGTGAGTACGGGCACATGGGTGGCGTATGAGAAGGTGTGGCTGGAGTGGCGAGAGATGGTTCGGGAAGCGGGAGTTTATCCGGTAGGTCCCGATGTAAGGTTATTGGTGCTGTATTTCCTGGCCAGGAACATGGAGGCTCGCGTGTCCAGGTCCTGTTTGGGTAAGAAGCTGGCAGGGTTGGCCTTTCTGTTTAAATGGCAGGGCTGCCCTGACTTTACAAAAGATTTTTGCGTGCGGCAGGCATTCAGGGGATATGGTCGGGGGGGCCCAAAAAACGGACGGCAGGCGGCCGGTATCGTTTGATCGGCTGGCCGAGATCATGGGGCAGTTACAGGGCCTATGCTCGTCCGGGTACGAGGTTTTGCTGTTCACGGTGGTTTTCTCCTTGGCATTCTTTGGAGCATTCCGGATAGGTGAGTTGGTCAGCCCGTCCAAGGCAGTGCACGGGGGTTTGCTGGCTAGCGATGTGGGTTTGGCAGAGGAAGGGGTGTCACTGGCGCTTAGGAAGTCTAAGACGGACCAGATAGGCAGAGGTAAGTTGGTACAGGTTTTTCCAGTTCCAGGTTCTCTGTTGTGCCCGGTGAGGGCTGTTACGGGGTACTTGGAGGTTCGCCCATCCGGTGTGGGTTCCTTTTTGACGCACGAGGACGGGACCCCGCTTTCAAGATATCAATTTGTTGCGGTGTTCCGAAAGTGCCTTCGGGCGTTGGGACTCCGTGATAAGGAGTTTTCCTCTCACTCCTTCAGGATAGGGGCAGCTACAGAGGCGGTGTCAGGAAAGGCTTCACCCGCTGGTGGTGCTGTTGGTCCTTTGGACTGCAGTACTAGTATCCGCCAGCAGGTGTCCTCTTGCAGCCAATATCCTTGTTGGAGGATCTCACCTGCTGGTGGTAATGCATGATACATGGACTGCAGTACCGGCATCCACCAGCGGGTGTATTCTGGCAGTATGGGACAGGCAGCACTTCCTGTGGTCAGCTGTGACCTGAAGCTTAATTACTAGACTTCCTTAAATACCCGGCAAGTGCAAGCACTCCTTGCCCTGGTATCGCTCTCTGCCCGACCTAGGACCTGTGACCCTGACTCGAGCCTGCATCCTACCCGATCCCGATCCCTACCTGTATCCTGCTTTACCCGATCCGACCTGATCCCTACCTTTAGCCCTTCCTGCATCTGTCCCTCGGTTACCTTGGTCCCTGCTCTGCAGCCAACCCATCCATCCCCTCCCTGTTCCTGTTTTATTCCCTTCCTACCCACCTGCTGGATCCCCTTGTGTATGACCTCGGCCTGGCTTTTACTACGATTCTGGTATTCCCCCTTTACTGTATATATCTCCTTTTGTCACTGTGATTTGGTTTGGTTATTTGCACTGTGTTCTGTTTGAGGTGTTTATTTGTCTGTTTACTTCACTTAATAAATTACACTTTTACCTACACCTGTTTGGTCTCCTCTGTGCTGTCACACAGTCTGGTTTGCTAACATTCTCTGACAGGCGGCCAGATGTGGGATGGACGAGGAAGCTGTTAAGAGGATAGGCCGGTGGGAATCCAGGAGGTTCCGGCTGTACGTTCACCCCCAGCTAATAGTGGGGCTTGAGTAATTTTGGGTGCATGCCTGGGGTGTTATATTCAGGCTGCTGAGTTGTACAGGTTGGGTTTTGGGAATTTTCTCATGGGAGTTATTGTTCTTCTTCTACTTTCAGGTGAGACGCAAGCTTTGGTCTGGATACTGGGCCATTCTTTTGTGTTCTGGGGGCTAAGAGGGCTGACGTTCAATATGAGGGTCGGCAGCTGGGGCTCCCAAGACCTGAGGCGTGTGTTCGATGGCTGGGAGTTCCGGGAATGTTGTGGAGCAGGATGGTTCCGGAGGTGTACCGTTTTGCTTGTTTGGACAGGCCACCTGACGTTTTAGTACTGCACGTAGGTGGCAAGGATCTGGGCAGTAGGTCCATGTTAGAGGTGACGAGGGACATGAAATGTGATTTCCTGCGGCTCAGGATGTCCTTCCCGGACACGATCATTGTCTGGTCTGACATGGTGGCCCGGACAGCTTGGAGAGGGGCGAGGTCCATGGATGGCATCACTCAGGCTCGCAGGAAAATCAATTGTGATATGGGTAAGTTTGTGGTCCGGAACGGGGGGTTAGTGGTCCGACACTTGGAATTGGAGGTGGATACGTGGCGGTATCTACGGAGGGATAGTGTCCATCTGAATGAAGTGGGGACTGATTTGTGGGCTTTGGGTTTGCAGGATGGGATCCAACGAGCCCTTAGGGTTTGGAGGGGCACCAAAGGGTAAAGGTGTTTTCCCTTGGGTGCTGTGGTGGGTGTTTTGGTCTTTGCGGGAGAATGAAGTACCTCAAAAAGCAAGTGGTCAGGACCTATCGGTGGTATGGGTTCTGAGGGTGTATTCCAGCTAACAGGGGTTTAGCTGGAAGAGTTTGATAATGGGGGCACTGCGGTCAGTGGTCGTCTCTGAGCAGCTGGTCGGCTTGAGGCCTATGACCATTTAAGGTACCGCAGTGTCACATGGGTTGTTATTGATATGATTAAGATTGAGATGATTAATATCATTATGATTAATATGATTATGGTAATTTTGAGGTTCCTGCAAAGACCAACACCAGGAGGCAATATTCTGAGAACATGGGTTCTGATTATGTTCTGATTATGTTTTGATGGTTTGATGTTTTGATAACTGATGTAACAGTTATAATAAAGGAGGCTGCTACGGCCATGTTTTACTCCAAACTAAAAGGTGTGGTCTCATTGATTAAGTATAAGTAAGGTACAGGGTAAAACGTGGTTGACAGACCAGGAATACATCTGTTATACAATAGTCAAGTAATTTATCTGAGTACTCCCTTCACCCTTTTCTAACACATGAATATGCTTTGATCTAAACCATTCCATTGTAGCTCTGGCTGTATATTTAAGGCCATTGTCCTGCTGGAAAGGTGAACCTACAGCCTGTAAAAGTATTTTGCAGACTCATACAGGTTTTCTTTTAAGATTGCTCTGTATTTGGCTCCACCCATCTTTCCATCAACTCTGACCAGCTTCCCTGTCCCTGCTGAAGAAAAGTATTCCCCCAACATGATGCTGCCACCACCATGTGTTCATGGTGGGGATGGTGTGTTCAGGGTGAGGTGCAGTGTTAGGTTTCCACCACACATAGCGTCATCTGACCAGAGCACCTTCTTCCACATGTTTGCTTTGTCCCCCACATGGCTTCTCACAAACTGCAAATGAGGCTTCTTATGGTGTTCTTTCAACAATGGCTTTCTTCTTGCCACTCTTCCATAAAGGCCAGATTTGTGGAGTGCACGACTAAAGCCCTGTACACACGATCGGATTTCCTATGGATTCAAATCCGATGGATTTTTCCATCGGAATTCCGATGAAGCTGACTTCCATCAGTCTTGCCTACACACCATCAGTCAAAAATCCGATCGTCCCAAACGCGTGACGTAAAACACTCCGACGAGCCGAGAAAAATGAAGTTCAATGCTTCTGAGCATGCGTCGACTTGATTCTGAGCACGCATGGGTTTTTTCTCCGCTGGAGTTCCACACAGACGATTGGAATTTGCTATCATTTTTTTTCCATCGGATAAATTTAAAACATGTTCTATTTTTTCTCACGGATGGAAAAAACACAGATGGGGCCCATACACGATCGGTTTGTCCGATGAAAAAAGTCCATCGGACTGTTTTCATCTGTAAAACCAAACGTGTGTACAGGGCATAATAGTTGTTTGTTCACTAAAAGTCTCTAACCTCTGAGGGCCTTACAGAACAGCTGTATTTATACTGAGATAAAATTACACACAGGTGTACTCGATTTACTAATTAGGTGACTTCTTAAGGCAATTAGTTCCACTAGATTTTAGTTAAGGGCATCATAGTAAAAGGCGCTGAATACAAATGCACGCCACACTTTTCAGATTTTTTTTTTGTCGAAAATTTTGAAAACCATTTATCATTTTTCTTCCACTTCACAATGATGTGCCACTTTTTGTGTTGGTCTATCACATAAAATCCCAATAAAATACATTTACGTTTTTGGTTAGAACATGACAAAATGTGGAAAATTTCCAAGGGTATCAATACTTTTTCAAGGCACTGTATGAGGTTCTGACAGTTTTTATGGACTGTATCTATTGCTTTTGGTCATGTTCACATGGATTGCTCTCTGACACTGGTCACACTGTTTAGGCTCCGCTACTTTGAACCACTTATCTTTGATACCACCTTTGCTGGCTCCTTGGAAACACCCCTAACATGTTTTGTGTTTTTCTTGAGCATTTTTGTTGGTTTTCTTTTAGGGCTCATGCACACAGGACGTTTTTACCGCTGCTGTTAGGGGCGTCTGGTGTTTTTTTTAACTGCCTCTAAACCCCCCCTCCATGTTAGCATATGTGTCCAGGCACCCAAACGGTGAGAGGCATTTGAAGGCATAAGCGTTTAGGGGCAGTAGAAAAAAACGACAGCCTGTGTTTTTAGAAGCAGTAAAAACTAAAATCGCCCAAAAACGCAGCTAAACGTTGTAACAAGCTGTTACCTGCGTTTAGCCGCATTTGGCGTTTTTACATTATAGGGAGTGTTTTTACTGAAAAAAGCCAAAAAACACCCATAAATGTTATTTCAAAAACGCGGCTACCAGCGTGTTTTTAACGCTGCTTTTTTCCTGGCAGCAGCGCTGGCATTTTTTGCTTGAGCCCTTATTTTGTAAAAGATTGTCGGGGCTTATGTCTGGTGTTTTGAGGATTTGTATTTAAAACTTCTACTGTTTTAATAAAATTAGATTGGCCATAAAAAGATCACCAAATGGTTTGAAATCAGTCATACCACTGTAAGGAAAACCATCTAAAAGCCAGTCTAAAAGTCATAGGGTGGTATTTAGGTAACTGTTGGAACAGCCAGGGGTCAAATGCATGCATCCACAATCAGAGAGACTGCATTAATTCAACCTGCATAAGAAATGTGTTAACGAGGAATTAAGCTTAGCTATTTTTTTTAACCACCTCCCACCCGGCCACTGCACATATATGGCCAGGTGGGTGCTTCCTCCTTCTGAGTGGAGGTTCAGGAACGTCCCTCAGACAGAGGGGGATCACGCGTGCCTGCGCAGCGGCGCGATCCCGATGCGCGCGTGTCACCCAGACACGGCGCATCTCCGATCGGCAGGAGTGTCTGTGACTGGCCCTCCTGATCACATCACGAGGGCCAATCACAGCCGTCCAATCACAGCCGTCATGTGATGTAAATAGAGAGCCGGTTGCTAGGTGATCGGCTCTCCTCTACTCACACGGAATTTGTCGGAGAGGAGAGTGGATCTCTGCAGCCGGCGGGTGATTAGTGAGTATGAGCTGTTTTTTACAGCTTTTTACACACTGATCACAGGCCCAGTGTCCCCACACATGTCCCCACACAATGTAAACACACAAAGTCCCCAAAATAGTGTCCCCAAAACACTGTCCCCTCACACATGTCCCCATAGAGTAAAAACACCTGTCCCCCACATATGTAACAGTAAAATCATATGTCCCAATGATCATCTGCACACATATGTCCGTGATCACCTGCGCACATCTGTACGTGATCATCTGTGTACATTTGTCCGTGATCACACAAACCAATTATTATACACTTAACGGAATTTTTTTTACCAAAGACATGTAGCAGGATACATTTTGGCTTAAATTTATGACAAAATTTGATTTTATTGAATTTCTTTTAAAATAGAAAGAAGAAAATATTGTTTTTTTTCCAAATTGCTTATATCGCAAAAAATAAATACGTGAATAAATACCACCAAAAGAAAGCTCTATTTGTGTGAACAAAATTATAAAAATGTCATTTGGGCACAGCATTGCATGACCGCGCAATTGTCATTGAAAGTGCAAGAGCGCTGAAAGCTTAAAATTGGCCTGGGAAGGAAAGGGGCGAAAGTGTCCAGTATTGGTTTAAAAGTTTTAGCGTCCACAAACTATGCTATATATATATATATATATATATATATATATATATATATATATATTGTAGAGGGTCTGCCTGGGGCAGAGTTAAGAAGGGGTTATTTGAAGAGGGCAGGTACTTCCCCTTCAGACCTGCTTATTGCCAGCTGGGCTGAAAGTGTCAGTGAGGAGTTGTTTGTTTGGACAGCGAGACACAGCAGCACGCTGTGTCAGAGAATCCTGCTGGGGTGAGCTATACTTTATAAAAGACTGTTGCTCTGGTTAGAGCTGTGTGCTGTGCACACCAGAATGTGGGTGCAGAGACTGAACTTTTTACATACGTGCACCTGTTATTGGAAGACAAGCCTTTTATTTCTTCTATTTTGTTTTGATGTTTTGCTTGGTTGCTGCGTGGTCACACGCTGACGCGTTTCATCATTGCTTTCATCAGAGGGTGTCAGCAGCCCCTCCTAAAGACTGTCTCCTGTTGGAAAGTTAAATATACCTGGTGTGTCATGTTACTGGAGGAGGTAAAGTTTACCCCGCCCTGTGCCATTATGCAAAGAAGGAGGATTGTCCCCAGAGTGTATATCTCTTTGTGTTAGTGTTTCAATAAACAAACAGTCTAATGTTTTCCGCCACCCTACACTGATGTCTCAACAAGTGAATGTGTGGGCTAAGAGATCTTGAATCGTGCTGACACTGGACAAGGGAAGCTTAAAAAAGGCAGACATACTCCTCTTAAAGTGGTCATAATAGGATTTTTGTAACAGCATACCTGTAAATCCTTTTCTTTGTGTAGTGGGGTTCTACTGTTATGGACTATTGTTATGTGTGTACACTCCAAACTTCCTCCTATGTTCCGGTTACAACTTTATAGACTATTGTTTACTTATGTTCAGTAATGAGTGTGGAACTTATGGTACATGAAGAGAGAGACTCCGTTGCCACGAATATCTAATAGACTATGGTACCCACAGTGCAGCTGTACTCCCAGAATGCATTACAACCACTGCACAGGCTGCTGGGGGAGGTTACATAAAGGAAGGGAGGGGCCACGCTCGGTCTCTCTGGACTTCGCCCTCAATCAAGCAGGAAGTCTGTGTGAGGCCTGCTGCTGGAGCGACTAGGCCCAAAGCCTGGGCCTGTAGTTTTGTGGAGGATCATCAAGCCAGAGAGGGATCTCTTTCCGTGTGACCAGCTTGCGCTTCTCAGATACGGGGGTCATCCACCAACCGACATCTGCGGTGGCTGTGAGAGGGACCGGAGACTGTGCGCTGCGGCGAGGTCATGGATCGGGGGACCGACAACGGATCGTGTCAGGCAGACTAGGTCTGTTTGGGTGAGCGGGCACCTGCCCAGAATCTACAACTGGTTGTTAGGCCTATGACTTTTTAAGGCCCACCATGATCCGAATAGTGAGCCGCACCTACACTAAGACATAGCGCAGCTCATGGTAGCTGCGTAGTTAAAGTTGGCATTATACTGACTGAGAGTTTAACTCCCAAAAGCATTGCGGGAGTTTAGCTTACATCTTTAATCTCCTTTGGATTACAATTATAAAGTTCACCAACGTTTTGCTAGCGAAGACTCTCACCATTGAGGAACTCGTACAGAAATCTTAGTCAGGCCTGACTGGAACTAACATTGACGGGACACAGGGTGATATTGCCCACTAGGGGGAGCTCACGAGCATGAGAATGTTTTTTTTTTTATTTAAAGATAAGACACAGATACAAACATAAAGACAACTTCGCATTACATATAGATTGTAGTGAGCATATTAAGTATAATAACCGTAAAAAACAGTTGCATGTGAGTTATACCACTCGCTGAAGTCTAATAGAGGGTAAACATAAACATCTGTGCCCATCGCATTTTGTTATTTTTTGATTGGAACAGAACAAAAAAAAAAGAAAAAAAAAAAGGGTAAAAAAGCAAAAGATAGAGAAGACAAAAGAAAAAGAGCAGAGAGAGAGAGAGAAGAGGGAAAAAAAGGCAGGGGGAGGGGCAATATACCCCCAGGGAGCCCAGGTCGGTAATGCTCAACTGGTAACAGGGATAGTAAATGGTGGATCCTGCCATGTATTGGGGGAATTCGTCAGAGACGCGAAAGAGGTTCCAGTGAATCCATCTGGACTTATGTTCCTCCGACTTATCTCGCAGCGCAGTGGTCAGATCTTCCATTTGCTCAATGTCCTTCACTCTTGCGAGCCATTGGGCCACCGTTGGCGCACACTGTTGCTTCCAGAGAGGCGAGATGCTGGCCCGAGCAGCATTAAGAAGATGCTTGAGGAGGGATTTATGGTAGCGTTTCTGTGATAGGGGAGTAAGGTTAAGGAGAACCGCAGCAGGGTTATCCTGAAGGGAGATGTCTGTAAGTTCCTGTATGAGCTTAAGTACCGGTTGCCAAAAAGTTTGGAGCACAGGGCAGTCCCAAAAAATATGCAATAGCGTACCTGTGTGTAGGCCGCATCGCCAACATCGGTCAGTTTGTAGCGGGAATATATTGGCCAGCACAGAAGGAGTTCTGTACCAGCGTGTCACTATTTTATAGGTGGTCACTTGATATTTGCTGCATAGAGAGGATTTTTGTGCAAAAAAGAGTATGCAGTCTTTTTGGGGTTCTGTGAAGGTGACTTGCAGGTCTCTCTCCTATTTAGCTAAGAATGGGGGGTCTTCAATGGCGTGAAGTTCTAGCAAGGATTTGTAGGAGGTAGATAAGGACCTCCAGATCGGTCCCTCCCCCAAGCAGAGTTCCTCAAAGGAGTGGAGCTTTCTGATGAAGCGGGCTGGTTTGGGCAGAGAGCTGAGAAAGTGAGAAAGTTGGTTGATCCTCCAACGGTCTAAAGAAAGTGGGGCCTGACCTGAGAGAAAGTTCTCCGTAGTGGGCCAACCGGTGGGACGTAAGAATGAGGAGGCCCTCATGAGTCCCCGTGGGGCTTGCGAAAGGAAGGACGGGTCGGTAAGGCCAGGTACAAAATCCGGATGACCAACAAGTGGCGTCAGTGGGGATGGGAAATTTTGCAGTGAGGCTAAACGGAAAAACCTTTTCAGTTCCCTAAGAGATGGCCCAATCAGTGGGTGAGTATTCAGGTGGGTGGCAGGAGTATTCTATGCCCAAGGAAGACCCGCCAGGGGGGCCCCAGCCGCCTCCTGCTCCAGCGACACCCAGAGCTTCAAATCACTGACGGCACCAGTCGTGAGATTGTTTATCCATAGAAAGTAGACACTAGCCTATTGTAGAACCTGTATATGATACACATTATTGACTCTTGCAGGGCCCTGCAGAGTCATTTAAAGCTATAAAAGATATATATATATATATATATATATATAAAATCTATAAACCTGTTTACTATCTTTTGATAAAGTAAACTTTATCTTTGTTTAAGTATATACCTGTGTGAATTACTTTTATTAGCCTGAAGGACCCCAACGGAGAAAGGTAATATTTACATGTGTATTTAATGTGGTTTACATATATATATATATATATATATATATATATATATGTGTGTGTGTGTATATATGCAGAATTGTGTTCCCCTATAGCCAGTGAGTTTTACAATTCTTTTCACTACCAGTTGTGCCAAGGGAGGGTTCGAGCCAGTTAAGGGGTTGAGAATCAGAGGGCAGGCCCAAACAAAACCAGCAGCTCCTACGGGAGTAGTGCTACACGTGGGGGCTCGTCCGGGATCCTGTTGCTCAGAAATCAACTTTCCCCAGACTGGACCTTTGTCTTTATCAAGATGGACCCCTTTGTTGTAGTCTAGGGGTGCGAAAGAGAGGGCGCCCGCTCAAGCGCAAGTGTAGCCATTGAGCTTCCTGGAGGACATTGGGATAAGAAGAAAGTGGCTGACATCATGAAGGTGTTGTCCCCATAAAGGAGAGCACGGGTAGTCGCTCTCAGGCCGGATCAAGAAGCTTATAGCACTCATGCCCTGTTAGAGTGGAAAGAGGGAGTACCGGAGAGATTCAAAAGGAAGAGTTTCCCTTTAGGAGGCAAGTCAAAACTCCAGATAGTGTACCCAAAAGTTCCAGGAGGAGACCAATCCACACATTCAAAGGAGGAACAGGACCGGGGACCAATATCCTCCCCTCCACAATTTAACATGATTGGGCCAGACCTTCTTAGTGCTCTAGGAGATTTTGTGTCAAAGTGTCACAAAAGCAACACAGTGTGTGTGGAAGCTGGGTACAGGAAGCTGAGGATCTTCTCAGGGAAACAGCCTGTGCCAGTCGGTGAGGAAGAGTTTGATGTCTGGATAGAGCAAGCCATGCAAGCTCTAGAAGGAAGGGAACTACCAGAGGCTCAAAAGAAACAACGCATAAGTGAGAGTCTAAGAGGAGCCGGTGCAGAAGCTGTCAAGAATCTGAGGTTCAGTAACGCCACCTGTACTGCCTATGATTACTTGGTTATTCTACAAGAGGAGTTCGGGCGACTGGAGAAGGGGGCTGAGCTGATATATCAATTTGAACACACCCTCCAACAGCCAGGGGAACGACTTTCTGAATACATCTGGAGGTTGAACAAGATGGTATGTCAGATTGTACTTAAAAAAGGAATGGAACCCTCTGCTATAGATCAAGCCAGGATGCAACAAATTCTAAGAGGAGCCCTGCGCTCTGATCCAGTTTGGCTCCATTTGAAGACCTCAGGGGGTGTCATGTCCCTGAGCTACCCTGACCTAATCTGGGTAGTAAGAGATGAGGAAGCACTGCTGAATGATCAACAGTCAACTACTCCATTGAAATATATCCCCTTTGCTGGAGTTAGGTCGGCAATGACTCAGGAACAGGACTCTGAGGTAGCTACTCTAAAGTCCCAAATGGCACAAGTTATGGAGATCTTAACTTCACTTATGGCCAAGGTCTCAGAGACTGGAAAGGGAGATGACATGGCAACCAAGGTGACTCAAAGTGTACCTACTCCCTCACCTAGGAGCACAAGGGATGAAGATGTCTGCTTCAATTGTGGAGGAACTGGACACTATCGACAGATGTGTCCCAGCCCGAGGAAAGCTGCCACACCATCCCGCAAGCCGGCGGAAAACTTCAGAGGGCCCCGTTGCAGGAGTCAACCGGGTGCCCATCAGTGACAGCCAACTCCAAAAACAACAAGAAAAAGACAGCAACAGGGGCCTAAACCTTTACTAAACACCCCTGCTGCCACCTCAGGACAGCTTGGTACTTCCCGCTCCAAATGTCAAAATACTCAAAGGCGGGAGATCAATGCACACCAGGCTCCACAAGGGTCGAAACCCTGGAAAAGCCGGAGAAAGAATAAAGTAAAGATACAAATTACAGAACCTGCCAAGAAGATCTCTCCACGGAAACTTCCAGATAAACTTGTAGGGCCCTCTCCAATGATCTCAATCCAGGTAGAAGGAATCTACACAAAGGCCCTTCTTGATACCGTTGCCCAGGTGACTCTCCTATATCGTGACTTCTACAATAGGCACCTCAGGCATTTACCATTACAGAAGCTAGAAGACCTGGAGATATGGGGCATTGGAACGCAGAGTTTCCCCTATGATGGGTACATCCCAATCAGACTCACTTTTGATCCCTCAGTGGCGGGAGGAATGGAGACGTTTGACACTCTGGCTGTGTTCTGTCATAGGCCACCTGATGCCAACAAGAGCTCTCTGATCATAGGAACCAACACTGACTTGGTAAGGAGGCTGTTGACCCCCCTGATTGAAGAACATGATACCCTGACCACCCCTTGTTGCAGCAAGTTTACCAGCGCTTAGTGATGGAGAAAGAGGCCCCAGGAGAGGGGGTTGGGAAAGTATGGAAGCTGGATAAAACAGAAAAGGTACTGCAGCCAGGAGAGGTGACCTGTTTGAGAGCGTCTGTAAAACTCACATGGAAGCAACCCGGCCCCCTTGAATTTGGCCCTCGAGAGAAGGAAAGGGGAATAGAGGTAATTCCCGAAGTGATCCCACTGAAGGCCCTACAGAGGAGTCATGGGAAGGTTTCAATGAGTGTCAGAAACACCTCTGCCACCCCTTTGAGGGTATCAGCCAGAATGCTGTTGGGTCAGGTGAACCAAGCCACCCCAGTGGGCCCATCTGATTTGAAGAAGCCACAGGGAGAAGAAGACATAATAGGGAGGCTCTGTCCTGAGGACGAAAACCTCCCACCAGCTTGGAAGAAGAGAGCCAGGGCCCAACTTGCTCGATGGCAGAAAATCTTCTCAAGGGATGAATTCGATGTGGGGTGTGCGAAGAGTGCCACCCACAAGATTCGCTTGCAGGAGGATAAGCCGTTCAGGGGGAGAGTCCGACGGGTTCCTCTAGGAGATCTGGAAGATCTGCGCGAGCAACTGTCCGAATTAAAAAGGACAGGCATAATCCAGGAGTCTCCAAGCCCCTATGCCTCGAAAGAAGAATGGTTCTTTGAGGCTGTGTATAGACTACCGGACACTGAACGGAAGAACTAGACCGGATCAGTACACCACTCCCCGGATAGAGGATGTGCTACAAAGTCTGTCTGGAGCCAAGTGGTTCAGTGTGATGGATCTGAAGAGTGGCTACTACCAGATCCCCATGCACCCTGAAGATCAGGAGAAGACAGCCTTCATCACCCCTGTGGGGTTCTTCGAGTTCAACCGGACGCCTCAAGGGTTGTCAGGAGCCCCTGCTACTTTTCAAAGGCTGATGGAAAGAACGGTGGGGGACATGAATCTGATAGAGGTGCTGGTGTACCTGGACGACGTCATCGTGTTCGGGAAAACCCTAGAGGAACATGAAGAGAGGCTGGAGAAAGTCTTGAAGAGGCTCCATGAAGAAGGCCTGAAACTTTCCCTGGAGAAATGTCAGTTCTACCAGTCCTCAGTTCATTACTTGGGCCACATTGTATCTGCAGAAGGGGTAGCCACAGACCCGGAGAAGCTGGATGCTGTAACTTCCTGGCTGAGGCCTACAAATGTGACCGAGCTCCGGTCATTCCTGGGATTCTGCTCCTATTACAGGAGGTTCGTGGAGGGGTTTGCCAAAATAGCCAGGCCCCTCAATTAATTACTAAGGAATGAAGGAGAGGATGATGGAGAGAATTCAGACCAGCCAGTGAAGTCTACCATGGGGCCCAGGAAATCTAAAGAGTCCATCCAGGGTCAGTGGACCCTCAAGTGTGAAGAGGCCTTCGACCAGCTGAAAGAGTCTGACCACCGCCCCTGTATTGGCCTATGCAGATACCACCAAACCTTACGAGCTCCATGTGGACACCAGCCGAGATGGGCTTGGTGGGGTGCTATACCAGCAGCACGATGGTCACCTACGGCCTGTTACCTATGTGAGCAGAAGCCTGACACTCGCTGAGAAGAATTACCCCACCCACAAGCTTGAATTCCTGGCCGTGAAGTGGGCTGTGGTAGACAAATTGAAAGACTATTTATACAGGGCTGAATTTGTGGTCAAGACGTATAATAATCCACTTGCTTACCTTCTGACCACCGCCAAACTGGATGCTACAGGACATAGGTGGCTGGCTGCCCTCTCCAGTTTCACATTCAGCCTTAAGTACTGACCAGGAGTTGGAAATAGGGATGCGGATGCCCTATCCAGAAGATCACATACTTCCACTGATCTCACCGAAGAGTGGGCCCAGTTGACCCCGGAGGGAGTGCGAGCCCTATATAGGGGGACGGAACTTCAAGCCAAAGGAGGATCAAGGGCCGAAGAAATTGGGGTCTCAGCTGCTGGAGTACCCAGATGTTACTGCAATGTGACCCAAGTCGGAGAAGAGGGCTTGCCCAAGTTATCCAAGAAGGACTTAAGGAGGGACCAATTGGAAGTCCCGTTAGGGAAGCTAATACTGAAGGCCTTGGAGAACCAACGCCCTGAATTGCTCCTAACCAACTCTTCCAGAGAGGCCCGCTTATTGCACAGAGAATGGGACTGGTTACAGATACGTCAAGGGGTGGTCTACCGAAGGGGCCCCTCTAATAATCTGGAAGAGAAGTGGCAGTTATTCCTGCCCACCAAGCACAGGGAGGCGGTCCTAACTGCTGTAAGAGACAGGTTCTACTGGCCCTGTATGCGGGCCGAAGTAGAGGGATACTACCATTCTTGTGTCCGGTGCATACAAAGGAAGACTTTGCCACGTCAGGCAGCCCCAATGGGCCATCTGCAGAGTCAAGGACCCATGGAACTGGTGTGCATTGACTTCCTTTGTCTAGAGCCTGATCTGAATGGAAAAGAGAATGTCCTGGTAGTGACAGACCACTTCACCAGATACGCTCAAGCCTTCCCTACCAAGGATCAGAAGGCTTCAACAGTAGCCAAAGTGCTAGTGGAAAGGTTCTTTGTGCACTATGGTCTACCCCAACGTCTGCATTCAGATCAAGGAAGAGACTTTGAAAGCATACTGATAAAGAAGCTGTTAGATCTGTTGGGCATCAAAAAAAACTAGAACAACCCCATACCACCCACAAGGGGATGCTCAGCCTGAATAATTTAACCAGACTCTTTTGGATATGTTGGGGACATTGAACTCAGAGAAAAAACAACACTGGAGCAAGCATGTGGCTGCCATAGTACATGCTTACAACAGTACTACCAGCGATGCTAGTGGATACTCCCCATATCGGCTGATGTTTGGAAGAGAAGCTTGGTTACCAGTGGACTTAGCCTTCGGCACATCCCTGGATCATACCTCTGCAACTTCCCACAAGGGGTATGTGGATCGCTTAAGGAAGAGTCTGAAGATGGCATATGAACAGGCCCAAGCCTCATCTGACCAGAGGGGATTGAGGAATAAAAGGAACTTCAACCTCAAGGTTAGGATAAACTTACAGCCAGGGGATAGGGTACTACTAAGGAACTTGGGTATTCCTGGAAAGCACAAGTTAGCTGACCGGTGGAAATCCCAACCATATGTCGTCTGCAAACAGTTACCTGGTCTACCGGTATATCAGATAAAACCAGAAGGGAGTGTGGGCCCACTGAAGACTTGGCATAGGAACCACCTGTTGCCCCTTTCTGAAGCAGTTTGCCTACCCCCGCATCAGATCCACAAGAATCCTCTTCAACCGATGCACGGCGTGGAACTGGCAGGCAGCTAGACGTAGGAGCTCCGAGGAGACTGGAGACCTTATCACTCCTCTGGGGGTTCTATCACCGATTAAAAGCACCCTCAACACCCGGAGCCCCTAGAGGGATCAGTTGTGCATGCCTTCAGCAAAAAAGGGCAAACAAAAATCCGCCCAGCGGTCACTTACGAACTATTTGCTGCGGGTCAGGGACCAGACGAGGATGTCCCAAGATGGCGCTGAACAGGGGCCGTCCCCACATGAGGCCTTGGAGCCTGCGGCTTCTCCTTCTGCTGTGTCGGCTGCCTCGGATCTGAGTGAGTACACACCACATCTCACAAAGGCAGACCTAGATCACAGCCTGTCCACAATGTATGAGAAGCTAGCCCGCAAATTCCAGGCAGAACTGCATAAATCTACGAACACCCTGTCCCAGGAGATAGCTACCCTTGGCGGGAGAACGGATGTGCTGGAAGTGAAGCATGATGAGCTCCAGCTGGCCTATGTGGACCTCCGCAAGGACCATGAACTACTAGCGGATACGGTTGTCTAACTGCAAGACTCCTTAGAAGATTTGGACAACCGTAACAGGAGGAACAATATTAGGGTGTGGGGCCTCCCAGAAACGATCACTGACTTACCCGACGCCATCAGGAGATTATTTCACTCCCTCCTCCCTGAACAGCCGGATGAAGCCTTCATTTGTGACAGACTCCACAGAGCCCTGAGAGCCAAGCCCCCTCCCGGGAAACCCCCAAGGGATGTAGTGATGTGCCTTAAAGACTACCTGGTGAAAGAGGAAGTTCTGCGGGCCTCGCGCAACACCCCGCGAATACAGCTTGACGGAGTCACCATCCATCACCATCTCCCCGACGACACTGGAGAAGCGCCGTCAGATGAAGGAGATCACCTCGGTTCTACAAGCCGCGAGGATCCGCTATAGATGGGGTTTCCCATTTAAGTTAACGGTCCCGCACAACGGCTCGACGTATACTGCCACCACGGTGTCGGAGGGTAAGTCTCTCCTTGTAAAGCTGGGCCTCCTAGAACCACAGAACGCACCGAGACACCCCTCTACTCCTCGCCCGTCGCAGATCTGGGCCACGCCACCCCCTCACCGGGGGCGCAGATCCCATCGCAACCACTAGATGCAGTCGTCCTTAGACCGCCTCTCCGGCACCGTCTCACGGCACAAGTAAGCATACGAAATGAATACCATTTTACTATCACACCCCAGCAAAATTTCAGCATTAAATCCCCAACACTGGTCAAGCCTCGGTTTGTTCCCGGGCGGACCCCGTAGTATACCGGGCACTTTGACTGCTTTTTGCCTGAGCCCCTTGGTCTCCTCTCCTCGGCATCATTCCGCCCACGGACCACATTGGTTTTTTTTTACCCCCCATCCACGTTGGTGTTCAAAACTGGAAGTACTTCTCTCCCACTATCTCCTTTTTGTGTATTGGGAGAGCCCTAGAACTGAACTCCTGCCACTTTCTCTTCCCCCCTTTTGTTTAGGGGGAGATTGAGTGCACGTGGAGGACTGTAGTTTACAGTCCACTGAACTTGGTAATGCTGGCCTGGATGGCCTCTCCATCCCGGCTCCTGTTATTATGTTCTTTATGGTTTTTTTTTCTTGCTGCTTCACATGTTTTTTTTCCCAATTCATTTGCTGTTTTGCTGCCTCAACTAACTGGCAGAGTCTGTCTTTGATGTCTGACAAGGGAACCTGGCTGTCCCTTCTGGTTTTGGAACTACTCATAATGCACCTAAGTTTCGCCCTATACCCATCATGTAAACCCGAAACAAATTTTACTACCACTAAGTTATGGGTCTGCAGGTAGTTTCGCATAATGTAAGGGGCTTTAATTCCCCACAAAAGAGGAGGAAAGCCTTTAGGGACTATAAACAACTGGGGGCTGACATTGTCCTCTTACAGGAGACTCATTTTTCAAAGGAGTGTCACCCCAAGTATTTTGATAAATCTTTCAATTTGCACTACTTCACCACATTCAGTTCCAAGACCAGAGGGGTTGCCATATTTATTAGAAATGCTATACTCTTTGATATCAAACATGTGTACAAGGACCCTGACAGCAGATTTCTGATCTTGCAGGGAGAGGTCCAGGGAAAGGCCTTGACAGTCGCTAATGTGTATGCTCCTAACAGTGCCCAGGGTTCCTTCTTTAGATCGTTCTTTCAGACCCTAAACAGATATACCTCTCCCCACATGATTGTGGGAGGAGACTTTAACCTGGTCGCACACTCTACTCTAGACAGGAGCAGGGTTACTCATGCGTCCAAGGCCTTCCCCAGATCCCTGGCGAAGTCCCTGGAGTCCTTACAGCTCATAGATACTTGGCGGGCATTGAATATAGGAGCGAGAGATTACACGCATTATTCATGCCACCATGACAGTTATGCGAGGTTAGATTATATTCTTAGCACGCCAATCCTGCTAGCCAATTCCTCTTCCGCCTCTATACACCCCTGCCCCTGGTCTGACCACCAGATGATGTCCTTCCAAACTTCACATGTCGGCCTTTCCCCCCAGGTGGCCTCATGGAGGCTGAATGACTCCCTATTGACAGATCCGGACATTGTTGGGCAGGTGACAGACCAGCTGGAGGAGTATTTTCGGCTGAACGATGTGGAGGACATCTCCCCCCCCCGATTCTGTGGGCTGCTCACAAAGCAGTACTGAGGGGCCGGTTGATAGAACTGGCGTCCATCAAAAAGAAACATAAATTATCCCGAATCAAATCCCTACTGGGAGACCTCGATAATCTTTACCACGTACACTCACAATCTCACTCCCCCGACATTCTCAGACAAATTGATCTAAAGAGAGTGGAATTAGATACTCTCCTCTCAGACCGTACGGAGAAATCCATTAGATGGGCCAAAGCGAGGTTCCTTCTACATAGCAACGCAGCCACTGCTATGTTCTCCCGCAAGCTACATCAATCTATTCAGCCCCCCCACGTCTATAAACTAAAAGACGCCGCTGGCCAGCTGGTCTCTCACCCCAGGGATGTACTAGACTCATTTACCACCTTCTATAGTATACTATCTGCCCCGGACTCCCCCCCCCGCGGGAGTAGAGGCCTGGCTGGACTCTCTCCACCTGCCGACCCTTTCCCAGGAACAATTGTCCACCTTGAATGCCCCGTGCACGAAACAGGAGGTCACAGCAGTGATTAAATCCCTAAAATCCTCCACGGCCCCTGGTCCGGATGGATACACAGCCATGTACTATAAAAAGTTTGCAGGCATGTTGGCCCCTAACTTAACCAAAGTGATCAACCATGTGCTACAAGGCCACACACTCCCGACAGACATGCTTGCAGCCAATATGTCTCTAATCCCTAAGCCCAACAAGGACCACTCTCTCCCCCAAAATTACAGGCCAATCTCGGTCTTGAACAATGATATCAAGATTCTGGGCCGGGTGTTGGCGGACAGGTTGGCCCCCGTGGTCTCCGCCCTGATTGGCCCTGAACAGACCGGGTTTATCCCCTCCAGGCAAATCACGGACAACATCCGCCTAGCGACAGACATCATCCAAGATGCCGACCTTTTTTCCCGTAAGGTCCTGTTGTTGGGCCTAGATATACACAAGGCCTTTGATAGTGTCTTATGGCCCTATGTTGATGCAGTCCTGGCTAAATTTGGTTTTTTCGGGGGAGTTTGTCCACGGATTTAAAGCACTGTACCACAACCCCCACACGCGCATTAGGCTTCCTGGTTGCTCCTCAGATTACTTCCCCTTGGGGAGGGGTACACGCCAGGGATGCCCTCTGTCCCCCCTGGTGTTTGCCCTTGCCATAGAGCCGTTGGCCAGGGCGATCATCATGGACCCCAACATTAGAGGTTACCAGAAAAATTACACAGAATTCAAGATGAGCCTATACGCGGATGACATATTGGTGTTTCTCCAGGACCCAGTTGTTTCACTACCCAACCTAGCTTCTTTGCTACAAACCTTCCATGCACACTCTGGCCTAGGGGTTAATCTTGCCAAGTGTTCTGCCCTCCCAATCAACATCCCTTCCAGAGTTACTTCGGCCCTTAAGTCCTCCTTTGGCTTTGCCATATCAAATAACACTCTCCAGTATTTAGGAATTAGGTTGGCCCCATCCCTTAGAGCACTCTATAACGCCAACTACCCCCAGGCTTTTGCTAAGGTTAGACAATGGTTGCGCCTCTTGTCCTCATTCCACATTACCCTCCTTGGAAGGGTTACGGCGGTCAAGATGTCCATCCTACCGAAATTGCTTTACTTTTTTAGGGCCCTTCCTTTGTATGTGCCCCGCCGGACACTAGTACAGGTCCAACGGGAGATCAATGAGTTCATATGGAACAATAAACGCCCCAGATATGGCGGACTCATCACACATAGACCCATGGCACAGGGGGGATTGGGGCTGTTGTGAAGATTTTTATGGAGATGTATTTAATATGTATTGTCATAGTGTCACCCAGTGTTAGTACTTCCGCAACCCGCTCTAAAAGAGCTGATTGGGGTAGTCTGAGGCTGGTTGAATCCCGTCTGATAGGGGAAAACGTTTTGAGGTTGGAGTGTGATGTTTGCAGGGTGCGGATATGTCCGCCAACGGGGGCCCTCTGTGCATTAGCATGGACGATCGTTAAGGAGGGGATATGCTCGCTCTGCAACAACATCATTGGTTATGAGCAGATGCGTACTCTTGTCTCTGCTGTGTCTGATCAACATTGGTTGGAATTCGTAGTGCGCATCTGCAGATAGCCTCCCTCCCCCATTCAATAATAGTATAATCTTAATATGCGTTATTCTATGGAATAGCGCAGAATAAGAATTCCTATCAACGGTAACTTTAGCCATCCTACGTTATTGTATTCATGTATGACATCTCCTGTTGGAAGGAATGTCAGGTATTGTCATTTTCCTGTGAGGAAGGAACATCCTGTGAGGTTCCCGCCCATGGGGGAGGGGATTGGTTGCTGCAGCCAATCACCTCCTGTGTGAGATCTTTTGAGTTTAATAAAAGCCTATGATTAGGCGTCGGCTAGTCAGTCTTTGCTGGAATGGCCTGATGAGAAGATAAGCTTTTGTGGTGCTGCCTTTCTTGGATGAATGGGAATGAACGGTGAGTGGATTTTAGCAAACTTAGGCTAAAGATAGCATTATTGCAAAAAGATTAAATCTGATGTGTGCTTAGATAGCACAGGAATTATAGGCTGTGTGCTCTGCAAACAGCCTAGGAATTCCACAACAGTAATGGCGGGCCAGGATTTTTGGGAATAGATGGAGTCCCTTTGGACATCGGATCGAGATGGGGGGAAGAGTGGATCTACGTTCCGATGTGGGGGGCTCTACTCTTTAAAAGAACATTTTTTTGTCTTTTTGAAATAATGCTTTAAGTTTGCAGCGTGTGTATGTGTGCGTGTGTATGTCTGCGAATCCGATCGTGCATGTGTGTGTGTGATTTTGTTGGGAGAGAGATCGTATGCCTCTGAATCCGATCGTAGGCTTGTGAATTTGTTTGTGTATGCCTGTGTGTGATTAGATTGTTTGTGTGATGCAGGACATGTGTCCCCATAAGTGTGACTGAAGTTGTGTAAGAGATGATCTGATGGAGACTGTATATTGTGTATGAAATGAAGGTATAGCTGTGGTATTTCATGCAGCCTACACTGAGATTGGCGGCCTTGTTAAAGATGGCCGCTGCATTGAGCCATAAGCCATGAGGTTTAGTGGGGGAGGGGCGGGCAGCATTTCAGTTACAAGGGTGAAAGTTGGTGACTTTCTGTAAATAGCATGCAGGAGTTTTGTAGTGGAAACGCCCTGAGAGATAATCTGATGTACAAGCAACAATATACTGTATGTGTGTGGTGTTTGTGATTTCTATGAAAAATAGAAATGGATAAATTGTGATTTTTGCCTTTATAGGGGACAAAGACACATGTCCCCATAAGTGAAAAAATATTTTAACAAAAGTGTTTGGTTTTTGAGTTGAAAGTTCCTGCCGCATATCCAAGTGGCCAGGCATTGCTAGAAGGCAGACATAGTATGTCTCTGCAATGGCTTGTTATGGAAGCTGAGGCCACTGTGTGTGTGAACTTTAGGTAGAGAAAAGTGGTGAATATCTCAGAGTATATGAACTTAGAGAAATGAACATGTTTTTAATATTGTCATGTAACTAACATTTATTGAATGTGCTGTTTAGTTGGCAAAAGGGAGGCTAAGTTTGTAAGTGTACATGTGGTCCTTGTAGAGTGTAGCTGACACCTTTTTCAGTGGATTTTGATGGTAATTTAGAAAAGTTTCAATGGTGTAGTCAGTCTTTGTGGAGAAAAACATTTTTGATTTTCTTTTAAAGAGATGCTGGTTTTGGCGGGAAAAAGTAATGGCGCCATTCTTGGCTTTTGATTAGCCTTGCAGGTTTGTCTGCCATTTTGAGGCACAGTTTTTCCTTAGCCTGTGGGTATCCTATAAGGGAAGGTGCAGCCACCTTTCTTTTGGGCACTATACCATGTGGCATTCGTCTGCTATTTCGCTGGTGGAATTTCTCAGCCTTTGGGGCAGATTTTGATGTTTGGTGCTAATATAGTGCAATCTTTTCTGCGTTGGAACCTGTTAGAGGCAATTTGTGTTTTTCTTTGTGTAGGGGAACTAATGTGGTGTTCATTGTGACGTCCCATGCTGGTTTTGGCGGGAAAAATTGCATGCGTTAATAGTGCCATTGTTGTCCATGAGGTGTGCGGTTTTCATCCACCATTTTGTAGTCCTGGCTTGTCGGCCATTTTGAGAGACGTTTACAGTTTGAGATAGGAAGTTCCAGTTTAGCAAACACGACTTCTGAATATGCTGTATTGGCATTTGTTGATCGGCGCAGTTTTCTTATGTTTTATGCGTTTACAGTTTGACCTGTGCACTGCTGGGAAGAGTAGTGAGACACCAGGGTGACATACTGAGAGACTGGTTTTTGTTTAATGAATTTGCTGGTTTAAATTGTTTTTCTAAGCATCGCCTTTTGAGTTGAGTGGTATCTTGAAATAGCGCGGTTTTACCCCGAGGGGCCACAACGTGCTTGCAGACACACGCACATGCTGGGGCCTATTTATGGATGGGATCTGGCTGATCTACCAGCATTTGGAGTGTGGGAGGAGGCCAACGCAGACACAGGGAGGACATGCAAACTCCATGCAGGTGGTGCTAGGAGGGGGGATTTCTCTGTTTCGAATGTAGGAAAGACTTCACTTTACACTGAATTTTGATAGATTGTAAGACTAACAGAGTTTTTGTACAATGATGTGTTTTTATATTTAAATATTTGGGAGTTTCCCCAGAGGGCAATTCATTTTTTGGAACTTGTACTGTATAGCCATCTTTTGGCAGGAGTTTGTATTTTGAGTCCCAACTTATGGTCTGACTTCCAGGGAATGTGGGTCAGGGGGGATTCCCTCCCATTTGCAAAGGGGGGTCTATTCCATCATTTCCTTGACAAGGTTTTAAATGGTTGAAATATATATGATGTGTAGCCATGGATTTTTTTTGAAGTCTTGATAGACAAGGCGATTATGGCTAAGGCCTCCCCCCCCCCTCCCTCTTCCTGAACAATTGATATGTAAATAAACCAGTTTTTTTTTTTAAGTAGCTGAGCATAACCGGAAGTTTCTTTTCAGCATTAATATATCAGCAGAAAGTTAGTGGGAGGAGCTTGGGGTTGTCTGAATGAGATTTGTGCTTGGAAGGAAAATGGAAAGCATTTTGGCGTTTAAAAGTGTTTTTTATATTTTGTTCCAGTTTTGTGAAGTTTTGTACTGTAATACAGTTTTGGGTAGAGAGCAAACAGGGGGTATCACCATTGTTTTATCATCTAGATACAGAGAGAAGCCACATTGTTCTGCAGGTGGTAAACTGGCGTAATTGTTCTGTGTGGTTTAGTCTGACAACGCAGTGTATGGGTGTATAGCGGAAAATGCTTGTGTATGCATGCACTGTGAGGGGTAGAGGCCTAATTCAGGGGTTGATCTGTGGTTGTTGCTGTAGTTCCAAAAGTGTTGGGACAACAAGCCATAGAGTTGACGCCTCGGTTAGGGTTTCTAGTTGGAGGACTTGACCATATAGTGGTTGTAGTTCTGCAATTCACCGTATAAGAAGACACCGGGCGGTGATCTCCGAAATGGGTGCAACGGTTTAACCTGGACGCAGGTTTAAGACGATAAGCCGATTCTAATCGCCATGGACACAAGGAGGTCTGTGCAAAGGGAAGGAATGGAGGCTTCCCATAGTCAGACGGTCACACAGTGCACGAAGCCTAGTTTTGGGGCAAAGGCCTTTGAACCCCAAAAAGATTAACATAGGTGGTCCAAGGATACTATTTTGGGTATCCCTCTGGAGTGGATGTAGTTGAGCTGCGGCTTCAGAAATCTGTAATGATGAGGAACGGTGGCTCATGCCCGTTTGTTTGAACTTTGTATGGCTGGTCCATGCAAGCTTCTCGAGCTGCTCTCATATTCCCATTGTATTTTTTCCTATTGCTGAAAGAGTGAAGGTGGAATTCTGGCTGTTTTTGTGTTTTTTTTAATTTTTGGTTTTGGAAACTATGAAGTATCTCCCCCACGTTTGTATCTGAGTGTTTATATGTAGTAACGTGAATATGTTCGAACTTACCGTGGCGATCCTCCGATGCGTCGCGGCTGTTGTATTTTTGTGGGAACGGGAAAAGTAAGGGTTACAGAGGGTTTTGTTTGAATCGGTTTTGAAAGAATGTCATTGACAATTTACCAATGTACAGGAATGTCATTATTATTTTACCATTCTTTGCAGGTTAAATATGAAGAATAGAGTAATGATTTTGCTTATAAGTATTTTTCAGGTCCAAGGAGTTTGTACACAGAGAACAGGTGTATGTAGACAGCTGTACATATGGATAAATCTAAGGGAGGTAAAAGTATCACAGGCTATTTCATTGTTTTTTTTTTCCTGCACCACGCATTTCTTGCTTCAGTCTGTAATGAGGAAGAAAAGGGGGGAGAATGATAAATGTAAGAGTGACAGTTTTTTTTTTTTTTTGTCAAACTAATAATAACCTCTGTAATTCTAACCAAGTTTGTGCCAAGACTGTCTTTCTTTAATAGAATTTGAATCGGCAAGCAGCAGTCTGGTGAAGTAGGTTCCCATCCCAGAGGCTAAGAACCTTTTGTCAATGGTTTCAGGTATTGTAAGCCACGCACAGGTTATGCAGTGACCACAGTCCCGATGTCTGGGTTATTGTCATATGAGGGTTGTTTGGAGGTCAATCAAAACCAGAGTCGTACTCTCCTCATTAGCTGTCACTTATATTCTCGGCTGATGGGGGAGGTGCGATCGTTGTGACATGAACTTCAAAATGTCCACCAAAAGGTTTTCACGAGTCCCTCCTGGACCCGACTCAATAATCAGTTTACATTCTTTCCAACCAGGTGACTGGGTCGTTGTAAAGAAGCTTGAGGGATGAGACCACGCCAGCCACTGCAAGAAGCGGCTCAACCACACCAAAGAATGAGGAGTATCTTTGTTTATTTATATTTTTGTTGTTTAGTAAATTTTAGCAAGGGTAACTATGAAAAGCATCCCAAGTTATTATTTAAAGTGTATGTCCTGACTAGCTCAGAAAGCGAACAGGACCGATTGCTGGGTCTGTTCTGAGTCTTCACCGAGTTTTAGTCCCCAGCGATGACAGCGGTACATGCCATTTATGATGTTATTATGGGTATGAGGAGTTTTGACAAACTAGTGAAGACTCCAGACAGACACTTGTCAATGGAATCTAACGATGCATTTTTAGAGGGTAAAATTGGTTAGTTTTAATGGCTCTGCCTCTTGTCGGTTTGGGTATCTAGGCAGCCCACAAGTGTGTTTGAACTTTAGTTTGGTGTTTATGTGGATCTGCAGCTTATAAAGGTAATTCCCCCAAAGCAAGAGGTTCATGCGTGATGGTGAAGCTGTCCCAACATCTTATGTCGCGGCCGATCGCGAGGATCTGATGGCGCAGGAAATTAAGAATGGCAGGGACGGACGGCTTTCCGGCGGATTTCTATAAGAGCTACGTGGAGGTAATTGCCCCTAGGTTAAACTCGTTATTTGCCAAATGCTTAGAACTGAATAGGCTCCCGGCATCCATGTTGGATGCATACATGGTGTTATTGCTCAAACCAGGTAAAGATCCTCTAGACTGCTCAGCTTATAGACCCATAGCTTTATTAAATATGGACCTCAAGATCCTAACGAAGGTCTTGGCTAAAAGGCTTGTCGGGGTGATTTCCTCTCTGGTCGGTATTGACCAGACAGGTTTCATGCCGGGGATGTCCACAGATACAAATTTGCGGAGGCTATTTACTCATCTTCAGCTCCCGGGGGCAGAGGCGGGTGCCAGAATCGTTGTGTCGATTGACATTGAGAAAGCTTTCGACTCAATTGATTGGCAGTACATGCACCGGGTGCTGGAGAGGATGGGGTTTGGACAGGTCTATAGGCAGTGGATTAAGATGTTGTATAGCAAACCCAGGGTGGCGATTAGGCTTGGTAGGAACACTTCTCCGTACTTCTCGGTGGGTCGAGGTACTAGACAGGGATGTCCCTTATCCCCGTTTATATTCGCACTCATGATTGAACCTCTTGCAGTGGCACTCCGATCGTCTAGTGAGGTAGAGGCTATCAAAGTGGGGAGTGTTCGGGAATGTCTGGCATTATATGCTGATGACATGCTTTTATTCCTTGAGGATCCCGGGTCTTCGCTTCAGGCGGCCTTGAGGATCTTCGAGAATTTCGCTATATACTCGGGTCTGAAGGTGAATTGGAGCAAATCCTCTATTCTACCTCTAGACGCCGGAGCCAGGGAGAAGGCGGATCCTAATATGCCTTTACAATGGGTTTCCTCCATTACTTATCTAGGAGTTAAAATCACAGCAGACAGCACAGACTACATGAAACTCAATTTGCTACCGCTGTTAATTTTTTTTAAACAGCGGGCCCTAGCTTGGCAGAGGCTTCCGCTGTCACTCATAGGGAGAATAAACCTACTGAAGATGAAAGTTCTCCCGGTCATATTGTACTTCCTAAGACATGCCCCGGTCAGAGTTCCTAAATCCTTTTTTAGACAACTTGATGGCATCACTAGTTCGTTCCTCTGGGCCCCTAAATCACCACGCATTGGCCTAAAAGTACTCCAGGAACCCTGGGGACAGGGGGGACTGGCTTTGCCTGATTGGAGGAAATATTACCTTGCCAGTCAACTGGTGTTTGCCCATAGATGGCTTACGGCTGAATCAAGGGATTCTGCTACAGTGGTGGAGGCAGCACATCTGGGGTCGTACGAGACCCTTCGCTTGGCCATATATAGAGGGGTAAAGTCTGATCTGCAGCTCACGCTGTCCATGAAGGCGACCGTTAGAGCATGGGAGGAGGCGGTAGGCCTGGCCTGTCCGAGCTACCTGGGTTTCTCGCCGCAGACTCCGCTGTGGGGGAACCCTAGGTTGGCAGAATTTTACTAATTCTCGGATCCGGGGGTGTGGGCGGTTAAAGGTATCAAGCTTCTTAAAGATGTTACAATGGACGGGGTTTTGCTTACTTTTGACCAATTTAAAGCCAGACATGATATCCCCAACTCGTACTTCTTTAGGTACATACAGCTCCGTCATGCTTTTCAGGCTCAATTCCGGGAGAGGGCGGTGGAGTCTCTTCCGTCAGCCTTGGAGGATCTACTTATGATGGAAGACTTGCCTAAGACTCTATCTGTCACGTATAAGGAGCTATTTAAGAGGAGTCCAATGGCCTTGACTAAATGTCGGGAGAGGTGGGAGAGAGATGTCCCAGGGATAGATGGAGAGGATTGGGATGATATGTGGGACCATCCCTTTAAGCACTTGGTTTCCGCTAGAGATAAATTAATTCACTTTAAATTCCTGCATAGGATTTACTTTACCCCGGCTAGACTTTCAGTGATCTACCCGTCTGCATCTTCAGAGTGCTGGAGATGCTCTTTTTCTCCAGCTGATGCCACACATATCTTCTGGGAGTGCCCTCAGATTAAGGCATTTTGGGAGGGGGTGGCATCCTGCGTGGGGGGGGTTTTGGGGGTGCCCATCCCTTTATCAATCCGAGTATGTCTCTTGGGTCTGGTGGAGGATGTGGTCCCCTCCAGAGCACTCAGGACGCTGGTGACCATTTTATTTTTTTATGGAAGGAAGGCCATTTTGCTCAAATGGAGATCGCCTGCCCCCCCGGAGGTTAGTTTCTGGAAGGGGCTGGTGAACTCTATGCTACCATTTTACAAGGCAACATATATTTCCAGGGGGTGTGAGGGAAAGTTTAATAAAGTATGGCAGGCATGGTTCAATTCTGATACTACTGTTGGCTAGTTCGATAGTGGTTTTGTCTGCTTGGAATAATCGGTAACAGGGGCCGGATATAGAGGGGTTAATGGGTGAGTGAATGGCTGAACTAAGGTAGGGGGTTTAGGTCGGTTGGTCGGTAACTCTGGGAGGGGCGTGGTCCTGCTGTGGGTGAGAGAACTCTGACATGTCCATCGCGCTTACATTATACAATGCATAAATAGAGAAGTCCATGTCCCCATATTATTAGGCTTGTGAATCCATAAAAGGTGGTATACTGAGTTTTTTTGGGTGGTTGGGGGGAGGGGGGGTAGGATGGGTGGAGGGAGGGTGGTTATTAGCAATGGGGGGGGGTTTCTTTTGTGTTACTGCATGTAGTCAGCTGCCTATGTTAGGTAGAATGTATTACATGTCGATTGTTGACTATGTTGGTCATAGGAAGGCCGGGCGATTTGTCATGGCCCTTTTTTTTTTTGTTTCTCTCAATGTTTGTATGTCTTACAAAAAATTCAATAAACACAATTTTCAAAAAAAAAAAAAGAATGGCAGGGACAGCTAGAAGGGATTTGTTCACCAATCCCGACCAGGTCTGGGCATGGGGTCCTGCATGTACAAGGTGGGGGGGCTCGGGCTTGGGATACGATTGAACAATTCTCATCCGTTAAGGATAGGGTTCTTCATGTAATCGTTGAAGCCAGAGCTGTAGCTAAGTGAAGGTTGGGAGTCTATTTTAAGGGTCTGGGAATCTTTGGGGATCTAATTTTTATTTTACAGCGGATCGTGGTTAAAGGAAGTGGGAATATATATACTCATGTCGTTTTTATTTCTATTCTTTCTATGTCGTGACGAGAGGCTCCTGTTGCCTGATTTGACGCGTGACCAGAGTTTCCTTGATGAGACGCCCCGAAACCGGACCCACATACAAGACAGAGGATCACAGACGGATCAGCGATTACTACAGCTCACCATGTCGTGTCCTCCTTTACAAGTCATGCCCCTGAAGAGTAGAGTCTACATGTCAAGCCGTGTTTTCCTTTTTATGGACTAAGGACTGATTCATTTACAGGTGTAAGAAGCAGATCAACTCTCATCGAGGGACACATGGGGTGCATATGACAAAAAAGGGAGGACTGTTGTGGAGATTTTTATGGAGATGTATTTAATATGTATTGTCATAGTGTCACCCAGTGTTAGTACTTCCGCAACCCGCTCTAAAAGAGCTGATTGGGGTAGTCTGAGGCTGGTTGAATCCCGTCTGATAGGGGAAAACGTTTTGAGGTTGGAGTGTGATGTTTGCAGGGTGCGGATATGTCCGCCAACGGGGGCCCTCTGTGCATTAGCATGGACGATCGTTAAGGAGGGGATATGCTCGCTCTGCAACAACATCATTGGTTATGAGCAGATGCGTACTCTTGTCTCTGCTGTGTCTGATCAACATTGGTTGGAATTCATAGTGCGCATCTGCAGATAGCCTCCCTCCCCCATTCAATAATAGTATAATCTTAATATGCGTTATTCTATGGAATAGCACAGAATAAGAATTCCTATCAACGGTAACTTTAGCCATTCTACGTTATTGTATTCATGTATGACATCTCCTGTTGGAAGGAATGTCCAGGTATTGTCATTTTCCTGTGAGGAAGGAACATCCTGTGAGGTTCCCGCCCATGGGGGAGGGGATTGGTTGCTGTAGCCAATCACCTCCTGTGTGAGATCTTTTGAGTTTAATAAAAGCCTATGATTAGGCGTCGGCTAGTCAGTCTTTGCTGGAATGGCCTGATGAGAAGATAAGCTTTTGTGGTGCTGCCTTTCTTGGATGAATGGGAATGTACGGTGAGTGGATTTTAGCAAACTTAGGCTAAAGATAGCATTATTGCAAAAAGATGAAATCTGATGTGTGCTTAGATAGCACAGGAATTATAGGCTGTGTGCTCTGCAAACAGCCTAGGAATTCCACAACAGGGCTTCCCAACATTTGGCTGTATTACCTATCGGCCAGACTGGCACAGACGGCACAATGGCACGCCACACCAGATAGTATCCCCTGGCTCCATTTTGAGATGTCCTCTGTTGACCCATATTCCCTCCCGGGCCTACTATGGCAGTCCGGCCTGAGGCCCAGGGAGATTGGTTCCCTGAATAATATAGTAGGTCAGGCAATACATCTATGGTCCTTATATCACCATAAATTTGAACTTAGGTCAGACAGACCCCCCCTGGCCTCATTTATGGGCACACCGCACTTTCCCCCTGCTTTTCGTTCCCCCGAGTATTTCTGTTGGTGGACTCACAATGCCCTCTTGACACTACAAGCACTGACACTAGACTCCCATTTGAGTTCATTTGCACATCTCCAGGAGCAGGCTGGGGCCCCGAGAACGGAATTCTTTAGATACCTGCAAGTTAGGCACTTTTTTTAATCCCTCTACACATTGAATGCCCGCATCACCTTTACATCATTTGAGACACTCTGCCAGAGCCACTCTAGGGACAGGGGTACGATTTCTACCATCTACAAATCCTTGAATGATACCCAGTTCCCTGCAAAGTCCTCGGTTATGTTGCGCTGGGAGGCCGACTTGTGCATGGAGTTTCCCCCAGATGAGTGGAGTGACATGCTTCAAAATATGCACAAATGTGCCCGCTCCATAGCCACTAAGGAGACGGCCCTGAAGCTACACACTAGGTGGTACCTTACTCCGGATAGGGTCCACAGATTTTACCCACTAGTCCAAGACACATGCTTTAGGGATTGGCAGAACCCCGGCACTCTGATTCACACGTTCTGGAGCTGCCCCCATCTCCAACCCCTCTGGGTCCAGGTGGCCTCCACGGTGGCGGAGATCACGGGAGTCATCATAGACCTGACAGCACCAATGTGTTTGCTCTTTGCCCCTATCCCGGGTCTGTCCCCGCCTACCCAAAAATTGGTGAATACCCTGTTTTGTGCCACCCATTGGGCCATTGCCTTGAATTGGCGATCCCGGTCGGTTCCATGGACACAGGTCCTTCATCGTATGGAGTCTATACGACTTATGGAAAGGATTCATCATACCATCCTGGACACCATGCAGATTTTCCATAATAAATGGGCTGCGTGGTCTACAGGTGGAGCTATAATATAGCCGGGTTTCGATTCCCGCTGGACCCCGACTTTTTCTAGACGTCCAGAATTCCAGGGTTCCCTCACCTCCTGGGGGCCCAGTGGCGCAGGGGGTGAAGAGGTGGTACTGACAGCTAAAAGCCGACTCAACATTGTAGATACAAGACTTCTTAGAATTGGGTTAGTTGATTTTTCCATATTCACAGCAGCAGTTTAAATGATATGGTTGATTTCAAGGTTTTGTTTTTCTCTTTTTCTCTCTTTTCTGTATGTCTACAACTCTCTCCTCTCCAATCTTTTCTCTCCTTTCTATTCAGAATTTGATTCTCTCAATTCCTGCTTACCTCGGAAACCTTTTTTTGAATGAATATGATTTCTTTACTTACTATATGATCCCGGGTTGCACCCTGAATAATTAGCAAGGGACACAGCTCTAAGAGATATGCAGAGCCGCCACCCCCTTTTGAGACATGCTATGTTTGAAAAACATTTTTGTATATTGATGGGTTGCATCCCGAAAGTTTTGTACCTTTTTTTTTCTATGACTATACTCAATAAAAAAAACGTTTGTATTAAAAAAGAATCCTCTTCAACCTTCCGAGTATCCAGGCCAGTTACCAGGTCTCAGTCGACTCTTACAGATGTAGAGGACAAAGACTCTGGAAAAGAAGACTCTGAGGAAGAGGAGATGGAATCTGACTGGTTATGGCCCTCTCAAGCGCCAGAACCCATGACCACTTCGCTGTCACTTCCTGGGGTAGCAGATAGTGGGATTCTTCGCCCAGAGGCTCCTGAATTTGTGCCCTCCAACATACTCACCGAGGAAATAGAGGATAACCTGGACTCTTTGCTAACAGGAGACATTGAAGAGGCTCCATCTCTATCTGAAGGAGAGCCAGATTCTCCTAAAATTACAGAGCCCAGCATGCATGGATCAGAGGAGAAAGCCCCTGAAGAGTCCACAGAGACATCAGGTCCTAGTGCTCCTGAGATTGGGACACCCAAAGAACAGAGAAGAAGGAGCGTCATTCACCCCCCTAAAAGACTGACATATGATCTGAAGAAGCAGTTCTTACTTCCAGGAGAACAGTTGAGACGCCTGGTCCTTCCACTGTGAATTTGGTGGAAGGCAACCCTAGCTCACCCCCTGGCACAGCTGGTGAGGCCGTACCAACTGAGGTGGCCTGTAGACAGGACAACCTCTACTCCAAAGTTTGGTGGGAGGTTCCTCTGTCGGTATTGTGTAGTCGCCTAGAGGCTAAAATGCAAAAGAGAGCAAGGATCCTTGGTATCTTTGGGGACCAAAGACTTTAAGTGGGGGGAGTGTGTAGCAGGGTTCTACTGTTATGGACTATTGTTATGTGTGTACACCCCAAACTTCCTCCTATGTTCCAGTTACAACTTTATAGACTATTGTTTACTTATGTTCAGTAATGCGTGTGGAATAGGGATGAGCTCGGTGTTCGAGTCGAACATCGGCTGTTCGATCGTTCGACGAAGATCGAACTATTTGGGCCGTTCGCGCCAAATTCGAGTGACGCGAACGGCCCACAATACACTGCGCCATCGCAGTGCAATCCCGGCGCTGTGATTGGCCAAGCATGCACTGTGACCAAGCATGCTTGGCCAATCACAGCGCCGGCAGCTAGGAGAGCCATAATTGGCCACAGGCAGGTTGCCAATTATAGCTCAGGGGGTTTAGCACATGCCCCACACTATAAAAGGCCGCCAGCGCGGCAGCCTTGTGTAGTGTTTTCCGGCCCATGGAAAGAGAAGGATAGGCGGGGACAGTGTCATTGTGCTATTCTTTGTGCTATTCTTGTGTGTAGGGAGAGAGAAGGATAGGCAGGGAGAGTGTCAGTGTCATATTCTTTGCTAAACCTTGTGTGCAGGGAGAGAGAAGGATAGGCAGGGGACAGTGTCAGTGTCATATTCTTTGCTAAACCTTGTGTGCAGGGAGAGAGAAGGATAGGCAGGGAGAGTGTCAGTGTCATATTCTTTGATAAACCTTGTGTGCAGGGAGAGAGAAGGATAGGCAGGCGACAGTGTCCGTGTCATTGTTGCTAAGCCTCCTGCACAGTATACACCTGAAGCTAGCCCGTATTGCTGTGTTTTCCTGGTGTGTTACACTAACAGGCATCTGCAGCACTTACAGCGGGCGGAGTGTGCTTCCTGCTAAATATACACCTGAAGCTAGCCCGTATTGCTGTGTTTTCCTGGTGTGTTACACTAACAGGCATTTGCAGCACTTACAGCGGGCGGAGTGTGCTTCCTGCTAAATATACACCTGAAGCTAGCCCGTATTGCTGTGTTTTCCTGGTGTGTTACACTAACAGGCATTTGCAGCACTTACAGCGGGCGGAGTGTGCCTCCTGCACATTATACACCTGAAGCTAGCCCTTATTGCTGGAGCTTTTTTTCTTTTGTGTTACACTAACAGGCATTTGCAGCACTTACAGCGGGCGGAGTGTGCTTCCTGCAAAATAAACACCAGAAGCTAGCCCTTATTGCTGTTTTTTCCTGTTGTGTAACACAGGCAGTCATCTGCAGCACTTACAGCGGGCGTAGTGTGCTTCCTGCAAAATATACACCTGAAGCTACCCCTTATTGCTGGTTTTCCCATCTCCCTGCAGGCCATTAGAATGTCTGGAAGGCAAACAAGGAGAGGCAGACAGTCAGGAGCCAATAAAAGAGGGCAAGCAGGCTCTGTGTCTAGAGACAACAGTGCTGGTCGTGGACGCGGTGCATCGTCATCAGCACGTGGCCATGGGACACGCTTGTCCTTATTTTCGGCAGCTGGACATGTTAAGCCGCATCATGCCGAAGACTTGGTAGAGTGGATGACCAAGCCCTCCTCATCCTCTCTCACCCAGGCTCAGGGTACTGGCAAAGCAGCTGCCAAAGCGTCCTCTTCCCTGGTATCAATGTCATCATCAGTCACTCCTTCCATAGACCCACCATGTCCTCCTAAGGAGTCCCCCGAACTGTTTGAGCACAGTGTTGGGTACATGCTCCAGGAGGATGCCCAGCGTTTCGAAGGGTCTGATGATGATACCCAGCTAGAGGAAGGCAGTAGCGTGAGAGCAGATAGAGGGGATGCTCAAGAAGGACACCAATCTGGCAGTCATGTTCCAGCAGCTGCAGCATACTACCAGATTGGCTCCAGTGATGAGGAGGGAGGGGATGATGAGGTCACTGACTCCACGTGGGTGCCTAATAGGAGAGAGGAGGAGGAGGAGGAGGAGGAGGAGGCACATCTCCAACGAGGCAGGATTCCCTCGGGGGGCCAGCATAAGGGCAGCACACCGACTGAATCACACCGCAGAGCTCCGCCTGTGCAGGGCGCTGCCTCTGCCCGTTATTCAAAAAGTTCTTTGGTGTGGGCCTTTTTTGAGTCGAGTGCATCAGATCGCACAGCTGCTGTTTGCAACATATGTCTCAAGCGTATATCGCGTGGCCAAAACATCAGCCGCTTGGGCACCACATGCTTGACCAGACATATGTTGACCTGCCATGCAGCTCGTTGGCAAGCCTACCTTAAAGACCCACACCAAAGAACAAAGGGGAACTCTCCTTGCACCGCATCAGCTGGGATCTCCAACCCCACTATACCTTCAGTCCTCTCTGAAACCTCAACTGAGAGGAATGAAGGTGTAGAATTAGGTGTGTCACAGCCAAGTACTGGCGGGCACTCTGCTAGCAGTACACCGACGTCCGATTCTAGCAGGCAAATTTCCCTGCCCCAGCTGCTGGACCGTCGAAAGAAGTTCACTCCCAGACATCCACATGCCCAGCGGTTGAATGCTAGCTTGGCTAAATTGCTAGCGCTTCAACTGCTGCCTTTTCAGTTGGTAGACTTGGCCCCCTTCCGTGAGTTTGTGCAATGTGCGGTTCCTCAGTGGCAGGTTCCCAAAAGCCACTTTTTCTCACGGAAGGCGATTCCGGCTCTCTACCGGCATGTGGAAGGCAATGTCTTGGCCTCGCTGGACAGGGCGGTCAGCGGTAAGGTGCATATTACTGCTGACTCATGGTCCAGCAGGCATGGACAGGGATGTTACCTTTCTTTCACGGCCCATTGGGTCACTCTTTTGGCAGCTGGGAAGGATGCAGGACAAGGTGCAGTAGTGTTGGAGGTTGTTCCGCCGCCACGCCTCCAAAATGCTACTACTGGTTGTGACACACCTCTCTCCTCCACCCCCTCCTCTTCTTCTTCCTCCATGGCCTCTTCCTGTGCTTTGTCCTCGGAACCAGCGGTGCTCCATAGGCGTTCAAGGGGCTACGCAAGTACGCAGGCAAAAAGAAGCCATGCCGTGCTTGCGCTGGTGTGTTTGGGGGACAGGAGCCACACTGGGGCAGAGGTTCTGTCTGCTCTGCAGGGGCAGGCCGAGAGGTGGTTGACGCCACGCCAGCTTAAGCCAGGAATGGTGGTTTGCGACAATGGCACCAACCTCCTCTCCGCCCTCCAACAGGGACAACTGACCCATGTGCCCTGTGTGGCTCACATCCTTAACCTGGTGGTGCAGCGGTTCTTGGGCAGGTACCCGGGCTTACAGGATGTCCTGAGGCAGGCCAGGAAAGTCTGTGTGCATTTCCGCAGATCTTATAATGCCAGTGCTCGCCTGGCTGAGCTGCAAAAGGAGTTGAACCTGCCCAAGAACCGCCTTATATGTGACATGCCCACCAGGTGGAACTCAACGTTAGCCATGCTGCAGCAGCTGCACACGCAGCAGAGGGCCATCAATGAGTACCTGTGTGACTACGGCACCAGGACAAGGTCAGGGGACCTCAGGTTTTTTTCACCACGCCAGTGGGGCATGATCAGGGATGCATGCACTGTCCTGGCACCATTTGAGGAGGCCACGAGGATGGTGAGCAGTGACAGTGCATGCATCAGTGACACTGTACCTCTTGTCCACCTGTTGGAACATACGCTGCGTGGAATAATGGACAGGGCACTTGAGGCAGAACAGAGGCAGGAAGAGGAGGACTTCCTTGCCTCTCAAGGCCCCCTTTACCCAGACAGTGTTCCTTCTGTTCCACCCATCGCACAGGAGGAGGAGGAGGAGGAGGATTGTGTCAGCATGGAGGTGGAGCCTGGCACTCAGCATAATCAGCAGCAGTCTTTTAGGGATGATTTACAGTCCCAAGAAACCCGTGGACTTGTACGTGGCTGGGAGGAGGTGGCTGCGGATCATGTCGTCCTTAGTGACCCAGAGGACTCCGGACCGAATGCCTCAGCTAACCTACGCTGCATGGCCTACCTGATTCTGCAAAGTCTGCGGAAGGATCCTTGTATTCTTCGGATCAAGGAGAGGGACCATTACTGGCTGGCCACTCTCCTTGATCCACGGTACAAGGGTAAGGTTGCGGACCTTATCTTACCGTCGCAGAGGGAGCATAGGATGAGACAACTCCGGGAGGCCTTGCAGAAAGGTCTGTGCAACGCGTTCCCAGAGACTGGGAGGTTACAAACTCCTGGTCCTGGACAACGAGTTGCTGAGGCTTCAGTCAGTCAAAGAAGGAGCGGTGGGGAAGGTGGCTGTCTGACAGATGCGTTCAGACAATTCTTTAGTCCGCAGCCCCAAGGTATGATGGGTTCCAGCAACCATCGCCAGCGTCTGATATACATGGTGCAGGAATACCTAGGGGCAAGGTCAGACTTGGACACCTTCCACAACGAAAATCCTCTGGCTTACTGGGTCTTGAGGATGGATCACTGGCCAGAGCTTGCACAGTATGCAATTGAGCTACTGGCCTGTCCTGCATCCAGCGTTCTTTCAGAACGCACATTCAGTGCTGCTGGAGGATTTGTCACGGATCACAGGGTGCGCCTGTCCACCGACTCGGTTGATCGACTGACCTTCATCACCACCAGCTACCAAACACCTGAAGCTGATATAACAGACTAATTTATTTTCAAATGTCACTTCCCTTCAAGACTGATGCTGATGCTGAGTGACTGTCCTGTTATGTTGACTGACTATCCTCCTCCTCAATGATCCGATTGATGATGATAGCTTGGAAGAACATTTTTGTTTCTGGGTGCCACCACCAGTGGCTAAGGCCCAATTTTTCAGCCCCTGTTTAACAGGGGCATGTAATTACAATTTTTTATGCAATGCTTTGCAGCAGGGCTCATTCCTGCACTCCAACTAGAGTATCTGGGAGAGGTTGCAGTGTCGTGGCACCAGCACCAGTGCCTAATGCCCCATACACACGATCGTTTTTCATGCCGTTAAAAATGCCATTTTTAAAAATGGGCATTAAAACCGATTGTGTGTATGCTCCAGAGCATTTTTAACGACGTGAAAAACGGCCATTAAAAATTTCGAACATGCTCTATTTTTTCACGTCGTTTTTCATGTGTTTTTTTTTTAACGACGTGAAAAACGATAGTGTGTATGCTTTAACGACGTGAAAAAAAACGCGCATGCTCAGAATCAAGTATGAGACGGGAGCGCTCGTTCTGGTAAAACTAGCGTTCGTAATGGAGATAGCACATTCATCACACAGTAACGGACTGAAAAGCACGAGGCTGAAAAGCGCGAATCGTCGCTCAACAAACTTTACTAACATGAAGGGTGGCGCCATTCGAACAGAACTTCCCCTTTATAGTGCCGTCGTACGTGCTGTACGTCACTGCGCTTTGCTCGAGCGTTTTTTTTAATGATCGTGTGTACGCAAGACAGGCTTGAGAGGAAACATGAAAAAAAAAACGACAAGAAAAACGTCGGTTTAAAAAATGGCATGAAAAATGATCGTGTGTATGGGGCATAAGGCCCAATTTTTCAGCCCCTGTTTAACAGGGGCGTGTAATTACAATTTTTGATGCAATACTTTGCAACAGGGCTCATTGCTGTGCTCCAAGTACAGTATCTGTGAGGGGTTGCAGTGTTGTGGCACCAGTGCCTAAGGCCCAATTTTTCTGCCCCTGTTTAACAGGGGCATGTAATTACAATTCTTGATCTAATAATTCACAGCAGGGCCCATTCCTGCGCCCACCAAGAGTAACTGTGGGGCCTTACAGTGTTGTGTCAACACCACCAGCACCACCACCACCAAAGGCCCAATTTTTCAGCCCCTGTTCAACAGGGGCATGCAATTACAATTCTTGATCTAATAATTCACAGCAGGGCCCATTCATGCGCCCACCAAGAGTAACTGTGAGGGCTTACAGTGTTGTGGCAACACCAACATGTAAGGGGCAAATTTCAGCAGAGTATATACGGCAGGCCCCTACTTTCAAACATCCAACTTACAAACGACTCCTACTTGCAAACGAAAGGAGACAACAGGAAGTGAGAGGAAATCTACCCCTAGGAAGGGAAATTCTCTCCTGTAAGAGTTAATATGGGAAAAAGGTGTCTCCTCTCTACTGATGCTTTATCACCAATCCTTGTTTCAATAAAAACCCCACTTTTCAAAAACATTTGTCATTGGGACGGAAAGTGAGGTGAAATGTTCTGAACAGGGGCACAGACAGCAAAACAAATGAAACAAATGTTACAGGGGTGATAACCCTTCCCTATGTTTTCCAAAAAGCTTAAAAATAGATTTTTTGGCTGGAGCTACACTTAAACAATGTACCTGTTTAAAATTACAAACAGATTCTACATAAGAACAAACCTACAGTCCCTGTCTTGTATGCACCGCCTGTATACGGCTGTTCAGAGTATATAGGGCTTTTTTTATTTTGTGTTCGGGGTTCCCCTTAATATCCATACAAGACCCAAAGGGGCTGGTAATGGGCTTGATGGGGTAGCTATGCCATTTTTCTCAAAGATTTTCATCCATATTACCGGGACCAGACATTACATTAAAGCCGCAAGCAGTTTTAAATGGCTTTTTTTTCCTTTAGAAATGTCATTTTGTGCAGGGACAGTTCTAAACACGGGAAACACGTGGCACTTCACAGGCATACTTTAGACACCCCCCAGGTACGATATTTAAAGGAATATTTGATTTTTTTTTCACTTTATGCATCATTAAAATGACTGCTCCCGAAAAACGGCCGTTTTTAAAACTTCTTTTTGCATTGATACATGTCCCCTGGGGCAGAACCCGGGTCCCCAAACCCTTTTTAGGACAATAACATGCATATTAGTCGTTATAATTAGCACTTTAGATTTCGAGCGTTCGCATCCATTGTATTTAATAGGGTTCTAACGTTCGTGCGAACTTTCGGTCCGTTCGCGGGTTCTGGTGCGAACCGAACCCGGGGGTGTTCGGCTCATCCCTAGTGTGGAACTTATGGTACAGGGAGAGAGAGACTCCGTTGCCATGATACCTAATAGACTATGGTACCCACAGTGCAGCTGTACTCCCAGAATGCATTACAACCACCGCACAGCCTGCTGGGGAAGGTTACATAAAGGAAGGGAGGGGCCCCCTCGGTCTCTCTGGACTTCGCCCTCAATCAAGCAGGAAGTCTGTGTGAGGCCTGCTGCTGGAGCGACTGGGCCCAAAGCCTGGGCCTGTAGTTTTGCGGAGGATCATCAAGCCAGAGAGGGATCTCTTTCCGTGTGACCAGCTTGCGCTTCTCAGATACCGGGGTCATCCACCAACCGACATCTGCGGTGGCTGTGAGAGGGACCGGAGACTGTGCGTTGCGGAGAGGTTGCAGATCGGGGGACCGACAACGGATCGTGTCAGGCGGACTAGGCCTGTTTGAGTGAGTGGGCACCTGCCCAGAATCTACAACTGGTTGTTAGGCCTATGACTTTTTAAGGCCCACCATCATCCGAATAGTGAGCCGCACCTATGTGGCAGGCGCAGCACTATGAAGTGCCTTTATGCGCTGTGGCATTAGAAGAATTTGATTTCTCTGATCTTTTAGTCCAAACAAGACTATCTGTTACTTTATAATTCCTCTAGCGCCGTTCTATGGAAGTAGTAGGTTTAAAGAGCACACCAAACTTTTAAGATTACTTCTTTATTCACTTCAGCTTTTCTTCATATATAACACTGACAATTTAGCAGCAGAAAGTCCATGTACAAACACGTGTTGAATAAAGTATAACAAATGTCGGTTCAACTGTTCAATCTTGTAATTCTACATAAAATGGTAGATATATTTCTCTCTTCAGTATCTGTACTTTCACTTTAAATACTTTAGACACTTTATGATCTCTCTGGGACTTAATCAATAGTTTACTTGCACTATATTGCTGTTAGCTATTGCAGTTTGCTCTGATGTTTGGTTTGCAACTTGGCTTGTTTGCTGGTTTGTTTGAAACCTGGTTTGGTGGAACTATTTTGGCCACTTGCTTCCATAAAACTGAACTCATGGATCATGAACTGTTAATCTTCACTCTCTGATGTAAAATAAAATTCTAGCAATGTGCTAGGAGATTTCATAGACAGAACATGAATGTAATTCTGGCTGTGATTGGCCAAAGACTCTTGCTCAGTGAGATTGGTTGTGATTGGCTAAAACTCATGATGAGTCACAGAAGCTTAACTCTATGCTATCTGGTTGCAATTCTGCTGTCATTAAGCTTACCTTTCTGTATATATTAATGACTCTTAAAGGTATATTTTTTCTTTTTCTTCTGTGAACACAATATACAATTGTTATATGACATCCATATATAAAGTCACAGTAAATAACTCTGCTGTTATCTCTCACAAATGAGCATATGCACTGTTTTAACATTATTAGCAGGTCTAGCTGTATATGCATGTAAGCCACATTAGCAACCTAGGACAGGTCTTAGCTGGCCAGCTACACTCCCACCAAATTACCTATAATTCTATGTTCTCTATAGTAGGATTTGAACATGAATTTGGGGAATTTTCCATCAGGTTGTCAACTTCCAAGTGTCTTTTATCACTCTCAAGTAGAACAACTAACTTCTGTATAGGACGTTCCAACCTGAGTGGAATAGTGAGACGTTTTCCCTTTTTGTCAAGTTTTGAGTCTCCTATTTGTAACAACGCTCTTCTTACTAGTCTGTCTTTATCCTTTTGAACTTCTAGAACTTTGGCCAATTTCCATTTACTTCTAGGTAAATCTTCTTCTTTCACTAATACTCACCAACTTGTACATTTCTTCTGGGTGTTTGTCATTTACTTCTTAACGTAAGATTGGCTAAGAACTCTTTCTTCCATCTATTCCAAAACTGTTCTGATAGATATTGGACTCTTCACCATCTCTTTTTGGCATATAAATCCTCTTTGGTAAACTTGCCAGGTGGTGGTTGTACGTAATCAGACTTAAGGTGAAGTAGATGGTTTGGGGTTAAAGGTTCCAAACTTGTTGGATCATTGATGTTGTCAACTGTAAGTGGACGACTGTTAACAATAGACATTACCTCATAGAATAGGGTCCTAAGTGAAGCATCATCTATTCTTCCGGAGCTCTTTCTCAACACTGAACTTAACACATTTCTTACAGATCCAGTAACAGGATCTTATGTCTTAAAGTCCGTAGATGAAAGGCCTGCGAGAGATAAAAGACGTGCAAGAGCAACTAGCTTTGCAACTGACACAACAGAGAAAGGTCTAGATACCTACGAGAGCAAGTTCAAAGTTACTACTGGGATCAGTAGAGAGACAGAACCGACAAATCCTCAGACTACTTTTAAGTGTATGTTCTGTGGAGAGAACCACTCTATACACAAGTGCCAACAATTGAAGGAGAAATCCCCAAATGAAAAGACAAAGTTTGTACTTGTTAACCAACTGTGTTTTGGGTGCCTAAGGAAAGGCCATATTACTAAGGAGTGTAAGAAAAGGGCCAAATGCAGCGTTTGCAAAGGACGCCACCCTACATCACTACATGAAGAACGTCCAAAAAAAGGATAAATCCTCAATACCTAAAGATGCTGAGGAAGAAAAGAAAGCATCGGTATTCTCTTGCAGAGTGAGGGAAAGCAACGGCACATCAATGGTTGTACCAGTGTGCATTTCAAATCCTAAAAGGAAGAATAAGAAGGTATATGCCTATGCACTACTGGATGCCCAAAGCGATGTCACCTTCATTGATCAAGAAATCTGCAAGAAATTACAAGTGGCTACAGAATCAGTGAAGCTCAAACTCACCACAATGACGGGGAGAGACACATTAGTGAACAGTCAAAGGGTCAAAGGATTGAGAGTTAGAAACCTCACATTGGATCTACCTCCAGCTTATACGAAAGACGACATACCTCTAGATCCAGATCGCATACCTACCTGTGAAACAGCCAATAAATGGGAGCACCTATCTGTCATATCTCATGAAATGTCCCTGCTGAAGGAGTTTGGTGTTGGACTGTTGATAGGTTATGATTGTCCCGAAGCTTTGGTACCACGAAGGGTAATCACAGGAGGAAAGGGTGAACCCTACGCTGTTCAAACTGATCTAGGATGGGGCATTGTTGGAGGAAAACAGCAGATTGCAAACTCAAGACAGGTGACAGGATTGTGTCATAGAATATCTGTCCAAGAGTTACCAGCTGTAAGTTCAGCGGCAGTAATCAAGATCCTTGAACCTGACTTTGCAGACATAAGTTCTAAAGAAAAGTGTGTATCCCAAGAAAACAAAGTTTGTACACATTCTAGAAGAAAGTATTCAACAGAATCAACAAGGTTATCTTGAAATGCCCTTACCCTTTAGAGAACGACCTCGTCTGCCAAATAACAAAAATCTTGCCCTAGCGAGATTGAAATGTTTGAAGAAAAGGGTGGGAAGAGATCTCAAATTCAAGCAGGATTATTTGAAATTCATGGAAGGCATCCTTGAAGAAGGACATGCAGAAAAAGTTAATAACCAACCTAAAGAAGGAGAAGTGTGGTATATCCCACATCAAGGTGTTTACCACCCAAAGAAACCAGATAAGATTAGAGTAGTATTTGATTGCTCAGCAAAGTATGATGGTATTGCATTGAACGATCATCTACTAAAAGGACCAGATCTTACAAACACTCTGCCTGGAGTACTCTGTAGATTCAGAAAGTATCCCGTAGCGGTCATGTGTGACGTTGAAAAGATGTTCCACCAGTTTCATGTGAAGAATGAAGATAGAGACTTCCTGAGATTCCTATGGTGGGAGGACGGAGATACAGATACAGAGCCAGCAGAATACAGAATGAAAGTACATTTTTTTGGAGCAGCGTCATCTCCAGGTTGCGCCAATTATGGTATGAAGTACCTGGCCAATAAAAATGAAAAGGATTGTCCATCAGCAGCGAAGTTTCTTAAGAAAAACTTTTACGTAGATGATGGTCTTATAAGTTTACAGTCCTCAGAATATGCAATCAAACTAGTGAAAGAAAGCCAAGAGTTATGCGCAAGAGGAAACCTGCGCCTTCACAAATTCATCTCAAACAACAGAGAGGTACTGGAATCCATCAGTGACTCTGAATGTGCATCAACAATGAAGAATGTAGATCTCAATTATGATCATCTTCCAGTTCAGAATGTACTTGGATTGGGATGGAATGTAGAGAAATCAAATTCTTCTAATGTCACAGCGCATAAAGGCACTTCATAGTGCTGCGCCTGCCACAACCTACACTAAGACATAGTGCAGCGCATGGTAGCTGCGTAGTTAAAGTTGGCATTATACTGACTGAGAGTTTAACTCCCAAAAGCATTGCGAGAGTTTAGCTTACATCTTTAATCTCCTTTGGATTACAATTATAAAGTGCACCAATGTTTTGCTAGCGAGGACTCCCACCATTGAGGAACTCGTACAGAAATCTTAGTCAGGCCTGACTGGAACTAACATTGACGGGACAAAGGGTGATATTGCCCACTAGGGGGAGCTTGCGAGCTTTAGATAGTTTATCCATAGAAAGTAGACATTAGCCTATTGTAGAACCTGTATATGATACACATTATTGACTCTTGCAGGGCCCCGCAGTCATTTAAAGCTATAAAAGATATATATATATATATATATATATATATATATATATATATAAAATCTATAAACCTGTTTACTATCTTTTGATAAAGTAAACTTCATCTTTGTTTAAGAGTATACGTGTGTGAAGTACTTTTATTAGCCTGGAGGACCCCAACGGAGAAAGGTAATATATACATGTGTACTTAATGTGGTTTATATATATATATATATATATGCAGAATTGTGTTCCCCTATAGCCAGTGGGTTTTACAATTCTTTTCACTACCAGTTGTGCCCAGGGAGGGTTCGAGCCAATTAAGGGGTTGAGAATCAGAGGGCAGGCCCAAACAAAACCAGCAGCTCCTACGGGGGTAGTGCTACATTGGAGTACATCACGGGACACAGAGCGGCATAGTATTTACTATGTGGTTATAGAGCATGCCTTCAGGTGATGGACACTGGCACACCCAAGACAGGAAGTCCCCTCCCCTATATAACCCCTCCCATACGGGGAGCAACTCGGTTTTGTAGCAAAGCAATAAGTGTCCCCAGAAGATTGGCGGTAGCTCTGTGTCCGGTGATGTACTCCAAGAAAAGGAGTTTAAAGGTAAGCTGTTACAAAAATCCTATTTTCTTTCTCGTACATCACGGGACACAGAGTGGCATAGCAATTACTATGTGGGACGTCCTAAAGCAATGCCAAATGATGGAAGGGAGACACCATAAATAAAGCCGGGCGCCATCAGACGTGAGGACCTAAACTGCAGCCTGCAGCACACTGTGCCCAAAGCCGATATCCTCATGTCTACTTACATCTAACTGATAAAATTTAGTGAATGTATGGACAGAAGACCAAGTCGCGGCCTTGCAGATTTGAGCCATGGAGGCCTGGTGATGCACTGCCCAAGAAGCACTAACTGCTCTGGTAGAATGTGCTTTAACCTTAAATGGAGGAACCTTTCCTTTCAAACCATAAGCTTGAATAATGACCTGTCGAATCCACCTTGAAATAGTAGATTTTGACGCTGCCTGACCCTTTCTGGGCCCTTCCGGCAGAATAAACAAAACATCAGTTTTTCGAATTTGAGCAGTAGCCTTAAGATGGACTTTAACTGCTCTCACTACATCCAAAGAATGTAATGATTTTTCCTCCGCAGAACTAGGTTTAGGAAAAAAAGAAGGGAGAACCACATCTTGGTTCAAATGAAAACTTGACACAACCTTGGGAAGAAAGGCCGGATGAGGGCGTAAAACCACTCTATCCTTATGAACAATCAAATATGGCTCCTTACAAGAAAGAGCCGCCAACTCTTATACCCTCCTGGCTGAGGACATGGCTACCAAGAAAACCAACTTCCTGGTGAGAAGGACTAAAAGAATGTGGAGCAAAGGTTCAAAGGGCTGTCTTTGCAGCGCTGATAGAACCAAGTTCAAGTCCCATGGACACAAGGGGGACTTAATCGGCAGGTTGATCAGAGTCACACCCTGCAAAAACGATCTAACTAGCGAATGCGTGGCTAGTGGCCTTTGAAAGAATATCGATAAGGCCGAGACCTGACCCTTGATGGTACTCAAGGCTAATTTCATGTCTACACCCAACTGTAGAAAGTCAAGAATCCTGCCTATGACATACTTACGAGGATGCCAGCTCCTGGCTTCACACCAGGACACATATGCCTTTCAAACCCTATAATATATAAGCCTGGATGCTGGCTTTCTTGCAATAATCATTGTAGACACCATAGAATTAGAGAGCCCTCTCTTCTTTAGGATGTGGGACTCAATAGCCAGACCGTTAAAATTAGAGTTTGTAAGGAAGGATGGAATATCGGACCTTGTGAGAGCAGGTCTGGACGAAGCGGAAGGATCCACGGATCCCCCACGGCCATTCTTATAATTTCTGCATACCAGGTCCTTCGAGGCCATGCCAGTGCTACCAGAATCATCGTCTTTCTCTCTAACCTGACTCTACGAAGGAGTCAAGGCAACAACTGCAACGGGGGAAACGCATAAATCAGTGAGAACTGATCCCACGGAAACACCAGCGCATCCGTCCCGCAAGCGTCCGGGACACAAAGTTGTCCACCTTCTTGTTGAACCTGGATGCCAATAGGTCAATGTCTGGCATCCCCCATCTCTGACATATAGCCAAGAAGATGTCAGGGTGAAGAGACCATTCTCCTGGGAATAACTGTTGGCCACTTAGGATGTCCGCCTGCCAATTCTCTATTCCCGGAATGAAGATTGCGGATATGCATGGAACATGACTTTCTGCCCAAACCAGGATATGATCCACTTCCTTTTGGGCAGCACGACTTCTGGTGTCCCCCTGGTGATTGATGTAAGCCACAGCCGTGGCGTTGTGTGATTGTATCCTGACAGGAGAACCGCGTAACTCGGATGACCATGTCCTCAGGGCCAAGCGCGTCGCACGAATCTCCAGAAGATTGATGGGCAGGGACCGTTCGGAAGCCGACCACCTTCCCTGGAGCGACAATTTCCCCAGGACTGCTCCCCGGCCCAGAAGACTGCCGTCTGTCGTCACCACTCTCCAAGAGATTGGAATGAAAGACTTCCCTCTTTGTAGATTTTGGGGTACCAACCACCAACAGAGGCTCTGACGTACTGCCGGGGTGAGGGACATTGGGAAGTCTAAGGCTTGGACCTTTTTGTTCCAGGCGGACAGGATGGCGTTCTGCAACTTCCTTGAATGGAATTGGGCGTATGGAACGGCTTCGAATGAGGCCACCATCTTTTCCAACAACCGCATGCAAAGACGAATGGATGGTTGTCTTTTTGCACTGATCATCTGGATTAGCTCCCTTAAGGAAGAGATTTTTGCCTGAGGCAAAAAAATCTTTCTTTGGTCTGTATCTATGAGCAGCTCTAAATATTCCAGTCTTTTTACCGGTTGTAAGGCTGATTTGTCTAGGTTGAGGATCCAACCCAGGGACTCCAGGTACTTGACCGTGTTGCGCACAGCTAGATTTAGGTTGGCAACTGAGTGATCTATTAGTAGCAGATCGTAGTAGGCCATTATCGATACGCCTTGAGTTCTTAAGTTGGCCAACAGAGGGGCCAAGATCTTTGTGAACACTCGAGGAGCAGAGGTCAGCCCGAAGGGTAGGGCCACGAACTGATAATGGCGCTGCTCCACCACAAAGCGTAAAAGCTTCTGATGGCCGTGGAAAATAGGTACATGTGGATAAGCGTCCTTGATGTCGATGGATGCCAACAGCTCTCTCCTCTGCAGGGTGGAGGCTACTGACCGAATCGACTCCATACTCCCCGGGACTGGAGAGGTGGGCCGTTTAAAAGAAGGACCCCTGAATCTTTTCTTGACTGGGAAAAGAGTACTCTTCCCACTAGAGATTTTCTGGATATACTTATCCAAGTCCTCCCCAAACAACCGCTCCCCATTGAACGGAAAGCCAGCCAGGAGCTTTATACAAGGTGCCTCGGCTGACCAGTTTTTTAACCATAGTAGCCTACGCATGTGTAGCAAAAGGAGCGTAAGGTGGGAGGCCTGGTGGATTCAATCCTTAATGGCATCCACCGTGAAACATAACGCTCTAGGCAAGTTGGCCAAATGTCGAGCTTGCTTCATCTGGTCTTTCAGTCTGCAGGCTGAGCTACTGCACCAGCCGTAGAAAAGGAAGTCTAAAACAATGTTTCCAACCTCTTATCCGTTGGATCCTTAAACATCTGTACATTGTCCACTGGTCAAGTCAGGGTCTTGTTCACACAGGAGATAGCAGAGTCCACTATAGGAATACTCCACCTTTTGGTGAACTTCTCCTCCATAGGATACAAAATAGAAAACGTCTTAGGAGGAAGAAAAAGCTTATCCGGATGTTCCCAATCCTGATAAATGAGCCCCTCTAATAACGGATGAGCCGGAAAAGAGCAGTTAGCTTGAGGGTCTTTCAAAGAGCCCAAAGAAGAAACAGAGGTAGCTGCTGGTTCCGAAAGGGGCAACTTAAATGCTGACCGAACCATCTCCGTCAGGGATTGAACTAACAATTTTTCAGTCTGTGAAGCTAAAAACGGTTCCTCCAAAGTAGACTCCTCAGAGGCAGAAACATCAGAGTGCCCCTCTGCCTGGTCCCCTGAGGGCAAGTCAACCTCCTCCGGGGACAACTGCTCTGCTGTTAGGAACGCTAAAGGGGGAGAGGGAGACCTGGCGCGCTTTTGCTCTGGCAGGGAGGAAGCGATCAATGCTGCCAATCTCTGTTCCAATCCCCCCAGGGCTGAGGCAAAAACCTCTTCCGTCACATATACAGCTGCAGCTGCAGCACTCAACAACCCTGATGGCTCACCCCGGGTGACTACCTCTGATTTATTAGGGGAGGATGGAACAGCGGAAGCATGACCGAGATCCTCAGAGCCCGATGGTGAACCCTTTGGCTTTTTATGATTTTTGGTCCCAGAGCCCTTAGAAGGCATAGTCCCAAAGCACAAAGCAGAGGTACTCACAGCCAAAATCACATCTGCTGTTGAGCTATAGGCCAGCGAGAATGCTGCTATAACAAGATCAGCCTGATGCAGAGCTAATGTGCCTGGGGATGCCTGTATACACCACCTGCTGTATGCCTGTATGACCAATCTATAACTTGTCAATATTAACTTGGTTATACACCGCTACTTGTACTCTGCTCTCCTGTGCCCCTCCATCAGCCTGAAACGTTTGATAAGACTGAGCTATTATAGCAGAGGCCTCCCTACGCCTGCGCAGATGATCAGGGAGGACACCGAGCGTTGGCACGTTAGGCCCCGCCCACCTCCCCACGCTCATCTCAGATCATGTCTCCGGCTGTTTCGCGCTTGCGTGCATGTCGATGAGTGCCGCCAGAGGGTATACCTACTTTTTTTACAGTACACCATTATATCAATTGATATATTTGTTGAATTAATGTTTCAAAAGTCAAATGTTTGTGTTCCTAATCAAGTACAGTACTGTGCAAAAGTTTTAGGCAAGTGTGAAAAAATGCTGTAAAGTAAAAATTCTTTCAAAAATAAGATTTTTTTTTACTCACTGTAAAACCCCTTTCTTATTGACTTCCACAGCTATTCTGAATCCTGAACATGGGGTTATATTGGCCAAAAAAAATGAGAAATAATCAAACAAAGGCTCAATATCTCTCCCTCAGTGCTCACAGACAAATTGTTACGTAAAATAACAAAAGCAGCTACTATAATAAGATAAAACTAAACCAGAAAAATGTCACAGCAAAAATTACTATAACATTAGCAGCGCTAGCGTAATCCACAGTTTATATATTGCTAAACAGTTCACCAAAGTAGTGTACACAAGTAGAACATCCACTTTAAAGATGAAAATAAGGTGTAAGATTGTCCATCATAGAAAGAAGCATTTGAGTGATCTTAATTCAAATCCAAATCCAATTTCCTCCACCACACCGCCTGTGTCACAATCCCCATAGGTAATCAACTTACAGATAATTCTGGGTTGCTGCGCTTATCAATCGATAAATGTTGCCAGCTCTCTGCATACACTCCATCTACATGTTGCTCGTCACAAGTAATAGATAAAAATGCACATAGCGTAATCCAGTACAAAAAAGGGTATTTATTTAATGATTCCTCACGATTGCACACTTACAATGTAATTATTTAATAAAAGCATGTAACAACAATGTGTCAAATGGTCGTTCGGTTCTGTCTACCTTTCACCGCTTCAGCGGTGTTCCCGGGTATGGTGAACAGTGGAGACGATGACATGGGTTGCTGCGTGGTCACGCACTGGCGCGTTTCGTCATTGCTTTCGTCAGAGGGCACACTCTGACGAAAGCAATAATGAAACGCGTCAGACGTGACCACGCAGCAACCCACGTCGTCGTCTCCACTGTTCACCTTACCCGGGAACACCGCTAAAGCGGTGAAATGTAGACAGAAGCGAACGACCATTTGACACATTGTTGTTACATGCTTTTATTATATAATTACATTGTAAGTGTGCAATCATGAGGAATCATTAAATAAATACCAGTTTTGTACTGGATTACGATATGTGCATTTCTATCTATTGCTTGTGACGAGCAACATATAGATGGAGTGTATGCAGAGAGCTGGCAACATTTATCGATTGATAAGTGCAGTACCCAGTATTATCTGGTAAGTTGATTACCTACGAGGATCGTGACACAGGCGGTGTGGAGGAGGAAATTGGATTTGGATTTGAATTAAGATCACTCAAATGCTTCCTTCTATGTTGGACAATCTTACACCTTATTTTTATCTTTAAAGTGGACTTTCTACTTGGTGAACTGTTTAGCAATCTTTAAACTGTGGATTGTGCTAGCGCTGCTAATGTTATAGTAATTTTTGCTGTGACATATTTTTGGTTTAGGGTTATATTGCCACCTACAGGAGTAGGACACTAGTCAGAAAATTAACAGCACCACTTATGGGCAGTCCTAGCTGGTACAAAAAACGAAAAATAAAAATAATCTCTAATGCCTCATACACTCGACCGGTTTTTCCGACGGGAAAACTGCTATGAGAGCTTTTCATCAGGAATCCCGGCCCTGTGTATGCGCCATCGCAGTTTTTCCGATGGGAAAACTGCCAGACAAAAAAAAGAGATCAGGATCTCTTTTTTTCCCATCAGGCCAAAAATCCGAGCAGGAAATCCGTTTGTCTGTATGGTTTTCCGACGGGCAGAAAACCGCGCATGCTCAGAATCAAGTATGAGACGGGAGAGCTCTTTCTGGTAAAACTAGCATTCGTAATGGAGATAGCACATTTGTCACACTGTAACGAACTGAAAGCACGAAGACTGAAAAGCGCGAATCGTCTCTCACCAAACTTTTACCAACACGAGGATCAGCAAAAGCAGCCCAAAGTTGCCTTTGGTATGACCTGCCTGAGGGGTTTCCTACATGAAGATAAGACTGTTTTGTATTTCTTATTGCCATTATTTGTTTTGATATTTCATAATATAGTACGTAGTAATGGTAGTACTGAAAAAGCTCTGCATTGATTGCTTGTTCTGAGAAGTTGCCTTTTTATTGTACCTGTGACACATCTTTAAATAAAGAATTAAAAAAAAAAAATAAAAGCAGCCCAAAGGGTGGCGCCGTTGGAATGGAACTTCCCCTTTATAGTGCCGTCGTACGTGTTGTACGTCACCTCGCTTTGGACGGGCGGACTTTTGTCTGAGCGTGTGTATGCAAGGCAGCCTGAGAGGAATTCTGTCGGGAAAACCGTCAGTTTTTTATCCGACGGAAAACCCGCTTGTGTACTAGGCATTACGCTCATTGACAGACACAGCTCTTCTGAATCTTGACCATAGGGATGTCCCAAAGCAGTGTCTCAATGAGAGATGGGCAAACCAAAAACCCAACTGGATCAACCAGGCAAACACGCAAACCACCCAAACAACTCTTAAAGGGACAAACAAGGAACCTTAAATAGCAGCCTGCAAAAACCTTTGCAGCCAAACAAAAAAAAAATCCACAGAAAACAAAAACCAGCAATAGATATTTTTCTGTTTTAAGAGTATGCCAAAAAAACAGATAGCCGCCTTGCAAAATTGACACACAAAGGCCAGAAACACAGGAGGCAATAATCGCTCTAGTGGAGCATACTGCAACAGGGAAAGGATGAACCCGCCCCTTAAAGTGTACACCAAAACCAGCGGCTGCCGGATCCAATGGGAAAAGTTGCAGAGGAGGCTGCTAGGTAATTCCTTGGTCATACATGAGAGAAAAGAGAAACCGACCTCTGCAGGAGGTCAAAGTGGACAGACACACACAAACCACCTGAAGCACATCCAAGAGGTGCAATGCAACCTCCTGAAAATGCAAAGGCCATGGACACAAAGAAGGCAGGACAATGTCCTCTGCAGGTGAAAATCCACTACCATCTACAGTTAAATGGAGGGGCACAGACAAAGATCCACCTTATCCTAGTGTATAACTAAGCAGGGAGACTGACAAGATAAGGCCACCAGCTCAGACAACCGCCCTGCAGAAGCAAATGGCACCAAGAAAGAAACTTTTGGTGAAAGAGTAAGCAGGGGAATATCCCGAAAACTCTCTACTGGAGAACCAAAACAAGTCCCATGGTGGTAAAAGGGAGCGCACGGTGGACGCCAGATGACAACACCTGTGATAAAGGGCATGAAGCAGGAAAAATGGGCCAAAGGACATACAGCGGTCAGCAAGGGCAGAAACCCGCAATGGTACTCAAGGCAAGGGATTATGCAAAAGCCTGTCGAAAAACAGGCCAACACACAAGCCACTGAGAAAGGACATGGTTGGTCACCCAGAGCCTTGTACCCAAAAAATAAACCTCCAGGAGCAATGAAATACTTTCAAAGAGGCAGACTTGCGAGCCTTCAAACTCATGATAAACAACAAACTAGATAAATACCCCCCCCCCCCGTTCTTCAATACATGGCCGTCAGCAAAGTCAGAAGCAGAAAAGCAGGCCGGTAGACCAGACCCTAGAACCGGTGGACCCCCCAAAGAGGCACACATCATCCATGACCAGCTGCACCATGATGGTGTATACAGACCAGTCTAGAACTACCAGAAGTATTGAAACCTTTCAACCACTATCCTGCAATTCTGTGCAGCAGGCGAAGGAGCAGGTTTAAAAAGAGGAAGATTGTAAATGAGCTGATAATTGTCCCACAATGCTACAAGCACCTCCCCTGCATCCGCCAAGGGGTCCCGCACTCACGCCACAATCACGGTACCTTCCTGATGAGGGAGGACGCCAGAAGATCCACATCCAGGGTGGCCTAGCTTAGGCATAGCTGACGAAACACATCTGGTCGCAGGGACCCTTTCCCCTAATCGACGGGCGGACAACTGAGGCAATTCACCTGCCAATTCACAGCACTGGGAATGTGCAAGGTCGAGTGAAGCAGAAGCTGCTGTTCCACCGACCTCAGGAAGCCTCCAGCGCCACTACCACACATCTTGTGCTGTCCTGACAGTTGGCACAGGCCACTGCAGTGGCAATTTCCAATTGGATCCTGACAGAGTCCCCCCGAGGAAGTACGTCCAGAGCCCCAGAGACATTGACTAGTAAGTGAGCCACATTTGGAGTCCAATAGCCTTATGCCAATCCTGAACTTAAGACTCCTCCCCAGTCAGGCAGGATGGCATCCGTCGTGAAGATTGTCCAGTGGGGAGGAGAAAGCACCTCCTAGCTCACAGTGCAGGGAACCGAAACAACCATAGGAGGGAGGACCTCAACGACTGTTCCAGACAATCCAATTGTCTAGGGCAGTGGTTCTCAACAATAGAATTACCTTGAGCTAGATTTTAGAGCAGTGCTCTAAATCAGTGCTTCTCAAGTACCCCCAACAGGCCATGTTTTCAGGTTTTCCTTTATCTTGCACAAGTGCTTTAAATCAGTCAATGGTTTGGTATTTTGGACAGCTATTTTATCTAAGAGAAATTCCTAAAATTTGGCCTGTTGGGGATACTTGAGGACGGAGGTTGAGAACCACTGGTCTAGGGGAGCCTCAGATGTTTCCCATTTGGACAGGCTTTCCTTCTGAAAAACCCCTTATGAAACTACGCATAAGGAATTGCCTCGACAGTCGACACCATAAGATCCAGGGTCTGCAAGCAAGACCGCAGGGAAGACCACTGCCCAACACTCAGGGAGTTGAGACCAGCCCGAAGGCGAGCACCACACTGACAATGTGCATCCCCAACCACAAAGATTAGGAACCGCTGATGTCCCTCACACCTGAGAACATACAGGTGTGCACTGTTGATGTCCAAGTACAGGTGCATCTCAAAAAATTTGAATATTATCAAAAAGTTAATTTCAGTAATTTCATTCAAAAAGTGAAACGCCTATTTTATATAGATGCGTTACACAGAGCGATTTCAAGCATTATTTTATTTTTTATTTTGAGGAATATGGCTTAGAGCTAGTGTAATCCCAAAATTCAGTATCTCAGAAAATTAGAATATTACATAAGACCAATAAAAAAAAAAAGTATGTTCATGTACAGTATAGTATGCACTATACCGATACTTGGTCTGGGCTCCTTTTGCATGAATTACTGCATCAATGCAGCGTGGCATGGAGGTGATCAGCCTGTGGCACTGCTGAGGTGGTTTGGAAGCCCAGGTTGCTTTGATAGCAGTCTTCAGCTCATCTGCACTGTTGGGTCTGGTGTCTCTCATCTTCCTTTTGACAATGCCAAGTCCTGCTGGAAAATGAAATCAACATCCCAGAAGGAAACATGAAGTGCTCTTGTGGAGTGTTGCGCTGACTTTGGACTTGATAAAACACAGTGGACCAACACCAGCAGATGACATGGCTCCCCAAATCATCACAGACTGTGGACAATTCCAGAGTCTGTGATGATTTGGGAAGCCATGTCATCTGCTGGTGTTGGTCCACTATGTTTTTTCAAGTCCAAAGTCAGTGCAGTCCTCTACCAGGAAATTCTGGAGCACTTCATGCTTCCCTCTGCTGACCTGATTTCATTTTCCAGCATGACTTGGCATCTGCCCACCCTGCCAAAAGTACCAATACCTGGTTTAATGATCATGGTATCAATGTGCTTGATTGGCCACAAACTCGCCTGACCTAAACCCAATAGAGAATCTGTGGGGCATTGCCAGAGGAAGATGAGAGACACCAGACCCAGCAATGCAGACAAGCTGAATGCCGCTATCAAAGAAACCTGGGCTTCCATAACACCTCAACAGTGCCACAGACTGGTCGCCTTCCATGCCACACCGCATTGATGCAGTAATTCATGCAAAAGGAGCCCCAACCAAGTATTAAGTGCATATTATACTGTACATGCTCTTCAGTAAGCCAACATTTCTGTATTAAAAATCCTTTTTTTTATTGGTCTTAAGTAATATTCACATCTTCTGAGATACTGAACTGGTCCACCTGATACACCTGATCCACAGGCCTGGTGTTCAACCTAGCTGCCAAAAAACTTGGCCCATGGTAAGCATCCAGGGCACCAGGACCATGCCCACCCAGGCTACAACGCCATCCATGCAATGGTAGACATATAGGGTTTACCGGTTTTGTATACCGACCTTCCACTGTAAGACACCAAGGCTAATACTGGCTGCAGAGCCTCACCGGTAGTGATAAACAAAGAATATCCACCCCAGATGGAGAGGTCCACTTTATTATTATTTTTATTTTTTTTGCTCCCTAAAGAGGAAAAAGGCCCATACAAAAAACAGGGGATACGTTGCAGAATATTGGGTCAGGAAAACAAAACCATAGCTAGCTCTGAGATAACACAGGGTGCAGCCACTTTTTTTTTTTGCAATACCTTTATAAAAGGAACGGCCCTCAGCATCTATGCCTGTGTAGAAACTGTGGCATCAGAAGCCCCCTCTCTCCCTGGTACATTGACCATAATATAGATGCAAACATACAGATATACGCCTGCCCGAATAGGTCACTGAAATGTGCACCTGTAGGCTGCTACCTGCAAACACAAAAATGATACCATAGTCCCCTATCCACAAGCAGGACAAGGGGTCCAGGGACCCCAACCAGCACAGCCACATGGGAGCACAATAGGACATGCTGGGACTAGTAGTACCTCAGCACAACTGGCCGCCATACAGCGCCGACAGAGAGCACAGCAGGGAGGCAGGAACAAGGATGTGCTGTTAGTAAAGAGACACCACACATTCCTTAGAGCGGACACCCATGGAGGCCCGCCCCCATAGTCCCACCTACTGCAGAAGGCTGCCGGGTTGCTTTACATCCGCTGCTGGCTCAGTATGGAGCACAGGCGGAAGTATTGCAAGGGAAGGGTGAGTGCCCACAAACAAAATGGCAGGCGCAGTAGCCCATTCGATAGTCTGCAAACCCCAAGCCTAAAATTAGTTCAGGCAGCCCGACCGCGTGGTACCGGAACCCACGGGGGCAAGGCAGGGGAACACGGTCCAGGGAGGGGGGGTGCAGAACACTATCCCGCCTGCAACAGCATGTTAAAATGAGAAAAACAGCCCCCAGGTGCCTAGCCTCAGCAACCCTAGTGCCCACGGAGTCTGTTCCCTCTGCTGACCACAGTGAATGTGGAGGGGGCCCACATGAAAGGCATCCCACAGGAGCACCAACAGACCACCTCTGGCTAAGACCAGGGGGTCGCTGCCTCTCCAGGAACATAGGCAAGGCTACCCACAACAGGTAGGAAACAAGGACTTAGGAAAACACCCCAGCACGAAGATGACAAGACAAGACCCTGAGGGACCAACCACCTCAGGGAGTACCCGCCACCCCACATCGCGTTCAGGGAAGGAATGAGGGGCGTCTACTTTCCCAATCCAGCGGAACATGTGGATAAGGCTCCCATGACAGATCCTCCTCTCCACCAAAGTGGGAGAGCTCTCAGCTAGTGTAATACTGTGACACGGACTAAGGGTGCCCGGTCATGTGTGTCCCCAAAAGGCGTTTAATTTGATGGCCGCTACCCAGTTCAAGATGGAGCTTTGTTATGGCCGACCTAGTGCTTAGCTGAAGGTCTGTGTGTGCTTGCTGGCTACACTGGGGTGACCACTGGATCTAGATTATCCAGCCTGTTGCCCAGCCTGGCTGTTGATTGAAGATTTCTGCAGGAAAAATCCCAGGAAAAAAAAAAAAAAAGGAAAAAAAAAAACTTGTGTATCCAGATGTCCCAATAGAGAGCTAGGTCCTTACTAGGCAGAAAAAAATGGATTGCCTATAGCAGAAATGGGTTTTTATACCAGCTAGGACTGCCCATAGGCAGGGTTGTGCTTATTTTCTGTCTAGTGTCCTACTCCTGTAGGTTGCTATATAACCTTATGGTCAAGATTCAGAAGAGCGGTGTTTGTCAATGAACGTAAGCAAAATATATTTTTGTTAATTGTTATCAATTTACCAAATCCAAAATGAGCGATCAAAATAAAAATCTAAATCAAATCAATAATTGGTGTGACTACCCTTTGGCTTCACACCAGCATTAGTTCTTACACTTGAACAGTTTGTACACTTGTAAAAAGCTCAGGGATTTTGTACTATTAAAGTCAGATGTATGATTAACCTATTAAAGCAATAATCCATTTTATATGTAGGTTAAAACAGTCATTAACAAACAGAGACAGCTGTGTTGGAGGCTTCAAACTGGGTGAGGAACAGCCAAACTTTGCTACTAAGGTGAGATTGTGGAAGACAGTTTTATGTCACAGGTTCATAAACCATGGCAAGACCAAGCACAGCACCAAGACACAAGGCCTCTCCGAGGCAAAAAAATTCAAAGCAGACTGGGGTTTCAAAATGTGCTCTTTAAGCCCTTTTGAAAAAGTACAAAGAAACGGGCAACATTGAGGACCAAGGACTCAGAGCCCTATTGGGGAGCCATTTCGTCCAGGGAGGTCTTTGATCCATAGTGTGCCAGGTGTCATCATTTCACCAGGGGGATCACCGCTGATCTTTCTCTGTTATGAGGTGAGCAGCCTGTGAAACTGGTGGTGGAGAGCACTCATCCCTGTTTGCACTGTGTGGTGAATTGATTTATGTCAGAATCTTCTCCAATCAAATATTATTCACATAAACTTTTGTTATAAGATTTTTCACATATAATGGATTGGATTATTGTTATTGTAATTGTACACTTTTAATAGTGCAATATTTAATTTGTATTTCACACAGTATATTGTTCATGGATTATGCATGTTTTCAGTCATGTTATTAGATATTAAGTGTGCAGCACTGTATTCTGCAGCAGGACAACAACCCCAAACATACAGCCAATGTCATTAAGAACTAATCTTCAGCGTAAGGAAAAACAAGGGGGGCTGGAAGTGATGGTTTGGCATCCACAGAGCCCTGATCTCAACATCAAGTTTGTCTGGAATTACATGAAGAAACAGAAGTATTTGAGGTAGCTTACATCCACAAAAGATCTGTGGTTAGTTCTCCACGATGTTTGGAGCCACCTATCTGCCGAGTTCCTTCAAAAACAGTGCAAGTGTACCTAAAAGAACGGATGCCATTTTAAAGGCAAGGGGTAGTCACACTAAATATTGATTTGATTTGGATTTCTCTTATGTTAGATTATTTTTATCAATTAAAATGGAAAGTTAATTATTAACACTTTTTCTAAAAGCATTCTTTATTTACATATTCTTTTTCACACCTGCCTAAAACTTTTGCATGGTAGTGTATATCCCTTTTATCTGTAGGCAATGTTTGAATAATGATCTAATGTTTGCCTGTTCAAATATGTTGAAAAAGTCATACATTTTATGGGCTGTACTTATTTTTTCACATGACTGTATCTTCAATAAACTTGAAATATTTTCACAACAAAAGACATTGGTCTGGAGTTCTTCAGTTTCCAGCGTGGCCATTTCCTGTATGTCGAGCATGCATGCATTCAAGAGTGATATATATTTGCGTTTTAATAGAAACCTAACTTTACACATGGTATTGTTTTCAAGTACATGAAAATTTTACAAATACACAGATACTAGTGACTGGTAACTGACCTAGGAGTGACAGGGTTCTGGACCTGCGATGCCTCCCCCATTACATGCACCCAAGAATCTTGCTCTTCTCGATTTTCTGCACTAAAGTAATAAGTGCGGATGCCAGCGTGCTCTGCCTGTCGAGACATTTGGGCTTTGTTATGGAGAGACTCATCCCCTACCCAGCACACTGTTACCTGTGGGGATATCAGAGACATTAATTAATATTAAATCATGCAGAAAACACATATATTCTATGATTCCCAAACAAACCCATGAGCTGAGTTTTACATTAAATGCAGCAATCTTTAATTTAACTGCATAAGATATTTTGACTCATTCATTGTGTGTCAGTAAGCTAGAGCTATTTTCTGTGTCACCAAGAGATATTATAATTGGCCTGTGCAAAGGATATTTACAAAGCAGCAGAAACTAATACAGTAACAGTCATGGAACGTGGTGGATGTTTATGCATTTTGCACTTTATTTTACACCCACCAAATACTTAACCATGCCAATGACATTCTCCCTCTGTGTATGTACATATATATATATACATACACACATATATATATATATATATATATATATATATATACATATATATACACACACACATACACACACTCACAAATATATAAACATAGGCACGTACTGTGTGTCTATATACATCAGTGGCGGCCCGTCCATAGGTAGCGCCCGGGCGCCGCCCCCCCTCCTGTGGTCACCAAAAAAAAAAAAAAAAACGGGCCCTTTAAGAGTTTTTTTTTTTTTATGTCTTTTTTTCACACATGGCGGCGCAACCATAGTGGGCGCAGAAGCGCCGCTACCGCTCGCTTCTGCGCCCGGCCGTCACTCACAACAATACATAGGTTCATGCATTGCATGAACCTATGTATTGCTGCCGCCCACTATTCAGATGGCCGGCCCCTTGAGCGCCGGCCATCTGAATAACAGCATCTGATTGGCCTTTAGAAGTGCCTATCAGAGCCAGCAGGCTCTGATAGGCTTCCCGACTACAGCCTGAGGGCTGTAATCGGCTTCTAAATATCTAATGAGAGGACGCACAGGGGTGCGTTCCCTGGCCAATCAGGTTCACCGGGTCTGGTTACCGGTAACCTGATTGGCTGAAGAGACATCGAGGGCGGGAGAAGACATCGAGGACGGAAGAAGGACGGCGCTGACTCGAGGAAGGTAAGTGCAGGGCTGGGGGGAGAAACTGGCTGCATATGGGGGAGAAACTGGCTGCATATGGGGGAGAAACTGGCTGCATATGGGGGAGAAACTGGCTGCATATGGGGGACAAACTGGCTGCATATTGGGGAGAAACTGGCTGTATTATGGGGGAGAAACTGGCTGTATTATGGGGGAGAAACTGGCTGTATTATGGGGGAGAAACTGGCTGTATTATGGGGGAGAAACTGGCTGCATATGGGGGACAAACTGGCTGTATTATGGGGGAGAAACTGGCTGTATATGGGGGACAAACTGGCTGCATATGGGGGAGAAACTGGCTGCATATTGGGGAGAAACTGGCTGCATATTGGGGAGAAACTGGCTGTATTATGGGGGAGAAACTGGCTGTATTATGGGGGAGAAACTGGCTGTATTATGGGGGAGAAACTGGCTGCATATGGGGGAGAAACTGGCTGCATATGGGGGAGAAACTGGCTGCATATGGGGGATAAACTGGCTGTATTATGGGGGAGAAACTGTCTGTATTATGGGGGAGAAACTGGCTGCATATGGGGGAGAAACTGGCTGTATTATGGGGGGAGAAACTGGCTGTATATGGGGGGGAAACTGGCTGCATTTGGGGACAAACTAGTGGCGTTTGGGCACAGTGGCGGCAATTGATGATTTTTTTTTTTCAGTTTGTTTGCGCCCCCCCAAAAAATTTGAGCACCAGCCGCCACTGATATACATACTACAAAATTATTGTTAAAGTTAACATGCAACTAAATTATTGAAAATGTTTGCCACATATGTCACAAGATCTGTGATAAAAGATGCTGATTTTCAGGATGTTCTTATATCAGGAAAGTAGGCAGGCACTGTAACATGTGACACTGCTAGCTACTTGCTATATAAACCAATTACTTTTTTCTTTAAATATATACAGGATAGCTATTTGTTTTTAGTTTTAGAGTAGGAAAGGATATCTCTGTATTTATGGCAGTTTTACTGAACAAGTAAGAATCTTAACCATTAGACAAAGAATGCATCAAACATCAAAACTAACAAAAGTCCTAATTAAAGCTAAGCAATATATGTGCAAATGAATTATTACTTTGTTATAAGCTTAGACTAAAATGAATAGATAGTTTAGGGCTGACTGTGTATACATAGGTATGACTAGATTCACATTTTTTCTCTACATATTACCCTACATTTAAAGTGATTCTAAAGCTTCAATTGTTTGTTTGTTTTTTAAAATAACAAACATGTTATACTTGCCTGCTTTGTACAACGACTTTGCACTGACCAAACCTCCTCTTCTGAGGTCCCCCGCTGGCGCGCCTGACTTCTCCTCCCTTCTGGATTCTCCCATAGCAAGCCACTTGCTATAGGGATACTTGTGCAAGCTTGATCCTGAGCCAGGATGTGTGCGTCTAATGACACACAGCGCAGCTCGGCCATGTCCTCACTGAATTTGATTAACAATGGCTCCCACTGCTGCCTCCATGTCCAGTGAAGACAGCGAGAACAGCTCTGCTCACTGTACAGCGCTGGATCGAGATAGGACTAAGGTACAGTGGATATAAAAAAGTCTACACACCCCTAAAATGACAGGTTTCTGTGATGTGAAAAAAGGAGACAAAGATGAACCATTTCAGAACTTCGTCCACCTTTAATGTGACCTATAAACTCTACAACTCAATTGAAAAACAAATTGAAATCTTTTCTGGGGGGGGGGAGTAAAAATAAAAAATAAAATAACAATGTGGTTGCATAAGTGTGCACACACTCTTATAACTGGGGATGTAGCGGTGTTAAGAATTAAGCAATCACATTCAAACTCATGTTAAATAGGAGTTAGTACACACCAGCAATCATTTCACCGCTTCCCGACAGCCGCACGAAGATATACGTTGACAGAATGGCACGGCTGCGCAAATGGGCATATATATAGGTCCCCTTTAATTTGCGAGCCGTGTGGTCGCGCGACGCCCACTGGACCCGCGGACCCGTTCGCCGCCGGTGTCCCGCGATCGGTTCACAGAGCTGAAGAACGGGGAGATGTTGTTGTGTTTACACTATCTCCCCGTTATGCCTAGTGACACTGCTACTGATCGTGTTCCCTGTCATCGGGAACAGCGATCAGTGACGTGTCATGTCAAGCCACGCCCCCTAACAGTTATAAGCACTCCCTAGGTCACACTTAACCCCTTCAGCGCTGTAGTGATTTAAAATATCATCCGTTTAGATAATTGATGTTTAGGTATTAGTATGATGATATGTTATGTTTCCGCAGCAACACCCAAGTTCTCCAGAGAGTGCAATTTATTTGACTTCCAACACAGAACAAAATTCAATACTTGCACAGATGACAACGAATCCAACAGAGTATATATATATGACCCAGAATAGTAGACTGAATGCCAGCTTTTATTGCCTATCTACTGAATGGCTGAGCAATTTGATTGGCTGTCTTTGATCTACGCTCTGTCTTTCAGAATGACAGAGAATAACCCCTAGCCGGAGACGGCTATAGTCATCGCATGACCTAATTTGCATTCTTGCATAATAACATCAACAAGCTCTCTTTGACATATGCAATTAGATTACAGATACCAAAGGTGGCCTGAGCACAGTTTTGATGTGTAAAATAGACTTATCCTGGATTCTTGCATCTTAACATCAACAAGCCCCCCCCCTTTGATATGTGTAGTAAATCTTGTTTGGCCCTTTGGTCAACAAACACCCTTTGATATGTGTAATTAGATTACAGATGCCCAAGTCAACTGAAATCTGACCTGGTCAATCTTGTACTTATACATATATATAATAATATATTGTCCCACATAAATCGGCCAACATATTACAACAAGCACCCCCTACAGGTTAACCCCTTTCACTGCCAGTGTAATTTTTACAGTAATCAGTGCATTTGTATAGCACTGATAGCTGTAAAAATTACAATGGTCCCAAAATGGTGTCAAAAGTGTCCGATGTGTCCGCCATAATGTCGCAGTCATGATAAAAATCGATGATCGCCGCCATTACTAGTAAAAAAAAAAATATTAATAAAAATGCCATAAATCTATCCCCTATTTTGTAGACGCTATAACATTTGCGCAAACCAATCAATAAACGCTTATTGCGATTTTTTTTACCAAAAATATGTAGAAGAATACATATCGGCCTAAACTGGGAAAAAAAAAATTATATATTTTTGGGGGATATTTATTATAGCAAAAAGTAAAAAATATTGAATTTTTTTCAAAATTGTCGCTCTATTTTTGTTTATAGCGCAAAAAATAAAAACCGTAAAGGTGATGAAATACCACCAAAAGAAAGCTCTATTTGTGGGAAAAAAGGACATCAATTTAGTTTGGGAGCCACGTCGCACGACTGTGCAATTGTCAGTTAAAGCAACGCAGTGCCGAATCGCAAAAAGTGGCCTGGTCTTTGGCCAGCAAAATGGTCCAGGGCTGAAGTGGTTAAAGTGCCTCTGATTAACCCCAAATAAAGTTCAGCTGTTCTAGAAGGTCTTTCCTGACATTTTCTTAGTCGCATTCTACAGCAAAAGCCATGGTCTGCAGAGAGCTTCCAAAGCATTAGAGGGATCTCATTGTTAAAAAGTATCAGTCAGAAGAAGGGTAACAAGAGAATTTCCAAAGTATTAGATATATCATGGAACACAGTGAAGACAGTCATCATTAACCACTTCAATACAGGGCATTTTCACCCCCTTCCAGCACAGGCCAATTTTTCGTTTTCAGCGATGTCGCATTTTGAATGACAATTGCGCAGTCATGCAACACTATACCCAAATGAACGTTTTATGTTTTTTTTTTCCCACAAATAGAGCTTTCTTTTGGTGGTATTCGATCACATCTGTGGTTCTTATTTTTTGCGCTATAAACAAACGAAGCGCGATAAGTTTGAAAAAAATAAATACAATTTTTTTGTACTCACCGTAAAATCCTTTTCTCTGACATCCATGGACTGACACAGCATCTTCCATCTTGACAAAGTGGGTTATGTTCCTGCTCATAGGAGAAGACTAGGCAAAATGTTAGATGTTTTAACATACATTCCATTACCACAGCTGAACAGCCCCGCCCAGGGGGCGTTCCCTCCGGACATAGCCCTCCTACCTGCAGCCTCAGTTCGTATTAAAGCAGTACAAACACAAAAAAGAGGGGTGGGTGCTGTGTCAGTCCATGGACGTCAGAGAAAAGGATTTTACGGTGAGTACAAAAAAATCTTATTTTCTCTTACCGTCCATGGACTGACACAGCATCTTCAATCTTGACAAAGTAGGAAGTCCCAAAGCAGTGTCAAAGAACGAGGGGTGGGAACAGTATCAAGGAAAAACCAAACTACACCCCAAACAAGCAGAGCTCCTCAACGGAGGAGTTGCAACTTTAAACAGCCGCATGCAAAACATTGCGGCCGAAGGAAGCATCAGAAGATGCAGCCACATCAACCTTATAAAACTTTGAAAAGGTATGTGCGGACGACCAGGTCGCCGCCTTGCACACTTGTGCAACAGATGCTTGATGTCGGAAAGCCCAGGAAGCACCAATTGCCCTGGTTGAATGCGCCATAACCGGAAAGGGAGGCGCCCGCCCCTTAAGGGCATAGGCCTGTATGATAGTCTGCCTGATCCACCGGGAAATAGTGGCAGACGAAACCGATTGGCCCTGGTTTGGACCAGACACAGACACAAACAGCGAGTCAGACTTGCGAATCAAAGCCGTAGCAGACAGGCACACCCGCAAGGCACGTACCACGTCCAACGTGTGGAGCGCAAACTTTCTGGGATGCGAAGGATGAGGACAGAAAGACGGAAGTACGATGTCCTCATTAAGGTGGAAGGCCGAGACCACCTTCAGGAGAAAAGAAGGCTGCGGGCGTAGCACCGCCTTATCCTTATGGAGGACCAAGTATGGCGGATTGCAAGACAAGGCCGCCAATTCAGAAACCCTTCTGACAGAAGTAATGGCTACTAGGAAAGCCACCTTCTGAAACAAAGTTAAGAGAGAAATCTCTCTGATGTTCTCAAAAGGAGGTTCCTGAAGAACCAAGATCACCAAATTCAAATCCCAAGGAGGAAGAGGTGGTTTAATAGGGGGGAGTACATGGCGGAACCCCCGTACGAAGGTACTAATCAAAGAATGGCCCGCAAGCGGCCGCTGAAAGAGAATTGCTAAAGCCAAAATCTGACCCTTAACGGTGCTTAAAGCAAGCTTTTTGTCCACACCGCGCTGTAAGAACAGCAGGATCCTGGGAACAGAATACGTCCGTGGACGCCAATCCAGCTCCTCGCACATAGCGATGTAGGCTCTCCAGGTACGGTGGTATATCTTCCTGGAGGAAGATTTCCATGCCCTCAGCATGGTCGAGATGACCGAATTTGAGAGACCACAGTCCTTCAGCACCTGGCTTTCAATTGCCATGCCGTTAAAGCCAGCGACTGTAAAGCGGGATGAAGTATGGGACCTTGAGACAGAAGGTCCTCCCGCACAGGCAGTCGCCATGGAACATCTGCCACTAGGCGCAAAAGATCGGTGTACCAAGGACGCCGAGGCCAATCTGGAGCGATGAGGATCACCGAAATCCCCTCGGCCTCCACCTTGCGAAGAAGGCGAGGATGCAACTTCAGTGGAGGATAGGCATAAATCAACCACGGAGCCACCAACGCGTCTGACGCGTCTGCCCAGGGATCCCTGGACCTGGCCACGAATCTCGACACCTTGCGATTGAGTCGAGAGGCCAATAGGTCCACATCCGGCGTGCCCCACCTCCGGCGAAGGAGGTGACACCCCTCCGGATGCAAGGACCATTCCCCCTGGTCCAACATCTGGTGGCTCAGATAGTCCGCCTGCCAGGTGTCTACTCCTGGAATGTAAACGGCCGACAGAGTCGGCACGCTTCTTTCCGCCCACCTTAGGATGTGAGCGACCTCGGACGCCGCAGCTGAGCTCCGAGTTTCCCCCTGATGGTTGACATAAGCCACCGCCGTGGCGTTGTCCGACTGGATCCTGACTGAGCGTCCATGCAGTCTCCTTGACCACGAGGAGAGGCACAGTCTGATTGCCCGGAGTTCCAGGACATTGATCGGCAGACGGGACTCATCCGGAGTCCAGAGCCCTTGAGCTGACAGAACTCCCCAGACTCCGCCCTAGCCCGAAAGACTGGCGGCCGTCGTGATCACAGTTCACTGGACAGGAAGGAACGACTTCCCTGACCGAAGGGCCGGGGATCTCAGCCACCATGTCAGGGATGCCCTGACCAGGGGACTCACCTGCATCTGACGATCTAGTGATAATGGAGACTTGTTCCAGCAAGATAGGATCTCCTTTTGTAAAACCCGAGTGTGGAATTGGGCATACAGCACCGCCTCGAAGGAAGCCACCGTGAGTCCCAGGGCCCTCATGCAAAAACGGAGTGACGACCATTTGCGGGACGTCAGCACCCGTACCGCAGATTGAAGAGTGTGTAATTTTTCTAAGGGTAGAAACACCCTCGCCTCTGAGGAGTCCAGGATCAATCCTAGGTACTCCAGACGTTGAGTCGGAACCAGGACCGACTTCTGAATGTTCAGCAGCCAACCGAATTCTCCGAGGGCCTGACTGGCTATCACCACATTTTCCTCTAATTCTGAGCCAGAGTCTGCTCTCAGAAGAAGATCGTCTAGATAGCCCACGATAGCAATGCTTTGCTGTCTTAGCAAAGCTAGAATAGGGGCAAGCACCCGTGGTGCTGACGCCAAACCAAAGGGAAGAGCCACAAACTGATAGCGGTCTTCGCCTATCGCGAAGCGCAGAAACTTTTGGTGACCCGCGCAGGTTGGGACATGCAAGTAGGCGTCCTTGATGTCCAAGGATGCCAGAAAATCCCCCGGGTGGAGCACAGCAATCACTGAGCGAATGGATTCCATGCGGAATTTCCGAACCTTCACAAAGGCATTTAGGGCCTTGAGGTCCAGAATTGGACGGACTCCGTCCTTCTTTGGGACCACAAACCGATTCAAATAAAATCCCTGAAACCTCTCCTTTGCCCGTACCGGCACAATTACTCCGTACCTGAGCAAGTCCTGCACTGTCCCTAATAGGGCAGCCCAACGCGCCAGAAAGAGAGAGGGAAAGAATCTGTCTGGTGGCCAGGAAAGGAACTCTATTCTGTACCCCGAGGTGACCACCTCGCATACCCACCGGTCGGAGATCCGGGGGGTCCACCAATCCGTGAACCTGCAAAGTCATCCTCCCACCCCAGAGTCGGCGGGGGCAAGACTTCATGCGGTGGCGGGCTTGCTTGCCGGCTTGTTCGGCTTACGCACCCAGGGACGCTTCTGTCCTCTAGTCGCACTCTTGTCAGTCCGGGAGAATTTTCCCGCGGGATAAGACTGACGAAAAAACCTCTTCTGAGTGGGAAAGGAAGGACCCAGCTTACGGAGCGGCTCCTTTGCCTTAGTAGGCTGAGGAAGAAGGGTGCTCTTACCCCCCCGTGACATTTTTAATAATGTCAACCAAGGAAGCACCAAATAGCCTTCCGCCCTTGAAAGGCAAATCCGTCAGGAGCTTCTTAGAGGCCAGGTCAGCAGACCAGCATTTTAACCAGATCAGGCGACACAAAACCACCGCAGACACTTAGGCCCTAGAGAATAGGGGGCAACGTCCATAGTGGCATCGCACACATACACCAGACCCTGTACCATTTGGTCGGCCAGTGCAATGCAATCCGGAGGAAGATTATGCTCCTGCACAGTCTGGTGCAGAATCTTTGCCCATTCCGTGAGTGTCTGAGACACCAGGGTCGCTGCTACAAGAGGACGTAGCGCAGATCCCAGCATGGTGAACATGGCTCTGCTCACCACTTCCGACCTCCTATCAGTAGGGTCCTTAAAGGTGGGGGTCCCCTCAACCGGGAGAGTTGTGGCTTTATTCAATCGGGCGACCGGGGGGGTTGACCACCGGAGGAGAGGCCCATTTTTTAATCAGGCTCTCCTCAAAGGGGTACCTAACCGCCAGCCGCTGCAAGACCGCAAATGACTTCTGTGGTTTGTCCCAAACCTGGTACATGAATCTGTCAAAGAAAGGTGTATAGGGAAAAACCTTCTTAGAAGGATTAACTTTAAATGAACCAAAGGAGACTGCCTCCACCAGAGGTTCTTCAGCGGCAGCCTCCAGCTTGAGAGTGTCCCTCACAGCATCAATGAGTTCACTAACAAGCTTCCTGTCATGTACTGACCCAGATAAGGAGTCTTCCTCACAAGGAATGTCCTGGTCAAAAATATCCAAAAATTCAGAGCTAGGGTCCTGTGCCGCAGCAATGCCTATATCAGAATCAGAGCACTCCCCTGGAGATGGTGTGGGGAGAGGGCGCTTTAAAGCTCCCTTGCGCTCGCACACCGCTTCCATCCTGGCAACAAATGATTCCAGGACTGCCGACAACTGGTCCATAGGGACCGCAGGTGCAGAAGCACTGCCAGTTGCCTCTGACATGAATGGGGAAGCAGGTGAGACTGACTCCATGATACCACAGCACCCTCTGAGACTTTGTCAAAATGTGAAAAAAGTCCACCCTCCAGCTGCACTGACTGTGGGGGGTTACCTAGGGGACTCACCAACCCGACTAGGACTGCTCGGGCATGCTGCCTGTGTCCCACTCTCAGCGCAAGTAAACAGTGAAATAACTGAGGAGAATCGTGCCATTCTTAGGCAGCGATAGAGGCCAACTAGCACAAAAAAGCGCGCAACTTCAAGAAAATGGCCGCCGCAATGATAAGTGCGCCACAGCGTGGCCACGGAAAGATGGCCGCCAATGCAGTTTTCAATATAAAAAAAAAAAACATAGTAAAACATGGCGCCCAGTGGCGCAAAAAAAAACAGAAGGTCCAGGTTGACATAAGAAGCATCCCCACATAGAATGCAGACCCCCACGGACCCCCACCGGGACAGAATGACCCCAAGGTACCCCCAGTCAGCGCACGCCAGAGCAAGGTGACAGAGAGCAGTAAAAACAAGGGGGAGACAGGGAAACCCCCCTACCATAGGAACACACAGCATGTACTCAGTTGTGAAACAGTACTTACCCGTCCAGCTAGGACCCACTGGTGTGTTCCTGACAGGCCTATCACAGTGCAGTACTGAGTAGCTGTCGGCCCGGTCCACTGTGAAAGATACAGCAAAACTGTTCAGACATATGTGGACCCTGGAGCAAAAAGCTCACCGGCCACCCCTGGAGCTGTGGGGTATGTCATGGACTGATCTCACGCTGAGCAAGGATCAGCACGCTCGATGGTCAGACTGGGTAGACTACAAGGATAGCAACTACCCAACCTGTTGCCCAGCCGACTGTTGATAGTGGAATTCTCAAAAATAAAATAATAAAAATTCATAAGGAATAAAAATATTTCTTCAAGAGACTGGCTCCGAAGAGAGCCACGTCCTCTCCTCTGAGGCTGAGGCTGCTGGCTGCAGGTAGGAGGGTTATGTCCGGAGGGACCGCCCCCTGGGTAATGGAATGTATGTTAAAACATCTAACATTCTGCCTAGTCTTCTCCTATGAGCAGGAACATAACCCACTTTGTCAAGATTGAAGATGCTGTGTCAGTCCATGGACGGTAAGAGAAAACCCAATTTTTTACTTTTTGCTATAATAAATATCCCAATTTAAAAAAAAAGAGTCCCTGGCTCTGTTGCCGGTAATCGCGGGGGCCCAGCGGACATCGCGGCTGCCGGGCATTCGCACCGATTCCTGAGTGACGCGGCGCCCCCTAGACTGACCGGGAAGCCCAGGACATCATATGATGCGCCTGCCCAGGATAGGAGATCCCTCCTGCGGACGTCATATGACTATGGCTGGGATGGGAAGTGGTCAAGTGGAGAAAATATGGCAACAGTGACATTACCAAGAACTAGACGTCCCTCCAAAATTGATGAAAAGAAAACTGGTCAAGGAGGTTGCCAAGAGGGCTACAGCAACATTAAAAGAGCTGCAGGAATATCTGGTAAGTACTGGCTGTGTGGTACATGTGACAACAATCTCCCGTATTCTTCAAATGTCTGGGCTATGGGGTAGAGTGGCAATTCGGAAGCCTTTTCTTAAGAAAAACATCAAAGCCCTTCTAAATTTTGCAAAAACACATCTGAAAATGTGTTACGGTCTGATGAAACCAAGGTTGAACTTTTTGGCCATAATTCCAAAAGATATGTTTGGGGCAAAAACAACACTGCACATCACCAAAAGAACACCATACCCACAGTGAAGCATTGTGGTGGCAGCATCATGCTTTGGGGCTGTTTTTCTTCAGCTAGAACAGAGGTCTTAGTCAAGGTAGAGGGTATTATGAACAGTTCCAAATAGCAGTCAATATTGGCACAAAACCTTCAGGCTTATCTAGAAAGATAAAACATGAAGAGGAACGTCATCTTTCAGCATGACAACGATCAACAGCATACATCCAATCAACAAAGGAATGGTTTCACCAGAGCATTTTTGGAATGGCTCAGCCAGAGCCCAGACCTGAATCTGATTGAAAATCTGTGGGGTACACATTTGGTGGTCCTGCCCGTTGGTGCATTTATTTTGGGAACGGATATTTGAAACTGCCTCCAAGATATTTGGTTTCACTGTGCAACCAGACCCAGCCACAGCCTTGCTCAATCTAAAACCTGATCTCATTACACATAAACAATTCAAACTCCTCATTCAATTTCTTACAGCAGCAAAGCAAACAATAGCAAAGGCATGGAGGACCCCTAAATTGGAGATATCCGAGACCATAAATAGAGTAAATGACTTTATGTCTCACGCCAAAATGTTAGCTATAGAAAGAAATCAAATTCCAATCTTTGAAAAGATCTGGGATCCTTGGATTAGATTTCACCTACCTTCTATTAGTGACAACTCGATTCTCATGCCATGGTAGGCGGAGGACTCAATCGGTTAAACTAACTACTAAACCAAATTTCTGAAGCTTGGGAGCTACCCTGCTCAATATAGTGAACACTGTGTTTTACTTAAACCCTCAAGCCGCGGACCGATTAATTCATGCCATTCAGGTGGACTCCTACACACCCCCCCCCCCCTCTGGTTTCCTACTATTCTATCCCATCTATTTTATTTTATATTATCTATCTAATTTTATTTTACCCTATTTTATTTTGATATCTTTACTTCTTTTTCTATTTTCTTTTCTCTATTATTCTTACTTCATAATGCACCTTATTGAAGCTACAACAAAGTATTACTCTACATTACTTTTTTCAAAGATACAGATCAATTTATAATTAATATGTTAAATATTTCTTTCAACTACAGTCTTGAATATATTAGTACAAGGATTTATTTACTTTCTATCTCATTTAAGTCCTTATAATTTAGATTAGGATATATTCTGTAGACCCTATTATTTGTTATTTTTCTATATTTGTAATAATTGGACAAATATCAACAACATGTATTACATATGATCTGTATGTGACTAATATATATGTCCAATAAAATACTTTGACAAGGAAAATCTGTGGGGTGATCTGAAGAGGGCTGTGCACAGGAGATGCCCTCGCAATGTGACAGATTTGGAGTGTTTTTTGCAAAGACAAGTGGGCAAATACTACCAAGTCAAGATGTGCCATGCTGATAGACTCCTACCCAAAAAAAAACTTAGTGCTGTAATAAAATCAGGTGCTTCAACAAAGTATTAGTTTAAGGGTGTGCACACTAATGCAACCATATTATTTTATTTTTTTTATTTTTACTTACCTCCACCCAAAAGATTTAAGTTTGTTGTTCAACTAAGTTGTACCGTTTATAGGTCACATTAAAAGGTGGAAACACACACAGAGAGGGAGTATCTGCAGATATAACGGGAACACCTGGTCTGCTTATCTGGGGATCATATGGACGCGTGGGTTGGGACACCTCACGGGCAGGTTTCCGGTAAATGTGGATTGACCTGTCCCGTTTTAGGTTGGGCAGCATTTTTTTACTAATTGTTGAGTCCCCCTTGTTTTCTCCTTTTACCTCGGACCGTGGTTGGTTTGGATTTCCCCTTCTTTCCCACCTATGTCCCCTTTCTATCTTGGAATAAGTGTTTTTTTGTTTTCCCTATCCCTTGGGTTATCCCCCAAACCCATTGCCCTAGCTTGGGTTGTTGGTATCTGCTGATTGGCCCTGTTTCTGGGTCCCTGGAATGGGATTGATTGGCACCTATCGCACAAAATGTATTCCATCCTGGGTGGGATCTGGAATTCTGCCTCTCTCTATGGATATCTGCCGCCTGACAGATTTTTACAAGATGGCGGCGGTGGACTCGACGTGCTCGCGTCTGACGTCACTGCCCTGTGACGTTCGCGCATGTGCAATTAGTCCCTCTGCATCCGCGATCCGCCGGTGACATCAGATGCCGGCTGATCGGGTGAGCCCTCAAACAAGGCTGTGGATGGATTCCTCACACCTCCCCGCTTCTTTTCCCCTCATTCCCCCTTCCTTCCTTCTATTGTTTTTCTTTGCATGGTCGAGTCGCCAGAAGAAAGCCTTACAATACGCCTACCAGCACAGAGACAAGCCTCAAACCTTCTGGCACAAAGTTATTTGCAGTGAGGAGACTAAAATTGAGCTTTTTTGCCACAACCATAAACGCTACATTTGGAGAGGAGTCAACAAGGCCTATGATGAAAGGTACACCATTCCTACTGTGAAACACGGAGGTGGATCACTGATGTGAGCTACAAAGGCACAGGAATTTGTTCAAAATTGATGGCAAGATAAATGCAGTATGTTATCAAAAAATACTGGAGAAACATTTGCATTCATCAGCCAGGAAGCTGCGTGTCAGGGTCACCTGTGGCCAGGTGACAGATGCACACCGTAGGGGGACAGGAGTGCACCGCAAGGTAGTGAACCCTATGGCTGACTGCTGCGGATAGGAAACTGGGTGGTTGTGGAAAGCGGGACCAGAGGAGCACAACCGGGATCCTAACGGAAGCTAGAGCCAAGATTCCCCAGGGCGCGGAGTCTAAGACCCAGCAGGTCTTCTCCAGGGGCTCTAGTGGTGAGGATGTTATGCTGCAGGCTGGGACCAGATTGCGGCCCCTGGAGTTTCCTAGCTCACGCCCCGTAGGATAAGGGGAAAATAAGGGAAGCAGCAGCACAAGATATGAGAGAACCGAATAACAAGCTGAAGGTCAGGGGCCACAAGCAGACAAGGATAACGAAAGAACGAGCCGAAGGTCAAGGGTCACGAGCAGACAGGGATAGTCGGGGACAAGCCAAATATGTAACAGAGAGACAGACGTAGCACACGGCAGGCAGGAAGCCAAACACGCAATGCCTAACAAACACGTTGATCAGCAAAGCAGGCTTGCAGTGCACAGGTTAATATAGTGTTCTGTGATAGGGCCTGGGGTGGAGTCTGGCTGGGAGGAGATTATAAAGGAAGCCAGGTGAAAGGGCTCAGGCCTCTAAGATGAACACATGGGAAGGAAGGTAAGCTGACAGACAAACACTACTGCATATCCATGACAGTACCCTCCCTCTTATGGGCCCTCCCCCGCCTGGGCCCAGGCTTAAAGGGAAATCTCTGATGAAACCTTCTCAACAGATGAGGTGCAGCGACATCAGATGCAGCGATCCAAGACGCCTCCTCAGGACCAAAACCTCTCCAATGCACAAGGTACTGAAGAATGCCTCTGCAGAGCCGAGAATCCAGAAGTTGTCTAACCTCGTACTTAAGATTATCCTCAGAGACCGAAAACGAGGTAGGGAGATGACAAGAAGATCTATTGAGGACCAAAGGCTCTCTAGGAATAAGCAAGGGCATGAGAGGATCAACAGGAATCTGAGGAGGGTCCCCTAGACCCTTAAAGGGGAACTGGTCATCTTGCACAGGACCATCAGACTGGGCAGATGTCAGTGGAACCCTGAAGTCAGGTTGGTAAGAAGGTGACATGTCGCCGGAGTCAAACTGAATAGCTGAAGGACAAGCAGAATGTCCCGAACAAGAAAAAGTAGGAGGCTCACTGGGCATGGGCTGGACTGGCATAACTAGTACAGAGGCAGAGTGAATAGCTGAGTCAGGTGTAGCGACTACCTGAATCGCATCGCAAGACGTAGCGACTGCAGGACTTGTAGACAAGCTAGCCTGGCTATGCGTCCAAGGGTGGTTAGGGACAGAGAAATGTAAATGGTTATGCAACCTGGAATGAATGACCGGCTCAGATTCACAGGGGGCAACCTTGGGTAGGCAGGACGAGGAACAGGAGGGACCCCAAGCCAGGATCTGTCCAGTAGTCCAGTCCACATGAGGAGAATGGAGCTGTAACCATGGGAGACCCAAAATTATAGGCGTTGAGGCCTTGGGTAAGATAAGGAAGGATATCCACTCCTGGTGGAGTGTCCCTACCGACATCTTAACAGGGAGGGTCTGGAAGCGGATAGGTCCCCCTGGGAGAACAGTACCATCAATCGCCAAGACCACCAATGGTGTGGTGAGGGGCAAAAGAGTAAGTCTCATGGACGATGCGATTTCCCAGTCCATAAAATTACCAGCGGCTCCGGAATCCAGATATGCTGAGACCGAATGAGAAGAAGCACCAACATGAAGGAACACAGAAAGCAGAAGACGAGAAGGGGAAGGTGATATTTCTGGGTCCAATACTCCACTTTCCAGATGAAGTGGACCCAAACGTTTTTCTGGACAAAGAGAGCAAGTGTCACGAAAATGACCTTTGCCCCCACAGTAAAGACACAGACCAAGAGTTCTGCGCCTAGCACGTTCCTCGGGGGATAGCCTGGTCCGACCCAGCTGCATGGGTTCCTCAGCTGGTAGGAGATGCTCTACGGGTCGAAGAGAGGGGAGCTCAGGCTGACTAAGAACCAAGGAGTGCTGGCGTTGCTTTTCTAAGGTCCTCTCCTGAAAGCGAATATCGATTTGGTTACACAAGGAGATAACGCCGGCCAGATCAGTGGGGATGGTTCTTCCTGCTAATTCATCCTTCCCTCTATCAGACAGGCCATGCAAAAAGGTTGCGACTAAGGCCTCATTGTTCCAGCTCAACTCAGCCGACAGTATGCGGAAATGAAGGGCATACTGTCCCACAGAAGCAGACTCTTGGCGGAGACGTAAAAGGGCGCTGGCCGCTGAAGAGACACAAGCCGGTTCTTCGAAGATATTCCGAAAAAGTTTCAAGAAGCCAGACAGGCTAGAAACCACTGGATCATTCAGTTCCCACAGAGGGGCTGCCCAGGCTAAAGCTTCACCAGAGAGGAGGGAAATGATATAGGCTACCTTAGCCCGATCAGACAGGAAGTTTTGGGGCTGGAGCTCAAAATGAATTGTGCATTGGCTAAGGAACCCCCTGCAAGCCTTGGAGTCCCCAGAGAAACGGGACGGAGCTGGCAGTTGTAGTGAGTGTGTGGCTGCGACTGGTGCAATAGGTGCAGCCGCTGGTTGTATTTGAGGTTGCGGATTCAGGGTTCCCAAGGAGGCCTGAAGCTGCTCGAAGCGAGAAGCCAGATCCTGGAGGAATCGCATCACCTGAGTCTGATTCGATTCCTGGGTTTCAAGTCTGCAAACTATGCCCTGCAACGGATCATCCACGGGTAACGGGATGTCAGCCGGGTTCATGGCTGATCAAACTGTCAGGGTCACCTGTGGCCAGGTGACAGATGCACACCGTAGGGGGACAGGAGTGCACCGCAAGGTAGTGAACCCTATGGCTGACTGCTGCGGATAGGAAACTGGGTGGTTGTGGAAAGCGGGACCAGAGGAGCACAACCGGGATCCTAACGGAAGCTAGAGCCAAGATTCCCCAGGGCGCGGAGTCTAAGACCCAGCAGGTCTTCTCCAGGGCCTCTAGTGGTGAGGATGTTATGCTGCAGGCTGGGACCAGGTCGCGGCCCCTGGAGTTTCCTAGCTCACGCCCCGTAGGATAAGGGGAAAAGAGGGGAAGCAGCAGCACAAGATATGAGAGAACCGAATAACAAGCTGAAGGTCAGGGGCCACAAGCAGACAAGGATAACGAAAGAACGAGCCGAAGGTCAAGGGTCACGAGCAGACAGGGATAGTCGGGGACAAGCCAAATATGTAACAGAGAGACAGACGTAGCACACGGCAGGCAGGAACCCAAACACGCAATGCCTAACAAACACGTTGATCAGCAAAGCAGGCTTGCAGTGCACAGGTTAATATAGTGTTCTGTGATAGGGCCTGGGGTGGAGTCTGGCTGGGAGGAGATTATAAAGGAAACCAGGTGAAAGGGCTCAGGCCTCTAAGATGAACACATGGGAAGGAAGGTAAGCTGACAGACAAACACTACTGCATATCCATGACACTGCGCATGGGACGTACTTGGACATTCCAACATGACAATGATCCAAAACACAAGTTCAAGTCGACCTGTCATTTTCTACAGCAGAATAAAGTGAAGTTTCTGCAGTGGCCATCTCAGTCTCCTGACCTCATTATCATTGAGCCACTCTGGGGAGATATCAAACGTGCAGTTCATGCAAGACAGCCCAAGAATTTACAGGAACTGGAGGCTTTTTGCCAAGAGGAATGGGCAGCTTTACCATCTCAGAAGATAAAGAGCCTCATCCTCAAATACCACAAAAGACTTCGAGCTGTCATTGATTTTAAAGGGGGCAATACACGGTAATAAGAACTGGGGTATGTAAACTTTTGTTCAGGGTCATTTGGGTAGTTTGTTGTCAATGTAATTTAAAAAAAAGAGTAAACAGTTGATTAATAATAAATGGCTTCAGCCAAACACTAACCATGACTGAAAGAAACGTTTTTGTGTTATCATTCCTATTCACAGAAAAATGGCCAAGAAATCATAAATTCTGCCAGAGTATGTAAACTTATGAGCACAACTGTATATGATAGGCAAGTTTCCTATTACCAATACATTCATTCCCCTCTTTGAGACCCTAAATAGCCTGATTATAACCTAATTGGGATATGTATGATCCCCTATTATGTTTTTTTGTTTTTCAATGTATTAATTTTCATTTAGATTATTCTAACTTATGTATGATTATGATTTGTATTTGATCATTATATACTGTACTCTGTATATTTGATATGTATTCTTGTATTCTTATATTCTGTTATGAGAGCTTTATTCGAGTCCAGTGGCTAGGGTGAGGCTCCAGGAATTCCACTCTGACCCCATCTCAATCGCAAGGGGCACTAGACAGGGGTGTCCCCTTTCTCCCCTTATTTTCGCCATAGCGATTGAGACATTGGCAATTGCAATCAGGTCGAATCCCAATATCCTTGGGGTGGATTGTGCTGGGCGCACAAGTGTGCGCTATTTGCAGATGATTTGCTTTTGTTCTTTACCTTGCCCCTAATTTCCCTCCCTAATTTAATTCAACCCTTACAATCCTTTGGATGGGCCTCGGATCTCCACGTAAATGAACACACATCAGTGGCTATGAACATAGATCTACCTACATCCTTGGTTTCTAGACTACAGGATGCATTCCCGTTTACATGGAGGCCCGATTGTGTCTCTTATCTGGGGATTCGATTGACCCCTTCATTATCTTCTCTATATAAAGCCAATTATCCCCCTTTATATAAGAAACTGGAGGAGGATCTTCAGAGATGGGCAGGTTATGATCTGTCCTGGCTGGGTAAAATCAATTCCATAAAAATTACTCTTTTGCCCTGAATTTTGTATTACTTCCATTCATTATCCATAGCGATCTCTTACTCAGATCTCGCAAAATTTTTATCGAAACTGGTGCGCAATGTGTGGGGGGACAAGGGTCATATACTTTCCAAACACACATAAAACAGAGGGTGGTCTTGGTCTCCCACACCTAGCCCGGTACTTCCAGGCTGTGCAAGGAGCTAAGTTATCCGCAGTTTATGCACATACCGAAAAACCTGATTGGATAGCAATTGAGCGGACGTCGGTGAGCTGGATCAGTCTGGATTGTGTCATATAGCACCTATATTGGCACCCACTTTATCTAATTCTCTGGCTGTTTGGGATAGGGTGTGAAAAAAACGCAAGCTAGTCTCACCTTTTCACCTTCTAAACCATTTTTTTTACACTCCTTGAGCCTGTCGGTGACTAAGGATCCTGCAGTTACTCACTATGAGATATGGTGTACCCAGGAAGCAGGGCACAAGGGGGATATATTTACCATCTATAGGCTGCTGCTTGACTCCTCTGGCAATGTTTTTTCCTATCCACCTCCATAACCTGTTTTGTATACGTCTCAAACTTTGATCATATTACCCTTTTTCTTTAAACTTATTGACCACAATTTCTGACTGACATAAATAGTCTGAGAGGTTATCGCAATTCCGTCGAACCATCATTGGCTGGCTTTTTGGGATCCCTCCCAATCACCTGGGGTGATGGCAACTGGCTGTAGGGATGTAGCTGTTCCTATCAGTCTCCTTGAAAATAGGTCCTGGTGTTGATTTGACCACCATACTTAACCATACATATGCACCCAACCCCGTTCCTCCGTTGTTGAGGTGCAGCAAAGACAGTAATAGTGTCACGCAACCTTCTGGTGAACTGGCAAGCACCAGCGGCCTAGTACATCCTGGTCGTAGACAAACCAGCACTGCAGTAACACTTGATGATGTGGCGAGTCCCTTAAATGTAGTTCAAGCTGGTGCGGTGGCTAGCACAAGTAGTGCCCCGCAGCCACCAAGAATTCAAAGACAGGCACGTAGAGCCCATAGTGCACTTCCTGATATGTTTGCAAATCAGGATTGGCAGCCCACCACTTCTGCAGTGCCTGTACTTCCCCCATTCACTGACCAACATGGAATTCAGGTGGAAACAGTGGATTTTAGTTCCCTCGGTTTTTGAGAGCTGTTTTTCACGGAACATCTGTACAGATCTATTGTGGACCAAAGCAATTTATATGCTGGTCAATTTATCGCCGCAAATCCAAAATTGACCGATAACAGTTCCCTAATTTACGAGGCAAAAGATAGCAGCGTGGAGCCCCTAGACTGCCCAGACTACATAGGGAGCAGCGGTAAGATTGTTTGGTGTCACCCTTATTCGGAAAGGGGTACCACTTGTACGTGGAAAATTATTACACAAGCATGCCCCTTTTTAGTCAACTTTTTGATTTTGGAATTGGCCCATGTGGCACCGTGCGATCTAATCACCGGGGCTTCCCCCAACGGCTTGTAGCTTCCCGACTTAGACAGGGGAGAAAGCCTGCTTGAGATGTAATAAATTGCTTGCAGTGAAGTGGAGGGACACACAGAAAGTTTTTGTTCTGTCCTTCATTCACGCAGATACAACAGTCCAAATTACAACGGCGACTAGTGTTGTTGAGAAGCCCCTCTTTGTCCTTAACATGGGAGGGGTGGACTTCAATGACCAGATGACGGTGCCATACTTAAAGGGGTTGTAAACCCTCATGTTTTTTTCCCTTAATGCATTCTATGCATTAAGGTGGAAAACCTTCTATAGTGCAGCACCCCCCCCCCCCAGACCCCCTCTTACTCACCTGAGCCTGGTTTTTCCAGCACCAAGAGCACACCAGTTCCAGCTGGTGTCTCGGGTCCTCAGTGGATTGACAGCAGCCATTGGCCCCCGCTGCTGTCAATCAAATGTAATGATGCAGGAGCCAGGGGCGGGGCAGAGTCTGTGTTAGTAGACGCAGCAGCAGGACCTGGGAGTGCGCCCGCACGAGTGCCCTGAAGGAGAGCGCTTCTCCACTTCCTCGCTACCCATCAAAGATGTCAAGATAGCACAAAACCCCCAAAAAATTACCCAATTTTAAAAAGTAGACACCCCAAGCTGTTTGCGGAGAGGCATATTGAGTCCATGGAATATTTAATATTTCGGGATTTTTTTTTTTTTTTTACACAAAGTTGTCACTACATTATATATTGCTCAAACATGGCATGGATATATGTCAATTTATACCCCAAAATACATTTTGCTGCTTTTCCTGAGCACTGGGATACCATTAATGAGACTTTTTGGGAGCCTAGCTGAGTACATGACCCCAAAAATCAATCACCGCCTTTAGGCTTTCTGTAACTTCAGGTCCTATAACTTTTGCGCAAACCAATAAATATACACAACTTCTGATGGTGGGTTGGCTCTTGACATCTAATGTAAGGGGAGGGGATGCACTGGACATCTAATCTTACAGATACAACCGGCCCTTTTGAGGACAATCATAATGCTGATGCGGCCCACGATGAAATTGAGTTTGACACCCCTGGTGAGGCTTTCTAAGGGCGTAAAATGGTGATTTTACTCCTCACTACCTATCACGGTTTCGGAGGCCCTGAAATGTCAAGATCGTGTAAGCCCCCTTCATTTTGGAAATTAGACACCCCAAGGTATTTGCTAAGAGGCATGGTGAGTATTTTGCAGCACTCATTTGTTTTTCAAAATTAAAAAAGAAAATTAATTTTTATTTTTTCAATTTTCAAAACTTTGTGACAAAAAGTGAGATTTGCCAAATACTCAACATGCCTCTCAGCAAATAGCTTGGGGTGTCTACATTCCAAAACAGGGTAATTTTTGGGGGTTTTGTGCTCTCTTGGCACTTTATGGCCTCTGAAATTGTCATAGGTAGTGAGGAGTGAAATCAAAAATTTACGCCCTTAGAAATCCTGAAGGTGGTGATGAGTTTTTGAGGTCCTGTACGTGGCTAGGCTCCCAAAAATTCTCACACATGTGGTATCCCTGTAGTCAGGAGAAGCAGCAGAATGTATCTTGGAGTGTAATTCTACATATACCCATGGCATGTATGAGCAATATATAATTTCAGTGGACGGGAAGGTTCGAAATCAAAAGTGATAATTATCAAGGCTAATATGCAAGTTATTGTCCTAAAAAGTGTTTGGGGACCCGGGTCCTGCCCCAGGGGACATGTATCAATGCAAAAAAAAGTTTTAAAAATGCCCGTTTTTTCGGGAGCAATGATTTTAATGATGCTTAAAGTGGAAAAAAAGGGAAATATCCCTTTAAATATCGTACCTGGGGGGTGTGTAAAGTATGCCTGTGAAGTGGCACGTGTTTCCCGTGTTTAGAACTGTCCCTGCACAAAATGACATTTCTAAAGGGAAAAAAGTCATTTAACCACTTGACCACTGGGCACTTAAACCCCCTTAATAACCAGACCAATTTTCAGCTTTCGGTGCTCTCACATTTTGAATGACAATTACTCAGTCATACAACACTGTACCCATATGAAATTTTTGTCCTTTTTTTCACACAAATAGAGCTTTCTTTTGGTGGTATTTAATCACTGTTGGGTTTTTTATTTTTTGCGCTATAAGAGAAAAAAGACTGAAAATTTTGTAAAAAAATGATTTTTTTTTCGTTTCTGTTATAAAATTTTGCAAATTACTATTTTTTCTTCATAAATTTTGGCCAAAATTTATACTGCTACATATCTTTGGTAAAAATAAGTACAAATTGGTGTATATTATTTGGTCTTTGTGAAAGTTATAGAGTCCACAAGCTATGGTGCCAATATCTGAAAATTGATCACACCTGAAGTACTGACGGCCTATCTCAATTCTTGAGACCCTAACATGCCAGAAAAGTACAAATACCCCCCAAATGACCCCTTTTTGGAAAGAAGACATTCCAAGGTATTCAGAAAGAGGCATTGTGAGTTTTTTGAAGTTGTCATTTTTTCCCACAATTCTTTGCAAAATCAAGATTTTTTTTTTCTCTTTTTTTTTTCTTCACAAAATTGTCATATTAGCAGGTTATTTCTCACACACAGCATATGCATTCCACAAATTACACCCCAAAACACATTCTGCTATTACTCCCGAGTATGGCGATACCACATGTGTGAGACTTTTACACAGCGTGGCCACATACAGAGGCCCAACATGCAGGGAGCACCTTCAGGCGTTCTGGAGCACCCAGGCCAATTCTGACATTTCTCTCCTACATGTAAAAATCATCATTTGTTTGCTAGAAAATTACATAGAACCCCAAAACATTATATATATGTTTTTTTAGCAAAGACCTTAGAGAATATAATGGTGGTTGTTGCAACTTTTTATCTGGCACGATATTTGCGCAGCAATTTTTTTAACGCGTTTTTTACGGAAAAAAAATGTTTTGTGCTTAAAAAAAAAAAAAAAACAGTAAAGTTAGCCCAATGTTTTTGCATAATGTGAAAGATGAAGTTACGCCGAGTAAATAGATACCTAACATGTCGCCCTTAAAAATTGCACACACTCGTGGAATGGCGCCAAACTTCGCTACTTAAAAAATCCCCATAGGCGACGCTTTAAATATTTTTACTGGTTACATGTTTTGAGTTACAGAGGAGGTCTAGGGCCAAAATGATTGCTCTCGCTCTAACGTTCGCGGCGATACCTCACATGTGTGGTTTGAAAACCGTTTTCATATGTGGGCGGGACTTACGTATGCGTTCGCTTCTGTATGCGAGCTCACGGGGACAGGGGCGCTTTAAAAACAAAAAAAAAATGTATTCTTCATTTTACTTTATTTATTTTAGTTTGACATGTTTTTCCGCCCTAAACATTTTTTTGATCACTTTTATACCTATTACAAGGAACGTAAACATCCCTTGTAATAGGAATATGGCATGACAGGTCCTCTTTACAGTGAGATATGGGGGGGGGGGGGTGTCAATAAGACCCCACATCTCACCTCTAGGCTGGGAAGCCTGAAAAAAATACAAAAAAAACACAAACAACAATCCTGGCTTTGATCGTAGCGGTGAGTCGGTAGAAGCACCGGAGGGCGGCGGGGGGGGGACATCCCCTCTCGCCTCCCGTAAGAATGATCAAGCGGCGGAACAGCTGCTATGATTGTTCTTATGGTGTAGGGAATCGCCGGCTGAAAAAGCTAATATCTGAATGATGCCTGTAGCTGCTCCCATCATTCAGATATCCCCGCACAAAGTCAAGGACGTCATATGACGGCCGGAGGGCGGGAAGTGGTTATTGCAGAGTATTGCCGGGCATTGCGGAGTATTGCTGGGCATTGCGGAGGATTGCCGGGCATTGCGGAGTATTGCAGGGCATTGCGGAGTATTGCGGACTATGGCAGGGTATTGCGGTGTATGGCAGGGTATTGCGGTGTATGGCAGGGTATTGCACGGGTATTGCACAGGGTATTGTGGAGGGTATTGCACAGGGTATTGTGGAGGGTATTGCAGAGTATTGTGGAGGGTATTGCAGAGTATTGTGGAGGGTATTGCAGAGTATTGTGGCGGGTATTGCAGAGTATTGTGGCGGGTATTGCAGAGTATTGTGCAGGGTATTGCAGAGTATTGTGCAGGGTATTGCAGAGTATTGTGCAGGGTATTGCAGAGTATTTTGCAGAGTATTTTGCAGGGTATTGCAGAGTATTTTGCAGGGTATTGCAGAGTATTTTGCAGGGTATTGCAGAGTATTTTGCAGGGTATTGCAGAGTATTGTGCACGGTATTGCAGAGTATTGTGCAGGGTATTGCAGAGTATTGCACCAGGGTATTGCAGAGTATTGCACCAGGGTATTGCAGAGTATTGCACCAGGGTATTGCAGAGTATTTCGCAGGGTATTGCAGAGTATTGCACCAGGGTATTGCAGAGTATTGCACCAGGGTATTGCAGAGTATTGCACCAGGGTATTGCAGAGTATTGCACCAGGGTATTGGCAGGGTATTTTGCAGAGTATTGGCAGGGTGTATTGCAGAGTATTGGCAGGGTATAGCATAGGGATGGCTGAGCAGGGATGGATGGATGGCTGGATCTGTGACTGCAATTGTCACAGATCCAGCCCACAGTGCTGCTGCTGCCATCCGCTCCCTCCCCCTCCCCTCTCACACTGTACCGATCGGTACAGAGAGGGGAGGGAGGAACCGGCGTCATCAAATGACGCCGGTCTGTTTACAAGTGATTGCTCCGTCATTTGACGGAGCGATCACGTGGTAAACGGCCGCTATCAGCGGCGATTTACCGCGATTCGTGATCCGCCGGGTCCTCTGGACCCGGCGGTCACGGAGTTTCCCGTGTGCGCGCCCCAGGGGGCGCGCGGGAGCGCGATTCTGGGAGGACGTTATATAACGTCCTCCCAGAGTTAAGCAACCACCTTGTCGACGTTATTTGTCGGCAGGTGGTTGTTAAGTGGTTAAAACTGCTTGCGGCTTTAATGTAATGTCTGGTCCCAGCAATATGGATGAAAATCATTGAGAAAAATGGCATGGGTACCCCCCAGCCCACTACCAGCCCCTTTGAGTGCTGTATGGATATTAAGGGAAACCCTGCACCCAAAATTTAAAAAAGGCCCTATATACTCTGAACAGCAGTATACAGGCGTTGCAAACAAGACAGGGACTGTAGGGGCGTGGCTTGCCAGCGGAGCGGATGGAAGCCTGAACACTTAGCTCCGCACAACTACCCAGCAACAAGCCACCCCAAGGCAACATAGAAAGGGAGTAATCAACCCACACAACTCCCGGGACCTCCCGCTACCTCCGGGTACAATGTCGAAGCGCAGAAAGCACCTCAAAGGGCCGCAGAAGCTGACAGACTTCTACCCCTTAGCAGACACGAGCCGGGGGCAAGATCGTGCCGGCGGCCTCCTCAACCAAGCAGCGTGGCTTCTCTCCCCTCATGCGGGCTTCATCTACTCACAGCAGCAGCATTCCTCTTCCTCTCTAGCGGCGGTGTCATAGAATGCTAGCAAACCAGACTGTGTGACTGCACAGAGGAGACCAAACAGGTGTAGGTGAAAGTGTAACAATTTATTAAGGAGAGTAAACAGACAAATAAACACCTCCAACAGAACACATTGCAGTAACCTAACCAAATAACAGCGACTTATATAAAATATATACAATAATGGGGAATACCGGAATCGTAGTGAAAGCCAGGCAGAGGTCATACACAAGGGGATTGAAGCAGATGGGTATGGATGGGAATCAAACAGGAACAGGGAGGGGACGAATGGATTGGCTGCAGAGCAGGGATCCAGGTAACAGGAGGGACAGATGCAGGATGGGCTCAAGGTAGGGATCAGGTCGGATCGGGTCAAGCAGGATGCAGGTTTAAGGTAGGGATCAGGTCGGATCGGGTCAAGCAGGATGCAGAATGGAGGTTCAAGTCCAGGTCACAGGTCACAGGTCCAAGATCAGGGAGAGAGATACCAGGGCAAGGAGTGTTTGTATTTGCCGGGTATTTATAGGAAGTCTGTAATCAGGCTTCAGGTCACAGCTGAGTGCAGGAAGTGCTGCCTGTCCCACACTGCCGGAATACACCCGCTGGTGGACGCCGGTACTACAGTCAATGGATCATGCATTACCACCAGCAGGTGAGATCCTCCAACAAAGATATTGGCTGCAAGAGGACACCTGCTAGCAGACACTAGTACTGCAGTCCATAGGACCAACAGCACCACCAGCGGATGAAGCCTTTCCTGACAGTACCCCCCTCAAAGGAGCGGCCTCCGGATGCTCCAAATAACTGTTGCTGGGGAAAGTTCTTGGCAACAAGCTGGGCAACAGGCAAGGTCACATCCGGGCAGACAGCAGCACATCCGGGCAAACAGTAGGCACATCCAACTGGGAAGCAGGCACATCCGGGAAGGAGACAGTCACATCAAGCTGGGCAGCAGACAGGGGCACACCAGGCAGGGCAGCAGTCAGGAACATCTCAGGCTTGGTAGCAGGCTCCTCAGGCCGGGAACCGGGCACCATAACTTCAGGCCGGGAAATGGGCACCACAACCTCAAGCCGGGAAACGGGCACCACAACCTCAAGCCGGGAAACGGGCACCACAACCTCAAGCCGGGAAACGGGCACCACAACCTCAATCCGGGAAACGGCACCACAACCTCAATCCGGGAAACGGGCACCACAACCTCAAGTCGGGAAACAAGCACCACAACCTCAAGCCAGGAAACGGGCACCACAACCTCAAGCCGGGAAACGGGAACCACAACCTCAAGCCGGGAAACGGGCACCGGATCTTCAGGCGAGGACACAGGCACTGAATCTTCCGGCGGGAACACCGGATCTTCAGACTGAGACACCGGCATCAAGACTTCTGGTTGGAAGGCAGGCACCGGAACATCAGGCTGGAACACTGGCTCTGGCACTTCAGGCTGGAACACTGGCTCAGGAACTTCAGGCTGGCATAGGAACTTCAGGCTGGCAGGCTGGCATAGGAACTTCAGGCTGGCACAGGAACCTCAGGCTGGCAGGCTGGCACAGGAACCTCAGGCTGGCAGGCTGGCACAGGAACCTCAGGCTGGCAGGCTGGCACAGGAACCTCAGGCTGGCAGGCTGGCACAGGAACTTCAGGCTGGTACAGGAACTGCAGGCTGGCAGGCTGGTACAGGAACTTCAGGCTGGTACAGGAAATTCAGGCTGGCACAGGAACCTCAGGCTGGCAAACTAGCACAGGAACCTCAGGCCGGCGGACTGGCACAGGAACCTCAGGCCGGCGGACTTGCACAGGAACCTCAGGCCGGCGGACTTGCACAGGAACCTCAGGCTGGCAGGCTGGCACAGGAACCTCAGGCTGGCAGGCTGGCACAGGAACCTCAGGCTGGCAGGCTGGTACAGGAACTTCAGGCTGGCAGGCAGGCACAGGAACTTCAGGCTGGCAGGCTGGTACAGGAACTTCAGGCTGGCAGACTAGCACAGGCTGGCACAGGAACCTCAGGCTGGCAGACTAGTACAGGAACTTCAGGCCGGCAGACTGGCACAGGAACCTCAGGCCGGCGGACTTGCACAGGAACCTCAGGCTGGCAGACTGGCACAGGAACCTCAGGCTGGCAGACTGGCACAGGAACCTCAGGCTGGCACGGGAACCTCAGGCTGGCAGGCTGACACAGGAACCTCAGGCTGGCAGGCTGGCACAGGAACCTCAGGCTGGCAGGCTGGCACAGGAACCTCAGGCTGGCAGGCTGGCACAGGAACCTCAGGCTGGCAGGCTGGCACAGGAACTTCAGGCTGGCAGGCTGGTACAGGAACTTCAGGCTGGCAGGCTGGTACAGGAACTTCAGGCTGGCAGACTAGCACAGGCTGGCACAGGAACCTCAGGCTGGCAGACTAGCACAGAAACCTCAGGCCGGCGGACTGGCACAGGAACTTCAGGCTGGTACAGGAACTTCAGGCTGGCAGGCTGGTACAGGAACTTCAGGCTGGTACAGGAAATTCAGGCTGGCACAGGAACCTCAGGCTGGCAAACTAGCACAGGAACCTCAGGCCGGCGGACTGGCACAGGAACCTCAGGCCGGCGGACTTGCACAGGAACCTCAGGCCGGCGAACTTGCACAGGAACCTCAGGCTGGCAGACTGGCACAGGAACCTCAGGCTGGCAGGCTGGCACAGGAACCTCAGGCTGGCAGGCTGGCACAGGAACCTCAGGCTGGCAGGCTGGCACAGGAACCTCAGGCTGGCAGGCTGGCACAGGAACCTCAGGCTGGAAGGCTGGCACAGGAACTTCAGGCTGGCAGGCTGGTACAGGAACTTCAGGCTGGTACAGGAAATTCAGGCTGGCAGGCTGGTACAGGAACTTCAGGCTGGCAGACTAACACAGGCTGGCACAGGAACCTCAGGCTGGCAAACTAGCACAGGAACCTCAGGCCGGTGGACTGGCACAGGAACCTCAGGCCGGCGGACTTGCACAGGAACCTCAGGCTGGCAGGCTGGCACAGGAACCTCAGGCTGGCAGGCTGGCACAGGAACTTCAGGCTGGCAGGCTGGTACAGGAACTTCAGGCTGGCAGGCTGGTACAGGAACTTCAGGCTGGCAGGCTGGCACAGGAAATTCAGGCTGGCAGGCTGGCACAGGAAATTCAGGCTGGCAGGCTGGTACAGGAACTTCAGGCTGGCAGACTAGCACAGGCTGGCACAGGAACCTCAGGCTGGCAGACTAGCACAGGAACCTCAGGCCGGCGGACTGGCACAGGAACCTCAGGCCGGCAGACTGGCACAGGAACCTCAGGCTGGTACAGGAACTTCAGGCTGGCAGGCTGGCACAGGAACTTCAGGCTGGCAGGCTGGTACAGGAACTTCAGGCTGGCAGGCTGGTACAGGAACTTCAGGCTGGCAGGCTGGTACAGGAACTTCAGGCTGGCAGGCTGGCACAGGAACCTCAGGCTGGCAGACTATCACAGGAACCTCAGGCTGGCAGACTGGCACAGGAACCTCAGGCCGGCAGACTAGCATAGGCACTTCGGGCTGGCAGACCGACACAGGAACTTCAGGCTGGCAAACTGGCACAGGAACTTCAGGCTGGCAGACTGGTACAGGAACTTCAGGCTGGCAGACTGGTACAGGAGCCTCAGGCTGGCAGACTGGCACAGGAACCTCAGGCCGGCAGACTGGCACAGGAACCTCAGGCTGGCAGACTGGCACAGGAACCTCAGGCCGGCAGATTGGCACAGGAACCTCAGGCCGGCAGATTGGCACAGGAACCTCAGGCTGGCAGACCGGCACCTGGAACTTCAGGCTGGCACAGGAACTTCAGACTGGGTAAAGGGCACTGGGATGTCAGACTGGGTAAAAGGCACGGGGACGTCAGATTTAGGTGGATCGTCAAGTTCTACTGGCATGAACGCAGGCTGGAGCAGGTTGGTGGGTGTGGAGGTAGGTTGGGTTACTGGTTGGATTGTGTGGGTCGGAAGTACTTCCGCTTCTTCTTAGACTTAGTCACTGCAGGCTTGCAAATAACGGGGGGAATGTATGAAAAAGATGGAATCGAGTAAGTGGAAGGACTAGAATGCGGCAAAGATACGGGGATAGTGGCTGGAGGAGGTTCTTGTGGATTGGCTACAGGTAGAAGGGAAGAAGCAGGTGGATTGAAGGCAGGGTAGGTGACAGGTAGAGACTGGGTAGTAATATTTGGCGGGGGGTTGAGCAAACTGGGCTGTAGCTGGGGTTGCCATAGGCGATGGGCGGATACATTCTTGGGGAGGCAGGTGATTAATGGCAGGGCTGGAATGTTGTGGCTTGGCTAAGTTCAGGAGATCTGACCATGCCTGTAGCACAGGTTGAGCAAAAACTGTCTTACACACAGCCTGCCCGACCAGGGATTGCACTGAATGGATGCAATCGGACAACACCTGCTGGGAACAGGAGGAATAATGTTCCCAAGAATAGGCTGGATCATCCTCTAACAACTACACTAAGGATTCAACCTCGTCAAAACTGAAAGGGGGTGAAAAATCGTCACTCCCATCGGGAATAGATGACAGGGCTGGCTTTTCACATAACCGAACTAACGGCTGAATATCTTCAAAAGATATATAACCCTGCCCCACTAGGGAATAAGCTGATCAGATGGTTTCTATTAGCTGGTCACTGGTCCAATCTTTTAGAATCTGACGACAATATTGGTTATCCTCTGCTGCCAGCAGAGAATAATAAATGATTTTGTTATTATCCATCTCAACCGGGTTTAACAAACCAGGATGGTCCCTCAATGCAGCCACGGCTGGTTTAGGGATGGCCCTGGTATACAGTCATAGAATGCTAGCAAACCAGACTGTGTGACTGCACAGAGGAGACCAAACAGGTGTAGGTGAAAGTGTAACAATTTATTAAGGAGAGTAAACAGACAAATAAACACCTCCAACAGAACACAGTGCAGTAACCTAACCAAATAACAGTGACTTATAGAAAATATATACAATAAGGGGAAATACCGGAATCGTAGTGAAAGCCAGGCCGAGGTCATACACAAGGGGATCGAAGCAGATGGGTATAGATGGGAATCAAACAGGAACAGGGAGGGGACGAATGGATTGGCTGCAGAGCAGGGATCCAGGTAACAGGAGGGACAGATGCAGGATGGGCTCAAGGTAGGGATCAGGTCGGATCGGGTCAAGCAGGATGCAGGATGCAGGTTCAAGGTAGGGATCAGGTCGGATCGGGTCAAGCAGGATGCAGGTTCAAGTCCAGGTCACAGGTCCAAGATCAGGGAGAGAGATACCAGGGCAAGGACTGTTTGTATTTTCCGGGTATTTATAGGGAGTCTGTAATCAGGCTTCAGGTCACAGCTGAGCGCAGGAAGTGCTGCCTGTCCCACACTGCCGGAATACACCCGCTGGTAGACGCCGGTACTACAGTCCATGGATCATGCATTACCACCAGCAGGTGAGATCCTCCAACAAAGATATTGGCTGCAAGAGGACACCTGCTGGCGGACACTAGTACTGCAGTCCATAGGACCAACAGCACCACCAGCGGGTGAAGCCTTTCCTGACAGGCGGATGGTGAGTCATCTCCTCCTGTTTCTCCCTCCACAGCCAGCCCAGCCAAATCAAAAGCCCGCAGGGATGATTCAGCTCCCAGCCAGCCCAGCAACCCCTCCCTCACTCTGCAAATGCCAGACCCTCAGCAGCCCTCGGCAATAGACTCATTCCCAGCCACAGACCAACCAATCTCTGAGGTGACAATGAAAAATATGCTCATCTCACTAAAGCACACTCTATACACAGATTTGTCTGCCTCAGTATCCTCCCTATCTACTGTAGGGCAAGCACAAGACCAGCATCTGCTACATGTAGAAACTAAGATGTCTGAACTCTACACTGCACACAATGAGATCATACACTGAACATGATGATGAATTGCACCTAATTAAACTTAAAATTAGCAGACTTAGAGGACCGTTCCCGTAGGAACAATAAAAAATTCCGCAACATCCCAGAGTCAATACAGCAACCTGACCTGGTCAGGTATTTGCAGGCGCTGATGAGATCCATAATACCAGATCTGTCTGACCGAGATTTGGAAATTGATCGGGCACATAGACTTCCAAAACCTCTGCACCTCTCTGAATCAATACCCAGAGATGTACTCGCCCGAAATCACTTTTTCAATGTAAAGGAGAAAAAAAAAAAAATCGCAGCGCTAAATAAGTATGTGTCAAACAAATAAATGAATGAGTGAAATAAACAAATGTGCAAGGAAAAACTAAATATTTCCCTATGTGAATAACAATACAGTCTTTGAAAGAGTCCTTGATGGATAGTCCTCAAAAACACGTGCAAGCAATGGCAAAAATTAAAGTCCAATAGTGTTCCACAATAATCCCAAATTTTTTTTTGAAATGATTGGACTACAAATACTTCCAAATCAATATTGAAGAAAAAAAGCCACAACCAATATAAAGGAGGCTTACCAGACTTAGTGGACCCTACTGAACATATGTCCAGAGGATCGACATAGGCTTTTAATGTATATTCCTGAAGGGTCAACAGTTGATAGTTGAACCAAAGAATGTCTCTCACGACAGCTCACAATGAAGAGGTTGATGAAAACTTGAGAGACGATGACTCAATGATGTTTAAACCGAATCAATAGCACAATGTGAAAGGAAAAGAAGAAGGCACATAGCGTGATACTGCTAAAAACAGTGTATTTAATGTAGGTAATTGCACTTACATTTAAGTGGTTAAAAAGCGCTTCATGAAAATCAATAGCAACAGTGGAAATCCCGACGCGTTTCGCAAGAAATTTGCATCATCTGGGGTATGCATCCACTGCTGCCTCCACACATTATATAGACAACATAACCCCCTAATGGGGTAAGAGTAACCTCACCTGTGAATTCATCACATGAGCAATCAATTCCTGGATCATCCAAAATGGCTCCTCAACGTCTACTTCCTGCCTCTACGTGGGGTCATGAATGATGTTCAATGTTGATAAATATTCCAGGGGTATGTGGTCTTTTAGAGTAAATATATATGGAATTTTAAAAAGCCATACATAAATGAGAGGGGGGTGGACAGACAAAATTCTGGCCACCACATTTGGCTTATATATTAAATATGACCAACATGATGTATCATGTGCCCGAGCATACAGGCCAGGCACAGGAAATGGACCAAATGTGGTCTATGGGGTGACCGTACACAAACTAGTGTGTAAAAAGCAGAACGTCCGCGCTAATCGCGTCACATCCCGCAACACACCATCATGTGTTTCACGCATGGCTAATATAATAGATATAGCCAGCATGGTGTGTCATGTGCCCGAGTACACAGGCCGGGCATAGGAAATGGACCAAATATGGTCCATGGGGTGACCGTGCACAGACTCCAAACTGGTGTGTAGAGAGCAGGACGTCCGCGTTATTCACGTCACGTCCTGCAACACACCGTCATATGACTCATGCGGCATCACGTGATGCGCTCCAGGCGCAATCACGCGATGCGTTCCAGGAGAAAGACGGCGTGACACGTCCGCCCTCCACATCGACGTGATGTCGTGAGGACTGGACGTCCACACCAACTACATCCCATCCCACATATGGCCTGTACAGCATCAAATGATGCGCTCCAGCTGTAATCACACCATGCGTTCCACACACAATGCGATGACAAACAGAGAACAAGTAGGAAACAACAATGCGCTCCCCCACAACAAAAACACACAGTCAAAGTCTAAAAGAGACAAAGACTAAAATGTGTGTAATGAATTTCTCTGATAGAAAGTTAGTCAATAAACAATAATAAATTGCCATGACCCCTAACTAGATATTATAACGATCTTATATGAAAAATTAAAATATCAAGTGTGTATAAAATAAAAAAAAACAGGAGATAGTGATCTCCATAGCAATTGGGGGCAACTAAACTAGATAGCAAATCATGGATCCACATACATATAAACCAAAACAAAAAATGAATTATGAATTCATCCAATAAGTTTTGATTAAATTAAATTTCAATAGAATTGAATTAATGGGGGAGCTTCATGGATTGGAGAGATGGAAGGCAACAAATGTTGCAGGTAAAAAACCTAACAGGCCAGCCGCTCACTAAATGAATCCACAGACAAGGAAACCCCTCACATCTTACAATGAAGAAGTACATTAAATTCAAATTAAAATGTTTTAAAAAAAATATGTATGTGACAGCCCTCACGCAGATTAATCCCTAAGCGTATCAAATTTGTATTATATGTAGAAAAAAACTGAAAAAAGGAAAAAAGGATGAAAACGTAGAAAAACCCACATTGAAGGACAAATTGGGTACCAAATATGTCATTAGAATTTATTAATAAAGAAATTTATATCCCACTCGACGTTCAGGCCGAGAGGCCTGTGTGTCTGGAGTTCATAAATCCAGTATGTTTCAAGTTGTGAAACACCCCTAGTTTTAGCCCCACCCCTCCATGGTGGTATGTAATGGTCAATGATAAGAAACTGGGTGCCTGCCGGATTTCTATTATGACATAGCTTGTAGTGTCTGGGTACTGTATGGTGAACATCACCACCCAAAATCAGGGCAACGTGTTCACCCACCCTTACCAAAAACGTTCGGATGGTGCGGCCCACATACTGTTTGCCACATGGGCATGTAATTAAATATACAATGTGTGTGGTAGCACAAGTGCAAAATTGTTTAATGGGGTAGGTCCTACCAGTCACGGTTGACCTAAATGTCAATGATTTTACTCTCCCCGAAATATTATATTTACACACATTGCACCTTTTGCAGGGATGATAGCCTACTAATTGGTGAAAAAAAGATGGGCGTACGGGGGGGTTAATGATATTAGGAGCTATTGTGCTCCGAAGAGTTGGTGCCCCTCTGAACACTACTTTGGCCTGATCGGGTAATACAGTACTCAGAACACTGTCTGTCAGGGTCACCTGTGGCCAGGTGACAGATGCACACCGTAGGGGGACAGGAGTGCACCGCGAGGTAGTGAACCCTATGGCTGGCTTCTGTGGATAGGAAACTGGGTGGTTGTGGAAAGCGGGACCAGAGGAGCACAACCGGGATCCCAACGGAAGCGAGAGCCAAGATTCCCCAGGGCGCGGAGTCTAAGACCCAGCTGGTCTTCTCCAGGGCCTCTAGTGGTGAGGATGTTATGCTGCAGGCTGGGACCAGGTCGCGGCCCCTGGAGTTTCCTAGCTCACGCCCCGTAGGATAAGGGGAAGCAGCAGCACACGATAGAGAGAACCGAATAACAAGCCGAAGGTCAGGGGCCACAAGCAGACAAGGATAACGAAGAACGAGCCGAAGGTCAAGGGTCACGAGCAGACAGGGATGGTCGGGGACAAGCCAATAACGTAACAGAGAGACAGACGTAGCACACGGCAGGCAGGAACCCAAACACACAATGCCTAACAAACACGTTGATCAGCCAAGCAGGCTTGCAGTGCACAGGTTAATATAGTGTTCTGTGATAGGGCCTGGGGTGGAGTCAGGCTGGGAGGAGATTATAAAGGAAGCCAGGTGAAAGGGCTCAGGCCTCTAAGATGAACACATGGGAAGGAAGGTAAGCTGACAGACAAACACTGCTGCATATCCATGACACTGTCATTTTTCAAAATACCCCAATGTTTAGCCATGATGGCTTTTACCCGTAAAGGAGAAAATGATGATTGCGGCTAGACGTTTAACTGCCCTTCCAGAACCATATGCCACAGTCAAACTGTATGCAAATCTCTCAAAAACAACAATGGATACCCGGCGACAATTGGCCACTGTCACAAAACCGCTACAGAATCACCACATTCCCTACAAGTGGGTCTTCCCTGTAAAATTGCTAATAACTTACCAAAGCAAAACCTATACCGTGAAAACACTTGCTGGGGGCCTCAAACTCCTGAGAGACTGGCGGCTCATCCCAGAGGAAACCACAACCTCTGACAATCCCTCATCCTCACAAATGGACACAGACTGGTCCCTTCAGGATGTTTAACAACACCTGATTGCCTTCCATCTTACACCTTACTATCCAGCTGGGTAGTAGCGGATTACTCTGCAGAAGCCAATTCCTATTCTCACGGATCCGTCCGTGGCGGCTATCGTTGAGAATCACTGTTCTCTCCCAGTTAGTATCAGCAGTAGTTACTGCACATTGAGCTCACTAGTTTAAGAGCTCCCATTTTTCACTTGTTCTGTCCCCCTGGGATCACCAGCCTATCATTGGGCCTACTTACAACCTAAACTATATGTAGATCTGACCCATCTTAGGAACACAGTCGCAGTAGCCAGTGACAGAGAACCTACTACTACAACGTCCTTCACAACTCCTGACTATTACCCTAGTACAATAAGAATTCAGACTTGTAAGTCTACCTGAAGTGCAACATGCCCATCAAGATCGTCTCACTAAATGTAAGAGGCCTGAACAGCCCACAGAAAAGATCGACGCTACAGAGGGAAACCACAAAACAGCAAGCCGACATAGTCTTTATACAAGAGACACACTTAACAACAACCAAATCCCAGATAATTAAACCTAAAGGATATGACCAACTCTTTCTGGCCTCAGGCCCAAAAAAGAAAAATGGTGTCCTGACAGCGATCAAAGAAAGCCTTCAGTTCCAACTTCGTCAATCATATGCCGACCCCCAAGGTCGCTATCTAATTTTGATTTGTGATATAGGCCAGTCCACCTATACCCTGGTCAATATATATGGTCCGAATACCAAACAAATCACCTTTCACAAACGCTTGTATAAAAAGATCAGAAATCTACAGAGGAAGCCTTATCTCAGGGGGGGGGGGACTTCAACATAGTCGGCGACCCCTCCTTGGACACCTCAGCACACAGAGGCAGCATGAAGCACTGAACCCCTTTCTTCGAACAACGGACCTCTTTGATATATGGAGATGCCAACATGGGTCCGAAAAGGACTACACATACTTCTCCACTTCTCAGATGACCTACTCACGCATAGACATGTTTGTGGTCGACAAGTGGACTTTGCAAAATGTCAAGAGTTCTGAAATAGGGACAATTGCATGGTCAGACCACGCCCCAATAACTATAACTCTGGACGACCACCGACGAGAACCACCAAGAACATGGAGACTCAACTCCTCCCTCCTAGCGAATAAAGAAATCTGTCAAGAACTTATTCGTGAACATTGTTCCTACTTCGAGCTAAATGCTCTCCCTAACACCAATGCCTGCACACTTTGGTCAGCGTACAAGGCCTACATGCGTGGAATACTTATTAAGCTAAATAAGAGATTGAAGAGTCAGAGGAGCAAACAAATTGACGGGGTCATGCTACAAATTGAAACATTAGAAAAGCAAAACAAAACCCATCCTTCTCACAAACTATCTAGTGAAATCCTAGAGCTGAGACAGTCACTCAGATCACTACTATTGTACAAATATGAAAACAACCCTAAATACACTAAAGCCAAGCATTACGCGCTTGGCAACAGATCAAGAGCTCTATTGGCTAGGAAAGTCAAGGCGCAACGCTTGAAATCTAAAATATCCTCTCTCCTCCATCCCACCTCTGGACGACTTCTAACGGACCCGCAAGACATTGCAAATGCCTTTAGCGAATATTATTCATCTCTGTATAATTTAAAAAATGACCCTCAGACACATCAACCTTCAGAAACTCTTATTCGTGAATTTTTAAAGTCCAAAAACCTACCCACTATCTAAACATCCCAACTTGAGTCACTGTCTCAGCCCTTCACTCTAGAGGAAATAACTAGAGCTATCAAAGACTTACCCCTACATAAATCACCCAGAGAAGATGGTTTTTCGAACGAGTTCTATAAGCAATTTAGCGATTTGATTGCACCCCAGTTAATGACCCTCTTCAATTATGTCGGCTCCCCTGGCTCTATACCAACAGACATGTTACGTTCAACTATCATAACTAAATCAAAACCTGACAAAGATCCCACATCAACTGCAAATTATAGACCGATATCTCTCCTGAACACGGACATAAAATTACTAGCCAAAGTTCTTGCCAAAAGATTACTGATATTCCTCCCATCTTTAGTACACCCCGACCAAGTCAGATTTATCCCAGGCCGCCAAGCACCAGACACCACAAGAAGGGTAATGAACCTCATACACAACACCATCCAAACACAAACGCCTTCTCTGCTTCTCTCCCTAGATGCAGAGAAGGCGTTTGATAGAATCCATTGGGGATTTCTAAAAGAGGTCCTAACCAAATTTGGGATCACTGGATGGTTCCAAAATGCTATACTCTCCCTTTATTCCAACCCTTCCGCGAGAATACCCACCGGAGGAGCCATATCCACCCCATTCCCCATATCGAACGGCACACGTCAGGGATGTCCCCTATCTCCACTAATTTTTGCCCTACTAATGGAACCCCTCGCGACCAAAATTAGAACTGATACACAAATCTCAGGAATAAAATGTAATACCACAGATCACAAAATAAGCTTATTCGCAGGTGATGTGATACTAATGATAACTAATCCATCGCAATCCCTTCAGAAAATACAAGAAGCTATCCACCAATTTAGAAGGTCTCCTTCTATAAACTCAACGTTTCTTAATCTGTTTTAATGCCTTTATGCCTTCCCACACACTTGGAATCCCACCTCAAAAGAATCATTCCTTTCACATGGGTAAACAACTCTATTCCCTATCTGGGAATACAAATAGCACAGACTTTAAAGCAAATATTTGAACTCAATTACCAGTCTTTCCTCCAACAACTCCCTCAACTACGATCAACCGGACTCTCCAAAATAGGTAGGGTAGCTACCATTAAGATGATAATATTACCAAAACTCCTCTAACCTATTCCGCACACTGATAATACCCCTCCCCCAATCCTTCCTAACCTCCATCCAAAGGCAATTATCAAAATTTATATGGGGAAAAAAGACCTCCTAGATGCGCCAACTATATATTAACCAGACCATGCAAAAAGTGGGCCTCCCCCATATTAGTAGCTACTACCATGCCTCCATTTTAGACCAATTATACTATTGGTGGCACCCAACACCTGAAAAAATCTGGTGAATCATAGAGACCTCATCCCCCCAAAATAAACATCCCCTAGACTCCCTTCTTCTAACAGCAGCTGGATGTCCTCCTCCCACTCATAGTACATCCCTGTCAGTTACAGCTTCTATGCTAACATGGCAAAAAATCCTATCCAAACATACCCCCAGCCCTCCTACCCGTTCTATACCTATTCCCATAAGAGCCGAAGAGCTGAGAGTCCACATTACACCTGATATGTGTCTGTCAGGGATCGGATGGGAGACTGAATTGACGAGGTCGGCCTCTCTTATATCTCCTGTCCTGGCTCCGCTGGAGGTGAGACAGAGGAAGCCGAAGGACAAGAGGGACACGAGTGCCTGGAGCAGGAGGTCCCGGGTGAACTGCTTGGCAGGGTTCAGCAGACTGGAGGAGGTTGTGATGTGCTGAGCAGGAACAGGTAACAGCCAGGCAGGTAGCCGGGGGTTAACAGCAACCAGGAACAAAGACAGGAGCAAGGTCTCAGGAATAGCCAGGTTCGTCAGCAGGCAGGCAGCGAGGTATAAGATCATAGACAGAGCCAGAGTCGGGAACGGAGCCGGGTCAGAGATGGACATCAGTACAGGAACAAGGTCAAGAGCAAGCCGGGTCAAAATACTAGGGAGACACACAGGATCAGAGCAGGATTCAGGAACACAGCTGAGATCAGTCAGCAAAGCACAAGAGCCCAGACTCCCTTTAAATAGGCTGTCTGGTGCCAAAGGAGAATTAGGCTTGTGCGTGCGCGCCCGTGCGCGCATGCGGGTTCTGGCGCGCATGCGCGCGCCTGTTTGCCATTCTATTGGAAAGACTATGTGCTTGTGCACGTCTGTGTGCAAAACGTCTCACAGGAATTCCCTGACATTGCCCCCCCCCCCTTAGGGGCAGCCTCCGTTTGCCCACAAGAGACCGTTTTTCAGGGTGAAGCTGGAGGTAGGCCTGTATCAACCGGGGGGCATGAACATTAGAGGCTGGTTCCCAGGAATTGTCCTCAGGGCCATAACCCTTCCACTTAATGAGGAATTGAGTCTGACCACCCCTCTTCCTACAGTCCAGAACAGCCTCAACCTCGTATTCTTCACTTCCTTCAACCAGTAGTGGGGCAGGGGCTTCAGTGCCACGATTTGGGAAGGGGTTAGAGACCATAGGCTTAAACAGCGAAATGTGGAACACAGGATGAATCTTTAAACTGTCTGGCAAGGATAATTCAAACGCCACAGGATTGATCCGTTTTTTAATTGAAAAAGGACCCAAGAATTTTGGGCCAAGTTTCTTCGAAGGGCATTTCAAGCTTAAGTTAGCTGTGGACAGAAAAACTCTGTCTCCTGGCTTCAAGTTCAGGTTCCCCCTTCTCTTCATATCAAAAAATGTCTTGTTAGCCGCCTGTGACTTTAGGATAGTCTCCCCCAAGAGCAGATTATTGGTGTTGAAAAAGTCCAGTCTCTCTTGCACAGCTGGTACAGAAGACTCTGTGGGTACATCGGGTAGAAAGGAAGGGTGATACCCATAGTTAACATAGTAGGGTGACTGTTTGATTGCCGAATGAACGGAATTGTTACACGCAAATTCCGCCAAGGGGAGTAGAGACACCCAATCATCCTGAGAGAAGGATGAGAAACATCTTAGGTATTGCTCCAAGGACTGATTTGTCCTTTCGGTCTGACCGTTGGTCTGCGGGTGATAAGCAGACAAAAGGCATAGTTCAATCCTCAAAGCTTTACATAGGGCCCTCCAAAATTTGGAGGTAAACTGTACTCCACGATCTGAGGTTATGTTTGCTGGGATGCCATGCAATCTTACAATCTCCTTAATAAATACAGAAGCGGTTTCAGAGGCAGAGGGGGTTCCTTTCAAAGGTACAAAATGAGCCATTTTTGAAAAACGATCCACTATAACAAAAATGGTGGTGAATCCTTCAGACGGGGGGAGTTCCACAATAAAATCCAAGGAAATCATGTTCCAAGGTTTTTCAGGTACAGGAAGAGATTCTAACAATCCCCAGGTCTTGGCAAGATCAGACTTGTTTCTGAGACATATGGAGCAGGACCTGACATAATCTCTACAATCCTTCAATAAATTAGGCCACCAAAAGGAACAGGACACTAGGTCAGAGGTCTTGTGAATTCCAAAGTGCCCGGCAAGGGGGTGGTCATGGCATTTCTTGAGGATGTGGACCCTAAACTGCTCAGGAATAAAAATTTGCTCCTTGTGGAAGAAGAGTTCATCTCTTGGTTGAAGGTGCAGATCCAGAGGAGGAGGATGATTAGCAACTGCCTCCTTGATTTGGGACATCACATCTGCCTGTAGGATTAGAAAGTTCTTGGCAGGTAAGATAGTGTCAGGTTCAGGAAGTGGGGTTGATTCAGAGAACATGCGTGAGAGCGCATCGGGTTTACCGTTCTTGGATCCGGGGCGGAAGGTAAGATGAAAAGTGAAACGTGAAAAGAATAGTGCCCATCTGGCTTGTCAGGGTCTTAGGCGCTTGGCAGTTCTTAAATATTCCAAGTTTTTATGATCAGTGAAAATAAGGATAGGATGCGCAGCCCCTTCCAACAGATAGCGCCATTCCTCTAGGGCGGCTTTGATAGCTAGTAGTTCACGATCCCCCACGTCATAGTTCTTTTCAGAAGAGTTCAGTTTCCTAGAGAAGAAGGCAATTGGATGAAGTAAGGATTTAGCCCCCTGTATTTGAGATAGGATAGCTCCAACTGCCGTTTCAGAAGCGTCTACCTCGAGTACGTAGGCCAGAGCAGGGTCAGGGTGTCTTAGAATGGGGGCAGAGGTGAACAAGGTCTTTAATTTTTCAAAAGCATCCTGAGCCTCAGGGGTCCATTTGAACGAAACATGCTGTTTAGTTAACTGGGTGACAGGAGCAATGATGCCGGAAAAGTTTTTAATAAATTTCCTGTAAAAATTTGCAAAGCCTACAAAACGTTGAATGGCCTTCTTGTCCTCAGGAGCAGGCCAATCAAACACAGCGGAAACTTTCTGCGGGTCCATAGAGATGCCTTCTGCAGAAATAACAAGTCCTAAGAATTGGATAGAAGATCTTTCAAAGTCGCATTTCTCAGCTTTAGCGTAAAGATGGTGTTGTCGCAGTCTTTCAAGTACTTTCTTTACATGACTCCTATGAAGATCAAGAGAGCTGGAGAATATAAGAATATCGTCCAAGTAGACGATAATGAACAGATCTAAGTAGTCTCGGAAGATGTCACTGACCAGATGTTGAAATGTGGCAGGGGCATTGCAGAGGCCAAATGGCATGACAAGATATTCATAGTGCCCGAAGCGTGTTCGGAATGCGGTCTTCCATTCGTCCCCGTTACGAATTCTGATTAAGTTGTATGCACCCCTCAGATCTAGTTTCGAAAACACTTGTGCCCCTCGCAATCTTTGGAAAAGTTCTGGGATTAGAGGAAGTGGATACCGATTCTTAACCGTTATCTTATTAAGATCTCGATAATCCACACAGGGTCTGAGAGTATGATCCTTTTTTTCGACGAAGAAGATGCCTGCCCCTGCAGGAGATGTGGAATGTCGGATGAAGCCTTTCTCCAAATTTTCGTCAATGTAGTGACGGAGGGCTTCTAATTCGGGCTCAGAAAGAGGGTAGATACGGCCAAACGGAATCTCAGCTCCGGGCAACAGTTCTATGGGGCAATCATAGGCCCGGTGAGGAGGGAGAGAGTCTGCATTCTTTTTGTTGAAAACATCGAGAAAGTTGTGGTACACTGCAGGAACAAGTTTCGAGGTTTCCGGGTCAGACTGGATGGCCAGGAGAGGTGTAGTGGTGCGTACCTCATGCGGAACACAGTGTACCAGACAGTAAGGTGAAGAGAAAAGGACCTCTCCTGTAAGCCAATTGATGCTGGGGTTGTGTGCCTTCAGCCAGGGCATACCCAAGGTGATGGGGAACATGGGTGACGAGATGACATCTAGACGTAGGAACTCTTGATGACTGGCGGAAGAAAGGCAGAGGATGGGGACCGTTTCTTGTGTTACTAGGCCAGACTTGATACCGGAGCCATCAGCGAGGTGTACCACGAACCCTTGTTTCTTGGTACAAAGAGGGAGGTTGTGCCGGGCTGCGAAACCAGAGTCCACAAAGCAGCTGCAGGCACCAGAGTCTATGATTTCAGAGACAGAAATGGTTTTCTCAGCAAGCAGTAGATTGCAAGGAAGGGTTAGGTGAACCCGATCAGGTCCGGGTGGATGCATAGTGTGGATCCAGTTGGTAGGAGATTTGTGTGGTCGTACTGGACAGCTTTGCAAATAGTGACCGATATCACCACAGTAGAGACAGAGGTTAGAGTGCTGGCGATGAAGGCGTTCAGCTGCAGACAGAGGGGACCTCAAAAAACTTTTCCGAGAAGGAGCCCGGGGTGAGCCAGTCATGTCACTGGAAAGACAGGTAATGGCATTCTTGGTTCTGTGGTGAGGAGAGTCTCTGTGGGTCCTCTCTGACTGGCGTTCCCGTAACCGTCGGTCAATCAAGATAACAAGTTTAATCAGGTCCTCCAAAACCGAGGGTACCTCCACTCTGGCAAGTTCATCTTTAATAGGGTCAGATAGACCAAGACGGAACTGGTAATGAAGGGCTGCTTGATTCCACTCGGTATCGGTACTCCAGAGGCGAAAATCGGTTACGTAATCCTCCACAGGTCTCTGACCCTGCTGTAGTTTGCTGAGTTCTTGTTCGGCAGTCTGTCTACAGAAGGGGTCAGCGTACAGCTGGGACATGGCAGAGAAAAAAGAGTCCATAGAGGCTAGAGCTGGGTCGAGCTGCTCATGAAGCTGAAAGGCCCAGGATTGGGGCTCATTCAGGAGGAGGGAGATAACAAATCCCACCCTGACATCTTGCGTGGAGAAAGTTTGTGGGAGGAGAGAAAAATAAAGTTCGCATGCATTACGAAAAGTCCGAAATTTCCTGCGATCTCCAGAAAAGCGTTCGGGGACTGGTACTCGGGGCTCAAGAATAGGGTAGGTTCCACTGGATGTGTAGGCCTCCGTCTGGGTGGCTACATCTTTAGCAGCAGAGGAATCTAAAAGTGGCAAAGTCACTGTGTCGGTTGATAGTTGATCTTCCATGTGACTTAGATCTGCTTGCAACTTTTGCACGATGTGTGTTAGTGCAGCGATTGATTGTGAAAAGTCCTTAGATGGAGAGGCCTCCCTTTCAGACTCCATTATTGGCTGACTGATACTGTCAGGGATCGGATGGGAGACTGAATTGACGAGGTCGGCCTCTCTTATATCTCCTGTCCTGGCTCCGCTGGAGGTGAGACAGAGGAAGCCGAAGGACAAGAGGGACACGAGTGCCTGGAGCAGGAGGTCCCGGGTGAACTGCTTGGCAGGATTCAGCAGACTGGAGGAGGCTGTGATGTGCTGAGCAGGAACAGGTAACAGCCAGGCAGGTAGCCGGGGGTTAACAGCAACCAGGAACAAAGACAGGAGCAAGGTCTCAGGAATAGCCAGGTTCGTCAGCAGGCGGGCAGCGAGGTATAAGATCATAGACAGAGCAAGAGTCGGGAACGGAGCCGGGTCAGAGATGGACATCAGTACAGGAACAAGGTCAAGAGCAAGCCGGGTCAAAATACTAGGGAGACACACAGGATCAGAGCAGGATTCAGGAACACAGCTGAGATCAGTCAGCAAAGCACAAGAGCCCAGACTCCCTTTAAATAGGCTGTCTGGCGCCAAAGGAGAATTAGGCTTGTGCGTGCGCGCCCGTGTGCGCATGCACATTCGCGAATGTGGGTTCTGGCGCGCATGCGCACGCCTATTTGCCATTCTATTGGAAAGACTATGTGCTTGTGCACATCTGTGTGCAAAACGTCTCACAGGAATTCCCTGACAGTGTCAACGAGCCTTTAAGGTCACCTACACTGCATCTCATTGCTCCAACCATTGGGAGACATACCAAAAAACCCTTCATAGATGGTATCTAACACCCTACCAACTTTCGAAGATATACCCAGGAAGCCAACCATGTTGCTGGAGGAATTGCGGCAGCATAGGCTCCATAGTTCACATATTATGGTACTGCAAATCCCTCACTTCATTCTGGAGACAAATATTCACATTAATCGCTTCTATCTCTGGAGTGACTTCCACTCCTACCCCTGCATTAGCGCTACTACATGTAGGGTTAGAAAATATCCTCCAAACACCAGAACTGTCATAACACACATTTTACTAGCAGACAAACTGAATATCACTAGATTTTGGAAAACTGCAGAAACACCCTTCATATCTAGCACAATTGCAGACCTTAATCATCAATATGAAATGGAAAAGATAATAGCCAGGAACAATATGCTATCAAACAAATTCTCTGTACAATGGTCTCAGTGGATGACACACCCAAACTGTAAAGTTTGCATGTAAAGTCCGCAAGTGAATTGATATGTTAATCTGTTTTATTATGAAAATTTCTCGCTTGATGTACTGATGATCCTTGCTTCCCCCCCCCCCTTACTTCCCTCTTTCCCTAGTCCCCCCTCCCCCTCCCTACCCTAACCTGCTTTCCTGACCTCCCTACCCCCAGTTCCCCCCTCTGCCTGCTTAATGTGTTAAATTCCAAGCACATATCTCATTACCTATAATAACAATCATAATCATATATGTTGCTTGTTCAAGAAGTATTAGACTCATTCAGACTAGGCGGAACCTCTGTTTATGTCGCAACTGAACTGTTTTTACTATCTTTGTATTAAAACGTAATAAAAACCTATTGAATTAAAGACAGGGACTGTAGGTTTGTTATTAAGTAGAATCTGTTTGTAATTTGGAACAGGTACATTTTTTAATTGTAGCTCCAACCCAAAAATCAATTTTTAAGCTTAGAGAAGGGTTATCACCCCTGTAACATTTGTTTTGCTATCTGTGCAGTGTGTACCTGTTCAGAACATTTCACCTCACTTTCCGTCCCAATGTCAAATGTTTTTTGAAAATTTGTTTTTTTTATTGAAACAAGGATTGGTCATAAAGCATCAGTGGAGAGGAGACACATTTTTCCCATATTAACTCTTACAGGAGAGAATTTCCCTTCCTAGGGGTAGATTTCCTTTGACTTCCTGTTGTCTCCTTCCGTTTGCAAGTAGGAGTCGTCTGTAAGTTGGATGTTTGAAAGTAGGGGCTTGCCGTATATACTCTGCAGAAATTTGTCCCTTAGGTGTTGGTGTTGCCACAACACTGTAAGCCCTCACAGTTACTCTTGGTGGGCGCTGGAACACCCTGCTGTGAACTATTAATATCAAGAATTGTAATTACATGCCATTGTTGAACAGTGGTAGGAAAAATTGGGCCTTTGGTGGTGGTGGTGTTGTCACAACACTGTAAGCCCTCACAGTTACTGTACTTGGAGCGCAGGAATGAGCCCTGCTGCAAAGTATTGCATCAAAAATTGTAATTACACGCCCCTGTTAAACAGGGGCAGAAAAATTGGGCCTTAGCCACTGATGGCAGTGCCCAGAACCAAAAATGTTCTTACAAGCTATCAACATGATCATTGAGGAAGAGGATAGTCACTCAGTATAACAGGATAGTCACTCAGCATCAGCATAGGCAGTCTTGAAGGGATCTGACATTTAAAAAAATAAATATTCGGTTACATCAGCATCAGGTGCTTGGTAGCTGGTGGTGATCCAAGACTGATTCATTTTTATGAAGGTCAGTCGATCGACCGAGTCGGTGGACAGGCGCACTCTGATCGGTTTCAAAGCCTCCAGCAGCACTGAATGTGCGTTCCGAAAGAACGCTGGTGCAGGACAGGCCAGTAGCTCAATTGCATACTATGCAAGCTCTGGCCAGTGATCCATCCTCAAGACCCAGTAACCCAGAGGATTTTCGGTGGGAAAGGTGTCCAAATCTGATCTTGCCCCTAGGTATTCCTGCACCATGTAAAGCAGACGCTGGCGATGGTTGCTGGAACCGATCATACCTTGGGGCTGCGTACTAAAAAATTGTCTGAACGTATCGGTCAGACGGCCACCTTCTCCACCGCTCCTTCTTTGACTGACCGAAGCCTCAGCAACACGTTGTCCAGGACCAGGAATTTGTAACCTCCCAGTCTCTGGGAACGCGTTGCAGACCTTTCTGCAAGGCCTCCAGAAGATGCTTCATCCTCTGCGATAGGAGGATAAGGTCCGCACAAATACGAGGATCCCTCCGCAGGCTTTGCAGGATCAGGGAGGTCATGCAGCGTAGGTTTGCTGAGGCATTTGGTCCGGAGTCCTCTGGGTCACTCAGGACGACATGATCCACAGCCAACTCCTCCCAGCCACGTACAAATCCATCGGTGTCTTGGGACTGTAATTGATCGCTTGAAGACTGCTGCTGATGCCGAGTGCTAGGCTCCACCTCCATGCTGACACAATCCTCCTCCTCCTCTTCCTGTGTGATAGCCAGGCCAGCAGGAACACTGTCTGGATAAAGGGAGCCTTGAGAGGTAAGAAAGTCCTCCTCTTCCTGCCTCAGGTTCTGCCTGAAGTGCCCGGTCCATTATTCCATGCAGCGTGTGCTCCAACAGGTGGACAAGAGGGACAGTGTCACTGATGCATGCACTGTCACTGCTCACCATCCTTGTGGGCTCCTCAAATGGTGCCAGGACAGTGCATGCATCCCTGATCATGGCCCACTGGCGTGGGGAAAAAAATCCAAGCTCCCCTGACCCTGTCCTGGTGCCATATTGCAACAGGTACTCATTGATGGCCCTCTGCTGCATGTGCAGCCGCTGCAGCATGGCCAACATAGAGTTCCACCTGGTAAGCATGTCACAGATTAGGCCGTTGTTGGGCAGGTTGGATACCTTTTGCAGGTCAGCCAGCCGAGCACTGGCATTATATGACCGGAAATGACCACAGAGTTTCCTGGCCTGCTTTAGGACCTCCTGTAAGTCTGGGTACCTACCCAAGAACCGCTGCACCACCAAGTTAAGGACGTGAGCCAAACAGGGCACATGGGTCAGTTGTCCCTGTCGGAGGGCGGAGAGGAGGTTGGTGCCATTGTCGCAAACCACCTTTCCTGGCTTAAGCTGGCCTGGCGTCAACCACCTCTGTGCCTGCCCCTGCGGAGCTGACAGAATCTTTGCCCCAGTGTGGCTCCTGTCCCCCAAGCACACCAGCTCAAGCACCGCATGGCATCTTTTTGCCTGCGTACTTGCGTAGCCCATTGAACGCCTACGGAGCACCACTGGTTCCGAGGACAAAGCACAGGTAGAGGCTATGGAGGAAGAAGAAGAGGAGGGGGTGGAGGAGAGAGTTGTGTCAGAATCACCAGTAGTAACATTTTGGAGGCGTGGTGGCGGAGCAACCTCAAACACTACTGCACCTTATCCTGCATCCTTCCCAGCTGCCAGCAGAGTAGTCACCCAATGCGCCGTGAAAGATAGGTAACGTCCCTGTCCATGCCTGCTGGACCATGAGTCAGTGGTAATATGCACCTTACCACTGACCACCCTGTCCAGCGAGGCCAAGACATTGTCTTCCACATGCCAGGAGAGACCGGAATTGCCCTCCATGAGAAAAAGTGGCGTTTGGGAACCTGCCACTGAGGAACCGCACATTCCACAAACTCACGGAAGGGGGCAGAGTCTACCAACTGAAAAGGCAGCAGTTGAAGTGCTAGCAAATTAGCCAAGCTAGCATTCAACCACTGGGCATGTGGATGGCTGGGAGCGAACTTATTTCGGCGGTGGAGCAGCTGGGGCAGGGAAATTTGCCTGGTACAATCTGACGTCGGTGTACCAATAGCAGATGGTCCGCAAGTACTTGGCTGGGACACACCTAATTCTACACCTTCATTCCTTTCAGTGCAGGTTTCAGAGAGGACTGAAGGTATAGTGGGATTGGAGATCCCAGCTGATGAGGAGCAAGGAGAGGTCCACTTTGTTCTTTGGTGTGGGTCTTTTAGGTAGGCTTGCCAACGAGCTGCATGGCAGGTCAACATATGTCTGGTCAAGCATGTGGTGCCCAAGTGTTGTGGAACATTTTATTAATGTATGTTGTCAGATGTCCCCCAGTGTCGGTTTTCCTGTAATGCCCTTATTTGATCGTATTCGCACATACAGACGTTGGTGGAAGACCGGTGGCGGGAAAAACCTTCCTGTGGACACAGCGATGTTTGCTCCTTTTAGGGATGTTTGTTTTATGCCTCGCCAAGGGACTGGCCACTTCTTGGCATTGGCATTAAATGACTGAGCGGACAGATCTGTGTCCACTAGAACTATAGCATAACGATACGACAATTGTGGCCCATTGAGAGCCATAGCTTTCGTATGGTTCCCGTCATTGGAAGCGGTGCACGTCACTGCTAGTCTATTTGAATGTATACATGTCTGTGATTGGTTATTTTGTTGTATTATATCCTTATATAGTCTTTTCCTATGGAGGAGGTCACATGTTGTGACATCACTTCCTGCTGGGAGTTTAATAAAAGGCTTTTGGGGGCGTCGGCATGGCAGTCTTTGCTGTGATGCCGTGAGGATGAGACCAGTCTGGTGATGCTTCTTGATTTGTATGAATGGGGTTCGAATGAATGGTGAGGGAATTTTAGTTTAAGATGCATTATTTCATTAAGATGAAGTGTGTGCTACTTAGCACAAGGCAAAATGGCTGTGTGCTCTGCATTCAACCAATCTTGCCACCACAAATGGCGAGCCAGGTAGGAGTAATTATGGCCTCTTTGAGCATCAGATCAGCAGAGGGGGAGTATGGATGCACTATCTGATGCGTGGGGAGGCTGTGCTTTGCAAAAGAACACATTTTTCGTCTTTTTGAAATAATGCTGGCTGGAAGAGAACCGTATGTGTGTATGTGTGATTTGGTCATGGATTGTTTGTCTGTGTGTCTGTGGTATGAGAGATGCCTGTTGTGTGAGAGTGTGTAGCTGATGGTTAAAATGTTTGCTGCCATGTACTTGAATGGGGGAGGGGCAGCCAGGATGCCTATTGTAAGCAGTGGGCTTACAATAGAAAATGTTTTGTGTTGGGGGGGGCTACGCCCTGAGGGAAGAGAACTCTGATGTTCTGAGCAGATGTACAAGCAACAATATACTGTATGTGTGTAGTGTTTGTGATTTCTATGAAAAATAGAAATGGATAGATTGTGATTTTTGCCTTTGTATGGGACCAAGACACATGTCCCCATAAGTGTCAAAATATTTTAAGTACAGGGTTTTGGTTTTTGAGTTGAAAGTTCCTGCCGCATATTCAAGTGGCCAGGCATTGCTAGAAGCCAGACAATAGTATGTCTGTACGATGGATTGTTATGGAAGCTGATGCCACTGTGTGTGTGAACTTGGGTAGGGACAGGAGTGTATGTGTTTCATATAACTAACATTTCTTAAATGTGCTGTTTAGTTGGCCAAAGGGTCTGAGTTGAAGTAGCGTAAAGTGTGTGTCTATGGTTGAGTGTGAATCTCAATTGTGTAGTCTGGCTTTGTGGAGATTGCATGAGCCTTGTAGAATGTGTAGCCGACTCAAGACACACATTTTTCAGTGGATTTTGATGGTCATTTAGAAAAGTTTTAATGTTTGTAAGTGCTCATGTGATGTCTCAGGTGTGTGGCTTTGTAGAGAAAGATTCTAGGGAAGAGATCCTGGTGTTGTCCATGCGGCTTGTCGGCCATCTTAAGACGCAGTTTCTCTTTAGCCTGTGGGTCATCCTATAAGGGAAGGTGCAGCCACCTTTCCTTTGGGTGTGATACCATGGGGCCATGCTGTGGCATTCGTCTGCTATCTTGTTGGTGGAATTTCGCAGCTTTTGGGGCAGATTTTGATGTTTGGTGCGAATTTAGTAGGGCGGTCTTTTCTGTGTTGGAATCTGGTGGAGACCATTTTTGTTTTCCTTTGTGTGTGGGAACCCATGTGGTCTTGGGTTTTATATTTAAGTGTTCATTTGATGTCCCATGTTTGTCAGTTTTTGGCTGATAAGGAAGTTTGTGCTGATTTTGGCGAAATCAAAAACTGAATTGCATGCGTTAATGGCGTCATTCTGTTGTTGTCCATGTGGCTTGTCGGCCATCTTGAGAGGCAGTTTAAGGATTTTGTGTCGTTTGTCCTGTGGGTCATCCTAGAGAGGAAGCTGCTCCAATTCCTTTGTGTGTGTGTAGTGCAGTCTGTCCTGTTTTAAAAAGGTGATTTAGAGGCGCAGTTCTTGTTAACATTTTTATCCGGGAGAACCCACATTTTGAGGGATTTTTCGCTTTATACAGTTTGGCCTGTGGGTCGTCCCAGAGTGGTGAGACACCGGGGTGACATACTGAGAGGCTGTTTTTGTTTGATGTTAAATTTGCTAGTTTGAATGGTTTTTCTAAGCATCGCCTCTTGAGTTGAGTAGAGTGGTATCTTGATATAGCGCGGTCTTACCCCGAGGGGTCCTGACGCGCTTGTGGACACATGCACATGCTGTGGCCCATTTATGGATGGGATCTGGTTGACCTACCAGCATGTCTTTGGAGTGTGGGAGGAAGTCGACGCAGACACAGGGAGAACATGCAAACTCCATGCAGATGGTGTTAGGATGGGGATTTCTCTGTTTTCATTTAAGTAAATGTAAGCTATTGCAGGTTTAGCTGACTTTGCAGTATATGAGCGGCGGTTTTTGTATTGGATTGCGTTTTTAAGTGAAAACTCTACTTTACACTAAATTTTAGTAGATTGTAAGACTAACTTTAACTGAATTTTTGTACAGTGGTGTGTGTTGTTTTTATGTTAAAATATTTGGGAGTTTCCCAGAAGGCAATTCATTGTTTTTGTAGGTCTTGAAACTTGTGGTTTGACCTCCAGGGGATGTGTGGGTCAGGTGGGATTCCCTCCCATTTGAAAAAGGGGGGGTTTATTCAATTTCCTTGACAAGGTTTTTTTAAATTGTTGAAATATGATGTTTAGCCATGGATTTTTTTGGTGTCTTAATAGACAAGGTGATGGGGCTAGGCTCCCCCTCCCCCTCCATCTTCCTGTACGTTGATATGTAAATAAACCAGTTTTTTTTTGAGCTGAGCATATAACAGGAAGTTCTTTTCAGCATTTATGTATCAGCAGGAAGTTGGTGGGAGGAGTTTGGGGTTTTCTGAAAAGTGGGCAATGAGATTTGTATTTGGAAGGAAAATGGAAATTGGCATTTAAAAGTGTTATATTTTGTTCCAGTTTTGTGAAGTTTTATACTGTAAATACAGTTGTGGGTAGAGAGCAAATAGGGGGGCATCAACATTATTGTTGTAACATCTGGATACAGAGAGAAGCCACATTGTTCTGCAGGTGGTAAACGGGCGTAAGTGTTCTGTGTGGTTTAGTCTGGCGATGCAGTGTATGGGTGTATAGCGGAAAACGCTTGTGTATGCATACACTGTGAGGGGTAGAGGCCTAATTCGGGGGGTGATAACGCCTCGGTTAGGGTTTCTAGTTGGGGGACTTGACCAGATAGTGGTTGTAGTCCTTCAATCCACCGTAGAAGAAGACACCGAGCGGTGCTCCCCGAAATGGGTGCAATGGTTTTCCTGGACGCAGGTTTAAGACGATAAGCCGATTCGAATTGCCATGGACACAAGGAGGTATGTGCAAAGGGAAGGAATGGAGGCTTCCCATAGTCAGACGGTCACACAGTGCACAAAGCCTAGTTTTGGGGCAAAGGCTTTTGAACCCCAAAAAGATTAACATAGGTGGTCCAAGGATACTATTTTGGGTATCCCTCTGGAGTGGATGTAGTTCAGCTGCGGCTTCAGAAATCTGTAATGAGTGTTGATGGAGGTGTAGTACACGTTTTTGTGATTTTCAGAGGAGGAACGGTGGTTAAATTCTCATGCCCGTTTGTTTGAACTTTGTATGGCTGGTCCATGCAAGGTTCTCAAGCTGCTCTCATGTTTTTCCCATTGTATTTTTTTCTATTGCTGAAAGAGTGAAGGTAGAATTCTGTCTGTTTTGTTTTTTTCATTTTTGGTTTTGGAAACTATGAAGTATCTCCCCCACATTTGTATCTGAATGTTTGTCTGTAGTAACGTGAATATGTTCGAACTTACCGCGGCGATCCTCCGATGCCTCGCAGCTGTTGTATTTTTGTAGGAACGGGAAAAGTAAGGGTTAAAGAGGGTTTTCATTGAATCGGTTTTGAAAGAATGTCATTGACAATTTACCAATGTACAGGAATGTCATTTTTGTTTACCATTCTTTGCAGGTTAAATATAGGATAGAGTAATGATTTTGCTTATAAGTATTTTTCAGGTCCAAGGAGTTTGTACATAGAGAGCAGGTGTATGTAGACAGCTGTACACATGGATAAATACATGAGTCTAAGGAGGTAAAAGTATCATGGGCTATTTCATTGTTTCTTTTTTCCTGCACCACGCATTTCTTCCTTCAGTCTGTAATGAGGAAGAAAATGGGGGGAGAAGTGATAAATGTAAGAATGACAGTTTTTTTTTTTCAAACTAATAATACTAACCTCTGTAATTCTAACCAAGTTTGTGCCAAGACGGTCTTTCTTTGATAGAATTTGAATCAGCAAGCAGCAGTCTGGTGAAGTAGGTTCCCATCCCAGATGCTAAGAACCCTTTGTCAATGGTTCCAGGTATTGTAAGCCACGCACAGGTTATGCAGTGACCACAGTCCCGATGTCTGGGTAATTGTCCTATGAGGGTTGTTTGGAGGTCAACCAAAACCAGGGTTGTACTTTCCTCATTAGCTGTCACTTACATTCTCGGCTGATGGGGTGGGTGCGATGGCTGTGACATGAACTTCAAAATGTCTACCACAGGGTTTACGAGTCACTCCTGGACCCTGACACAATAACCAATTTACATTCTTTCTAACTAGGTGACTGGGTATTTGTAAAGAAGCTTGAGGGATAAGACCACGCCAGCCACTGCAAGAGCCGGCTCAAGCACACCAAAGAATGAGTAGTATCTTTGTTTATTTAGATTTTTGTTGTTTAGTAAATTTTAGCAAGGGTAACAATGAAAAGCATCCCAAGTTATTATTTAAAGTGTATTTCCTGACTAGCTCAGAAAGCGAACAGGACCGATTGCTGGGTCTGTTCTGAATCTCCACCGAGTTTTAGTACCCCAGCGATGACAGCGGTACATGCCATTTATGATGTTATTATGGGTATGAGGAGTTTTGACAAACTGGTGAAGACTCCGAACAGACACTTGTCAATGGAATCTAACTATGCATTTTTAGAGGGTAAAATTGGTTACAGTTTTAATAGCTCTGCCTCTTGTCAGTTTGGGTATCTAGGCAGCCCACAAGTGTGTTTGAACTTTAGTTTGGTGCTTATGCTGATCTGCAGCTTATAAGGTAATTCCCCCAAAGCAAGAGGTTCATGCGTGATGGTGAAGCTGTCCCAGCATCTTATGTCGCGGCCGATCGTGAGGATCTGATGGCCCGAGAAATTAAGAATGGCAGGGACAGCTAGAAGGGAATTGTTCACCAACCCCGACCAGGTCTGGGCATGGTTTCCTGGATGTACAAGGTGGGGGGGGGGGGGCTTGAGCTTAGGATACGATTGAACAATTCTCATCCATTGAGGATGGGATTCTTCATGTAACTGTTGAAGCCAGAGCCATAGCTAGTGAAGGTTGGGAATCCTTTTAAGGGTCTGGGAATCTATGGGGATCTAATTTTTTATTTTACAGCGGATCGTGGTTAAAGGAAGTGGGAATATATATACTCATGTCTTTTTTATTTCTATTCTTTCTATATGTCGTGACAAGGTGCTCTTGTTGCCTGATTGGACGTGTGACCAGAGCCCGAACAGATGACCACATCTTCCTTGATGAGACACCCCGAAGCCAGACCCACGTACAAGACACAGAGGATCACAAACAGATCGGCGATTACTACAGCTCACCATGTCGTGTCCTCCTTTATAAGTCATGCTCCTGAAGAACAGAGTCTACATGTCAAGCCGTGTTTTCCTTTTTATGGACACGTATGGACTGTAAGGCCTGATTCATTTCCAGGTGTAAGAAGCAGATCAAGTTTTATCGATAGACATGGGGTGCATATGACAAAAAAGGGAGGACTGTTGTGGAAAATTGTATTAATGTATGTTGTCAGATGTCCCCCAGTGTCGGTTTTGCTGTAATGCGCTTATTTGAACGTATTCGCAAATACAGACGTTGTTGGAAGACCGGTGGCGGGAAAAACCTTCCTGTGGACACAGCGATGTTTGCTCCTTTTAGGGATGTTTGTTTTATGCCTCGCCAAGGGACTGGCCACTTCTTGGCATTGGCATTAAATGACTCTGAGCGGACAGATCTGTGTCCACTAGAACTATAGCATAACGATACGACAATTGTGGCCCATTGAGAGCCATAGCTTTCATATGGTTCCCGTCATTGGAAGCAGTGCACGTCACTGCTAGTCTATTCTAATGTATACATGTCTGTGATTGGTTCTTTTGTTGTATCATATCCTTATATGGTCACTTCCTATGGAGGAGGTCACATGTTGTGACATCACTTCCTGCTGGGAGTTTAATAAAAGCCTTTTGAGGGCGTCGGCATGGCAGTCTTTGCTGTGATGCCGTGAGGATGAGACCAGTCTGGTGATGCTTCTCGATTTGTATGAATGGGGTTCGAATGAACGGTGAGTGAATTTTAGTTTAAGATGCATTATTACATTAAGATGAAGTGTGTGCTACTTAGCACAAGGCAAAATGGCTTTGTGCTCTGCATAAACCAATCTTGCCACCACACAAGCGGCTGATGTTTTGGCCACGCAAAATACGCCTGAGACATATGTTGCAAATGGCAACGGTGCGATCTGCTGCACATGTCTGAAAAAAGGCCCACACCAAAGAACTTTTGGAATAGCACAGAGACAGCAGCGCCCTGCACATGCGGATCTCTGTGGTGTGATGCAGTCGGTGTGCTGCCCTTAAGCTGGCCCCTGGAGGGCATCCTGCCTAATTGGAGATGTGCCTCCTCCTCCTCTCTCCTATCAGGCACCCACGTGGAGTCAGTGACCTCATCATCCCCTCCCTCCTCATCACTGGAGCAAATCTGGCAGTATGCTGCAGCTGGGGGGAACATGACTGCCAGATAGCTGTCCTTGTTGGGCACCCCCTCTCTCTGGGCTCACGTTACTACCCCCTCTCTCTGAGCTCACGTTACTGCCTTCCTCTAGCTGGATTCCATCATTGGAGCCTTCCAAACGCTGGCCATCCTCCTGGAGCATGTACCCAACACTGTGGTCAAACAGTTCGGGGGACTCCTCAGGAGGACATTGGTGGGGCCAGGGAAGGAGTGACTGATGCCATTGAGCCGAGGGAAGAGGCCGCTTTGGCAGCTGCTTTGCCAGACAAAGTACCCTGAGCCTGGGTGAGAGAGGAGGAGGAGGACGGCTTGGTCCTCCACTCTACCAAGTCTTGGGCATGTTGCGGCTCAACATGGCCAGCTGCCAAAAAGAAGGACAAGCGTGTTCCCATGGCCACGTGCTGATGAGGATGCACCGTGTTCACGACCAGCACTGTTGCCTCTAGACACAGAGGCTGCTTGCCCTCTTTTATTGCCTCGTGACTGTCTGCCTCTCCATGTTTGCCTTCCAGACATACTAATGGCCTGCAGTGAGATGTAGCTGCACAAAGGTGGGATGTACCCCTTACAGTCTGGCTTTCGCACGCAGCACTCCACGGAAACTGCCTTACTAAAAATCACTAACGATTTACTAACTGCTAAAACCAACAGCCAGTACTCCATACTCCTTCTACTTGATCTCTCTGCAGTCTTTGATACCTTTGACCACCCGCTCCTTCTCAATAAACTCCATTCCCTTGGCCTCCAAGATTCTTCTCTATCCTGGTTCTCTTCCTATCTATCACAGCGCTCCTTCAGTGTTACCTTCAACTCTCTCTCCTCCTCTCCATTGCCCATTTCTGTGGGGGTCCCCCAAGGCTCTGTTCTTGGACCACTTCTCTTCTCTATCTACACCTCCTCCCTTAGTCACTTGATAACCGCCCACGGCTTTCAATACCACCTATATGCCGATGACACCCAAATCTATCTGTCTACTCCTCACCTCACTCCTTCAGTCTCCTCTCGCATTACTAACTTACTAATTGACATCTCAGCATGGATGTCGCACCACTTCCTTAAATTAAATCTCTCTAAAACTGAGTTACTAATATTCCCCCCTGCACGTGCCCCCCTCCATGACTTTTCCATCAAAATCAACAATGCAACCATCAGTCCCTCCCCTCACGCCAGGGTACTAGGTGTAATCCTAGACTCTGACTTGTGATTTCAGCCTCAAGTCCAGTCGTTGTCAAAAGTTTGTAGAATTCACCTCCGTAACATCTCTAAAATTTGCCCCTTTTTAACAAATGAAACCACCAAACTCCTCATTCACTCCCTTGTTATCTCTCGCCTTGACTATTGCAACTCCCTTCTTATTGGCCTGCCTCTCCATAGGATATCCCCTCTTCAGTCTATCATGAATGCTGCTGCCAGACTTATCCACCTTACCAACCGCTCAGTGTCTGCCAAACCTCTCCTCCAATCCCTACACTGGCTCCCGATCACCCAGCAAATTAAATTCAAAATATTAACCACAACCTACAAAGCCAGCCACAACTCTGCCCCGAGCTACATCACCAATCTTGTCTTCAAACATATCCCAAACCGTCCTCTCCGCTCTTCTCAAGACCTCCTACTGTCAAACTCTCTCGTCTCCTCCTCCCATGCTCGTCTCCAGGATTTCTCCAGAGCCTTGCCCATCCTCTGGAACTCACTACCTCAACCTTTCCGGCTATCCCCTACTCTTGCTACCTTCAGGCGATCCCTGAAAACTCACCTCTTTAGGGAAGCCTATCACGTCTCCAACTAATCTTTTACCACTTCCATCAGCTCATTCCCCACAGTTACAACCTTTTGTACCACCTGCCCCACCCAATTAGATTGTAAGCTCTTCTGAGCAGGGTCCTCTTAATCCTCTTGTATTTTATTGTATTGTAACTGTATTGTCTCCCTTTTATATTGTAAAGCGCTACGTAAACTGTTGGCGCTATATAAATCCTGTATAATAATAATAATGTGTGTATATCTATCTATCTATATATATATATATATATATATATCTGTACTGATAATGCAGCTATCAGAATCATCTGCCTGCTGTGGTATTAGTATGGGAAAAGCAGCAATTGTCTTCAGTTAGTTTTTGGTGGCCACAGTACACTAACTGAAAATACTTGCAGCTCTCTGCCTGTGGTTTTATTATGAGAACACCACTATTAGTCACTGTAACTGTATTCAGGTAAGCTTTAGGTGAACGCTATGCAAAGCACACAGTACAGTGAAACACTGACTGCAGCTAGCACAATCACCTGCCTGCCTGTCACAGTATAGTAAATAACAGGAACGGATCTAGCTAAACTGAATACAGTGTATAAATATATATACAACACTTAGGATGCATATATATCCTCTACACACTGTAATTGCCGCTAACTGACTCGCCTGCCTGCTCTATCTAACTCAATATAAATGACACTGTCTCTCTCTCTGTAAGCTTTCTCTTTAACCAACACCGCAACACACTACACAAGGCCGCCACGGAGGCGGCCTTATATAGTGTGGTGCGTGTACTAAACCCCCATAGCCATAATTGGCCAAAGCCACCCTGGCTTTGGCCAATTACGGCTCTCTGCTCAGACGGCGCTGTGATTGGCCAAGCATGCGGGTCATAGTGCATGCTTGGCCAATCATCAGTCAGCAATGCACTGCGATGCCGCAGTGAATTATGGGCCGTGATGCGCCACTCGAATTTGGCGCGAAAGGCCCATATTGTTTGCAATTCGACGAACAACCGAACAGGCGATGTTCGAGTCGAACATGGGTTCGACTCGAACTCGAAGCTCATCCCTAGTCCTTACCTCTGCTTCAGGCAGCTTCTTTCTGGGTTCAGCCTCTCCCAGATGCAGTCCTCAGTCCTGGGCCACTAAAAGCGCTAATAGGCTGAGGAGTCCCTTCTGTGGGTCTTTTGGGACTGCAGCAGCTTCCCTAACCAGGATCAATTTGCTGTTTCTTCTAAGAGCTGGACTGACCGGTGACATTGCAGGCATCCGACTTCTACCCTTGTGTTATTTTTTTTTCTTCCTTTTTTTTCCCTCCGTCTTCCTCAATTCTTCCTCATTTTTCCAAAGGCTCTGTTCCACCTTACACTGTGGTGTGCAAACTGTATCCCTTTCTGGAGGTCTCCCCCAGGGTATGGGGCTCTGCTCCACTCTTTCCTTATCAGCAGCAGTACACATGGTGCATTTTTGCATCCTCTAGGAGCCGGCGCGTGTATGATGCCGTCTTTTGTAGCATTTCCCCTTGCAAACAACTCTGCGCATGCGCTGGAGCCCCGGAAACGCGGCATGTTGTGTCGAGGGAGAGCTCAGACTGATCTCCTTCTCGTACGCACATGCGCAATTCACAGAGAGGCGGCCATATTAGATGGGGGGAAAAAACCTGGCCTGGACAGTGGGCGGTACTTGGCTAATCACTCCTGTAATAAAGACTCGGCAGCAGGCTCATTAGGCAGCCTTCTATCCTCCAGAGGGTTGTGAAGTTAAGCTCCTGTCAGTCCTAGCTCCTGCCTGCCTGTGTTAGGTTGCTGATACTGATATTTGGGGGAAAGGAAGAGAGCAAGGGGAAATCTCTCAGGAAATGTATAAAGAGGGATGAGAGGAGGGGAGGCATCAGGATAGGGTGTTAAAATTTAATCTTTTCTTCTTAGATACAGGGCCCCTGTTTTTCCAAAAAAAAGGAAAGTGAGAAACGGTGAGAAACTTGAAAAGGCCATTACACGCGTAACGGGCGGGAAGACAAAACTTCTGCCGCAAGATAGAAAAATGAGGAGATCTAGGATCTTTACATCTAGGGCCCAACCATCAAGAAACAGAGGTTTCAGACAGTTCAGACAAGATAGGGATCCCAAGAAAAATTGGAGGAGCATGCAAGCAACCTTTTTAAAGTCAAACAAACGGGTCTTTCCTAACCCTCAGGACGCCTCCAAGTCCTTTTGACTTGGAGCCGTCCCAGGAGTTCCAGGTCGGTGCCAGACTCCACCTTTTCTCCAAGATTTGGCAAAGCCGATGCATTGACCCCTGTGTGGCCACTTCTGGACCTTCGCAGAGCAGCCGCCTCAAGACTTCATCGCTCCAACGAGAATCGTGAATTCTCCTCTAAAGGCAGAAGCTCTGCGCAATTTCTTAAGCCGTGTACACACGATAGGTTTTACCGATGAAAACAGTCTGATGGACTGTTTTCATCGGACAAACCGATCGTGTATGGGCCCCATTGGTCTTTTTTCCATCTGTGTTTAAAAATAGAACATGTTTTAAATTTATCCCATGGTTAAAAAACTGATAGCAAATTAATATCGTCTGTGGGGAACTCCATCGGATAAAAAACCCACGCATGCTCAGAATCAAGTCGACGCATGCTCAGAAGCATTGAACTTCATTTTTCTCGGCTCATCGGAGTGTTTTACATCAACGCGTTTGAAACGGTCTGTTTTTTGACAGATGGTGTGTGTGCAAGACTGATGGAAGACAGTTTCATCGGATTTCCGATGGAAAAAAACATCGGATTAGAATCCATAGGATATCCGATCGTGTGTACAGGGCTTTATTCTCCCTGCAGGCTCAGAAGGCGGTGATCCCAGTTCCCTCAATAGAAAGTTTTTTTCCGGTTTTTATTCCACTCTCTTCCTTGTCCCCAAAAAAGATGGGGGCTGGAGACCAGTAATCTATTGGGGAGATTTTCCTTCACTTCCTGTCCCGTAGGCCAAAAGAGGAAGTGAGAAGAAATCCTTGCAAATTAAAGGATTCTCTCGGGGACCCCCAGGTCACCAGAACTAGTGTCCCCTTTGGAAGGTTCCCCTCTATTACTTTTCTGGGAACAACCCAAAATTTGGGATGTTTTTTTACTTTCAATGATAATTGGTAAACAGGACAAATAGAGAGGGAGAATTTCCCTAATGGGAGCACAGACAGCAATAAAAACCTGACAGTTGTTCTAATTCATCTCCACTCTGTCCAAAACTTTAAAAAAAAAGTTTTGTCTTTAGTTGTACTTTAAGTAGTCAAAAAACGGACAGCTCCGGAGGAGCCACTGTACTAAACATGCGATGTTGCCAAAACGATCTCCCCTGCTGTGCTGTTGTGTTATGACAGGGGGACGGCCCCCATGACAGAACACTCCGGTCAGCACTCTCAGCGCTGATCCGGAGCCGATCAGCAGACCTTTCTCAGTCAAGCCCCATCGACAGTAGGCGGCCGAATGGGCAGCTTCTGTCAGACCAGCTGTAGTACACACAGGCCGAATGTCGGTCAGTTTCTATTGAACCGATCGATGCCATCTGACTTGGCAGGAGTGCTTAACTAACAAGGGGTGGTCAGCTTTTATTCATTTATGTAAAACCTTCATCCAAAAAGGGGGGAAAAAATGCTGTAACTCCCTAAAAAGTGTTAACAGGAGTTCAAATTCCTCAAATAGTTAGATCTATCTACATCTGCCACTGCATCCAACACTATCTTCCCAGATTGACCATACTGCGGTCCAACGGTGGTTCCACTGCTTCCCTACCTAGAGTGGAGACACCTTAAAACAGAAAGCGTGTTACTGGCCATATAACCAGGTGCAAATAAAAAGGAAAAAAAAAAAAGAAAACCAATGCAGCCACCACATTTAAAGTGAATCTAAAGGTTGTTGTTATTTTTAGCCACTCCCCGCCCGCCATATAGCAATGACGGCCGCAAAGTGGTTTCATTATCCTGAATGGATGTCATATGACATCCATCAGAAATAAGCCGCTCGGGGGCGCACAGTGCGGTGATCGGTGGTGTGGTATGTCAGTCTGACACACTGCATCTCTGATCTTGGTAAAGAGCCTTTGACGTAGGCTCTTTATCATGTGATCAGCTGTGTCCAATCACAGCTGGTCACATCATAAACAGGAAATGTTGTTTAATCGGCTTTCCCTCTATTCGCGCTGAAAAGGCGCGGGTAAAGGAGAGACGATTGGCTGCTCTCCTGACAGGGGGGTATGCGCTGACAATCAGCGCAGTGATCATCAGTGCAGATCCAAGAATGCCCACTAGAGCCCACCAGGGATGCCCACCCCGGATGCAAATCAGTGGCCATCGGTAATGCCTGCCAGTGCCTCCTCATTAGTGCCATATATCAGTGCCACCCATCAGTGCCGCCTATACGTGCCCATCAGTGCTGCCTTTCAGTGCCCATCAGTGTCATCTATCAGTGCCACCTATGAGTGCCCATCAGTGCCGCCTATCAATGCCCATAAGTGCTGCATATCAGTGCCCATCAGTGCTGCCTCATCAGTGCCCATCAGTGGAGAAAACTTACTTATTTACAAAATTTTATAACAGAAACAAAGAAACACTTTTTTTCAAAATTTTCAGTCTTTTTTATTTGTTTAGCAAAAAAAAAAACAGTGGTGCTACATGCTCTTTGTCACCCTGGGATAGGAGGAAATTGAAACATTTCTAGTGAGACTTTTTCTGTTATTCTCTATACATATTACCCTATATGTAACTTTCTGTACACTTTTTTACATCTTTATTCTGTAATGATACCTCATCACCCCTTATGTGTAAATGAATATAGTTCATTGAAGCACTGTAGGACAATCCAAAACAAACCCCTATCAGGTAATTTTTTTCTGTCTGTATTCTAATAGGGAGATTTGCCTTCACCTGTCCTGGAGGGAGTGTGTGGGGGGGGGGGGAGTACAGAGAATTCCTATCCCAGTCAGCTGTCACAGGAACAGCTGTTACCACTGGATGAAAAACCCTCACCTCTTACTCTTAGAACACCAACATTTATTATTATTATTATTTAAGGTACTTATATAGCGCCGTCAATTTACGCAGCGCTTTACATATACATTGTACATTTTCTGCTCATTGCACAAAGGGCAGACAATTCACTTGAATGGACTGCCATGACAAAGAAGCTCCAAAACTCTAAGTGGAGTGCGGTGCATTTCTTTGCTTCGCTTTTTGGTGCATTTTCAGCACGTTTGTTGTGTACAGAAAACATATGCCTGATACCCATGCTTGGGGTTCCATTAACATTTAATGGTAACACAAGAGCCATGTGTATTTGCAGCACATTTCCAAAGTGGCCATACAATATACAATATGATTGTACAATCACTGTACAATTTCCTTTAGATTTACCAAAGCTATGGAATAGGAAGACCCACCTGTAACGGGAAGGCCCGGGGAACTCACAAACGCTTAGAAAGTATGAGATACCCTTGCTTCAGCTTCCCCAATGTCTCTTATGTGTCAACCACCCTGTGTCTCTATTAGGGGCACAGGGTGAATGAAAACCCCAATATGGCCTATGATAGCCATATTCAATGCTGCACATACATTGTATCTAGATTGGATGTGTACTGTGAGGGGGGGGGGGGGGGTTGTGTAATCATTGCTGTGAGGAATTAAGGTAATTTGCATTCTATTGTCTACTGTGGCTGGTAGGAATTAAGCCTATAATTATAGGTTTTGGAACCAGCAGCAGACAGGTTAATCACCTGCCTGCTTGTGTTGTAAATTAATCTAGGAGGGCGTCTGGAGACCCTTTCATTGTGAAAAGGGATAATTAAGTCTGTACCTGTGTGTATTGTACTCGGCAGGCAGACCGTCTGCCAACCCTTTCATGAGAAGATGTGTATTGAAGATCGTTATGTCTATGGTGTAAAGTCTGTTGTCTCCTAACAGACGTCAAAATAATGTGTTGAGTCTTGTAATGTGTGGGTGGAGCTGGGCCATTGTTCATGTTAAACTAATGTGTATTGGATGTATATAAAAGTTACAATGTTTCTCAATAAAAGTGTTCATTCTACCCTAGAAAGATACAGAGCGTGTTGTCTCGTTCTTTCAGAAGGATTAATTCCTATGGGAAGTGATCGCCTGGCTGTGGAAGATTGGTAGCGAGTGGATGTGTGTCCAGGAGAGGGGAACATCTTATACGGCGTTAACCCCTTCGTATTTGGGGTGCCGTTACACCACCTAATTATCCATTCACTCTGTATTCAATCAGGCAGGCCCTTGCATTACATCAGGGGTGTAGAACATGCGGCCATCGGCTCGTCTGAAGGAATGTTGGGGATTCCATGCAAACATAGAAGCTGTGGTAGCCTATATTGATAAGCCAGACAAATGCATGAGGGATGCCGTGCAAACATAGTTGATGGGTGCAGGGTGTGTGTGCTAATGAGGTCAGCTGGTGACAGCAGACGACTCTACGCTGACACAGATTTTGATTGCTATACAAGATTACAAGTTTGCAAAGCAGAATTAAAGTGATTGTAAATGACCATCTTGTAAAACTTAACAAACAGCCGCCTCGTCATAAGTGAAGATGGTTGCATATGCAAATGATAAAGCACTGATGGTCCTCGCCCGTCAGATGAAAATGTTCAGTGTATGCAAGGTGCGTTTGAATGGAGCCCTAGGAAATCCACAATGGGCAAGCATTGGAATACCTCAAACAATGGTATGGCGTGTTCTTAATGTAGCGGGGTCTCCTTTAAGGTCCCGGGACTACGTTACCCAGAACCCCGTTCGGCACCCAGGGTGCATTTAGCCACCGCAGAGACTCATGGGAGGGGCTATATAACAGGAGGGGAGGCTGAGCTCGGTCTCTTTGGGACACCGCGCTGCAATCAACAGGTCTTCCTGTGCGGATCTGCTGCAGTGCAGGGCCTGAAGCCAGGGGCCTTGCACAACTTCCAGAGAGCCTTCTACCCCACTGCGGAGCCTGGGTGGCACCTGACTTGGTCGAGTTTGGACATCAGTTGGACCGGAGACCCGGCCGTTGCAGATACTGTGTGCGGAGACACAGTAGGTGGAAGTCCCGGACTGGGATCGCGTCCGGAGTGGTGAGCGAGCACCTGCTCATTCATATAGACCGTACATTGTATAGGCCTAGAGACTGCCTTGGCCCTCCTGGTTCTATTTTACTGTCCCACAGGAGACTAGTGGCGGAACTGAGTTGAGTAGTCTCCTGTGAGTGGTTAATTCTGCCGGTTTATTTTTCCAACCCTTTGGATTACAAATTACTGTTCCTGTTGTGCACCACCAGTCAAGTTGCATGCAAAGACACTGTTCTTCTAGAGCAGGGATATGCAATTAGCGGACCTCCAGCTGTTGCAGAACTACAAGTCCCATTAAGCATAGCAAGACTCTGACAGCCACAAACATGACACCCAGAGGCAGAGGCATGATGGGACTTGTAGTTTTACAACAGCTGGAGGTCCGCTAATTGCAGATCCCTGTTCTAGAGACTGAGTCTAAAGCTGGGTCAGGCCTGATTCGTAGGTAGAATTTGTTGCTGCGCCATAAGGGCGCATAGATAGAGATAGCTGCACGTGGCGGACAATCGCCTGTATTATACTTCCTGCTGCAGGGCTCTGCAGACATATATGTGTTATGTGTTAACCTTGTGCCTTTTATTCAAAGTAAAGAAACGTTATATTTTATCACTTGCTATCAGTGTGTTATCTTCATGCAAAGAGGTTACCCTTGCAATACAGATAGATTGTGTGCATATACTGTTAGATTGTGATATTAGAACAATCCCTAGACTAGCTGTGCCAGAGTGGGTCGAGTAGATTGCCGGGGGTTGGCAGTGCTGTACACAGGGCCCGAAACAAATCCAGCGGCTCTCTTAAGTGGGGGTAGCGCTACACGTGGGGGCTCTCGAGTCCGGGATCCTTACATAGTTACATAGTTAGTCAGGTTGAAAAAAGACACAAGTCCATCCAGTTCAACCATAAAAAATAAAAAAATAAAAATAAAAAAATAAATAAATAAATATCGTACAATCCCATATACCCAATTCTATACCCACAGTTGATCCAGGAGGAAGGCAAAAACCCCCAGCAGAGCATGATCCAATTTGCTACAGCAGGGGAAAAAATTCCTTCCTGATCCCCCGAGAGGCAATCGGATATTCCCTGGATCAACTTTACCTATAAATGTCAGTACCCAGTTATATTATGTACTTTTAAGAAATAATCCAGGCCCTTCTTAAAGCAATCTACTGAGCTGGCCAGAACCACCTCTGCAGGGAGTCTATTCCACATTTTCACAGCTCTTACTGTGAAGAAACCTTTCCGTATTTGGAGGTGAAATCTCTTTTCCTCTAGACGCAAAGAGTGCCCCCTTGTCCTTTGTGTTGACCGTAAAGTGAATAACTCAGCACCAAGTTCACTATATGGACCCCTTATATCAGGGGCCTCAAACTGGAGGCCCTCCAGCTGTTGCAAAACTACAAGTCCCATCATGCCTCTGCCTGTGGGAGTCATGCTTGTAACTGTCAGCCTTGCAATGCCTCATGGGTAGTTTCGCAACAGCTGGAGGGCCGCCAGTTTGAGACCCCTGACTTATATATTTGTACATGTTGATCATATCCCCCCTTAATCTCCTCTTCTCAGGAGTAAATAAATTCAATTCTTCTAATCTTTCCTCATAGCTGAGCTCCTCCATGCCTCTTATCAGTTTGGTTGCCCTTCTCTGCACTTTCTCCAGTTCCCCAATATCCTTTTTGAGAACTGGGGCCCAAAACTGAACTGCATATTCCAGATGAGGTCTTACTAATGAATTGAACAGGGGCAAAATGATATCTCTCTCTCTGGAGACCATACCTCTCTTAATACAAGAAAGGACTTTGCTCGCTTTGGAAACCGCAGCTTGGCATTGCATGCCATTATTGAGCTTATGATCTACCAAAACCCCCAGATCCTTCTCCACTACAGATCCCCCCAGTTGTACTCCCCCTAGTATGTATGATGCATTCATATTCTTAGCCCCCAAGTGCATAACGTTACATTTATCAACATTAAACCTCATCTGCCACTTAGGCGCCCAATTAGACAGAACATTGAGGTTGGCTTGTAAATTGGCAACATCCTGTAAGGACGTTATTCCACTGCATAGCTTGATGTCATCTGCAAAGACAGAAATGTTACTTTTGATCTCAGACCCAATATCATTTATAAAGATATTAAAAAGTAAGGGTCCCAGCACTGAACCTTGGGGTACACCACTGATAACCTTGGACCATTCAGAGTAAGAATCATTAACCACTACTCTCTGAATTCTGTCTTTTAGCCAGTTTTCTATCCATTTACAAACTGATATTTCCAATCCTGTAGACTTTACCTTGCACATGAGCCGTGTGTGGGGAACTGTATCGAATGCTTTTGCAAAATCCAAGTATACCACGTCCACAGCCACCCCTCTGTCCAAGGTCTTACTTACCTCTTCATAAAAAGAAATCAGGTTTGTCTGACAACTTCTGTCTTTCATGAATCCATGCTGTCTGTTGCTTAAATAGTTCTTTTCCAGCAAGAACTCATCTATGTGGTCTTTTATTAATCTCTCCAGTATCTTCCCAACTATAGAAGTTAAACTAACAGGTCTATAGTTACTTGGTAAAGACTTAATTCCCTTTTTAAATATAGGCACCACATTGGCCCTGCTCCAATCCAGTGGTACTATTCCTGTCATTAATGAGTCCCTAAAAATTAAATACAATGGCTTTGAAATTACAGAGCTCAATTCTTTTAGGATCCGTGGGTGTATGCCATCTGGTCCAGGTGCTTTATCCACCTTTATTCCACCTAAATATTTCTGGTAATATTCCTGTTACAGCAAGTAACGCGCCAAAAGTACCAGCATGGACCCACTGGAAGTAGAACAGTGGTGCAAGGCGGCCTACACAGATTCAGCCGCGGCAGTAGTCATAGAACTCCCAGGGACCTGGCAAGAAGAAGCGGTGAAGCGGTTAGTAACCTCACTGTCCCCGCAACAGAAGGCATGGGTGATGGATATCAGGATGAATTCCACACTGACCCACGCACTAATAGCTTGGATAAAGGAAATCCCAGAACATTTCAAGGGTCCAAGTATAAAAGCAATGGATGATCAGACCTATAGCTTGATACATGCGCTGCCACTCCTACCAGGAGAATGGTTTCAGACACCTAGACCATCATCTCCACAGATATCTCCACCACAGCCCCCAAAAGCAGAAAACCGGAAGGCTAAAGAGAGTCCCGGGTCACCACCGGCCACCCTCAGTGCAGAACTGTGCGCGGTCCTGGGGGAGATTGTAGCCCAGTATAAGAAAGATCCTACAGATTACCAAATGTCGGGATACAGAAAACTCAGAATATTCTCTGGAAGGAAACCTGTACCTTCGGGTGAAGAGGGGTTTGAGGAGTGGTTAGACGGTGCCACTCAGGCCTTAGAGGAATGAGAAGTCCCAGACCACAGAAAAAAGCAGAGAATCGCTGAGAGTTTGAAGGGGCCTGCTCTAGAGGCCATACGCAACCTCAAGATGAGCAAGACAGACTGTGATGCGCAGGATTATCTGGACATTCTGCAGAATGTGTTCGGTGGGACAGAGAAAATTACTGAGCTCACTTACCAGCTGGAGCACTGCTACCAAAAGACAGGAGAGAAACTGTCAGAGTTCATGAGGCACCTGGATAAGATCCTGCATAAGATGATCCTGAAGAAGGGGATCGACCCGCGGAAGGTGGATGAGGCCCGTGTTCAGCAGGTGATGAGAGGATCTCAACCCCTGGACCCCATCGCATTGGCGCTACGCACAAGACAGGATGGGAAGATCCTGGTGTACCCTGACTTGATCCGAGTGGTAAGAGAGGAAGAAGTTATGCTGGAGGAGAAGAAGAGGAACCAACCAGTTGAGTCAGTTAATCCTCCTCCGGTGATGGTCAGGACAGCCATGACCCTGGAAAGAGACTCAGAGGTAGATACCTTGAAGTCACAGATGTCCCAAGTATTGGAGATGCTGACCTCCCTGATGGAAAAGAAGTCAAGGGTACCAGAGAGGGAAAGTTCAAGGAAGGAGCTGTTTCCAAATACCTCAGCGCCCGCATCCCTGGAAGATTGGGGCGATGTGATTTGTTTTAACTGTGGAGGAGCTGGCCATTTCGCCAAAGTGTGTGCCAGTCCAAAGAAAAAAAGATGAATAACCGCAAGCCGCCGGAAAACTTCAGCGGGCCCCGGTGAAGGAGTCAACCGGGTGCCCATCATCTCCAGTGAGCTCCAAACTGAATGAGAAGCACATAAAAAGAGTGGACAAGACCCCTCAGAAGAAACACAAGGTTCCTCAGTGGGAACGTACCCCAAAGAAAGAGAGTAATGTCCCTCAGCGGGTAGTTACACCCATTAAAAGGAGGGAGATCAATGCGTACCAGGCCCAAGAGAGACTTAAGTCCAAAGAGAAATGGAAGAAAGAAAGTCCAAAAGGAAAACGCAAAGATCCAAGGAAAGAGACCCCTTCGAAGCGATATCCAGAGAAGCTGGTAGGTCCCTCCCCGATAGTACCTGTCCAAGTAGACGGAGTCTACACAAGAGCCATATTGGATACTGGGGCACAAGTGACCCTGTTGTACTGGAACTTTTATGACAAGCATCTAAGTCACCTACCCATCCAGAAGATTGAAGAGCTGGAGATATGGGGAATTGGGACAGAGAGTTTCCCTTATGATGGCTATCTGCCTATAAAACTGACTTTTGATCCATCCATAGCCGGGAAGGCCGAAGTGTTCGATACCTTAGCTGTGGTATGCCCCCGACCGCTTGTAGCTAACAAGAGTTCCCTAATAATAGGGACCAACACGGATCTGGCTCGAAGGCTCTTGGCCCCTCTAACAAAAAGAAAAGACCCCACAGTCACTGGGATCCACCCAATGTTGAAGACAGCCTACCAACGACTGATCTTAGAACAGAAGGCCCCAGAAGAGGGGGTAGGGAAGGTCTGAAGGCTGGGAAGAAAAGGAATAGTGCTGCAGCCCGGTGAAGTAGCCTGTTTAAAAGCCACTGTGAAATTCACTTGGGAGCAGCCTGGGCCCTTTGTTATGTTGGAGCCCGACCCAAGGGGAGAATACTTAGGCTTAGAAGTAGTCCCAGAAGTGGTCCCGTTGAGGGCCTTGAAGAAGGATCACTGTAAGGTACCTGTGAGTGTCAGAAATACTACGGATGGCCCCATGGAGATCCCAGCCAGGATGTTGCTGGGCCAGGTGAGTCCTGCTACCCCAGTTGCTTTGTCGGATGTGGAAAAGACAGATGGAGAAAGCACTGTGTGGGAGAAACGTTCCATGGAGAACCCAAACCTGCCCAGGGCTTGGAAAGAGAGAGCCAAGGTCCAGTTGACCAGGTGGGAAAAGATCTTCTCCCAAGATGAGTTCGATGTAGGGTGTGCAAGGAGTGCCACCCATCGAATCCGCCTCCAGGAAGACAAGCCCTTCAGGGAAAGAGCCAGGCGAGTTCCGCTAGCAGACCTCGAGGACTTGAAGGAACAGCTCGCCGAGCTCAAGCGAACCGGTGTGATTCGAGAATCTAGAAGCCCCTATGCCTCCCCGATAGTGGTGGTCAGAAAGAAGAATGGGTCGTTGAGGCTGTGCATAGACTACAGGACCCTCAACAGGAGAACCATACCCGACCAGTACACCACGCCGAGGATTGAGGATGCCCTACAGAGCTTGTCTGGAGCCAAGTGGTTCAGTGTTATGGACCTCAAGAGCGGGTACTATCAAATCCCTATGCATCCAGAAGATAAAGAGAAGACAGCTTTCATAACCCCAGCGGGGTTCTTTGAATTTGACCGGATGCCTCAAGGTCTGTCTGGACCCCAGCCACCTTCCAACGTCTCATGGAGAAGACTGTAGGAGACATGAACCTCATTGAAGTCCTTGTATACTTGGATGACATCATTGTCTTCGGAAGAACCTTGGAAGAACATGAAGAGAGGCTGGAGAAAGTTTTGAAAAGACTGAGTGAGGAAGGACTCAAGCTCTCACCTGAAAACTGTCAGTTCTATCAGTCATCAGTCAACTATCTGGGACACATAGTGTCTGAAGATGGGGTAGCCACAGACCCTGAAAAGTTGGAGGCAGTCACCTTCTGGCCAAGGCCCACCACTGTGACAGAGCTCAGATCCTTCTTGGGGTTCTGTTCCTATTACAGGAGGTTCGTGGAGGGGTTTGCTCGGAAAGCCAGGCCCCTGAATGAGCTGCTCAAGACAGAGGGGGAAGAGGATGACTCGGGCCCCAGGAAGCCAGGGGAGTCAGTCAAGAACCAGTGGAATGAGAAGTGTGAAGGTGCCTTTCAGATGTTGAAGAAAAACGTAACCACTGCCCCTGTCCTGGCCTACGCAGACCCAAAGAAGCCTTATGAACTTCACGTAGATGCCAGTCATGATGGTCTGGGGGGAGTGCTCTACCAGGAGCATGAAGGGCAGCTGAGACCCATTGCATATGTGAGCAGAAGTCTGACTCCCTCTGAAAAGAACTACCCCACCCATAAGTTGGAGTTCCTGGCCCTTAAGTGGGTGGTAGTTGACAAACTAAGAGACTATCTGTATGAGGCAGAATTCACCGTGAAAACCGACAACAACCCCCTCACCTATCTTTTCACCACAGCAAAGCTGGATGCCACAGGACATAGATGGCTGGCGGCGCTGTCGGCCTTCAATTTCAGCCTAAAATACAGGCCTGGGGCTGGAAATCGAGATGCAGACGCCTTGTCTAGAAGATCTCATGTCCCCACCTGCAGTACAGAATATTGGACCCAAGTGGCACCCGACTGGGTGCGGGCCCTCTGTCAAGGGGCTGAACTCCAAGCCAGTGGCGGCTCAAGAGCAGAAGAGATAGGGGTTACCATAGTAGGAGTTCCTAAACAGTACTGTGGGGTAACCCAACTGGGGGAAGATAACTTGCCGAAATTGTCAAAAAGGGAGTTGAGATCTGACCAATTGGAAGACCCCATGGGGAGATTGGTTCTAGAGGCCCTGGAGAATCAGGATCCAAATAGACTCTCACGTCACCCTTCAAAGGAAGCTCGCCTGTTGAGGAAGGAGTGGGACAGGTTGCAGGTGCATCAGGGTGTGGTCTACCGAAGGGGCCTCTCTGATGACCTGGAAGACAAATGGCAATTGTTCCTGCCCGAGAAACACAGAGAGACTGTCATGGTTGCTTTGCACGACAATCATGGCCACCTAGGGGCGGAAAGGACCTTCCAACTCGTTAGGAACCGTTTCTATTGGCCCTGCATGAGGGCCGAAGTTGAAGAATACTGCCACTCATGTGCACGATGCATCCAGAGAAAGACTTTACCCCATCAAGCTGCCCCAATGGGCCATCTGCAAAGTCAAAGCCCACTTGATCTGGTATGCGTTGATTTTCTCTGCCTCGAACCCGACCTGAGTGGACTAGGAAGTGTTCTGGTAGTAACCGACCATTTCACCCGGTATGCCAGGGCCTTCCCAACCAAAGACCAGAAGGCCTCCACTGTAGCCAAAGTGCTTATGGAGAAATACTTTGTACACTATGGGCTACCACAGCGGCTTCATTCAGATCAGGGAAGGGATTTTGAAAGTCGGCTAAACCGGAAGCTCCTGGATTCCTTGGGGATCAAGAAGACAAGAACTACCCTCTATCATCCACAAGGTGATGCTCAGCCTGAGAGGTTCAACCGAACCCTGCTCAACATGCTGGGGACCTTAAGCAGTGAAAAGAAGCAGCATTGGAGCAACCACATAGCGGCCGTTGTGCATGCATACAACAGCACCACCAGTGAAACTACAGGGTCACCCTATCGCCTTATGTTCGGAAGAGAAGCAAGACTACCAGTAGATCTGGCCTTTGGCACTTCCATAGACCATTGTTCTGCCACTTCCCACAAAGGATATGTTGATAGACTCAGACACAATTTGAAACTGGCCTATGAACAGGCCCAGGCGGCCTCGGAACAAAGGGGGGCCCACAGCAAGAAAAACTTTGATTTGAAAGTTCGGATTCAAGATTTACAACCTGGAGACAGAGTGTTGCTACGGAACTTGGGGGTCCCTGGAAAACACAAGCTTGCAGACAGATGGAGACCTGAACCCTATGTTATTTGCAAGAGACTACCGGGCCTACCTGTTTACAGACTTAAGCCAGAAGGGAAGGTGGGGCCCTTAAAGACCTGGCATCGGAACCACCTGCTCCCACTAGCTGAAGCAGTTCGGATACCCCCTGCGAGGGATTCCCCTGAGCCAACTTCCATCCTGGATACTCCCAGACCAAACACTCGGTCCCAGACCCCTCAGATTGGGGATACAGAGACCTCGGAGCTAAGTGAAGATGAGGGAGAAGAACTTGATTGGCTTTGGCCTTCCCAGGCCCCAGAAACTTCTGCTATTGATCTTCCATCTGAAGAAGACACCATAGACCGAACACTGAATGCAGAAGTTCATCCCGTCCAGTCCTTTGTCGGATTCTTGGGAAGATGCCTGTGAATTACTCCCAGAAGAGGATCCAAGAGACTCCATGTACCTCCCTGCTCCGGAGTCAAGTGCTCTGGAACCAGTGGAAACACCCAAGTCGGTTCCAGAGGAGGAACCCGTTCCAGCTGAACCAGAGAGCCCAAGAGGACAGAGGATGAGAAGGGCCATAAAGCCTCCCAGAAGGTTGACTTACCCACAGATGGGGAGGAGTTTGGAAGACACTGTGGTTACTGCCAGGAGGAGTATGGAAGACCCTAATCCCTCCACTGTTCATTTGGTGGGGGGCAACCCCAACTCACTCTCTGGCACAGTTAGGCAGGACACAAATGATGGTGTGACCTGTGGGCAGGGAAGTTCACCTCCTTATTTTTGGTGGGAATTTCCTCTGCCAACATCATACGCAACTTTGGTTGATGTTGTGTGTGCTGTAATTTGATGTTATCTTTGGGGACCAAAGAGTTTAAGTGGGGGGAGTGTGTAGCGGGGTCTCCTTTAAGGTCCCGGGACTACGTTACCCAGAACCCCGTTCGGCACCCAGAGTGCATTTAGCCACCACAGAGACTCATGGGAGGGGCTATATAAGAGGAGGGGAGGCTGAGCTCGGTCTCTTTGGGACACTGCGCTGCAATCAACAGGTCTTTCTGTGCGGATCTGCTGCAGTGCAGGGCCTGAAGCTAGGGGCCTTGCACAACTTCCAGAGAGCCTTCTACCCCACTGCGGAGCCTGGGTGGCACCTGACTTGGTCGAATTTGGACATCAGTTGGACCGGAGACCCGGCCGTTGCAGATACTGTGTGCGGAGACACAGTAGGTGGAAGTCCCGGACTGGGATCGCGTCCGGAGTGGTGAGCGAGCAACTGCTCATTCATATAGTCCGTACATTGATTAGGCCTAGAGACTGCCTTGGCCCTCCTGGTTCTATTTTACTGTCCCACAGGAGACTAGTGGCGGAACTGAGTTGAGTAGTCTCCTGTGAGTGGTTCATTCTGCCGGTTTATTTTTCCTACCCTTTGGATTACAAATTACTGTTCCTGTTGTGCACCACCAGTCAAGTTGCATGCGAAGAAACTGTTCTTCTAGAGACTGAGTCTAAAGCTGGGTCAGGCCTGATCCGTAGGTAGAATTTGTTGCTGCGCCATAAGGGCGCATAGATAGAGATAGCTGCACATGGCGCACAATCGCCTGTATTATACTTCCTGCTGCAGGGCTCTGCAGACATATATGTGTTATGTGTTAACCTTGTGCCTTTTATTCAAAGTAAAGAAACTTTATATTTTATCACTTGCTATCAGTGTGTTATCTTCATGCAAAGAGGTTACCCTTGCAATACAGATAGATTGTGTGCATATACTGTTAGATTGTGATATTAGAACAATCCCTAGACTAGCTGTGCCAGAGTGGGTCGAGTAGATTGCCGGGGGTTGGCGGTGCTGTACACAGGGCCCAAAACAAATCCAGCGGCTCTCTTAAGTGGGGGTAGCGCTACATTAAAAACTATCTGCATATGATGCCGTACAAGTTGCAGTAACTGCAAGCATTGCATCCTGGCAACCAAAACAGAAGGTTCAAATTTTGTGCTGCCCCGCCTTACTTCCACTCAGAGGTCCAGAATTATCTGAACAGAACTATTCCAAGACAAGGAAGAGGTGTACAAAAACAATTTTGTTCATTGTTTGCGGCCTCCCAGGTCACCAGACCTTACCCCCTGCAATTTTTATCTGTGGGAGTACATAAAAAAAAATAGGATGTTTGTCCCACCTATGTCTGCTACTCTTCAGATTCTGAGACATTGAGTTGTTGAAGCTGGGAATTCAATAACAAGTAACCAGTTGATTTGTGTGTGGCAAGTAATGGTCTACCTGTAAACTGGTAATAAAAGTTGTGTGCCGCTCAGGCTACAAGGTGAAGCAGTCCGTGTCCATCGTTGTGAGTGCAGGCCAGGGAAATAGCTTGCCTTGGTTCCAAACTAACCGCCCGTCGTCGTTATACGTCTGTACATTGAAGAGGAGTATTATTACTATGGCAGCAGCTAGCTGCCATAACCCGGTATCCTCTTCTTCAGCGGGCAGTCCGGTTTCAGATAAAAGGGGTCTCTGCGGCAGATTCATCGCAAGATCACTTTTATCAGCGGCAGGAGAGGGCCACCCCCTCCTCCCACCACGCTCTGGTGCCCTCCGCCGCTTACCGGAGCCACCGGTAGCGGCAGAGGAGATCAGGTCCTGTTAGGTATGGAAACGAGTGAGGGAAAGATGGTCCTCATCCGTCTCCATACCATTACAGGCAGGAAGCGACGACAAATCGTCACTTCCGCCCATAGCTCTTAACCACTTCCTTACTGGGCACTTAAACCCCCCTCCTGCCCAGACCAATTTTCAGCTTTCAGTGCTGACGCACTTTGAATGACAATTGCGCAGTCATACAACGCTGTACGCAAATTTAATTTTTATAATTTTTTCCCACAAATAGAGCTTTCTTTTGGTGGTATTTGATCACCTCTGCGGTTTTTATTTTTTGAGCTATAAAACAAAAAAAGAATGACAATTAAAAAAAAAACACAATATTTTTTACTTTTTCCTATAATACATATCCCATTTAAAAAAAAAAAAAAATCTCAGTTTAGGCCGATACGTATTCTTCTACATATTTTTGGTAAAAAGTTATAGCGCCTACAAAATAGGGGATAGATTTATGAATTTTTTTATTTATTTTTTACTAGTAATCTGCGATTACGGATCTGCGATTTTTGTCAGGACTGTGATATTGCGGCGGACACATCGGACACTTTTGACACTATTTTGGGACCATTCACATTTATACAGTGAACAGTGCTATAAAAATGCACTGATTACTGTATAAATGTGACTGGCAGGAAAGGGGTTAACTCTAGGGGGCGATCAAGGGGTTAAATGTGTTCCCTCATGAGTGATTCTTACTGTGGGGGGAGGGGACTGACTGGGGGAGGTGATCGATGGTTGTCCCTATGTACAAGGGACACACCATCGGCCTCCTCTCCCTAACAGGACGTGGATCTCTGTGTTTACACACAGAGATCCACGTCCCTGGCTCTGTGACTTCCGATCGCGAGTACCTGGCGGACATCGCGGCCACCAGGCACGCGCATCGGCACCCGCGTGACAGCAGGCACAGCTCTTCCGCGATGCGTGCCGCCGCGGGCGCGCATTGCGGAAGTAAACACAAGGACGTCCAGGGACGCCCTCCCGGCAGTTCAGGTCCGCGCTGCGGCCGTCTTTTGGCCATAGCGTGGATCTGAAGTGGTTAAAGAGACATTTTTTTTTAAAAATGATGTAGCAGGGTCTCCGTTGAGGCCCCATGGACTACGTTACCCAGAACCCCGTTTGGCACCCAGGGTGCATTGGGCTGCCGCAGAGACTCATGGGTGGGGTATAAAAGGGGAGGGCAAGGCTAAGCCCGGTCTCTTTGGACACCGCGCGGCTGGCAAGAGGACTTCCTGTGCGGACCTGCTGCGAGTGCAAGGCCCGAGGCCTGGGCCTTGCACACTCCCAGAGAGCCTTCCACCTCGCTGCGGAGCCTGTGCGGCTGCAGACATCTACCTGCTTCGCGGACGTCAGTGGACCGGAGATCAGGCGGTGGCAGATCCTGTGTGTGTGGACACAGCGGTGGGAGTCCCGGACTGGGATCGAGTATGGAGGGGTGAGAGAGCACCTGCTCACAACTATAACTGAGTACTTTATTAGGCCTATTGACTGCCTTGGCCCATCGGGTTATACTTTCCCTTTTCCTGTCAGGAGACTAGTTGCAGAACTGAGTTACATAGTCTCCGGGGAGTTGCTTCCATTGACTTAGACCATTATTGGATTACAAATATTGTTCCTGTATGTGCACCACCGATCATCTTGCATGCGAAGATTCCTCCTTTAAAGACTGAGCTTTAACCGAGTCAGGCCTGACTGGGAGTTTATAGCATTGCTGGGCGCCATATTGCTAACGGGGACTCTAGCTATATGTCAGTGTGTGATAGAACTATTTGTGCACTATAGTTGACTAGTGTTAGTATTACTACAGGGTTCTGCATGCATGTGTTATATGTGATATTGATCGTTAACCTCTATATACAAGTAAACCTTTTACGTTTAATCATTCTGGTATTGGAGTCTATTACTACATTCTACCACTGTTTAAATAAATTGAGGGATTGTACATGAACTGGTATAGAGTTATACAAATATACCACCCCTAGACTTTGAAGTGTGGTATGTTGGGTATCAAATTACTCAGCGTAACATTATCTTTCACAATCCCAAAAAAAATTTGGGCCAACTTTACTGTTGTCTTATTTTTTAATTAAAAAAAAAAGTGTATTTTTTCCCAAAAAAAGTGCATTTACAAGACCGCTGCGCAAATACAGTGTGACAGAAAGTATTGCAACAACTGCCATTTTAATCTCTAGGGTGTTAGAAAGAAAAAATATATAAGGTTTGGGGGTTCTATGTAATTTTCTAGCAAAAAAAATCAGTTTTTGACTTGTAAACACCAAATCTCAGAAAGAGGCTCGGTCCTTAAGTGGTTAACAAAGGATGGATCCCATGAAGCCGAACATCAATTCAGACCCATTGGTATTGAAATGAATGACAGACTCAGCCTGGGTTCCCACCAGGCCATGCCCCCAATGCGCTTCACCCCGCCCCTCGGAGCTTAACCTCTTAAGGACCAGCCGCCATCGTTTTACGTCGGTAATTTGATGCTAAATACCGTTGTTATGGCAGCAGCTAGCTGCTATAACCCCGGTATATTTAAAAACGGCGGGCGGCTGGCTTTCTGATAAAAAGTGGTCTCAGCGGGGGATTAGCCGCTAGATCACTTTTATCGGTGGCGGGAGAGGGCCCCCCTCCTGCCACGCTCCGGTCGTCTCCCCCACTTACCGGAGCCGTCGGTAGCGGTGGAGACAATCGTATCTGCTCCCCTGTAAGGCTGGAAGTCAAGTGAGGGAAAGATGGCCCCCACTCGCCTCCATAGCATTGGATGGCGGAAGCGACGTCAAACGTCACTTCCACTCAATGCTCTTAACGTGGATTTTTTTTGTAAAAAACTTTTTTTTTTATTGCATTTTAGTGTAAATGTGAGATCTAAAGTCTTTTTGACCCCAGGTCTCACATTTAAGAGGTCCTATCTGTCAGGTGTCACCTGTGGCCAGATGACAGATGCACACCGTTGGGGGTCAGGAGTGCACCACAAGGTAGTGAACCCTATGGCTGACTGCTGCGGATGGGAAACTGGGTGGTTGTGGAAAGCCGGACCAGTGGAGCACAAAAGGGAACCACAGGGAGCTAGAGCCCAAGATTCCCCAGGGCGCGGAGTCTAAGATCCAGCAGGTTTTCACCTCTAGTGGTGAGGATGGCCTACGCTGCAGATGGGTCCTTTTCGCGGCCCCCAGAGTCCCCTAGCTCACGCTCCGTATGGTAAAGAGGATAGAGGGGAATCAGCAGCACAGGATACAAGAATTGTGAGGGAAAAGCCAAGGTCAGGGCAACAAGCAGACAAGGCTAAACGAAGGACAAGCCGAAGGTCAAGGTCACTAGCAGACAGGGATAATCGGGAACAAGCCAATATCGTTAACACAGAGACAGACGTAGCACACGGTAAGCAGGAACCCAAACACACAATGCTTAACAAACAACGTTGGATCAGCACATCTGGCTTGCAGTGCACAGGTTAATATAGTGTTCCCTGATAGGGCCTGGGGTGGAGCATACTGGGAGGAGAGATTATAAAAGCAGCCAGGTGAGTGAGTCTGGCCTCTAAGGTGAACACATGAAGAGGAAGGTAAGATGGCAGACAAACATTACTGCATATCCATGACAGTACCCCCACTCTTATGGGTCCTCCCCCTCCCCCGCCTGGCCCCAGGCTTAAAGGGAAACCTCAGATGAAACCTCCTTAACAGACGAGGTGCAAAGACCTCAGATGCAGTGATCCAAGATGCCTCATCAGGACCAAACCCTCTCCAAAGCACACGGTACCGAAGAATACCTCTGCAGAGCCGAGAATCCAGAACTTGACTAACCTCGTACTTTAGATTATCCTCAGAGACCGGAACTAAGGTAGGGAGAGGACGAGAGGATTTATTGAGGACCCAAGGCCTTTTAGGAATAAGCAAGGGCATAAGAGTATCAACAGGGATCTGAGGAGGGTCCCCCAGACCCTTGAAGAAGATCTGGAAATCTAGCACAGGACCATCAGACTGGGCAGAGGTCAGTGAAACCCTGAGGTCAGGTTGGTTAGAAGGTGACATGTCACAGGAGTCAAGCTGAATAGCTGAAAGACAAGCAGAATGTCCTGAATAAGAAAAAGTAGGAGGCTCACTGGGCATTGGCTGGACTGGCATAACTAGTACAGAGGCTGAGTGAATAGCAGAGTCAGGTGTAGCAACTTCCTGAATCGCATCGCAAGACGTAGCGACTGCAGAACTTGTAGACAATCTAGCCTGGCTGTGCGTCCAAGGGTGATTAGGGACAGACAAATGTAAATGGTTATGCAAACTGGAGTGAATGATCGGCTCAGGTTCACAGGGGGCAACCTTGGGTAGGCAGAACGAGGAACAGGAGGAACCCCAAGCCAGGATCTGTCCAGTAGTCCAGTCAACGTGTGGAGAATGGAGCCGTAACCATGGGAGACCCAAAATTATAGGAGTTGAGGCCTTAGGTAAGATAAGGAAGGATATCCACTCCTGGTGGAGTGTCCCTACCGACATCTTAACAGGGAGGGCCTGGAAGTGGATAGGACCCCCTGGGAGAACAGTGCCATCAATCGCCAAGACCACCAAGGGCGTGGTGAGTGGCAAAAGAGTAAGTCTCATAGAAGATGCAATTTCCCAGTCCATGAAATTGCCAGCGGCGCGGTAATCCAGGTATGCTGCGACCAAATGGGAAGAAGCACCAACATGAAGGAACACAGAAAAAAGAAGACGAGAATCTGAGGGTGATATTTCTGGGTCCAATACTCCACTTTCCAGATGTATTGGAGCTGAAAGTTTTTCCGGACAAAGAGAGCAAGTGTCACGAAAATGACCTTTGCCCCACAGTAGAGATACAGGCCTAGAGTTATGCGCCTAGCACGTTCCTTGGTGGGTAGCCTGGTCCGACCCAGCTGCATGGGTCCCTCAACTGGCAGGAGATGCTCTACGGGTCGAAGAGAGGGGAGCTCAGGCTGACTAAGAACCAAGGAGTGCTGGCGTCGCTTTTCTAGGGTCCTTTCCTGAAAGTGAATATCGATCTGGTTACACAAGGAGATAACTTCGTCCAGATCAGTGGGAATGGTTCTTCCTGCTAATTCATCCTTCACTCTATCAGAAAGGCCATGCAAAAAGGTTGTGACTGAGGCCTCATTGTTCCAGCTCACCTCAGCCGTCAGAATGCGGAAATGAAGAGCATACTGTCCCACAGAAGCAGACTCTTGGCGGAGATGTAAAAGGGCGCTGGCCGCTGAAGAGACACGAGCCAATTCTTCGAAGATATTCCGAAAAAGTCTCAAGAAGTCAGACAGGCTAGAAACCACTGGATCATTCACTTCCCACCGAGGGGCAGCCCAAGCTAAAGCTTCACCGGAGAGGAGGGAAATGATATAGGCTACCTTAGCCCGATTAGACAGGAAGCTTTTTTTTGGGGCTGAAGCTCAAAATGAATAGTGCATTGGCTAAGGAACACCCTGCAGGCCTTGGAGTCCCCAGAGAAATGGGACGGAGCTGGCAGTTGTAGTGAATGTGTGGCTGCGACTGTGACCGGAATAGGTGCAGCCGCTGATAGCGGTTGAGGTTGTTGAACCGGGGGTCCAAAGGAGACCTGAAGCTGCTCGAAGCAGGAAGCCAGATCCTGGAGGAATCGCATCACCTGAGTCTGATTCGATTCCTGGGTCTGAATCTGCGGACTATGCGCTGTAATGGATCATCTATGGAAAGCGGCACATCAGCCGGGTCCATGGCTGATCAAACTGTCAGGTCACCTGTGGCCAGATGACAGATGCACACCGTTGGGGGTCAGGAGTGCACCACAGGGTAGTGAACCCTATGGCTGACTGCTGCGGATGGAAAACTGGGTGGTTGTGGAAAGCAGGACCAGTGGAGCACAACAGGGATCCACAGGGAGCTAGAGCCCAAGATTCCCCAGGGCGCGGAGTCTAGGATCCAGCAGGTTTTCACCAGAGCCTCTAGTGGTGAGGATGGCCTACGCTGCAGCTGGGTCCAGGTCGCGGCCCCCAGAGTCCCCTAGCTTACGCTCCGTATGGTAAAGAGTATATAGGGGAATCAGCAGCACAGGATACAAGAATAGTGAGGGAAAAGCCAAGGTCAGGGCAACAAGCAGACAAGGATAAACGAAGGACAAGCCGAAGGTCAAGGTCACTAGCAGACAGGGATAGTCGGGAACAAGCCAATATCGTTAACACAGAGACAGACGTAGCACACGGCAAGCAGGAACCCAAACACACAATGCTTAACAAACAACGTTGATCAGCACGGCTGGCTGGCTTGCAGTGCACAGGTTAATATAGTGTTCCCTGATAGGGCCTGGGGTGGAGCATACTGGGAGGAGAGATTATAAAATCAGCCAGGTGAGAGAGTCTGGCCTCTAAGGTGAACACATGAAGAGGAAGGTAAGATGGCAGACAAACATTACTGCATATCCATGACACTATCATGCTTTATTTCTATTACGAGTGAGGTTTACATTCCTTGTAATAGGAATAAAAGTGAGCAATTTTTTTTTAAAAGGACAGTGTAAAAATAAATAAAAAGTAAAATAGAGAAGAAAAAAAAAAAATTCAAAGCGATCCGTCCCACCAAGCTCGTGCGCATAAGCAAACGCATACGTAAGTCGCGCCCGCATATGAAAATGGTGTTTAAACCACACGTGAGGTATCGCCGTGATCGATAGAGCGAGAGCAATAATTCTAGCTCTAGACCTCCTCTAACTAAAAACTGGTATCCTGTAGAAATTTTTAAACGTTGCCTATGGAGATTTTTAAGGGTAAAAGCTTGTCGCCATTCCACGAGCGGGCGCAATTTTGAAGCATGACATATTGGGTATCAATTTGATATATATATATATATATATATATATATATATATATATATATATATATGTTTATAATATGTTTGGGGGTTCCAAGTACTTTTCTAGCAATAAAAAGTCTGAAAAATAGACCCAGTCCTTAAGTGGTTGATCATGGGAACCCCATGATTAGGTCCAGAGGGGCAGATTAAAACATGTTGTGGGCGTGGCCTGGCGGGAGCCCAGGCTGAGACTGCCATTCATTCCAGTACCAGTGGGTCTGCATTAATGTGCTATTCATGGGATCCATCCTTTGTTTAACCACTTCCCATCCAGCGACATACCTGTACATCACTAGACTTTCAGTGGTTATACCGGGATGATGCCTGCATACTGCATATTTTATATTTAAAAAAATAAATAAATAATTGGGCTTATGTATTGTTTTTTTGCATTCAAATTCAAAAACTGTATTCAAAAAACACCCTGCGCAAATACTGTGTGACATAAAATTGCAAAACCCACCAATTTATTCTCTATGGCCTCTGCGTTAAAAAAATATATAATGTTTGGGGGTTCTAAGTCATTTTCTAGCAAAAAATACTGCTTGTTAAATGCCAGAAAAGGCCAGGACTGGAAGTAGATAAAATAAATGGTCTACCGTTTTGATGTTTGTCCTGTAATACACGGTGCTCAGGTTGAGTGCATACAACCTCAAGGACCATAAAACTTTAAACATTTCTCTACCCAGTGATTAGCAGAATGTGTTCTATCCCTTACAGTTTGTTTGAAATAAAAAGTTGAGATATGTTCCATCTCTTTGAATAACCCCTATATTAGAGGGGAAAATGTTTTTGTAAAAAAGAAGAATGGAAACACAAACCATGAACCGATAGAATGATTAAAATGCTGTTCATTCAAATTCAGCCATTGCAGAGGGGTTTTAAAGTTATCAAAGAAATGTGTTTCCCTAATAGCAATTATTCTCAGCCTGGCTGGATAGAGCATAGCTTAAGGAATGTGTAGAGATTGGAGACTCTTTTTTACAGCTGCATATTGAACCCATTGTTTCTGGACCTCCAAGGAGAAATCAGGAAAAAATGAAATCCTTGAACCATTAATTTGTACATTTTCTTTAGTCTGAGCCATTGAGAGAATGCTCTAGTGGTCTATGTGCTTGCTCCACTGCAAAAAATGGAGTAAATATTTTCTTGTCAAACATCTACAAATAAAGCAACATGATTTCTTCCCTCTGCATGCTCAGGCCATCCCAAGACTTTTATATTATTCCTCCATATCAGCGATACATGAGGTATGGCTAGTAAAACCAATAACCCTGTCGTTTTAAAGTCTATCTTGACAGGTATAAGCTCACCCTCAAGAGAGCTCACATGGTCTTCCAAAGCAGCTGTGCATTCATGCACTATTTGCATATCCCTAAGTCCCCTTTGTCATTTCAGAAATTGGGTTAATTTGTGGTTTCTCCTGCACCTCCTATGGCAGATTTCTGGCAATCCACTAGCTTCCCTGCATGGTGGGTAGGGATGAGCTTCGAGTTCGAGTCGAACTCATGTTCGACTCAAACATTGCCTGTTCGCCCCTTCGCCGAACAGCGAACAAATTGGGGTGTTCGCGGCAAATTCGAAAAAGTCTATGGGAGAAATCTAAAGTGCTAATTATAAAGGCTTATATGCAAGTTATTGTCATAAAAAGTGTGTGGGGACCCGGGTCCTGCCCCAGGGGACATGTATCAATGCAAAAAAAAGTTTTAAAAATGGCCGTTTTTTTGGGAGCAGTGATTTTAATAATGCTTAAAGTGAAACAATAAAAATGAAATATTTCTTTAAATTTCGTACCTAGGGGGTGTGTATAATATGCATGTAAAGTCGCGCATGTTTCCCGTGCTTAGAACTGTCCCTGCACAAAGTGTCATTTCTGAAGGAAAAAAAGTCATTAAAGCGGAGGTTCACCAAAAAAAGACAAGACTGTCTCCACCGCATCAGTGGACATGTAGGATATATAATCGGCCGTTTTTTTTTTTTATATGTAAATACCTTAAGTAATTGGCATTTTCATTTAATCCCTCTCCCGCGGGAGTAGGCGTCTCCCCAGCTCCGCAGTGTTCTCTGGGAGCTGGTCACATGACGGGGGCGTAGCTGTAATCTCCTTGATGCCCCGTTCTGCGCTGTGAGAGTTTTCAATGCTATCACAACGGGGCGTATACTTTCTATAACGCCGCCCGTTGTGATGGCAACCACGCAGTGTTGACGGCGCTGCTCGCCGTCTACACTGCTCGTACGTGAGAAGGAGCGGTGAATGCCGGGAGGCATTCCAGGAAGTCGGTGCTTGTGCGCTTCACAATGCCCACAAGCAAAATGGGAAATCAATAGAATGATTTTAAAAGTTATTCTTGTAAACAAAAACGGACGGGGGATGGTTGTATTCACCAAACAAGTGAGTACTAACTTGTGATGTTAACCCACATTGAATGCACAGAAAAAAACAAAAACATTTGGCCGCAGAACCTCCGCTTTAATAACTCACTCGCGGCTATTAATAAATTGTCGGCTCCCGGCAATACATAGAAAAGTCATTAATAAAAATAAAAAAAAAGCGTGGGGGTCCCCCCAAATTCAATTACCAGGCCCTTCAGGTTTGGTATAGATATTAAGGGGAACCCCGCTGCAAATTTAAAAAAGAAATGCGTGTGGTTCCCCCCAAATATCCATACCAGGCCCTTCAGATCTGGCATGGATTTTAAGGGGAACTCTACCCCAATTTTTTTTTTTAAATGTCGTGGAATCCCCCCAAAAATCCATACCAGACCCTTATCCGAGCACGCAACCTGGCAGGCCGCAGGAAAAGAGGGGGGGACGAGAGAGCGCCCCCCTCCTGAACCTTACCAGGCCACATGCCCTCAACATGGGGAGGATGTCCCCATGTTGATGGGGACAAGGGCCTCATCCCCACAACCCTTGCTCAGTGGTTGTGGGGGTCTGCGGGCAGGGGGCTTATCGGAATCTGGAAGACCCCTTTAACAAAGGGGACCCCCAGATCCCGGCCCCTCCCTATGTGAATTGGTAATGGGGTACATTGTACCCCTACCATTTCACAAAGAACATTCTGACATACCGAGGGGGCGGACCTGATGGGGAACTTCCTTCACTGTGTAATTCATGAATAGACCCGCCCCTTCTCATGTTCCGCATCAGGTCCTCAGCCTTACACCTAGTCATTGGCTAAACGGACCTGATGGAGAACTTTAGAAGGGGCGGGCCTATACATGTAATAGACTGCGGAGGAAGTTCCCCATCAGGTCCGCTCAGGCTCAGCCAATGACGGACAGCGCTGGACATCGGATCGCCGCGGGACACTGAATTTCATCGCTGGAATGTTTTTTTTTTTTTTAATAAAAGACTTTTCCAAGGTGTCGGTGTGTTTTTTGACATTTTTTGACACTTTCTTTGTGAAATGGTAGGGGTACAATGTACCCCTTACCAATTCACATAGGGGGGCCGGGATCTGGGGGTCCCCTTTGTTAAAGGGGTCTTCCAGATTCCGATAAGCCCCCTGCCCGCAGACCCCCACAACCACCGGGCAAGGGTTGTGGGGATGAGGCCCTTGTCCCCATCAACATGGGGACATCCTCCCCATGTTGAGGGCATGTGGCCTGGTACGGTTCAGGAGGGGGGGCACTCTCTCTTCCCCCCTCTTTTCCTGCAGCCTGCCAGGTTGCGTGCTCGGATAAGGGTCTGGTATGGATTTTTGAGGGGACTCCACGCCATTTTTTTTAAATTTGGGGTGGAGTTCCCCTTAAAATCCATGCCAGATCTGAAGGGTCTGGTATGGATATTTGGGGGGAACCGAACGCATTTTTTTTTTAAATTTGCGGCGGGGTTCCCCTTAATATCCATTCCAGACCTGAAGGGCCTGGTAATTGAATTTGAGGGGACCCCCACGCTTTTTTTTTTTTTTTATCAATGACTTTTCTATGTATTGCCAGGAGCCGACAATTCATTAATAGCCGCGAGTGAGTTTTAAATTACTTTTTTTCCTTCAAAAATGACACTTTGTGCAGGGACAGTTCTAAGCACGGGAAACATGCGTGACTTTACATGCATATTATACACACCCCCCAGGTACGAAATTTTAAGGAAAATTGGTGGTGGTGGACCGTTTAATTAAGATGGCTCATTTTGTGCCCATCGCTAGCATTCCTACGGCTGAAGACACTGCTGAAATATTAATCTGAGAAATTTACAGACTGCATGGACTCCCACTAGGGATGAGCCGAACACCCCCCGGGTTCGGTTCGCATCCAAAACATGCGAACGGACCGAAAGTTCGCGCTAACTTTCGAACACTGTTAAAGTCTATGGGACTCGAACGTGAGAAATCAAAAGTGCGAATTTTAAAGGCTAATATGCAAGTTATTGTCCTAAAAAGGGTTTGGGGACCCGGGTCCTGCCCTAGGGTATCAATGGCAACAAAAAGTTTTAGAAAACTGACGTTTTTTCGGGAGCAGTGATTTTAATGATGCTTAAAGTGAAAAAAAAAGCGAAATATTCCTTTAAATATCGTACCTGGGGGGTGTCTATTTATAGTATGCCTCTGAAGTGGCACGTGTTTCCCGTGTTTAGAACAGTCCCTGCACAAAATGACATTTCTAAAGGAATAAAAGTCATTTAAAACTGCTTGCGGCTTTAATGTAATGATGGGTCCCGGCAAAATAGATGAAAATTATTGAGAAAAATGGCATGGGTACTCCCCCTCCCCCAGCCCATTACCAGGCCCTTTGGCTCTTGCATGGATATTAAGGGGAACCCCGCACCCAAATTAAAAAAAAGAAAAGGTGTGGGGCCCCCAGGCCCTATATACTCTTCTTAACAGCATTATACAGGCGGTCCCAAGAAAGACAGGGACTGTAGGTTTGTTCTTAAGTTGAATCTGTTTGTAATTTGGAACAGGTACATTTTGTAAGTGTAGCTCCAGCCAAAAAAATCAATTTTTAAGCTTTTTGGATATCCTAGGGAAGGGTTATCCTCACCCCTGTAACATTTGTTTTGCTGTCTGTGCCCCTGTTCAGATGATTTCACCTCACTTTCTGGCCCAATGACAATTGGATTTTGAAAATTTGGGGTTTTTAGGGAAACAAGGATTGGTGATAAAGCATCAGTGGAGACACTTTTTTCCCTTATTAACACTTACTGGAGAGAAATTCCCTTCCCAGGGGTAGATTTCCTCTCACTTCCTGTTGTCTCCCTCCGTCTGTAAGTAGGAGTCGTTTGTAAGTCGGATGTTTGAATATAGGTGCCTGCCCTATGTACTCTGCAGAAATTTGGGCCTTAGGTGTTGGTGTTGCCACAACACTGTAAGTCCTCAGTTACTCTTAGTGGGCGCAGGAATGGGCCCTGCTGTGAAATATTAGATCAAGAATTGTAATTACATGCCCCTGTTGAACAGGGTCAGAAAAATTGGGCCTTAGCCACTGGGGGTGGTGCCCAGAACCAAAAATGTTCTTAAAAGCTATCAACATGAACATTGAGGAGGAAGAGGATAGTCACTCAGCATAACAGGATAGTCACTCAGCCTCAGCATAGGCAGTCTTGAAGGGATCTCACATTCATAAAAAAATTATTTGGTTACATCAGCATCAGGTGCTTGGTAGCTGGTGATCCAAGACTGATTCATTTTTATGAAGGTGAGTCGATCGACCGAGTCGGTGGACAGGCGCACCCTGTGATCGGTTCCAAAGCCTCCAGCAGCACTGAATGTGCGTACCAAAAGAACGCTGGATGCAGGACAGGCCAGTAGCTCAATTGCATACTGTGCAAGCTCTAGCCAGTGATCCATCCTCAAGACCCAGTAACGCAGAGGATTTTCGGTGGGAAAGGTGTCCAAGTCTGACCTTTCCCCTAGGTATTCCTGCACCATGTAAATTAGACACTGGCGATGGTTGCTGGAACCAATCATACCTTGGGGCTGCGGACTAAAAAAATTCTCCACCGCTCCTTCTGTGACTGACCGAAGCCTCAGTGACATGTTGTTCAGGACCAGGAATTTGTAACCTCCCAGGCTCTGGAAACGCATTGCACAAACCTTTCTGCAAGGCCTCACAAAGAGGTTTCATCCTCTGCGACGGCTGGATAAGGTCTGCAACCTTACCCTTGTAACGTGGATCAAGGAGGGTTGTCAGCCAGTAATGATCCCTCTCCTTGATACCACGAATCCGAGGGTCCTTTCGCAGGCTTTGCAGGATCAGGGAGGCCATGCAGCGTAGGTTTGCTGAGGCATTCGGTCCGGGGTCCTCTGGGTCACTAAGGACGACATGATCTGCAGCCACCTCCTCCCAGCTATGTTCAAGTCCATGGGTTTCTGGGGACTATAAATGATCCCTTGAAGACTGCTGCTGATGCTGAATGCTAGGCTCCACCTCCATGCTGACACAATCCTCCTCCTCGTCCTCTTCCTGTGTGATCGGTGGGCCCGCAGGAACACTGTCTGGATAAAGGGGGCCTTGAGAGGTAAGGAAGTCCTCCTCTTCCTCCCTCTGTTCTGCCTCAAGTGCCCTGTCCATTATTCCATGCAGCGTGTGCTCCAACAGGTGGACAAGAGGGACAGTATCACTGATGCATGCACTGTCACTGCTCACCATCCTCATGGCTTTCTCAAATGGTGACAAGACAGTGCATGCATCCCTGATCATGACCCACTGGCGTGGCGAAAAAAAGCCAAGCTCCCCTGACCCTGTCCTGGTGCCATAGTCACACAGGTACTCATTGATGGCCCTCTGCTGCATGTGCAGCCGCTGCAGCATGGGCAACGTTGAGTTTCATCTGGTGGGCATATCACAGATTAGGCGGTTCTTGGGCAGGTTAAATTCCCTTTGGAGGTCAGCCAGCCGAGCACTGGCATTATATGACCGGCGGAAATGCACACAGACTTTCCTGGCCTGCCTCAGGAGAACCTTGTAAGCCCAGGTACCTGCCCAAGGACCACTGCACCACCAAGTTAAGGACGTGAGCCAAACATGGCACATGGGTCAGGTGTCCCTGTTGGAGGGTGGAGAGGAGGTTGGTGCCATTGTCGCAAACCACCATTCCTGGCTGAAGCTGGCATGGCATCAACCACCTCTGAGCCTGCTCCTGCAGAGCTGACAGAATCTCTGCCCCAGTGTGGCTCCTGTCCCCCGAACACACCAGCTCAAGCACCGCATGGCATCTTTTTGCCTGCGTGGTTGCGTAGCCCCTTGAACGCCTACGGAGCACCGCTGGTTCCGAGGACAAATCAGCAGAGGAAGAGGCCATGGAGGAAGAAGAGGAGGGGGTGGAGGAGAGAGGTGTGTCAGAATCACCACTAGTAGCATTTTGGAGGTGTGGTGGCGGAACAACCTCCAACACTACTGCAGCCTGTCCTGCATCCTTCCCAGCTGCCAGCAGAGTCACCAAGTGCGCCATGAAAGATAGGTAACGTCCCTGTCCATGCCTGCTGGACCATGAGTCAGCGGTAATATGCACCTTACCACTGACTACCCTGTCCAGCGAGGCCAAGACATTGCCTTCCACATGCCGGTAGAGAGCCGGAATCGCCTTCCGTGAAAAAAAAGTGGTGTTTGGGAACCTGCCACTGAGGTACCGCACATTCCACAAACTCGCGAAAGGGTGCAAAGTCTACCAGCTGAAAAGGCAGCAGTTGGAGTGCTTGAAATTTAGCCAAGCTAGCATTCAACCGCTGGGCATGTGGATGGCTGGGAGCGAATTTCTTTCGCCGGTGTAGCAACTGGGGTAGGGAAAATTGCCTGCTACAATCGGACGTTGGTGTACCGATAGCAGATTGCCCGCAAGTACTTGGCAGTGGAACACCTAATTCTACACCTTCATTCCTCTCAGTGCAGGTTTCTGAGAGAACTGAAGGTATAGTGGGGTTGGAGATCCCAGCTGATGAGGAGCAAGGAGAGGTCCGCATTTGCTCTTTGGTGTGGGTCTTTTATGTACGCTTGCCAACGGACTGCATGGCAGGTCGACATATGTCTGGTCAAGCATGTGGTGCCCAAGCAGCTGGTGTTTTGGCCAAGCTTGATATGCTTCAGACATATGTTGCAAATAGCAATGGTGCGATCTGCTGCACACATCTGAAAAAAGGCTCACACCAAAGAACTTTTGGAAAAACGTGCAGCGCCCTGCACATGCGGAGCTCTGCGTTGTGATGCAGTCAGTTGGCTGCCCTTAAGTTAATCCTTCCTCATTGGAGATGTGCTTCCTCCTCCTCTCTCGTATAAGGCACCCACGTAGAGTCAGTGACCTCATCATCCCCTCCCTCCTTGTTACTGGAGCAAACCTGGCAGTATGCTGCAGCTGGGGGAACATGACTGCCAGTTTGTTGTCCTTCTTGGGCACCCCCTCTCACTGGGCTCATGTTACTGCCTTCCTCAAGCTGGGTACCATCATCGGAGCCTTCAAAACGCGGCGCATCCTCCTGCAGCATGTAACCGACTGTGGTCGAACAGTTCGGGGGACTCCTCCGTGCATGATGATGGGGCTAGGGAAGAAGTAACTGATGATAACTTTGAGCCGATGGAATAGGCCGCTTTGGCACCTGCATTGGCAGCTAAGGTACTTTGAGCCTGGGTGACAGAGGATGAGGAGGATGAGGAGGATGAGGGCTGCTTGGTCATCCCACTCTACCAACTCTTCTGCATGTTGTGGCTCAACACGGCCAGCTACCGGACGCACCGTGTCTACGACCAGCACTGTTGCCTCTAGACACAGAGCCTGCTTGCCCGCCTCTCCTTGTTGGCCTTCCAGACATACTGCATTTGATGTATTGGAATATGTACACAAGGAATGGCCTGCAGTGAGATGTAGCTGCACAAAGCTGGGATGTGTATATATATATATATATATATATATATATATATATCAAAAACTTCAGGTGCGTTACTTCCCTCATACTTTTTTGGAATCCAATGGAGAAACGTCAGGGTGGACTCCCAATTTCCACCATCAATCAAAGTCACGACAAAGGGACAGTCACTCCAATTTGCAAAAACTATTTCTTTACTGGTATATCTTCAATCAATGCCATATACAGACAGAAAAAATCAAGAGCATAGCCACTGTACAGTTGCGAGCATCCCTGCTATTCCTCAGGCTACCAGGCTAGGTGTAAAGGTAACATCCAGAACAGACCTCAGTATATCCTAACACCTGAGGGTGTAACCCAACAGGTGAATCCCATCTCGCTGGATCGAGGAGTGATCCAACCAGATGGTTGAAACTCAATTAACCCTGTGCAGGTTTAAAAAGGAAAACATACTGCCCCACACTAAACCATACATCATGCATAGTAAACTAATACAGTGTATCGGTGGACATAGAAAAATGCATTAAAGATCTACCAACAAAGAACCCAATACTGCAAAAAATGATGCAAACATGTAAAGAAGCAAAAAATAAATATCTTCAAGAAACACTGCAAAAAGATTTAGAATAGAAAAAGTTTCCATAATTCAAAAGAGATAGTTCATATCTGTCAGGGAACGATATTCCAATATGAATCTACATTTTCTTTCATTTCACGGTCCCCATCGGAACATGCTTGGTCACCATCTATAAAAAAGATGCATAAAAGTTCTAAAGTAATCAAAAGCATTACAAAAATAAATACAGGTCATAGTCCCTGTTCATCCCTTCCGGATGCAGGGACTGTAACCTGTTAATCCACCAAACCTCTCTTTGTTTCAATTTCAGTATCCTGTCACCCCCTCTTCTGTCTCGTGGAATCTCTTCCAAAATCATAAAGCCTAAATCTGAGTCCCGGTGTCCCTTCTCCAGAAAATGTCTGGAGACTGGCAAACCAGGCTGTTTGTGTCTAATAGTACTGCGATGTTGAGCAATTCTGTCCTTAACCACTTAAGCCCCGGACCATTTTGTAGCTAAAGGACCAGAGCTGTTTTCAGAATTTTGCACTGCGCTGCTTTAACTGTAAATTGTGCAGACATGCAATGTTGTACCGAAACGAAAGTTGCGTCCTTTTCTTCCCACAAATAGAGCTTTCTTTTAATGGTATTTGATTGCCTCTGCGATTTTTATTTTTTGCGATATAAACGGAAAAAGACCAAAAATTTTGAAAAAAAATGATATTTTCTACTTTTTGTTATAAGAAAAATCGAATAAACTCAATTTTAGTCATACATTTAGGCCAAATGTATTCAGCCACATGTCTTTAGTAAAAAAAATGTCAATAAGCGTATATTTATTGGTTTGCGCAAAAGTTATAGCGTCTACAAACTAGGGTACATTTTCTGGAATTTACACAGCTTTTAATTTATGACTGCCTATCTCATTTCTTGAGGTGCTAAAATGGCAGGGCAGTACAAAACCCCCCCAAATGACCCAATTTTGGAAAGTAGACACCCCAAGGAAATTGCTGAGAGGCATGTTGAGCCCATTGAATATTTTTTTTTTGTCCCAAGTGATTGAATAATGACAAAAATTTTTTTTTACAAAAAGTTGTCACTAAATGATATATTGCTCACACATGCCATGGTTATATGTGGAATTGCACCCCAAAATACATTTTGCTGCTTCTCCTGAGTACGGGAATACCACATGTGTGGGACTTTTTGGGAGCCTAGCCGCGTACGGGCCCCCGAAAACCAAGCACCGCCTTCAGGATTTCTAAGGGCGCAAATTTTTGATTTCACTCCTCACTACCTATCACAGTTTCGAAGGCCATAAAATGCCAAAATAGCACAAACCCCCCCAAATGACCCCATTTTAGAAAGTAGACACCCCAAGGAAATTGCTGAGAGGCCTGTTGAGCCCATTGAATATTTTTTTTTTGTCCCAAGTGATTGAATAATGACAAAAAAAAATTAAAAAATACAAAAAGTTGTCACTAAATGATATATTCCTCACACATGCCATGGTTATATATGGAATTACACCCCAAAATACATTTTGCTGCTTCTCCTGAGTACGGGGATACCACATGTGTGGGACTTTTTGGGAGCCTAGCCGCGTACGGGACCCCGAAAACCAAGCACCGCCTTCAGGATTTCTAGGCACAAATTTTTGATTTCACTCCTCACTACCTATCACAGTTTCGAAGGCCAAAAAAAGCCAAAATAGCACAAAACCCCCCCAAATGACCCCATTTTGGAAAGTAGACACCCCAAGCTATTTGCTGAGAGGCATGGTGAGTATTTTACAGCTCTCATTTGTTTTTGAAAATGAAGAAAGAAAATATATATTTTTTTTTTTTTAATTTTCAAAACTTTGCGACAAAAAGCGAGATCTGCAAAATACTCACCATACCTCTCAGCTTGGGGTGTCTACTTTCCAAAATGGGGTCATTTGGGGGGGTTTTGTGCCATCTGGGCATTCCATGGCCTCCGAAACTGTGATAGGCAGTGAGAAGTGAAATCAAAAATTTACACCCTTAGAAAGCCTGAAGGCGGTGCTTGGTTTTGGGGTCCCGTACGCAGCTAGGCTCCCAAAAAGTCTCACACATGTGGTATCCCCGTACTCAGGAGAAGCAACAGAATGTATTTTGGGGTGTAATTCCACATATGCCCATGACATGTTTGAGCAATATATCATTTAGTGACAACTTTGTGCAAAAAAATAAAAATTAAAAATAAATTGTCTTTTTTCCGCAACTTGTGTCAACATATAAAATATTCCATGGACTCGACATGCCTCTCAGTATATAGCTTGGGGTGTCTACTTTCCAAAATGGGGTCATTTGGGGGGGTTTTGAACTGTTCTGGCATTTTATACACAACATTAGGAAGCTTACATCCACTCTTCTAACCACTTGAAGACAAAGCCCTTTTTGACACTTTTTGTTTACATGAAAACATTTTTTTTTTTTGCAAGAAAATTATGTTGAACCCCCAAACATTATATATATTTTTAAAGCAAAGGCCCTACAGATTAAAATGGTGGGTGTTGCATTTTTTTTTCTACACAGTATTTGCGCAGCGATTTTTCAAACGCATTTTTTGGGGAAAAAATACACTTTTTTTGAATTTTAATGCACTAAAACACACTATATTGCCCAAATGTTTGATGAAATAAAAAGATGATCTTAGGCCGAGTACATAGATACCAAACACGACAAGCTTTAAAATTTCGCACAAACGCGCATTGGCGACAAACTACATACATTTTTAAAAGCCTTTAAAAGCCTTTACAGGTTACGCCGTTAGATTTACAGAGGAGGTCTACTGCTAAAATTACTGCCCTCGATCTGACCTTTGCGGTGATACCTCACATGCATGGTGCAATTGCGGTTTACATATGACGCCAGACCGACGCTTGCGTTCGCCATTGGGCAAGAGCAGGGCAGGACAGGGGTGCTTTTTTTTTTTTATTATTAATTTTGCTTTTTTATTTTATTTTTAAACTGTTGCTACCATATTTTTTTTTTATCATTTTTATTGTTATCTCAGGGAATGTAAATATCCCCTATGATAGCAATAGGTAGTGACAGGTACTCTTTTTTTTTTAAAACTGGGGTCTATTGGACACCAAGATCGTTGTGATAAAATGCTTTCCCAATATCCCAATGGCGCTTTTTATATCCGGGGGGGGGGACATTCCCTCCCACTGCTTGTAAAAGCAGTCCAGAGGCTAATTAGCCACTAGGATTGCTTTTACATGAAAGACGGCCGCTGGCTGAAAAGAATGATACCAAGATGATACCTAAACCCGCAGGCATCATTCTGGTATAAACATTCAAAGTCCAGCAACATACCAGTACGTTGCTGGTCCTTGTTGGACATGTATTGTAATCTTTTTTTTCATGCAGCCTGTTGGCTGAACGAAAAAAAAGAATGATCGGTGGGTATGCCCACCATTAGAATACCGCCCTTCATCCACCCACTTCTAATGATGGGCATACATGCACCATTTATATATGCCGAAGCATGGGGGCATCTTCCCGCAAAAGTTATGCCGCGTACACATGGTCAGACTTTTCCACGGGCAAGCCTCCGTCGGAATTTCGACCGTATGTACGCGGCATTAGGAGCAAAATCGCTCCTCCGCTCCTCCGCCCCTGCTGCCCCAATGCTTCGGCATATATGCTTTTTTTTTAACTGTGGTGGTGAAATCACCTCCTACAGCACTGGAGTCGCAGGGATCAGGCCTGTCTCTGCGAACGCTGCAGTTATGTGTGTTGTGTTTTGCAAGTGACAGTGATCGATCGATACTGCACTTGGGTGGCCTGGGCTGGACGGAGGGGCAAAACGCAGGTGCTAGCAGGTATCTGGGCTGATCCCGCTAACACTGTGTTTTTGGGAACCCTAAACTGCTGGGGACGCTAGTATAGATCTGATCAGATCAGATATTGATCTGTTCAGATACTATACCACTAAGGGGGGTGTATGCTTCACGCGTGGGTGTTAGCGCTACTGGCACTAACCTGACGCTGCCTGGGGTGTGACGCAGACCCTCTCTGATGCTAAAACCTAATTGATATCACCCGCCGGGCGATCAGGGGGTTAAACCTTTATTGGGTTATATACGGCGGGTGCCCTGACACTATAAAAAGCAAACTAACTAACCAGCGTCACCCGTAACACTTATATGGTGATTACTGGTGAAAGGGTTAACTAGGGGCAATTAGGGGGTTAAAACCTTTATTAGGTAATATATGGGGGTACCTGACGCTACATAAAAACCTGACGGCGAACCTAAAAAAAATTTACTGGCTACCTATCAGCATCACCGACACTAAGACAGCGATCAGAAAAACGATCGCTTAGCGACAGTGGTGATAGGGGGTGAAAGGGTTACCTGGGGGGCGATCAAGGGGGTTAAACTTTTATTAGATAATATATGGGGGTACCTGACGCTATAAAAACCTGCGGCGGACCTAAAAAAAATTACTGGCTACCGATCGGCATCACCAACACTAAGACAGCGATCAGAAAAACGATCGCTTAGCGACAGTGGTGATAGGGGGTGAAAGGGTTACCTGGGGGGCGATCAAGGGGGTTAAACCTTTATTAGGTAATATATGGGGGTACCTGACGCTATAAAAACCTGCGGCGAACCTAAAAAAAATTACTGGCTACCGATTGGCATCACCGACGCTAAGACAGCGATCAGAAAAATGATCGCTTAGCGACAGTGGTGATAGGGGGTGAAAGGGTTATCTGGGGGGCGATCAAGGGGGTTAAGCCTTTATTAGGTAATATATGGGGGTACCCGACGCTATAAAAACCTGCAGCGAACCTAAAAAAAATAACTGGCTACCGATCGGCATCACCGACGCTAAGACAGCGATCAGAAAAATGATCGCTTAGCGACGGCGGTGCTAGGGGGTGAAAGGGTTATCTGGGGGGCGATCAGGGGGTTAAACCTTTATTAGGGGGGGTTAGGGGGCTACACTGGACCTAAAACTAACTTTAGTGACACTTTTACAGTCACAAATGTCACTGATTGCAGTGATCAGTAAATAAATGGTCACTGCAATCAGTGACACTGTGACTGGGGGCTGGGGGGTGATCTGGGGGGTGATCTGGGGTGTCTGGGGGGGCGATTTATGTGCCTATGTGTCCTGGTGTCAGTGTAGTGTTTTGTGCACTAACCTGCATCTTCTCCTGTGCGGCGCTCGGTATATGTGAGCGTCGCAGGAGAGATGACATCACTTCCTCTGCCTGTGTAAACATTACACAGGCAGGGGAAGGATTCGATTCACTGGGAGCGATTGAGAGGGGGTGGCCGGAATCGAACGGCCGTCCCCTCATCCCTGATCGCTCCCAAACAAATAACGGCCGCTCACTGTAAAGAAGGGGGGTCCGATCGGACCCCCCAACTATACAAATGCAGTCACGTAGATATACGTGATTCTGCCTGTTGGTGCCATTCTGCCGACGTATTTTTACAGTGGGCGGTCGTTAAGTGGTTAATCTTTTGGGTGGTTTCCCCAACATAAATCATATTGCATGGACAAATAAGGATGTATACAACATAAGAGGACTGACATGAAAATACATTTCTAATAGCAATCCTATCCCCATTACTGGGATTGATGAAATGATCACCCTTTCGCATAAGGTTGCACTGAATGCAATTCAGGCAGGGAAAACACCCTTTCCTTTTCTTTCCCAAAAAAGTCGCTTTTACCTCCCGCTCTTTGGGTCTAAATTCAGATCTTACTAGAGAGTCACGCAAGGTTTTATTTCTTCTGAAAGCTTTAATGGGAGTCTGTTGAAAGACCTCAATCTGCGGATAGGCACGCTTCAAAAGGGACCAGTGCTTGCTGATAATTTTAAATACTGTATATACTCGAGTATAAGCCGAGTTTTTCAGCACATTTTTTTGTGTTGAAAATGCCCCCTCGGCTTATACTCGAGTCAACTTTTTGCGCCTGATGTCCCGGAATTTGGGGACCTGGTACCGGCCAAATTTGGCACACACGTAGCCCCTTTTCTCCTCTACAAGTGTGCAAAGTTTGTTGTCTAGGGGACCTATGGCCGGGGAGTATCGATTTTTCACATCCGGGCACCGCTTCCATAGACTCCCATGTTAAACGGTAATTTCTCCGGTGAATTTGAGGACCCGGTACTGGCCGGTCATAGGTCCCCTGGACCCGAAACTTTGCACACATGTAGCCCAATTTCTCCTCTACAAGTGTGTTTGTTGTCTGGGGGACCTATGACCGGGCAGCACCGATTTTTCAAAGCCGGGCACCCCTTCCATAGACTCCCATGTTAAACATCAGTCTACTCGAGGACACAGTGAGGCATGGGCACAGTGAGGCATGGGCACAGTGAGGCATGCACATGGACACAGTGAGGCACAGTGAGGCATGGGCACATTGAAGCATGGACACAGTGAGGCATGCACATGAACACAGTGAGGCAAAGTGAGGCACAGTGAGACATGCAGATGGACACCCTAGGCTTATACTCGAGTCAATACGTTTTCCCAGTTTTTTGTGGTAAAATTAGGTGCCTCGGCTTATATTCGGGTCGGCTTATACTCGAGTATATACGGTACATGTTCACTGTAACGGTGGAATTGCATAGAAAAAGGAAATCGTACCACCGATGATTTTTTTCTATTTATAGTTACATTCTTTTCCCCTTGTTGTACTTTATTTCATTCTTGAAAAACGTTTTTTTTTAGGGTATCCTCGTTCACAGAACTTGGAACACATTTCGTTAATCATTATATCTCTTATGACCTCATTGCTAACAATACGTTTCACCCGTAGGAGTTGGCTTTTGATAATTGATCTAAATACATGGGGGGGATGAAAGCTGTCAAATAATAGTAATTGGTTTCTATCAGTTGGTTTAACATAAAGATCGGATTCCAATCGGCCCTGTTCTATGTAGATCCTGGTGTCTAAAAATGGAACTGACACCCTCCCAACATTCATTTTAAATTAAATTTCTGGACAGAAATTGCTCAACATGGCATCGAAGGTGATCAATGACTAAATGTCGCCACGCCATATCGCAAACACGTCATCAATAAAACGCCACCAAGTGACACAATACTCTTTAAATAACTCGTTCTGAAAAACATATTTATGCTCAAACTCATTCATGAATGTGCAAGCATATGGCGGTGCGACATTAGAGCCCATTGCGACTCCCATTAGTTGTATAAAGAACTGGTCCTTAGACAAAAAATAATTATTAAACAATAACAGTTGGAATAGTTTTTCAAAAAAAAGAGATCTGTGGTTCTGAATACTCATTACTGCTTCTGATTAAACCGATTGCAGCACAAATGTCTGCTTGATGGGGAATCAATGTATACAAACTAGTGACATCCCATGTAACCAAAATCTCATCCCCCTCACACCGTGAATATTCCCTAATCTTCCATAGAAAATCATCAGTGTCCTTAATGTAGGATCTTGTATTCTTAATAAGGGGAGATAAGATTTTGTCCAAAAACTGTGCAATGGGGACAAAAATAGAATCGCGTCCCGATACTATCGGACGACCAGGTGGAAAATGACTGTCCTTGTGAATTTTGGGTAAAGTATATAAAACTGGCATCCGTGTATGGGCAGGTAAAAGAAATTCAAAAAGGTCATGGGTGATTACCCCATCTTTAAGTGCTGATTTTAAGATATCATATGAAACAGTTTACCACATGCACTACAAGTTTTATCTTATACCTTATTACATGTCCATGTAATAAGCAGTATGTGGGACGCACTATTCGTAACTTCTCTATTCGTGTTAACGAACACATTACAGGTATCAATAAAGGTCGCACCAACCATAGTGTACCTAGACATTACCTTAAGAAGGTTATAGGTACCAAATTCCAGGTGATTGACCACTTTGTCCCTCACTGGAGAGGGGAGTCTCGTGTCAGGGGTGTTTCCCAATTGGAAACTTTCTGGATTTACCAACTTCGATGGTATTCGCCGTTTGGGCTTAACATCGATTGGGACATTAATTCCTTCATTAATAAGGCCTAACTTAGATTAACCTATCCCCATGTCTCATTTCTATATTGGTGTGGGGCGTTCATCCATGCCTTCCTTCTACTTGTAATTCACCTTCTATTTTCCTGGTTCCGTTTGTGTTATAGATCATCTCATTTTAGGATTTATTATTCCATCATTCCATTTACTACTGTCAGCTACAGTATACTTCTTTTTCATATATCCTCATATAGATACATGATTTTTATATTATTATTCATATATATTATATGTATGGTTATTTTTAACATTTTATGTTTTTTATTCCTGCTACACATCTCATGTCTATTCATACAATGTGGATGCTATCTGTAGTGGGTTATCTGCACCTAGTGGTACAATAGATTAATGATCCACATTTTTTTGGTATTAATGACCTTTTTTTACATATCTGTATAGTTGTCATATATTGCCAATATTGTACCCTTTTTTAAGTATATGCTTTTTATTTTCACTCTTCAGAATGTTTTTACATTTATTTGTACAGATCTCATTTGTGCTATGAGTGATCCCTGCATTGTACTGGCGTTATAGACCAATACTTTTCAGTGTAGATCAATTATGTCTGCCCCCTTTTATGTCCGTCATTTCTACTAGCCAAGCTCTGCTTGTGTTTGTGCTGACTTTGAAAGCGCTGAGGGGCTGCTATCGGTGCTGTTACTTGGCTGTCTGTCTCTGGACGCACTTCCTGTTGCGGTTCATGCTATGGACCTTACGACGGAGGTATGGAACGCAAGCATTTCCTGGAGGAGTTGCGTGATGACGTTCCCCATCGTCAATATGATGACGTCATTACGTGCGTCGCTTACATGATACGATGCACGTGGGACAAGGAACGCATTCACTCCTCTGATTGGCGGCGTGATGACGCATGCCAGCTGAGACGTCATGTCTCATCTCCGTGCGCGGCCCCTTTCGCTTGGTCAGTCTTTGTTTAAGGACGAGTACGTAGGTGGGTAACCCTTGTTTGCGATTGGACAGCCTCCCTTATAGGGAGGTTACACATCAGCTGTGATGAGTTCAAGCAATTATGTTATATGTATATTATGGCGTGGTATTTTCCTGCAGGTTCATGCCCCAGTTGATGCATTCTTTATGCGAAACATGTCGGGTACATGAACCTGCCTTGCTGCTACGCCGTTATTTGATACCATTTCTGTGATCACCATATTTGTAAGTCTCTGCATGGAAGCCTGCATGTTTTCTTGTTTTATTTTTTACACCATGCGTGTTTTGTGACTTGTTCCTGAATAAATGTGATTTTTATCTTGCCATCTGATCCTCCTATGAGGAGCCTCCTCTGTTCCATTTTTTTATATGATCTTTGATATACTGACGTCTTGGAAATTTCGTGCCTGTATCCTGGACAGGATTGGATTCCCTGAGCTTGCTTCATCTGCTGCTGCTCCAGGAGGACAGATCCAGTGTAGTCTACACTTATACCTTCTGCCTGTTTGACTCACCACCGCTGGTGTGTGCGTCCACATATAGGGGTAAGAGTATCCATTTCTTTCCCCCATCCCTGGTGTTGGAGTCACGTCCCCGGGTGCTATGGATTTATGAACATACGTGTCCTATGATCTTGAAGTCTCGTTGGATTTCTTTTATGGGGACAATGTTCTAATGTTTCAACATTTATGTAACATTTCTGTCATCCGTTTCCAGTCTACACATTGTCACTCTTATTGGACTTTTATATTAGTTCACTGTACATAACTACATATGAGTTTTTATATATATGTGTAGGTATTATTTGGAGTGAAGCACATTTGGATTTCATTATCCTTGGGTCTCTCTGTGGGCTGTATATTTTTCACTGTTTGTTGTTTGTCCCAATCCTTTTGTGTGTTTGGGCCTTCATATACTTTTTGGGCGCTGCATTTTTTGTTTTTATATGTTATTTTTTGCAATATGTCTATTTGCTGATGCTGGCAGCCACGATTACACTTTACTCACCCAGTAGCGCAACTTTTTTCTTTTTTGTTTTTTTTATGTTAAACCAACTGATAGAAACCAATTACTATTATTTGACAGCTTTCATCCCCCCCATGTATTTAGATCAATTATCAAAAGCTAACTCCTACGGGTGAAACGTATTGTTAGCAATGAGGTGTCAGGGTCACCTGTGGCCAGGTGACAGATGCACACCGTAGGGGGACAGGAGTGCACCGCGAGGTAGTGAACCCTATGGCTGGCTTCTGTGGATAGGAAACTGGGTGGTTGTGGAAAGCGGGACCAGAGGAGCACAACCGGGATCCCAACGGAAGCGAGAGCCAAGATTCCCCAGGGCGCGGAGTCTAAGACCCAGCTGGTCTTCTCCAGGGCCTCTAGTGGTGAGGATGTTACGCTGCAGGCTGGGACCAGGTCGCGGCCCCTGGAGTTTCCTAGCTCACGCCCCGTAGGATAAGGGGAAGCAGCAGCACACGATAGAGAGAACCGAATAACAAGCCGAAGGTCAGGGGCCACAAGCAGACAAGGATAACGAAGAACGAGCCGAAGGTCAAGGGTCACGAGCAGACAGGGATGGTCGGGGACAAGCCAATAACGTAACAGAGAGACAGACGTAGCACACGGCAGGCAGGAACCCAAACACACAATGCCTAACAAACACGTTGATCAGCAAAGCAGGCTTGCAGTGCACAGGTTAATATAGTGTTCAGTGATAGGGCCTGGGGTGGAGTCAGGCTGGGAGGAGATTATAAAGGAAGCCAGGTGAAGGAGGTCTGGTCTCTAGATGAACACATGAGGAGGAAGGTAAGATGGCAGACAGACATTAATGCATATCCATGACAGTACCCTCCCTCTTACGAGGCCTCCCCCTTCCCCGCCTGGGCCCAGGTTTAGAGGGAAACTTCAGATGAAACTCCTTTAACAGACGAGGTGCAAAGACCTCAGATGCAGTGATCCAAGACCTCTCCTCAGGACCAAACCCTTTCCAATGAACGAGGTACTGAAGAACGCCTTTACAGAGTCGGGAGTCCAGAATTTGACTGATCTCGTACTCCTGATTATCCTCCGAGACAGGCGCCACGGTAGGAAGAGGACGAGAGAATTTATTGAGGACTAAAGGCTTTAGAAGAGCAACATGAAAGGAGTTAGTGATTTTAAGGCTCTTAGGAATCTGGAGTTTGAAACAAACCGGATTCAGTTTAGCAGTTACCGTGTATGGACCGATGAATCGTGGAGCAAACTTCAGAGAAGGAACTCGGAGCTTGATGTTCCTGGTAGAGAGCCAGACTTTGTCCCCTGGCTGAAGAGAAGGCGGTTTACGCCTGCGGCGGTCGGCAAAGCCTTTGAATTTTTCAGCAGCTGCCCGGAGGGAATCATGAACGTGACCCCAAACGGAATTGAGAGACTCCTGAACCGAAGCCAAAGCTGGAATGTCTGGAGAACAGATCATAGGAAGAGGAAGTTGAGGGTGTTTTCCATAAACTGTGAAAAAGGGTGTCTTCTGCGAACTGGTATTCACATGATTGTTATGGGAGAATTCTGCCCACGGGAGTAGAGAGGACCAATCGTCATGGTGAGAAGACACAAAGGTGCGAAGAAAGACCTCTAACTCCTGATTAACCCTCTCAGTCTGTCCATTGGATTGGGGATGGTAAGAAGAAGAAAAATCCAAGACAATATTGAGGGATTTGCAAAAGGCTCTCCAAAAACGAGACGTGAATTGGACTCCCCTGTCGGAAACAATATGAGAAGGGACCCCATGTAGGCGGAGAATTTCTCGAATGAAAATGGGAACCAAGGCAGGGGCAGAAGGAAGACCAGGAAGAGGAACAAAATGAGCCATCTTGGAGAATCGATCGATTACCACCCAAATGACTGTATTATTCTCAGACAGTGGGAGATCGGTGATAAAATCCATGGCAATATGGGCCCAGGGTTCCTTAGGAATAGGCAAGGGCATGAGGAGACCAGCAGGAGCTTGTGTGGAGGATTTGGACTGAGCACAGACATGACAAGCTTTAACGTAGTCTTTGACGTCTGAGCGGAGATTAGGCCACCAGTAGTGACGACTGATGAGTAGGAAGGATCGGAGGAATCCAGAATGCCCTGCCACCTTGGAATCATGTCCCCAACGAAGGATCTTAGCTCTTAGCTCAGTGGGGACAAAGGTCTTACCAGGCGGAATTTTAGACTTCAGGGTGGTAGAGTGGGCAACAATGCATGAGGTGGGAATGATCGGCTCAGGTTCAGGGGCGGACTCCTCGTCCAAAGTGTCAAATGACCTAGAGAGCGCATCAGCCCGACCGTTGCAGGAACCAGGTTTGTAGGTAATCGTGAAATTAAAACGGGCAAAGAAGAGACTCCACCTGGCCTGTCTAGGATTCAGACGTTTAGCATTCTGTAGATACTGTAAATTCTTGTGATCGGTAAAGATCGTTATGGAGTGAGGGGAACCCTCCAAGAGATGACGCCACTCCTCTAACGCCAATTTAATTGCGAGAAGTTCCCGATCACCGATGGCATAATTCCTCTCTGCCTGAGAAATTTTTTTGGAGAAGAACGCACATGGTTGGCGTCTCTTCTCAAAGATTTGAAGAAGCACAGCTCCCACCCCCATTGAGGAAGCGTCCACTTCAATAAAAAATGCATTCCCAGGATTTGGTCTCCTCAAGAGGGGGCCAGAAACAAAGGCCTGTTTCAGGTTGTGAAATGCAGAGACAGCTTCGGGAGGCCAGTCTCTGGCATTCACACCCTTCTTGGTCAAAGCGATAATAGGCGCGGCAATGGAAGAGTAATTCCTTATGAACTGCCTATAATAATTAGTGAAGCCAAGAAAGCGCTGTGTGGCCTTGAGGCTAGCAGGAAGAGGCCAGTTGGTGATAGCCAAGACCTTCCCAGGGTCCATACGAAGCCCCGAACATGAGACAAAGCACCCCAAAAACAGGACCTCAGAACATTCAAAGGAACATTTCTCCAGCTTGGCATAGAGATTGTTCTCTCTAAGACGTTGAAGTACAGTGCGGACATGGTTTCTGTGGACGAGCAGATTTTCAGAAAAGATCAGAATGTCATCCAGATAGATGACAACAAACTGGTACAGCAGATCTCTGAAGATTTCATTGACAAAGTTTTGAAACACGGCTGGAGCATTACACAGACCAAAAGGCATCACCAGATATTCGTAATGCCCGTCTCTAGTGTTAAATGCAGTCTTCCATTCGTCACCCTCCCGTATTCGAATGAGATTGTACGCGCCTCTGAGATCCAACTTGGTGAAAATGGAGGCACCCTTCAACCTATCGAATAGCTCAGATATTAAGGGTAAGGGGTATCGATTTTTAATAGTAACCGCATTTAAACCCCGATAATCGATGCAGGGTCTTAAGGTACCATCCTTTTTGGCAACAAAAAAGAACCCTGCCCCTGCAGGCGATGAGGATTTCCGGATGAACCCTCTCTCCAGATTCTCTGCTACATACTCCGACATGGCCTGGGTCTCTGGGATGGACAGAGGGTAGGTACGACCCCTGGGTAGAGTTGCTCCGGGGACAAGATCAATAGCACAGTCAAAAGACCTGTGGGGAGGAAGCACCTCAGCTGATTTTTTACAGAACACATCCCGGTAATCGCTGTATGCGGCGGGAAGATCAGAAGAAACAGAAGTGGCAGCAACCGGAAGACTCTCCTTGGGGGTCACCTTGAGAAGACACGACGAGAAACATGAGGAACCCCAGGCCAGGATCTGCCCAGAGACCCAGTCCACATGTGGAGAGTGGAGCTGTAGCCAAGGGAGGCCCAATACAACTGGGGTAGAGGCCTTGGGTAGAATAAGAAAGGATATCCACTCCTGGTGGAGAATCCCTACCGACATCCTAATGGGTAGCGTCTGGAAGCGAATAGGGCCCCCTGGGAGAACAGTGCCATCAATTGCCGAGACTACCAATGGGGTAGTGAGAGGTGAAAGGGTAAGCTTCATAGAAGAAGCAGTTCTCCAATCCATGAAATTGCCGGCAGCCCCGGAATCCAGGTATGCAAGGGTTGACTGAGGAGAAGTGCCTACATGAAGGGACACCGGCAAGAGCAGGCGAGAAGGTGATGTTTCTGGGTCCAATACTCCACCTTCCAAATGTATTAGACCCGAGCGTTTCCCGGACGAAGCGAGCAGGAGTCACGAAAATGACCCTTGCCCCCACAATAGAGGCACAAGCCCAGAGTTCTGCGCCTAGCACGTTCTTCGGGGGTTAGTCTGGTCCGGCCCAGCTGCATAGGTTCTTCAGCAGGTAGAGGATGCTCCACGGAATGAAGGGAGGGGAGCTCAGACTGGCTAGGACCCAGAGAGTGCTGGCGTCTTTTTTCTAAGGACCTCTCTTGAAAACGAATGTCGATCTGGTTGCATAATGAAATTACATCGTCCAGACCGACGGGAATGGCTCTTCCCGCTAATTCGTCTTTCACTCGGTCAGAGAGGCCATGTAAAAAGGTAGCGACCAGGGCCTCATTATTCCAGCTCAATTCAGCTGTGTGGATACGGAACTGAAGAGCATATTGCCCCACTGAACTAGATTCTTGGCGAAGACGTAAGACAGCACTAGCCGCTGAAGAAGCCCGAGCCGGCTCTTCGAAGATATTACGAAAGAGCTTCAAGAATTCGGACAGACTGGAAACCACCGGATCGTTCCTCTCCCACAGGGGGGCAGCCCAGGCCAAAGCTTCACCGGAGAGGAGGGAAATGATATAGGCTACCTTAGCCCGGTCAGATAGGAAGCTTTGAGGCTGAAGCTCAAAATGAATAGTGCATTGGCTGAGAAACCCCCTGCAGGCCTTGGAGTCCCCAGAGAAACGGAACGGAGCTGGCAATCTTAGTGAGTGTGAGGCTGCGACTGGTGCGATAGGTACAGCCGCTGGTTGTACTTGGGGTTGCGGATTCGGGGTTCCCAAGGAGACCTGAAGCTGCTCGAATCGAGAAGCCAGATCCTGGAGGAATCGCATCACCTGGGTCTGATTTGATTCCTGGGTCTCAAGTCTGCGAACTATGCCCTGCAATGGATCATCCGCGGGAAGCGGGATGTCAGCCGGGTTCATGGCTGATCAAACTGTCAGGGTCACCTGTGGCCAGGTGACAGATGCACACCGTAGGGGGACAGGAGTGCACCGCGAGGTAGTGAACCCTATGGCTGGCTTCTGTGGATAGGAAACTGGGTGGTTGTGGAAAGCGGGACCAGAGGAGCACAACCGGGATCCCAACGGAAGCGAGAGCCAAGATTCCCCAGGGCGCGGAGTCTAAGACCCAGCTGGTCTTCTCCAGGGCCTCTAGTGGTGAGGATGTTACGCTGCAGGCTGGGACCAGGTCGCGGCCCCTGGAGTTTCCTAGCTCACGCCCCGTAGGATAAGGGGAAGCAGCAGCACACGATAGAGAGAACCGAATAACAAGCCGAAGGTCAGGGGCCACAAGCAGACAAGGATAACGAAGAACGAGCCGAAGGTCAAGGGTCACGAGCAGACAGGGATGGTCGGGGACAAGCCAATAACGTAACAGAGAGACAGACGTAGCACACGGCAGGCAGGAACCCAAACACACAATGCCTAACAAACACGTTGATCAGCAAAGCAGGCTTGCAGTGCACAGGTTAATATAGTGTTCAGTGATAGGGCCTGGGGTGGAGTCAGGCTGGGAGGAGATTATAAAGGAAGCCAGGTGAAGGAGGTCTGGTCTCTAGATGAACACATGAGGAGGAAGGTAAGATGGCAGACAGACATTAATGCATATCCATGACATGAGGTCATAAGAGATAAAAGGATTAACGAAATGTGTTCTAAGTTCTGTGAACGAGGATACCCTAAAAAAAACATTTTTCAAGAATTAAATAAAGGACAACAGGGGGAAAAGAATGTACCTATAAATAGAAAAAAATCATCTGTGGTACGATTACCTTTTTCTATGCAATTCCACAGTTACAGTGAACATGTATTTAACATTTTCAGCAAGCACTGGTCCCTTTTGAAGCGTGCCTATCCGCAGATTGAGGTCTTTCAACAGACTCCCATTAAAGCTTTCAGAAGAAATAAAACCTTGCGTGACTCTCTAGTAAGATCTGAATTTAGACCCAAAGAGCGGGAGGTAAAAGCGACTTTTTTGGGAAAGAAATGGTGATCATTTCATCAATCCCAGTAATGGGGATAGGATTGCTATTAGAAATTTCTTTTCATGTCAGTCCTCTTATGTTGTATACGTCCTTATTTGTCCATGCAATATGATTTATGTTGGGGAAACCACCCAAAAGATTAAGGACAGAATTGCTCAACATTGCAGTACTATTAGACACAAACAGCCTGGTTTGCCAGTCTCCAGACATTTTCTGGAGAAGGGACACCGGGACTCAGATTTAGGCTTTATGATTTTGGAAGAGATTCCACGAGACAGAAGAGGGGGTGACAGGATACTGAAATTGAAACAAAGAGAGGTTTGATGGATTAACAGGTTACAGTCCCTGCATCTGGAAGGGATGAATAGGGACTATGACCTGTATTTATTTTTGTAATGCTTCTGATTACTTAAGAACTTTTATGCATCTTTTTTATAGATGGTGACCAAGCATGTTCCGATGGGGACCGTGAAATGAAAGAAAATGTAGATTCATATTGGAATATCGTTCCCTGACAGATATGAACTATCTCTTTGAATTATGGAAACTTTTTCTATTCTAAATCTTTTTGCAGTGTTTCTTGAAGATATTTATTTTTTGCTTCTTTACATGTTTTCATAATTTTTTGCAATATTGGGTTCTTTGTTGGTAGATCTTTAAAAATGCATTTTTCTATGTCCACCGATACACTGTATTAGTTTACTATGCATGATGTATGGTTTACTGTGGGGCAGTATGTTTTCATTTTTAAACCTGCACAGGGTTAATTGAGTTTCAACCATCTGGTTGGATCGCTCCTCGATCCAGCGAGATGGGATTCACCTGTTGGGTTACACCCTCAGGTGTTAGGATATAGTGAGGTCTGTTCTGGATGTTACCTTTACACCTAGCCTGTTAGCCTGAGGAAGAGCAGGGATGCTCGCAACTGTACAGTGGCTATGCTCTTGATTTTTTCTGTCTGTATATGGCATTGATTGAAGATATACCAGTAAAGAAATCGTTTTTGCAAATTGGAGTGACTGTCCCTTTGTCGCGACTATATATATATATATATATATATTGTGAGGGGGTTAGCTCGGCAGCGGGTGTGTGTGACCCCCGAGATGGGCTCCCCACACAAAAACAGGCCCAGCAAACGGAGGTTGTGGTTTTCAAAATCAAAAAGGTGCGGTTTATTTTCTATTTACAGTGACAAAACACAGCAAAGCAAAAGAAACATAAACAAAATAAATCCTGGTCAACTTGACCTCTGACTAAACATACAGGTTTCCTAACTAACAACTGGGATCAGCCTAGTGCTGTCCTAGTCCCTAAGTCCCTGGTTTTAAATGTCCAAGCAAATAGCCACACAGGCTTTGTCTCACCGCACAGGGGTTCACTCTCCCTAGACAGTCCACACAGGTCTGGGTCCAGGCATGAGCAAACACCTAATGAATCTGGGAGTTCTTATAGAGGCCTAAATGAGCTGACAAGCTTCAGCTGGTCTCCTCATCTCTGTCTGCACGACGCCCCACACTCTCCCTAGAGGTATGAGTCATCCATGAGCCCACTAGCCTTATACAACTCTCCACCTAGTTGTATAAGTCGGCGTAAAGCCTGAATCTGGGCGAAATATATCTACCCCCCTGGATGCAACCAGGTGACTTTACCTTCCTGCTGTCACATACCCCCCCCCTCTTGTTTTAACCTCGGGGTTGGAACACCAGCAATCAGGCATTCATGTACTCGAGACAAAGCATCCACATTCCCCATTTGAACGCCAGGGCGATGCTTTACTGTGAAGTTGAATTCCTGGAGGGCCAGGAACCACCTATTCACTCTTCTATTTGTTTCCTTGTTTTGAGCCATCCACTTTAACGGAGCGTGATCCGTAACCATGTCAAAGTGCCTACCTAGCAGGTAGTACCGAAGGGAATCTAGAGCCCACTTCACCGCTAAACACTCCTTTTCAACGGTGGCGTAATTTACCTCATGGGACTTCAACTTCCTGCTGAGGTAAATGACTGGGTGCTCTTCCCCGTTCCAGACCTGGGACAATACTGCTCCTAACCCCACATCTGACGCATCACTTTGTACGACAAAGTCTTTAGAGAAGTCGGGTGAGTACAACACTGGCTGGCTACATAAGGCTTGTTTCAAGAATTGGAATGCTGCCTCAGCCTCGGGGGTCCATTTAATCATGACCGACCCTTTCCCCTTCGTCAGGTTGGTTAGGGGCACAGCCTTAGAAGCAAAGTGGGGAATGAATCGCCGATAATACCCAGCGATTCCCAGAAAGGCTCGTACCTGCTTCTTGCTGTTGGGACGTGGCCAACTCTGGATGGCCTCGACTTTGTTGAGTTGGGGTTTTATTACTCCCCTCCCAATGGTGTACCCAAGATATTTGGCCTCCTCCTGCCCAATGGTACACTTCTTGGGGTTAGCCGTAAACCCCGCTTCCCGAACAGAGTCCAGGACTGCTTGCACTTTTGGCAGATGTGAGGCCCAATCTGTGCTATGGACAATTATGTCATCCAGGTAAGCCGCAGCATACTTCCGATGGGGCCTCAGCATCTGGTCCATTTTCCGCTGGAATGTGGCCGGCGCATTCTGTAACCCGAACGGCATTCTTTTATATTGGAACGCCCCGTCTGGGGTTACAAATGCGGTTTTCTCTTTGGCCGACTTGGCCAGGGGGATTTGCCAATACCCTTTTGTGAGGTCAAGAGTCGTCATGTATCGGGCTGTTCCCAGCCGGTCGATCAACTCATCTATACGTGGCATGGGGTAGGTGTCAAATTTTGTAACTTTGTTCAACTGACGAAAATCGTTACAAAATCGCCAGCTCCCATCCGGTTTAGGCACCAACACAATGGGACTAGACCAATCACTTTGGGACTCCTCTATCACCCCTAAGTTCAGCATTTTCTGTACTTCCTCCCGTATTGCCTCCCGTCGGGCCTCTGGGATCCGATAGGGTTTTAACTTCACCCTTTCACCGGGCGGGGTAATGATGTCATGCTCTACCCCAGATGTTTGTCCCGGCAGCTCAGAGAATACCTCCTTGTTGCGAAGCACAAACTCCTTAACCTCCTGTTGTTGGGGTTGTGACAAGGTGGTTGCTATTCCAACCTCAGGAATCACGCAACCAGTTTGAGCTGGTGACCAAGTGTCTGCGACTAGGGACTCTCTATCCCTCCAGGCTTTCAACAGATTAACGTGATAGATCTGTTCGGGCTTTCGCCTTCCTGGTTGTCTGACCTTGTAATTCACTTCGCTCACTTTTTCCATTATCTCGTAGGGGCCTTGCCATTTGGCAAGGAATTTACTTTCAACCGTAGGGACAAGTACCAGTATCCTATCCCCCGGGGAAAAGGTACGGGTCTTGGCTCCACGGTTGTACACTCTCTGCTGTGCTAACTGCGCTTGGGCCAAATGTTCCTTCACGATGGGCATTACCTGTGCAATTCGGTCTTGCATCAGGGCGACATGCTCAATCACACTCCTGTGGGGAGAACTCTCACTTTCCCAAGTTTCCTTGGCAATATCCAACAGCCCTCTTGGGTGTCTCCCATACAGTAACTCAAAGGGGGAGAATCCCGTAGAGGATTGGGGCACCTCCCTAATAGCAAACATCAGATAAGGAAGTAGACAGTCCCAATCCTTTCCATCTCTATCCACCACTTTCTTCAACATTTGTTTTAGGGTTTTGTTGAACCTTTCAACCAGCCCATCGGTTTGGGGGTGATACACAGATGTACGTAATTGCGTCACTTTGAACAATTTACACAGCTCCTTTATAACCCGGGACATAAAGGGTGTACCTTGGTCCGTAAGCAGTTCTTTACAAATACCCACCCGGCTAAACACAAGAGATAGCTCTTTGGCTATGGTTTTGGCCGAGGTATTTCGGAGAGGGATCGCTTCTGGATAACGGGTGGCATAGTCCATTATAACTAATATGTACTGGTGCCCCCTAGCGGACTTGATTATAGGACCTACCAAATCCATGGCGATCCTCTCAAACGGGACCTCAATGATGGGTAGAGGGACCAGCGGGCTACGGAAATGTGGCATCGGGGCCGACCTCTGACACACAGGGCAGGAGGAACAATAATTTTCTATGTCCTTCATCACCCCCGGCCAATAGAATCTCTGTAATACCCTCTCTCGGGTTTTCTCTGTCCCCAGATGACCTCCAAGAATGTGCCCATGGGCCAACTCCAACACCAACTTCCTGTAAGGTTTGGGCACCACAAGCTGCTCAACGGTTTCTTCTGCCCTTTTTGCCACCCGATACAGTAGGTCCTTCTCTACGCTGAAGTATGGGTAAGTGCAGGTATTATCTGGGTTCACTAACTCGCCATCTATTTTCACTACGTTTTCCCGTGCCTTTATTAGGGCGGGGTCTTTCAACTGTTCTGTGGCAAAGTTTTCCCTGTGAACCTCAAGATCAGAAAACTCCACAGACGGTAGGTTTTCGTCTGAGGAGGTGGGCTCCTCTCCAGTTTCTTGAGTCTCCCCTGCCAATACTGATAAGGGAAATTCCGGAGAGTCCTCACCACTCTCAGGGGAGTTCTGGCTATCACATTCCTGGTACATAGGGGCACCAGTGGGGGGCTCAGGATCATCCCACAGTTCCCAGAACTTCGGAAAATCCCTTCCCACAATGGCGTCATGCGGTAACTGAGATACTAAGCCCACTGGATGAGAGAGGGTACCTTTGGGGGTCTCGAAACACACTGTAGTCACTGGATACTCTCGGGTGTCCCCATGCACACAAATAACAGCTCAGAAAGACAAAAATCTCCTGCGCTCTCGGTGTATCGTCAAAACACGGGTAGTGTGATTCCGTCTAAAGGCAAAGTCTAAAGTCTTGCAGCCCTCCTCAGAACAATGGGTGTTCATGTGGCTAGAAAAAAGAAAGAAAAAAGGAGGGCGCACCGACCTAGTGTATTACCACTTAGACGTTTTATTTAAAATATAAAAAAGCAGTAATCTTACTCACAAACGGAGCTTAAATAAAAGCTTATCGGACAAATCAGCTGGAAATTCTTTGGCACTTGCCGACTGGACTCGATGACAGAGAGGGTCGGACAGTACTTCAGACAACTGGATAGCTGACGCGTTTCTGGGGCGCACCCCTTTCCTCAGAGCCTAGATGGTCCATGATCATGAGATTATGCTTTTTTATATTTTAAATAAAACGTCTAAGTGGTAATACACTAGGTCGGTGCGCCCTCCTTTTTTCTCACAAATAACAGCTACCTTGCTATTCCCAGAGACCTCTGTTTTAACTAACTCAGCCTTTATCAGGGTCACAAGGCTACCTGAATCCAACAATACCACAACATTTCTACCATTAACACACATTTTGCATAAATGTTTCTCAGTTCCTCGAATGGCAGTGCATGCGACTGTCGCACACAGCGACTGACGTCTGCCCGTCAGAAAGTCACACTGCATGGGTTCCTCCACAACCGGGCAATTGGCTGCAATATGTCCCGCTTGCCGGCAGCGGTAGCAAACGATCCTTCTTGCGGCCTCTTGAGCCGCTGATTTCCCAGGCTGTTCTCGCCAAACTTGGGGTAGAGCTCCCACCCTCTCACTCTCTCCACCCTCACCCCTTGGAATCCTCTTATCCGCCCCTGGGGATGGTCTGGTCTTAGGGTGGAAAGTCCGAGTGTCTCTGGAAGAGGCCGTCAGGTTCTCTGTAGCCAAGTATTTCTCCACACGATCCACAAGACCATCGGCCGTCTCTGGGTCTCCATGGCTTACCCACTTTTGGATGGCAGTAGGAAGAGCTCTCAAAAACCGATCCATTACAACACGTTCCACAATCTTTGGTGCGGACAAAGTCTCTGGCTGTAGCCACTTTCTGCTCAGGTGAATGAGATCATACATTTGAGACCTGGGGGGTTTTCCAAGCTGGAAAGTCCAGTTATGCACACGCTGAGCCCGGACAGCCTGGGTGACACCCAGCCTTGCCAATATTTCAGCTTTTAGCATCACATAGTCTTTTGCTTGGTTAGGCTCTAGGTCATAGTAAGCTTTCTGCGATTCACCAGTTAACAGAGGAGCCACCAGTCCAGCCCACTGCTCCTCAGGCCACTTTTCTCTTTCAGCGGTCCTTTCAAATGTGGTCAAAAATACCTCTGGATCATCCTCTCCAGTCATTTTTGTCAATAAACGACTCACCCCAAAGGACGCGGTATTAGTGGGACGGCTTTCCTCACTGGTCTGCGGACGTTGCTGCATTACTGCTTCCATCTGTTGTTGTAGTCTCTGCTCTTGCTTCTGCAACAGGTCTATGAAGCGGGCCTCAGATTGCTGCTGGGCTTGTTGCTGAGCCTCCAGACTCTGTTGCAAAGTTGCGTTTGTCTGCTGCTGGGCTGCAAGGCTCTGTTGATGAGCTTGCTGCTGGGCTGCGAAGTTCTTTTGCAAACCTGCATTTGTCTGCTGTTGATTGGCATTTGCTAGAGCCAGCTGCTTCAGTATCTCCTCCATGCTGGCTTAAAAAAAAAAACTGCCTGCATTCTCCACCAACTGTGAGGGGGTTAGCTCGGCAGCGGGTGTGTGTGACCCCCGAGATGGGCTCCCCACACAAAAACAGGCCCAGCAAACGGAGGTTGTGGTTTTCAAAATCAAAAAGGTGCGGTTTATTTTCTATTTACAGTGACAAAACACAGCAAAGCAAAAGAAACATAAACAAAATAAATCCTGGTCAACTTGACCTCTGACTAAACATACAGGTTTCCTAACTAACAACTGGGATCAGCCTAGTGCTGTCCTAGTCCCTAAGTCCCTGGTTTTAAATGTCCAAGCAAATAGCCACACAGGCTTTGTCTCACCGCACAGGGGTTCACTCTCCCTAGACAGTCCACACAGGTCTGGGTCCAGGCATGAGCAAACACCTAATGAATCTGGGAGTTCTTATAGAGGCCTAAATGAGCTGACAAGCTTCAGCTGGTCTCCTCATCTCTGTCTGCACGACGCCCCACACTCTCCCTAGAGGTATGAGTCATCCATGAGCCCACTAGCCTTATACAACTCTCCACCTAGTTGTATAAGTCGGCGTAAAGCCTGAATCTGGGCGAAATATATCTACCCCCCTGGATGCAACCAGGTGACTTTACCTTCCTGCTGTCACAATATATATATATATATATATATACTGAATATACAGCAGCTAACTGAATCAACTGCCTGCCTGTAGTATTATTAGGAAGAGAACAGGAATTGTCTGCAATGCGGTTTAGCTGCACACTGTGCCCAGGAGACAGTACACTGACTTAATATACTGCAGCTACAAGAATCAACTGCCTGCCTGTAGTATTATTAGGAAGAGAACAACAGGAATTGTCTGCAGTGAGGTTTAGTTGCACACTGTGCCCAGGAGACAGTACACTGACTTAATATACTGCAGCTATCTGAATCAACTGCCTGTCTGTAGTATTTTTAGGAAGAGAACAACAGGAATTGTCTGCAGTGAGGTTTAGCTGCACACTGTGCCCAGGAGACAGTACACTGACGTAAAGTGGAAGTAAGCCCTCCTATCATTTTCAGGCAAGAAAGCTGCCATCTTGGCCTCTGTTTAATCTTCAACTGCCATGACGCTGCACATGTAATCAGTTTTGACACCAGCCATTGGATGGTTTGACAGTTTGGTTGAGAGCACAGCCAATGTGACAGTTGGCATTCCCGGCATGCCGGGAATGTAACTGCTTTTTGATACTGTTAAATCGATGGGTTTACTTCCGCTTTAATATACTGCAGCTACCTGAATCAACTGCCTGCCTGTAGTATTATTAGGAAGAGAATAACAGGAACAATCTGCAGTGAGATCTAGCTAAACTGTACACAGTATATATATATATATGTAGCACACCAATCCTTTTGCCCCCGCTTACCTTCACCTGCGGGGGGTAGGACACACCATGCCACAAGCCAGTGTCCAGCTTATCAGAGGTCAGGCGGTGTTCACAGATTTGGGTCCTGCAGCGAGTTACCTCCTTCCACTGGTTCTCGTCCCTAGAATGTAGGGAAAAGTCTATTCTTTCCCAAGAAGGCCAATGTCCACACGACTTTAACTCCAACAAATAGTTTATTTTCCTTTGCTTCAGTTAACGGGAAATTGACGAGAGAAAGAAGCTAGTGAAGTTAGAAGGTAGATTCAGGCACACAACACTTGACTCACTCGTCGCCACTTGATCCTGAGTGGGTTTAGCTCACCCGGATAGATCCCTCTCACAGTTCTAGCAGCCGGAGTGGAGCTCGAACAGTACTATCACTTTGTCCCCTCCAGGGACAGGTTCAGGAGATCCTCTAATAGCAGCAGAATCCTGTTATTCCTGAATCCAGAACTTTCCTTAAACCTCTGTAGAATTTAGAGAACAGATGATGCCAATGGGCACTCTACAGGGTTAGCTTTGTTGAGTAAGGAATCCTTCCCTCTGACAGGTCACCAGGCCTTTCCCGAGACAGCGACCTACTATCACTCGTCTCCTCTGTGGGACCGATCCTCCCCTGGCTTCCTCTCCTCTCGGTCAGAGCGGGTACCCTCACCTGGGCACCCTGGGACTCCAATGTGCTGATTGTAGACGCAGTTAAAGGTACTGGGCCTACCTGGAACGTTGTAGCCTCGGGCTAAAGGTGCCGAGACTCCACGGCCAGTCCACGCACCCCCATGGGGCACACTCCCCCCCCGGAACTCACTCCCCGGCACTCCTCTCGGTCACTCCTCCCTAAACATGGCGTCTGCCCCTTATATACCCGGAATGCCCAGCAGGTGAAGCCCCTCCCACTGCACGGCAGCCGAGAGAGGACATCCAATCATGCCACTGTGTCACCTGAAGTTTGACCCTAGGCCTGGGCAACAGTGCCACCCACAGGCCAAAGGGGAACTGTACACCAGACAACACCACAGCAGAGCAGAGTCCAGTATCAAATTAGAAGACCTGAGCCAAACTATTGCCCAGGCCGTCCCTTAAATTTGGGCATAGCGACCCCATAAATTTAAGGGTCTGATACACACATATATATATATATATATATATATATATATATATATATACAGGTCCTTCTCAAAAAATTAGCATATTGTGATAAAGTTCATTATTTTCTGTAATGTACTGATAAACATTAGACTTTCATATATTTTAGATTCATTACACACAACTGAAGTAGTTCAAGCCTTTTCTTGTTTTAATATTGATGATTTTGGCATACAGCTCATGACAACCCAAAATTCCTATCTCAAAAAATTAGCATATCATGAAAAGGTTCTCTAAACGAGCTATTAACCTAATCATCTGAATCAACTAATTAACTCTAAACACCTGCAAAAGATTCCTGAGGCTTTTAAAAACTCCCAGCCTGGTTCATTACTCAAAACCGCAATCATGGGTAAGACTGCCGACCTGACTGCTGTCCAGAAGGCCATCATTGACACCCTCAAGCAAGAGGGTAAGACATAGAAAGAAATTTCTGAACGAATAGGCTGTTCCCAGAGTGCTGTATCAAGGCACCTCAGTGGGAAGTCTGTGGGAAGGAAAAAGTGTGGCAGAAAACGCTGCACAACGAGAAGAGGTGACCGGACCCTGAAGAAGATTGTGGAGAAGGACCGATTCCAGACCTTGGAGGACCTGCGGAAGCAGTGGACTGAGTCTGGAGTAGAAACATCCAGAGCCACCGTGAACAGGCGTGTGCAGGAAATGGGCTACAGGTGCCGCATTCCCCAGGTCAAGCCACTTTTGAACCAGAAACAGCGGCAGAAGCGCCTGACCTGGGCTACAGAGAAGCAGCACTGGACTGTTGCTCAGTGGTCCAAAGTACTTTTTTCGGATGAAAGCAAATTTTGCATGTCATTCGGAAATCAAGGTGCCAGAGTCTGGAGGAAGACTGGGGAGAGGGAAATGCCAAAATGCCTGAAGTCCAGTGTCAAGTACCCACAGTCAGTGATGGTCTGGGGTGCCATGTCAGCTGCTGGTGTTGGTCCACTGTGTTTTATCAAGGGCAGGGTCAATGCAGCTAGCTATCAGGAGATTTTGAAGCACTTCATGCTTCCATCTGCTGAAAAGCTTTATGGAGATGAAGATTTCATTTTTCAGCACGACCTGGCACCTGCTCACAGTGCCAAAACCACTGGTAAATGGTTTACTGACCATGGTATTACTGTGCTCAATTGGCCTGCCAACTCTCCTGACCTGAACCCCATAGAGAATCTGTGGGATATTGGGAAGAGAAAGTTGAGAGACGCAAGACCCAACACTCTGGATGAGCTTAAGGCCGCTATCGAAGCATCCTGGGCCTCCATAACACCTCAGCAGTGCCACAGGCTGGTTGCCTCCATGCCACGCCGCATTGAAGCAGTCATTTTTGCAAAAGGATTCCCGACCAAGTATTGAGTGCATAACTGAACATAATTATTTGAAGGTTGACTTTTTTTGTATTAAAAACACTTTTCTTTTATTGGTCGGATGAAATATGCTAATTTTTTGAGATAGGATTTTTGGGTTTTCATGAGCTGTATGCCAAAATCATCAATATTAAAACAAGAAAAGGCTTGAACTACTTCAGTTGTGTGTAATGAATCTAAAATATATGAAAGTCTAATGTTTATCAGTACATTACAGAAAATAATGAACTTTATCACAATATGCAAATTTTTTGAGAAGGACCTGTATATCTTTGTAAAGTTTGGGGATTATAGCTCCACGGGACTAAGTGCATAAACCGTTTGAAACCAGGCTTTTTTTTACAAACAAACCAAAAATAAGGCTTCACTCAGCATACAGGGAAAACTATAAAACAAAGTCCGCTTAGCTTCAGCATAAAATGAAGTCTGCTTGTCTTCAGCACAAAAATAAGTTAAAGAAAAACACATACAGTTTGTTTGTAGATGGGTCTTCGCCCCAGAACTTCAAAAGTCCTAGCTGTATCCTTAAAGTGGTTGTAAACCCACTTTTTCAACTTGCACCTACAGGTAAGCCTAGATTAAGGCTTACCTGTAGGTGCAAGAAATATCTCCTAAACCTACACGGTTTAGGAGATATTTAGTAAAATGACAGGCGCCGCTGTCTACGACGCATGCGCGCCGTAGACAACGGCGCATTCATGGGGTTAATCCAATTCACAAATTCGGCTAGTTCCCAGCAATCGATGGGCCTAGCCGAATTTGACGGCTCCCGCGCGCATGCGCGGAGTGACGTCTCCGCCGCTGCGGCCAATCACAGCGCCGGAGCGGCGCTGTGATTGGCTGGAGCGGCGATAGCCGGAAGTAACCTTCCGGCTATCGCCGCAGCGATGGCTGCGGCTGAAGAGGGAGACGAGGGCGGCTTCGGGGGCCCCGATCTAAGGTAAGTGATGCATAATGAGCTAGTATGCTAGTCATACTAGCTCATTATGCCTTTGTCTTGCAGGTTGTTAGGGGAAAAAAAAAAAACATTATTGGGTTTACAACCACTTTAACAGCTCCCAGCAGACGCACAGCTCATCTCCACAGGTGCAATCCCCATACTCCTCCTCACCACACCTCTATATGGAGAGCGGTGTCTCAAATGGATGGATAACAGAGGTCAGTCTACCCGCATCCCTAGATACATACAACCAAAAGTGCACTCCGAAGAGAGCGATTCCTCAGTGGGACTTTTTAGGGTAACTGTTGAAAACCTCTATATAGAGTATTGTAGTGCAAAAGTATTAGTCATAAAGACTGGTTTATTAAAGTTTTACAAAAAATATAGATATATAGCATGAGGGGCTACCACTGTACAGACACAACATATATCCACATAGCCAGTGTGCATACACTGAGAGGGAGGTAATCACAAGGCATATAGACAGATATCATAAATTACACAGGAAAAAGGAGAAGAATGTGGTTCAGGACCCAACACTGTCTCGAAGGTAGGACAGATGCCCAACGTTTCAAGGCCTTTTAATTGTACAGCCTCTTCTTCAGGGGTAGGGTGCTGCACCTTTTAGTGTTAGATGATATCTGTGTCCAAAAAATAATACAAAATCAGAAAATAGGATAAGGTAACGAATAAAATGACAAAAGAATAAACAAAAGAGAGGAATAAAGAACAATGATGGTAGAATAGGGTCATTAATCATGGCGAGGTCCCATATTTTACCGAGCTAACCACTTAAGCCCCGGACCATTTGGTAGCTAAAGGACCAGAGGTGAATTCAGAATTTTGCACTGCGCTGCTTTAACTGTAAATTGTGCGGACATGCAATGTTGTACCCAAACGAAATTTGCGTCCTTTTCTTCCCACAAATAGAGCTTTCTTTTAATGGTATTTGATTGCCTCTGCGATTTTTATTTTTTGCGATATAAACGGAAAAAGACCAAAAATTTTGAAAAAAAATGATATTTTCTACTTTTTGTTATAAGAAAAATCGAATAAACTAAATTTTAGTCATACATTTAGGCCAAAATGTATTCAGCCACATGTCTTTAGTAAAAAAAATGTCAATAAGCGTATATTTATCGGTTTGCGCAAAAGTTATAGCGTTTACAAACTAGGGTACATTTTCTGGAATTTACACAGCTTTTAATTTATGACTGCCTATCTCATTTCTTGAGGTGCTAAAATGACAGGGCAGTACAAAACCCCCCCAAATGACCCCATTTTAGAAAGTAGACACCCCAAGGAAATTGCTGAGAGGCCTGTTGAGCCCATTGAATATTTTTTTTTTTTGTCCCAAGTGATTGAATAATGACAAAAAAAAAAAAAAATTACAAAAAGTTGTCACTAAATGATATATTGCTCACACATGCCATGGTTATATGTGGAATTGCACCCCAAAATACATTCTGCTGCTTCTCCTGAGTACGGGGATACCACATGTGTGGGACTTTTTAGGAGCCTAGCCACGTACGGGACCCCGGAAACCAAGCACCGCCTCCAGGATTTCTAAGGGCGCAAATTTTTGATTTCACTCCTCACTACCTATCACAGTTTTGAAGGCCATAAAATGCCAAAATAGCACAAAACCCCCCCAAATGACCCCATTTTGGAAAGTAGACACCCCAAGCTGTTTGCTGAGAGGCATGGTGAGTATTTTACAGCTCTCATTTGTTTTTGAAAATGAAGAAAGAACTTTTTTTTTTTTTTTCTTTTTTTTTTCAATTTTCAAAACTTTGTGACAAGAAGCGAGATCTGCAAAATACTCACAATACCTCTCAGCAAATAGCTTGGGGTGTCTACTTTCCAAAATGGGGTCATTTGGGGGGGTTTTGTGCCATCTGGGCATTCCATGGCCTCCGAAACTGTGATAGGCAGTGAGAAGTGAAATCAAAAATTGACACCCTTAGAAAGCCTGAAGGCGGTGCTTGGTTTTTGGGGTCCCGTACGCGGCTAGGCTCCCAAAAAGTCTCACACATGTGGTATCCCCGTACTCAGGAGAAGCAACAGAATGTATTTTGGGGTGTAATTCCACATATGCCCATGGCATGTTTGAGCAATATATCATTTAGTGACAACTTTGTGCAATAAAAAAAAAAAAAAAAAAAAAAAAAAAGGGATTTTTATAACAGCTTACCTGTAAAATCCTTTTCTTGGAGTACATCACGGGACACAGAGCGACTTAGTCATTACTAATGGGTTATATAGTTTACCTTCAGGTGCTGGCACTGGCAACTTCCAAACCGGAAGTACCCTCCCCTATATAAGCCCCTCCCATCCGGGAGCACCTCAGTTTTGTAGCAAAGCAATAAGTGTCCCAAAAAGAGGGGTGGGAGCTCTGTGTCCCGTGATGTACTCCAAGAAAAGGATTTTACAGGTAAGCTGTTATAAAAATCCATTTTTCTTTTTCGTACATCACGGGACACAGAGCGACTTAGTCATTACTAATGGGACGTCCCAAAGCAATGCCAAATGAGGGGAGGGATACACTATACATAAGCTGGGCGCCATCAGGCATGAGGATCTTTTGCGGCCTGCAACACACTGCGCCCAAAGGCGACATCCTCCTGACTTCTAACGTCTACCTGGTAGAATCTAGTAAACGTGTGTACTGAAGACCATGTTGCGGCCTTACAGACTTGAGCCAGGGAGGCCTGGTGATGCACTGCCCATGAAGTTCCAACTGCTCTTGTGGAGTGCGCCCTAACTTTGAATGGAGGCGGTCTCTTTCTCAAGCCATAGGCTTGTATTATGACCTGTCGAATCCACTTGGCTAAAGTAGATTTTGATGCTGCCTGACCCTTTCTGGGGCCTTCCGGCAGAATAAACAAAGTATCCGTTCTGCGAATCTGAGCAGTGGCTTTTAGATAAGCTTTAACTGCTCTTACTACATCCAAAGAATGCAATAACTTTTCCTCTACCGAGCTAGGTTTGGGGAAAAAAGAAGGAAGAACCACATCTTGGTTCAAATGAAACCTCGATACCACCTTAGGAAGAAAGGCTGGATGAGGACGTAATACTACTCTGTCCTTATGGACAACCAGATATGGCTCCTTACAGGACAAGGCGGCTAATTCCGATACTCTTTTAGCCGAACAAATGGCTACTAAGAAAATCAATTTCCTGGTGAGAAGAACCAAGGAAATGTGTTGCAATGGTTCAAACGGTTGTTTCTGTAGAACCGACAGAACCAGGTTTAAGTCCCATGGACATATGGGAATACTAACTGGAGGGCTAATACGCATCACTCCTTGTATGAAAGCTTTGACTAGTGAATGCGAAGCCAAGGGCCTTTGAAAAAATATTGACAAGGCCGAAATCTGACCCTTGATAGTACTCAAGGCCAGCTTCCTATCTACAGCCCACTGTAGGAAGTCCAAAATCCTACCTATTACGTACTTACGTGGATGCCATTTCTTGGCCTCACACCATGTAATGTACGCCTTCCAGATCCTATAATAGATCTGCCTGGATACCGGCTTCCTGGCATTGATCATGGTAGATACCACAGGATTAGAGAGCCCTCTCTTTTTCAGAATGTGGGCTTCAATAGCCAGGCCGTCAAACCTAGGGCTGGTAAGGAAGGGTGGTATATCGGTCCTTGCGACAGCAGGTCCGGACGATGTGGGAGGGTCCAAGGACTCCTCACTGACATTTTTACAATCTCCGCGTACCATGCCCTTCGGGGCCACGCTGGAGCCACCAGAATCACTGGTTTCTTTTCTACCCTGATTCTGCGGATTAATCGCGGTAACAATTGTGGCGGTGGGAATGCATATATCAGCTTGAACTGATCCCAAGGGAACACTAGGGCATCCGAGCCGCAAGCTAGGGGATCCCTTGTGCGAGACACAAATCTGTCCACCTTTGCGTTGAATCTGGATGCTAGCAGATCTACATCCGGTGTTCCCCACCGCTGGCATATTGTCTGGAAAACCTCGGGGTGAAGAGACCATTCCCCCGGGCATAATTGCTGGCGACTTAAAAAGTCAGCTTTCCAATTTTCCACTCCTGGGATGAAAACCGCGGATATGGCTGGGACATATCTTTCTGCCCATTCCAGGATGCAATTCACTTCCCTCTGGGCTGCACGACTCCTGGTGCCACCCTGGTGATTGATATATGCCACTGCTGTGGCATTGTCTGATTGAATTCTGACAGGGGACCCTTGGAGTTTGGATGTCCATGCTACTAGGGCATACCGGGCTGCTCGTATTTCTAAGAGATTGATGGGCAGGGCCTTCTCTGCTTCTGACCACTTGCCCTGGAGAGACCATTGCTCCAGTACTGCCCCCCAGCCTATGAGGCTGGCATCTGTAGTGACCACCTTCCAAGAAACCGGACTGAAGGGTTTCCCTTTTTCCAGATTCTGGGGCACCAACCACCAATGGAGGCTCTTGCGAACGAAAGGGGACAGGGACATTGGTAAGTCTAAAGCCTGAACTTTTTTGTTCCAGGCTGACAGTATGGCCCTCTGCAAGTTCCTTGAATGGAATTGACCGTAGGGTACTGCTTCGAATGAAGCCACCATTTTTCCCAGCAGCCTCATGCACAGGCGTATGGATGGTTTTCTTTTTGTACCCACTAAGTGGGTAAAATCTTTTAAAGACGACACCTTTTCTGGAGGTAAGAAAATCTTTCTCTGATTTGAATCCAGCCTTAGCCCTAAGTATTCCAGACTTCTGACTGGTCTTAGAGCTGACTTGTCCCGGTTGATAATCCAACCGTGATATTCCAGATACTTGATTGTCTTGTGAATAGCTACTTCCAGCTTTTCCACTGAGTGGTCTATTAGTAGCAGGTCGTCTAGATATGCCATTATCGTTACACCTTGTGTTCTTAGATTGGCCAATAGCGGGGCCAGAATTTTTGTGAACACTCGTGGTGCTGTGGCCAGACCGAAAGGTAAGGCTCTGAACTGAAAATGGCGCCCTTCTACTGCAAAGCGTAGAAATTTCTGGTGGGCCGGAAAGATGGGAATATGCAGATAAGCATCCCTTATGTCGATCGAGGCTAACCATTCCTACCCTTGTAGGGCGGTGGCCACCGATCGGATCGACTCCATCCGAAAAGTCCTGATATTTAGGAACTTGTTTAGCCCTTTTAGATTTAATATGGGCCTCACGTCCCCATTTGGTTTGGGGACTGTGAAAAGGTTCGAGTAAAACCCGAACCCACTTTCTTCCAGGGGAACCTTCATGATTACACCTTGGAGCAATAGTTGTTCTAGTGCCAGAAGGAGGGATCCTCTCTTCTGGGGATCGCTTGGCACGTTTGACCTCATAAATTGGGCAGGAGGAGTGTCTTTTAACTCCAGCTTGTATCCCAGACTTACTGCGGAGAGCACCCATCTGTCTCTGATGGTGTCCCGCCAGGTCTCTGTGAACAACTGAAGTCTTCCCCCCACCCGATTGAGTGGGGGCAACCCTTCATGACTTAGGGGGAGGTTTTGTACCTCTCTTGACCCAGGGTTTCTTGTTACCCTGTGATTGTCCCTGATTTCTGCCCCCTGAATTTGACCGCGGAGGCCGTCGGAACTGTTTCACAGCCGATGTGCCAGGGACTGGAGAAGTAGGCCTCTTAAAAGAAGGACTTCTACTCTTGTTCTTAACCGGTAAGAGTGAACTTTTACCGGCAGAAATTTTCTGGATATATTTGTCCAGATCTTCTCCAAATAAGCGTTCTCCATGAAATGGGAAGCTAACCAGCAATTTCTTACAGGGAGCTTCAGCAGACCAGTTTTTGAGCCATAGAAGCCTACGCATATGTACTACATACAGCGTAAAGCGGGAGGCCTGTTGGATTGTATCCTTTATGGCGTCCACCGCAAAACACAAGGCTCTAGGTAGGTCAGCTAGGGCAAGAGCCTGCTGATCTGGTAAGTCCCTTAAGACTTGTTTCAACTGATCTTTCACCGCTTGGCAGACTCCAATCGCTGCTACCGCAGGTTGTGTCACCATGCTTGCTGTAGAGAAAGCAGATTTTAGTAAAGACTCCAATTTTTTATCTATTGGGTCTTTGAACATTGGAACATTATCTACTGGACATGTCAGTGATTTGTTCACAGAAGAGATGGCTGCGTCCACTGTAGGGACCCTCCATTTTTTTATGAACTTATCCTCCATGGGATAGATCACCGGAAATCTCTTGGGGGGAGTAAATATTTTATCAGGATGCTCCCAATCCTGGTAAATAAGCCCTTCCAATAAAGGGTGGATTGGGAAGGAACAGACAGCCTGGGGAGCTTTCAGCGACCCCAGCGAGGAAACCGTAGTGGTTGATGGTTCCGCCAGAGGCATTTTAAATGCTGATCGGACCATGTTAGTCAGAGACTGAACCCATAATCTTTCAGCCTGAGATGCTGAGAAAGGTTCTTCCACTGTTGATTCCTCCATAACTGAATCAACCTCATCCTGATCCCCTTCAGGTAGGTCGATCTCTGTGTGGGGCTGTTCCTCCACTAACAAGCACTCTGAAGGAGGAGACGGAGATCGGACGCGCTTTCCCTGTGACAGGGAAGCAGCGATCAATGCTGTTAATCTCTCTTCCAATCCTCCCAGAGTTGAGGATAAAACCTCCTCTGTTATATATACAGGAGCAGGTGGACTGGGGACAGTCGCAGCACCAGGCACTCCTGCGGGGTTCCTACGGCTACTGACCTCTGAATTCTCAGGGGAGATTGGTGCAGTACAAGCATGCCCAATATCCTCAGAGCCCGATGGAGACCCCTTTGGCTTCCTGGAAGACTTATTTCCGGAGCGTCTGGACGACATATCCTTTAAGCACAAAGCTGAGGTATTCCCGTCGTCATACACCAATTTTGCTGGTAATAGTCTAACACAGTTGCTGCTATATACCAGCTGGTGTCCACTAAAGTGCCTTTCTATGGGGATGCCTGCATCAACCGCCTCTGTGTGCCACTGTTTGTTGCTAGCTCTGTTTGCATCCAGCTGACACTTGTACTGTGTCTTTTATACATGCTGGGACGCCTGCACATGCGCAGAAGCGCCGCGGCGCGCATCGAGCGTCATCCACCCGCCCCGCCCCTTTTTTTTCATAGGAGGCGCGTGCACGCGCCCGCGCGCGCCCGTGCGCCATTGGCGCCCTTTTCGAAAACCAAGCAGGGACTAGGAGCCAGGGCCCTTTTTGCCGGAGGGCCTATGTCACGTACCTGGTAGGAGTCTGATATGATGAGGTCGGCCTCTCTTGTATCTCCAGTCCAAGCCCCACTGAGGGTGGAACAGATGGTGGCTAGGGCCAGGAGGAACACGAGTGCCTGAGGAAGTTGCTTGCAGGACTTGCTGGAACAGATGTGGCTTGGAGACCCAGACAGCCGGACAGACACTGGACACAGGAACACTTGGAGGATGGGTAGAGGTTTGAGGGGAACTCCAACCCACTTGCAGGTTCTGGGAACGAAGCTCACAGGAACAGAGGTCAGGAGGATAGCCAGGGTTCAGCAACAGACAGGCGGCACGGTACAAAGGATCAATCAGAAGCAGGGTCAGTGGAAGCCGGGATCAGAAGCCAGTAATCAGGAAGTGTTTCAGAGTCCAAAGACAGAGTCAGGGAAAGCCACAGTCAGCAACGGTTATCAAGCAGCATAACAGGAACCAGGAAGTTTTCAGGACACAGCTGAAGACCAGTGAGCACTTGCTTGAGAGTCAGGACTTCCTTAAATAGATAGGAAGTCTTGTAATCAGGCTTCAGGTCACAGCTGAGGGCAGGAAGTGCTGCCTGTCCCACACTGCCGGAATACACCCGCTGGTGGACACCGGTACTACAGTCCGTGGAACATGCATTACCACCAGCAGGTGAGATCCTTGCAGACTGGCGCCAAAAGGAGATTAGGGGCGCGCACCCGCGCGTGCACGTCGTCCCCGCGCACGCGCATGTGTACTAGCACTCTGGAAGGGCTGCTGCAGCCCGGGGGTGCGCGCGCCAGTATTCCGAGACTGCTGGCAAACGCGCGCCTGCGCAGGAGAGTTCCTATCAGTTCTCTTACATTGCCCCCCCTTAGGGGCAGCCTCCGGATGCCCCTCAAGTCTCTCTTTTCCGGGTGGCATTGAAAGAAGGCTTGTACCAGTCTTGGGGCATGAACATCAGAAGCTGGTTCCCAAGAATTTTCCTCAGGGCCGTAGCCCTTCCATTTAACAAGGAACTGCATCTGGTTACTCCTACGTCTACAGTCCAGCACGGCCTCCACTTCAAATTCCTCATTACCTTCGATGAGAATCGGAGGAGGGGTTCCAGACACCCGATCAGGGAAGGGATTAGGCGTGGTGGGTTTCAACAAAGAAACGTGGAATACTGGATGTATCTTCATGCTTTTGGGTAGCACCAATTCAAAAGCTACTGCATTGATCCTCCGCTTGACAGGAAAAGGGCCCAAAAATTTTGGACCGAGTTTCTTAGAAGGACAGCTTAACTTTAGATTTGCCGTGGACAGCCAGACTTTGTCCTCAGGTTTTAAATCCAGGTTACCCCTCTTATTTCTGTCGAAAAACTTCTTGTTGCTAGCCTGGGTCTTGGAGATCGTCTCCTGTAAAACCTGATTGTTAGTACTGAAGAAGTCTAATCGGTCTTGCACAGCAGGTAAAGAAGACTCAACAGGTATTTCCGGCAGAAAAGAGGGATGGTACCCAAAATTGGCAAAAAAGGGGGACTGTTTGGTTGCTGAGTGGATGGCATTATTATATGAGAACTCCGCAAGCGGAAGGAGGGATAACCAATCATCTTGAGCAAAAGAGGAAAAACACCGTAGATACTGTTCAAGGGTTTGATTCGTCCTCTCAGTCTGTCCATTGGTTTGTGGGTGGTAAGCTGTAGAGAGGCAGAGTTCAATATTAAGTGCTTCGCATAGAGCCCTCCAGAATCTAGAGGTGAACTGCACCCCACGGTCGGAGATAATGCTATCAGGAATACCGTGCAATCTAACAACCTCTTTGATGAAGGCTGAGGCAGTCTCAGTAGCGCAAGGAGTTCCTTGTAAGGGTACAAAGTGCGCCATCTTGGTCAGGCGGTCTACCACGACAAAGATGGTAGTGAAGTCTTCAGACGGAGGGAGTTCTACAATAAAGTCCATTGAGATCATACTCCATGGTTTCTGAGGTATGGGAAGAGACTCCAAGAGACCCCAAGTTTTAGTTCTGTCGGTTTTGTTTTGAAGGCATGTAATACAGGATCTAACGTAATTTTTACAGTCCTGCATTAAATCGGGCCACCAGAAGGTACGGGAGACCAGATCGGCAGTCTTGCGGATCCCGTAATGTCCTGCTAGAGGGTGGTCATGACAGCGACTCAGAATGGACACTCGAAACTGCTCCGGGACAAAGATTTGTTCCTTATGGAAGAAAAGGCCATTCCTTGATTGAAGAGCCAAGTCCTGGGAGGGTGGTTGGTTAACCACACTGGTCTTAATTTGAGATAACAGATCAGCTTGAAGAAACAAAAAATTCTTGGCCGGGAGAATGGTATCAGGCTCCAAGGGACTCACAGGATCATTAAACATACGGGACAGGGCATCTGGTTTGCCATTCTTAGAACCAGGACGAAAAGTAATATGAAATGAGAAACGGGAGAAGAACAGCGCCCATCTTGCTTGTCGAGGTCTTAATCGCTTAGCTGTTCTCAAGTACTCTAGGTTCTTGTGATCCGTGAATATGAGGATTGGGTGGGCAGCACCCTCCAAGAGGTACCGCCACTCTTCAAGTGCGGCCTTGATGGCCAGCAGTTCCCGATCTCCCACATCATAGTTCCTCTCGGAAGGATTTAATTTCTTGGAGAAAAAAGCCACAGGGTAGAGTAAGGATTTCGGGCCCTGACGTTGGGACAATATAGCCCCGACTGCACTTTCAGAAGCATCAACCTCCAATACATAGGCCAAGGATGGATCAGGGTGCTTCAGGATGGGAGCTGAGGTAAATAAAAGTTTTAACTGTTCAAAGGCCTCTTGAGCTTTTGGTGTCCAACAGAAAGGGATGTGTTGCTTAGTTAGTTGTGTGATGGGAGCGATGATACCAGAAAAGTTCTTGATGAATTTTCTGTAAAAATTAGCAAACCCCACAAACCTCTGAACAGCTTTTCTGTCTGTAGGGGCAGGCCATTCCAGAACGGAAGTAACTTTCTGCGGATCCATGGAGATACCGTCGGCAGAGATGACAAGTCCCAAGAAATTAACAGTTTGTTTCTCAAAGTCACACTTTTCGGCTTTGGCATAAAGACAGTGTTTTCGGAGTCGGGCCAGCACTTTCTTAACATGAGCTTGATGAGATTCAAGGGATTCAGAGAATATCAAGATGTCATCCAAGTAGATTATGACGAATAGATCAAGATAATCCCGAAAAACGTCATTCACTAGGTGTTGAAACGTAGCTGGGGCGTTGCAGAGCCCGAATGGCATGACCAAGTACTCGAAGTGGCCAAAGCGAGTTCGAAAAGCCGTCTTCCACTCGTCCCCTTCCCTGATTCTGACGAGATTATACGCACCCCTTAAGTCTAGCTTGGAGAATATCCGTGCCCCCCGCAGCCTCTGGAAAAGTTCAGGAATTAACGGAAGGGGGTACCGGTTCTTGACTGTAACTTTGTTAAGGTCCCGGTAGTCAATGCAAGGTCTTAAGGAGTGATCCTTTTTCTCTACAAAGAAGATACCGGCACCTGCTGGTGACGTGGAGGGCCGAATGAACTTCTTTTTCAAACTCTCGTCGATATAGACACGTAAGGCTTCCAGTTCAGGTTCGGAGAGGGGATAGATCCGACCAAAAGGAATCTCCGCCCCTGGTAAGAGATCAATAGGGCAATCATAAGTCCTATGGGGTGGAAGGGTGTCCGCACCCTTCTTGTTAAATACGTCCAGGTATTCGTGGTAAGCAGCAGGAACCAGACTAATGGTTTCTGGGTCAGGCTGTAGACTCAGGAGAGGAGTGGTACTAGCAGTCCTTTCAGGGAAACAGTGCGTCTGGCAATAGCTGGAGGAAAAGGTGACGTCTCCTGTAAGCCAATCAATGTGCGGATTATGTGCCTTTAGCCAGGGAATGCCAAGAATGATGGGGAACATAGGTGAGGTTATGACATCCAACCGAAGGAATTCATGGTGACCAGAGGAGGCTTGACAGGAAATAGGTGCAGTCTCTTGTGTGACCGGGCCTGATTTAATACCAGAGCCATCGGCCAGGTGAACCCGGAATCCCTGTTTCTTGGGGCACACGGGAAGCTGGTGTAAAGAAACAAATGAGGAATCCACAAAACAGCTGCAGGCCCCTGAGTCTATTATGGCGGATACTAAGAGTGTCCTTCCGGCAACAAAAAGATTAACTGGGAGAGAGATGTGAGACCGAACCTCTCCAGAAGGATGCTCCACAGGAAGCTGACGAAGGCAGGTTCTACTGGTTTTTGCCGGGCAAGTCTGTATGAAGTGACCTGCTTCTCCACAATAGAGGCATAGATTGGCACGTAATCGTCTGAGACGTTCTGCCGGGGAAAGAGGCGATCTGGGGAAACTCCTGTGGCATGTCTTATGCTGAGCCTTCTTTCCAAAAGATGTGCTCAACGGGGCAGCAGATATGCTGGGTGTAGAAGTCACAGAAAGGATTCCTTGAGTCTTTTCGTATTGCCTCTCACGTAGTCGCCGGTCGATTTGGATGGCTGAGCTAATCAGTCTTTCCAAGGATGTAGGAACTTCAATTCTGGCCAGTTCATCTTTGAGAGTGTCGGAAAGACCAAGCCGAAACTGATGGCGAAGAGCAGGATCGTTCCATCGAGTGTCAGCACTCAGGACACGGAAGTCAGTGATATACTCCTCAACAGGCCTTGACCCCTGTTGTAACCTGCCAAGCTTGGATTCTGCAGACTGCTGGCGGAAGGGGTCAGCATATAGCTGAGCCATAGCCGAGAAGAACGAAACTGTGGTTGCCAGAACTGGGTCATGCTGCTCCCGGAGGTGATGAGCCCAGGAGAGTGGTTCGTTCACGAGAAGGGTGATCACAAATCCCACTTTAATGTCTTCAGATCTAAAGGTCCGGGGCAGCAGGGAGAAGTAGAGCTCGCAGGAGTTCCGGAAGGTTCTGAACATCGTACGATCTCCGGAAAATCGTTCGGGAATAGGCACTCTGGGTTCCGGGAGAGGAATAATTCCATGGAAGGAACTTGAATCGGTTTGAGCAGAGGGATCTGCGACAGAGGGAGAAACGCAAGCTGATGCGACTCCTATCTTGTCAGAGAGTCGCTCCTCCATGCGACTGAGATCGCTCTGTAAACTCTGCACGACATGTGTGAGTGTAGAGATTGTCTCAAACAAGTCCTCTGGTGGAGAGACCTCCCTTTCAGACTCCATCCCTGGCTGACTGGTACTGTCACGTACCTGGTAGGAGTCTGATATGATGAGGTCGGCCTCTCTTGTATTTCCAGTCCAAGCCCCACTGAGGGTGGAACAGATGGTGGCTAGGGCCAGGAGGAACACGAGTGCCTGAGGAAGTTGCTTGCAGGACTTGCTGGAACAGATGTGGCTTGGAGACCCAGACAGCCGGACAGACACTGGACACAGGAACACTTGGAGGATGGGTAGAGGTTTGAGGGGAACTCCAACCCACTTGCAGGTTCTGGGAACGAAGCTCACAGGAACAGAGGTCAGGAGGATAGCCAGGGTTCAGCAACAGACAGGCGGCACGGTACAAAGGATCAATCAGAAGCAGGGTCAGTGGAAGCCGGGATCAGAAGCCAGTAATCAGGAAGTGTTTCAGAGTCCAAAGACAGAGTCAGGGAAAGCCACAGTCAGCAACGGTTATCAAGCAGCATAACAGGAACCAGGAAGTTTTCAGGACACAGCTGAAGACCAGTCAGCACTTGCTTGAGAGTCAGGACTTCCTTAAATAGATAGGAAGTCTTGTAATCAGGCTTCAGGTCACAGCTGAGGGCAGGAAGTGCTGCCTGTCCCATACTGCCGGAATACACCCGCTGGTGGACACCGGTACTACAGTCCGTGGAACATGCATTACAACCAGCAGGTGAGATCCTTGCAGACTGGCGCCAAAAGGAGATTAGGGGCGCGCACCCGCGCGTGCACGTCGTCCCCGCGCACGCGCATGTGTACTAGCACTCTGGAAGGGCTGCTGCAGCCCGGGGGTGCGCGCGCCAGTATTCCGAGACTGCTGGCGAACGCGCGCCTGCGCAGGAGAGTTCCTATCAGTTCTCTTACAGCCTGTGCGGTGGATGAGCGCAGCAACAGGGCAGAGGAAGTGGATTCCCACAGAGAACTTACCAACTGCCTGGATCTTTTGACTTGAGAAAACCAAAGATCCACATGACAAGAAAAAAATGGACCACAGCGGCCTCTAGTGGTTTAACACAGGTACCGCGGTCCTCTTTTTTTTTTTTTTTTCTTGACTACTATTAAAATTTTACATTTTTCAGTAGTTACAGGCATACACAGATATTAGCGGGAATACCGTTAGGTAACAGACAGAAAGACAAATTAGGCTTGGGGGTCCCCCAATAGAACCAAGTTCCTGGGGGCCCCCACTTACCTGTTCCCCGCCGCAGGACTCTGTTTGGTCCACAGAAGCCCAAACTTCACCTATCACGGCAGGCATTGTAATTAAACCTTCAGGGACCGGGTTCCCAAGGATTCCACTCCCCTGGACCTGTATAGCACCCTGCACAGAAAACATCTTGGTCGTGGGTATGACCAGAGCTCTGGATCCCAGGGTCCAGCCCTCCTAAGAGAGGCATTACAGGCAAAACCTTGCTCTTCTGTTGCAAGGCCCGGGTACCGACCGTTTAGCTATGAAGCTTTTTTGGTGGGATCCGGAACAGCTTACTAAGGCCCGTAAAAGAACCTGTACGCAAGCCCAGGAAAACACATGTTACTCTTTGGCCAACACCTTAGACACTGGCAAAAAACTGAGGTGCTCCCGGATGGGAGGGGCTTATATAGGGGAGGGTACTTCCGGTTTGGAAGTTGCCAGTGCCAGCACCTGAAGGTAAACTATATAACCCATTAGTAATGACTAAGTCGCTCTGTGTCCCGTGATGTACGAAAAAGAAATTGTATTTTTTCCGCAACTTGTGTCAACACATAAAATATTCCATGGACTCAACATGCCTCTCAGTATATAGCTTGGGGTGTCTACTTTCCAAAATGGGGTAATTTGGGGGGGTTTTGAACTGTTCTGGCATTTTATACACAACATTAGGAAGCTTACATCCACTCTTCTAACCACTTGAAGACAAAGCCCTTTTTGACACTTTTTGTTTACATGAAAACATATTTTTTTTGCAAGAAAATTATGTTGAACCCCCAAACATTATATATATTTTTAAAGCAAAGGCCCTACAGAATAAAATGGTGGGTGTTGCATTTTTTTTTTTCTACACAGTATTTGCGCAGCGATTTTTCAAACGCATTTTTTTGGGAAAAAATACACTTTTTTTAATTTTAATGCACTAAAACACACTATATTGCCCAAATGTTTGATGAAATAAAAAAGATGATCTTAGGCCGAGTACATAGATACCAAACACGACATGCTTTAAAATTTCGCACAAACGCGCATTGGCGACAAACTACATACATTTTTAAAAGCCTTTAAAAGCATTTACAGGTTACCCCGTTAGATTTACAGAGGAGGTCTACTGCTAAAATTACTGCCCTCGATCTGACCTTTGCGGTGATACCTCACATGCATGGTGCAATTGCTGTTTACATATGACGCCAGACCGACGCTTGCGTTCGCCATTGGGCAAGAGCAGGGCAGGGGTGCTTTTTTTTTTTTTTTTTTTTTATTATTAATTTTGCTTTTTTATTTTATTTTTAAACTGTTGCTTCCATATTTATTTATTTTTATCACTTTTATTGTTATCTCAGGGAATGTAAATATCCCCTATGATAGCAATAGGTAATGACAGGTACTCTTTTTTGAAAAAACTGGGGTCTATTGGACCCTAGATCTTTCCTCTGCCCTCAAAGCATCTGACCACACCAAGATCGGTGTGATAAAATGCTTTCCCAATTTCCCAATGGCGCTTTTTATATCCGGGGGGGGACATTCTCTCCCACTGCTTGTAAAAGCAGTCCAGAGGCTAATTAGCCACTAGGATTGCTTTTACATGAAAGCCGGCCGCTGGCTGAAAAGAATGATACCAAGATGATACCTAAACCCGCAGGCATCATTCTGGTATAAACATTCAAAGTCCAGCAACATACCAGTACGTTGCTGGTCCTTGTTGGACATGTATTGTAATCTTTTTTTTCATGCAGCCTGTTGGCTGAACGAAAAAAAAAGATTGATCGGTGGGTATGCCCACCATTAGAATACCGCCCTTCATCCACCCACTTCTAATGATGGGCATACATGCACCATTTATATATGCCGAAGCATGGGGGCATCTTCTCGCAAAAGTTATGTCGCGTACACATGGTCAGACTTTTCCACGGGCAAGCCTCCGTCGGAATTTCGACCGTATATACGCGGCATTAGGAGCAAAATCGCTCCTCCGCTCCTGCTGCCCCAATGCTTCGGCATATATGCTTTTTTTTTTTAACTGTGGTGGTGAAATCACCTCCTACAGCACTGGAGTCGCAGGGATCAGGCCTGTCTCTGCGAACGCTGCAGTTATGTGTGTTGTGTTTTGCAAGTGACAGTGATCGATCGATACTGCACTTCGGTGGCCTGGGCTGGACGGAGGGGCAAAACGCAGGTGCTAGCAGGTATCTGGGCTGATCCCACTAACAGTGCGTTTTTGGGAACCCTAAACTGCTGGGGACGCTAGTATAGATCTGATCAGATCAGATATTGAGCTGATCAGATACTATACCACTAAGGGGGGTGTATGCTTCACGTGTGGGTGTTAGCGCTACTGGCACTAACCTGACGCTGCCTGGGGTGTGACGCAGACCCTCTCTGACGCTAAAACCTAACTGATATCACCCGCCGGGCGATCAGGGGGTTAAACCTTTATTGGGTTATATGCCCTGACACTTTAAAAAGCAAACTAACTAACCAGCATCACCCGTAACACTTATATGGTGATCACTGGTGAAAGGGTTAACTAGGGACAATTAGGGGGTTAAAACCTTTATTAGGTAATATATGGGGGTACCTGGCGCTATATAAAAACCTGACGGCGAACCTAAAAAAAAATTACTGGCTACCGATCTGCATCACCGACACTAAGACAACGATCATAAAAACGATCGCTTAGCGACAGTGGTGATAGGGGTGAAAGGGTTACCTGGGGGGCTATCAGGGGGTTAAACCTTTATTAGATAATATATGGGGGTACCTGACGCTATAAAAACCTGCGGCGAACCTAAAAAAAATTACTGGCTACCGATCTGCATCACCGACGCTAAGACAGCGATCAGAAAAATGATCGCTTAGCGACAGTGGTGATAGGGGGTGAAAGGGTTACCTGGGGGGCGATCAAGGGGGTTAAACCTTTATTAGGTAATATATTGGGGCACCTGACGCTATAAAAACCTGCGGCGAACCTAAAAAAATTTACTGGCTACCGATCTGCATCACCGACGCTAAGTCAGCGATCAGAAAAATTATCGCTTAGTGACAGTGGTGATAGGGGGTGAAAGGGTTACCTGGGGGGCGATCAAGGGGGTTAAACCTTTATTAGGTAATATATGGGGGTACCCGACGCTATAAAAACCTGCGGCGAACCTAAAAAAAATTACTGGCTACCGATCAGCATCGCCGACGCTAAAACATCGATCAGAAAAATTATCGCTTAGTGACAGTGGTGATAGGGGGTGAAAGGGTTACCTGGGGGGCGATCAAGGGGGTTAAACCTTTATTAGGTAATATATGGGGGTACCCGACGCTATAAAAACCTGTGGCAAACCTAAAAAAAATTACTGGCTACCGATCAGCATCACCGACGCTAAGACATCGATCAGAAAAATGATCGCTTAGCGACGGCGGTGCTAGGGGGTGAAAGGGTTATCTGGGGGGTGATCAGGGGGTTAAACCTTTATTAGGGGGGGGGGTTAGGGGGCTACACTGGACCTAAAACTGAATGTACTGACACTTTTACAGTCACAAATGTCACTGATTGCAGTGATCACTAAATAAATGGTCACTGCAATCAGTGACACTGTGACTGGGGGGTGATCTGGGGGGTGATCTGGGGGTGTCTGGGGGGGCCTGGGGGGGCTATTTATGTGCCTATGTGTCCTGGTGTCAGTGTAGTGTTGTGTGCACTAACCTGCATCTTCTCCTGTACGGCGCTCGGTATATGTGAGCGCCGCAGGAGAGATGACATCACTTCCTCCAGCCTGTGTAAACAGTACACAGGCAGGGGAAGCTCTCATTCGCCGGGAGCGATCGAGAGGGGGTGGCCGGAATCGAATGGCCGTCCCCTCATGCCGGATCGCTCCCGAAGGTAAAACGACCGCTCACTGTAAAGAAGGGGGGTCCGATCGGACCCCCCAACTATACAAAGGCAATCACGTACATATACGTGATTCTGCCTGTCGGTGCCATTCTGCCGACGTATATTTACAGTGGGCGGTCGTTAAGTGGTTAAATATCGTACCTGGGGGGTGTCTAAAGTATGCCTGTGAAGTGTCATGTGTTTCCCGTGTTTAGAACTGTCCCTGCACAAAATGACATTTCTAAAGGAAAAAAAGCCATTTAAAACTGCTTGCGGCTTTAAAGTAATGTCTGGTCCCAGTAATATGGATGAAAATCTTTGAGAAAAATGGCATAGCTACCCTCACAGTTACTCTTTGTGGGCGCATGAATGGGCCCTGCTGTGAATTATTAGATCAAGAATTGTAATTGCATGCCCCTGTTGAACAGGGGCTGAAAAATTGGGCCTTTGGTGGTGGTGGTGGTGGTGGTGTTGCCACAACACTGTAAGCCCTCACAGTTACTCTTGGTGGGCGCAGGAATGGGCCCTGCTGTGAATTATTAGATCAATAATTGTAATTACATGCCCCTGTAGAACAGGGGCTGAAAAATTGGGCCTTAGCCACTGGTTCCACAACACTGCAACCCCTCACAGATACTGTACTTGGAGCACAGCAATGAGCCCTGTTGCAAAGTATTGCATCAAAAATTGTAATTACACGCCCCTGTTAAACAGGGGCAGAAAAATTGGGCCTTAGCCACTGGTGCCACAACACTGCAACCCCTCACAGATACTGTACTTGGAGCACAGCAAAGAGCCCTGTTGCAAAGTATTGCATCAAAAATTGTAATTACACGCCCCTGTTAAACAGGGGCTGAAAAATTGGGCCTTAGCCACTGGTGCCACAACACTGCAACCCCTCACAGATACTGTACTTGGAGCACAGTAATGAGCCCTGTTACAAAGTATTGCATCAAAAATTGTAATTACACGCCCCTGTTAAACAGGGGCTGAAAAATTGCGTCTTAGCCACTGGTGCCACAACACTGCAACCCCTCACAGATACTGTACTTGGAGCACAGCAAAGAGCCCTGTTGCAAAGTATTGCATCAAAAATTGTAATTACACGCCCCTGTTAAACAGGGGCTGAAAAATTGGGCCTTAGCCACTGGTGCCACAACACTGCAACCCCTCACAGATACTGTACTTGGAGCACAGTAATGAGCCCTGTTACAAAGTATTGCATCAAAAATTGTAATTACACGCCCCTGTTAAACAGGGGCTGAAAAATTGCGTCTTAGCCACTGGTGCCACAACACTGCAACCCCTCACAGATACTGTACTTGGAGCACAGTAATGAGCCCTGTTGCAAAGTATTGCATCAAAAATTGTAAATACACGCCCCTGTTAAACAGGGGCTGAAAAATTGGGCCTTAGGCACTGGTGCCACGACACTGCAACCTCTCCCAGATACTCTAGTTGGAGTGCAGGAATGAGCCCTGCTGCAAAGCATTGCATCAAAAATTTTAATTACATGCCCCTGTTAAACAGGGGCTGAAAAATTGGGCCTTAGCCACTGGTGGCGGCACCCAGAAACAAAAATGTTCTTCCAAGCTATCATCATGAATCGGATCATTGAGGAGGAGGAGGATAGTCAGTCAACATAACAGGACAGTCACTCAGCATCAGTCTTGAAGGGATGTGACATTTGAAAATAAATTATTCTGTTATATCAGCTTCAGGTGCTTGGTAGCTGGTGGTGATCCAAGACTGGTTCATCTTTATGAAGGTCAGTCGATCAACCGAGTCGGTGGACAGGCGCACCCTGTGATCCGTGACAAATCCTCCAGCAGCACTGAATGTGCGTTCCGAAAGAACGCTGGATGCAGGACAGGCCAGTAGCTCAATTGCATACTGTGCAAGCTCTGGCCAGTGATCCATCCTCAAGACCCAGTAAGCCAGAGGATTTTCGGTGGGAAAGGTGTCCAAGTCTGACCTTGCCCCTAGGTATTCCTGCACCATGTATATCAGACGCTGGCGATGGTTGCTAGAACCGATCATACCTTGGGGCTGCGGACTAAAGAATTGTCTGAACGCATCGGTCAGACGGCCACCTTCCCCACCGCTCCTTTTTTGACTGACCGAAGCCTCAGCAACTCGTTGTCCAGGACCAGGAGTTTGTAACCTCCCAGTCTCTGGGAACGCAGTGCACAGACTTTTCTGCAAGGCCTCCCAGAGTTGTCTCATCCTCTGCTCCCTCTGCGACGGTAAGATAAGGTCCGCAACCTTACCCTTGTACCGTGGATTAAGGAGAGTGGCCAGCCAGTAATGGTCCCTCTCCTTGATCCGAAGAATACGAGGATCCTTCCGCAGACATTGCAGGATCAGGGAGGCCATGCAGCGTAGGTTAGCTGAGACATTTGGTCCGGAGTCCTCTGGGTCACTAAGGACGACATGATCCGCAGCCACCTCCTCCCAGCCACGTACAAGTCCACGGGTTTCTTGGGACTGTAAATCATCCCTAAAAGACTGCTGCTGTTGATGCTGAGTGCCAGGCTCCACCTCCATGCTGACACAATCCTCCTCCTCCTCTTCCTGTGGGATGGGTGGGACAGAAGGAACACTGTCTGGGTAAAGGGAGCCTTGAGAGGCAAGGAAGTCCTCCTCTTCCTGCCTCAAGTGCCCTGTCCATTATTCCACGCAGCGTATGCTCCAACAGGTGGACAAGAGGTACAGTGTCACTGATGCATGCACTGTCACTGCTCACCATCCTCGTGGCCTCCTCAAATGGTGCCAGGACAGTGCATGCATCCCTGATCATGCCCCACTGGCGTGGTGAAAAAAACCCGAGCTCCCCTGACCCTGTCCTGGTGCCGTAGTCGCACAGGTACTCATTGATGGCCCTCTGCTGCATGTGCAGCCGCTGCAACATGGCCAACGTTGAGTTCCACCTGGTGGGCATGTCACATATAAGGCAATTCTTGGGCAGGTTAAACTCCTTTTGCAGCTCAGCCAGCCGAGCACTGGCATTATATGATCTGTGGAAATGCACACAGACTTTCCTGGCCTGCCTCAGGACATCCTGTAAGCCCGGGTACCTGCCCAAGAACCGCTGCACCACCAGGTTAAGGACGTGAGCCACACAGGGCACATGGGTCAGTTGTCCCTGTCGGAGGGCGGAGAGGAGGTTGGTGCCATTGTCGCAAACCACCATTCCTGGCTTAAGCTGGCGTGGCGTCAACCACCTCTCGGCCTGCCCCTGCAGAGCTGACAGAACCTCTGCCCCAGTGTGGCTCCTGTCCCCCAAACACACCAGCGCAAGCACGGCATGGCATCTTTTTGCCTGCGTACTTGCGTAGCCCCTTGAATGCCTATGGAGCACCGCTGGTTCCGAGGACAAAGCACAGGAAGAGGCCATGGAGGAAGAAGAAGAGGAGGGGGTGGAGGAGAGAGGTGTGTCACAACCAGTAGTAGCATTTTGGAGGCGTGGCGGCGGAACAACCTCCAACACTACTGCACCTTGTCCTGCATCCTTCCCAGCTGCCAAAAGAGTGACCCAATGGGCCGTGAAAGAAAGGTAACGTCCCTGTCCATGCCTGCTGGACCATGAGTCAGTGGTAATATGCAATTAACCGCTGACCGCCCTGTCCACCAAGGCATGGACATTGCCTTCCACATGGCGGTAGATAGCCGGAATCGCCTTCCGTGAGAAAAAGTGGCGTTTGGGAACCTGCCACTAAGGAACCGCACATTGCACAAACTCACGGAAGGGGGCCGAGTCTACCAACTGAAAAGGCAGAAGTTGCAGTGCTAGCAATTTAGCCAAGCTAGCATTCAACCGCTGGGCATGTGGATGGCTGGGAGTGAACTTCTTTCGACGGTCCAGCAGCTGGGGCAGGGAAATTTGCCTGCTAGAATCGGACGTCGGTGTACTGCTAGCAGAGTGCCCGCAAGTACTTGGCTGTGACACACCTAATTCTACACCTTCATTCCTCTCAGTGCAGGTTTCAGAGAGGACTGAAGGTATAGTGGGGTTGGAGATCCCAGCTGATGTGGAGCAAGGAGAGGTCCGCTTTGTTCTTTGGTGTGGGTCTTTAAGGTAGGCTTGCCAACGAGCTGCATGGCAGGTCAACATATGTCTGGTCAAGCATGTGGTGCCCAAGTGGCTGATGTTTTGGCCACGCAAGATACACTTGAGACATATGTTGCAAACAGCAGCGGTGCGATCTGATGCACTCGACTTAAAAAAGGCCCACACCAAAGAACTTTTGGAATAACGGGCAGAGGCAGCGCCCTGCACAGGCGGAGCTCTGCGGTGTGATTCAGTCGGTGTGCTGCCCTTACGCTGGCCCCCAGGGGGCATCCTGCCTCGTTGGAGATGTGCCTCCTCCTCATCCTCCTCCTCCTCTCTCCTATCAGGCACCCACGTGGAGTCAGTGACCTCATCATCCCCTCCCTCCTCATCACTGGAACCAATCTGGCAGTATGCTGCAGCTGCTGGAACATGACTGCCAGATTGGTGTCCTTCTTGAGCATCCCCTTTCTCTGCTCTCACGCTACTGCCTTCCTCTAGCTGGGAATCATCTTCAGACCCTTCGAAACGCTGGGCATCCTCCTGGAGCATGTACCCAACACTGTGCTCAAACAGTTCGGGGGACTCCTAAGGAGGACACGGTGGGTCTAGGGAAGGAGTGACTGATGATGACATTGAGGACGCTTTGGCAGCTGCTTTGCCAGTACCCTGAGCCTGGGTGAGAGAGGATGAGGAGGGCTTGGTCATCCACTCTACCAAGTCTTCGGCATGATGTGGCTCAACACGTCCAGCTGCCGAAAATAAGGACAAGCGTGTCCCATGGCCACGTGCTGATGACGATGCACCGTGTCCACGACCAGCACTGTTGTCTCTAGACACAGAGCCTGCTTGCCCTCTTTTATTGGCTCCTGACTGTCTGCCTCTCCTTGTTTGCCTTCCAGACATTCTAAAGGCCTGCAGGGAGATAGGAAAATCAGCAATAAGGGGTAGCTTCAGGTGTATATTTTGCAGGAAGCACACTACGCCTGCTGTAAGTGCTGCAGATGCCTGTTAGTGTAACACAAAAGAAAAAAAACTACGAGCAATAAGGGGTAGCTTCAGGTGTATAATGTGCAGGAGGCACACTACATCCACTGTAAGTGCTGCAGATGCCTGCCTGTGTTACACAACAGGAAAACACAGCAATAAGGGCTAGCTTCAGGTGTATATTTTGCAGGAAGCACACTACGCCTGCTATAACTGCTGCAGATGCCTGCCTGTGTTACACAACAGGAAAAAACAGCAATAAGGGCTAGATTCAGGTGTATATTTTGCAGGAAGCACACTACGCCTGTTGTAAGTGCTGCAGATGCCTGCCTGTGTTACACAACAGGAAAACACAGCAATAAGGCCTAGCTTCAGGTGTATATTTTGCAGGAAGCACACTACGCCTGCTATAACTGCTGCAGATGCCTGCCTGTGTTACACAACAGGAAAACACAGCAATAAGGGCTAGCTTCAGGTGTATATTTTGCAGGAAGCACACTACGCCTGCTTTAAGTGCTGCAGATGCCTGCCTGTGATACACAACAGGAAAACACAGCAATAAGGGCTAGCTTCAGGTGTATATTTTGCAGGAAGCACACTACGCCTGCTATAACTGCTGCAGATGCCTGCCTGTGTTACACAACAGGAAAACACAGCAATAAGGGCTAGCTTCAGGTGTATACTGTGCAGGAGGCTTAGCAAAAATATCACTGACACTGTCCCCTGCCTATCCTTCTCTCTCCCTGCACACAAGGTTTAGCAGAATATCACTGACACTGTCCCTGCCTATCCTTCCCTCTCCCTGCACACAAGGTTTAGCAGAATATCACTGACACTGTCCCTGCCTATCCTTCTCTCTCCCTGCACACAAGGTTTAGCAGAATATCACTGACACTGTCCCTGCCTATCCTTCTCTCTCCCTACACACAAGGTAAATGAACAAATATCACTAACACTGTCCCTGCCTATCCTTCTCTCTCCCTGAACCGGAACACACTACACAAGGCCGCCGCGCTGGCGGCCTTTTATAGTGTGGGGCGTGTACTAAACCCCCCTGAGCTATAATTGGCCACAGGCATCCTGCCTGTGGCCAATTATGGCTCTCCTCGCTGCCGGCGCTGTGATTGGCCAAGCATGCGGGGTCACAGTGCATGCTTGGCCAATCACAGCGACGGGATTGCACTGCGATGGCGCAGTGTATTGTGGGCCGTTTGCGTCACTCGAATTTGGCGCGAACGGCCCAAAACGTTCGATCTTCAAACAAAGATTCCATCTCTGCTGGAGCAGATTGGATCATGCTTTATTGTTTTTTTTTGCCTTTCTCATGATCAACTGTGGGTATAAAACTGTATATATAGGATTGTATATTTTTTTTATTGGTTGAATTGGATGGACTTGTGTCTTTTTTCAACCAGGCTAACTATGTAACTATAAAAAAATAAAAATAAAATAAAGTTCTCTTAAGAGGGCCAAAACAGAACACTGTGGATGATACAAACAAGCTTTATTATTTAGAAAAGACACAACAATTAATTTGAAAAAAGGTGGCAGATTGACTGTGTGGTACAAACTATTTAAAAATAAGACAACGTTGTCTGACAGTTTAAAAACAAGGGGAAATCGCAGCAGTGCACATCACATTCATAACCCAATCAACACATTCAGGCACTGATATTATTAAAGCACATGGCAAAAAGGCCAAAATCAAACTGGAGAATTGTAGTTTTATATTGACAATACAGTCTAATGAGAAAAAAGGCTCCAGTTAAAGCGGGGTTTCAGCCGCAATTTTTATTTTTTTTAAAAGTCAGCAGCTACAAACACTGTAGGTGCTGACTTTTAATAAGGACACTTACCTGTCCTAGGCGCCCGCAATGTCGGCCCCCCAAGGGCGATCCCTCGATCGTGCCAGGTCCCGGCGCCGCCATCCTCACTAAGGGAAACAGGCAGTGGAGCCTTGCGGCTTAACTGCCCATTTCCTACTGCACATGCGTGAGTCTCGCGGCGCTGTATGAATGGGCGGCTGCTCTCTGGGATACACACAGTTCCCAGAAGGCAGCGTGCCCCATTCCCCAGCAGACAACGCAAGGAGGATGAGGAAGGAAGAAGACCTGCCGCGGTATAGGAAGAGGCAGATTAGGAAGATCTGCATAGCAACCACAATTTCTGGTAAGTAAAACATTTTTTTTTTCCTTCTAGTTTTTTTTTCTAGTTTTTTTTAGCATTTTGGTGGAATTTTGTTTCTTAGGGTGGACCTCCACTTTAAGTATGTGCTCAATCAGGAAGGCTTCTTATGAACGTGGCATATGTTGGGTAGGTGCGTGAGTGCAAAACTGTCCTGACCTCAACAGAGGAGATTAAATTCAGAGTCCTTGGGGTGAGAGTATCTTTACCCACCCCCTGTATATATCTATGGATGCATTCAGTCTGTCCCCCTATTATCTCCCCCGCAGACAAATCTATGAGACACCTACTGCTTAATCCAGTCACTCAGTACATACCACCATTAAGCAAAGTCTTGCCTAATTGGCTGTTTCACCCTGTACAAACCTGTCCAAGCTACTAATGTCACATCCTGTGGATCTTTTGCAAGAAGTTTTCCTCTTATAAGGACTCTGAATTTAATCTCCTCAGTTGAGGTCAGGACAGTTTTGCACTCACGCATCTACCCAACATATGCCACGTTCATAAAAAGCCTTCCTGATTGAGCACACACAGTAACTGGAGCCTTTTTCCTCATTAGACTGTATTGTCAATATAAAACACCAATTCTCCAGTTTGATTTTGGCCTTTTTGCCATGTGCTTTAATAATATCAGTGCCTGAATGTGTTGATTGGGTTATGAATGTTATGTGCGCAGCTGCGATTCCCCTTGTTTGTAACTATCAGACAACGTTGTCTTATTTTTAAATAGTTTGCACCACACAGTCAATCTGCCACCTTTTTTCAAATTAATTGTTGTGTCTTTTCTAAATAATAAAGCTTGTTTGTATCTTCCATAGTGTTCTGTTTTGGCCCTCTTAAGAGAACTTTATTCTCTTCTTTTTTGTTCTATGCCTCTAGGGCTCTAGGGGTTACCGTGTGGATGAGGATTGAATACAAACAGTGAAGTTTTGATTGATTTATTTTTTCATGTAAACTATCAAATACGGTAGATCCAGGCAATCACTCACATTTTTTGTAACTATATAAAACATGTGGTGGTGGGAGCTACTGCTTTACCTTCCTCTCACATCATAGGCTTGGACATACCCACTCTATAGACCTTACTATAATTTCATACTACAACAACCTCCAGGCTCTTCTTGTATCTTTTTCATAACACAGTATACAAAATGCCCTTTAATTCTGGCAGTTACAGAAGGGAAGTTTCAATCCCAACATCTCAACAATCCCAAATGATGACTCTGGAACCACCATATAGTCAGCATTTGGAGGGAGCTTAATCTACCTATAAAAATACTTTTATTTTAATTCCCATGAAACTTATTGCAGAATTTACTAGATTTTTACTCTTCAAGAATATGTGCCCTCCTTCTTTAAAGTGACCATTTAAGCAATTCCATGGTCAGACCACCTACCAGTACTGGCTCAAAATTGGTAATAGCATGGCCAACCCTTACATGTTGCTTCAGTAAGGACACGGCTGACAGATTGTTTAATCACTTGAGTCCCAGCACCATTTTAGACTGGAGCTGGGATCAGGGACTTTTAAAATACAATTCCAGTGGCTTTATAATGTTGAGAGTGTGTGCATGTTCATTAAGCTGACTGTCAGCATTTACGTGAATTAATACCAGGGGCTATGAAGCTGCTCGATCACTTCCACCACCGCCGCAACATAATGCCTCCCTCCCCCCCTCCACTATGTATTTTGGACTGCACGCGCCCATCAGCGGTCCCAGGATCAGCAGGGTGGGTACCGCTGGATAGACGGGAGGGAGGTCATTTGCTGGTCTTCCCTTCCTGTAACTGACCTGGAGAAAATGTGTAAAATATCACTTCCAGGTCCCTGGGGTACTTTCCCCAGCTAGTGTGACTGGGGACTAGTGATGAGCCGAACAACCCCGGGTTCGGTTCGCACCAGAACCCGCGAACGGACCGAAAGTTCGCACAAACTTTAGAACCCTATTAAATACAATGGATGCGAACGTTCGAAATCTAAAGTGCTAATTATAACGACTATTATGCATGTTATTGTCCTAAAAAGGGTTTGGGAACCCGGGTTCTGCACCAGGGGACATGTATCAATGCAAAAAGAAGTTTTAAAAACGGCCGTTTTTCTGGAGCAGTCATTGTAATGATGCATAAAGTGAAAAAAAAAGTCAAAAATTCCTTTAAATATCGTACCTGGGGGGTGTCTAAAGTATGCCTGTGAAGTGCCACGTGTTTCCCGAGTTTAGAACTGTCCCTGCACAAAATTACATTTCTAAAGGAAAAAAAGCCATTTAAAACTGCTTGCGGCTTTAATGTAATGTCTGGTCCCGATAATATGGATGAAAATCTTTAAGAAAAATGGCAAAGCTACCCCATCACACACCCCCCCCCCCCTACCCCAGCCCATTACCAGCCCCTTTGGGTCTTGTATGGATATTAAGGGGAACCCGGCACACAAAATAAAAAAGACCCTATATACTCTGAACAGCCGTATACAGGCGGTGCGCATACAAGACAGGGACTGTAGGTTTGTCCTTATGTAGAATCTGTTTGTAATTTTGAACAGGTACATTGTTTAAGTGTAGCTCCAGGCAAAAAATCTATTTTTAAGCTTTTTGGAAAACATAGGGAAGGGTTATCACCCCTGTAACATTTGTTTTGCTGTCTGTGCAGTGTGCACCTGTTCAGAACAGTTCACCTCACTTTCCGTCCTAATGACAAATGTTTTTTGAAAATTTGGGGTTTTTATTGAAACAAGAATTGGTGATAAAGCATCAGTGGAGAGGAGACACTTTTTTTCCCATATTAACTCTTACAGGAGAGAATTTGCCTTCCTAGGGGTAGATTTCCTCTCACTTCCTGTTGTATCCTTCCGTTTGCAAGGAGGAGTCGTTTGTAAGTTGGATGTTTGAAAGTAGGGGCCTGCCGTATATACTCAGCTGAAATTTGCCCCTTACATGCTGGTGTTGCCACAACACTGTGAGCCCTCACAGTTACTCTTGGTGGGCGCATGAATGGGCCCTGCTGTGAATTATTAGATCAAGAATTGTAATTGCATGCCCCTGTTGAACAGGGGCTGAAAAATTGGGCCTTTGGTGGTGGTGGTGGTGTTGACACAACACTGTAAGGCCTAACAGTTAGTCTTGGTGGGCGCAGGAATGGGCCCTGCTGTGAATTATTAGATCAAGAATTGTAATTACATACCCCTGTTAAACAGGGGCAGAAAAATTGGGCCTTAGGCACTGGTGCCACAACACTGCAACCCCTCACAGATACTGTACTTGGAGCACAGCAATGAGCCCTGTTGCAAAGTATTGCATCAAAAATTGTAATTACACGCCCCTGTTAAACAGGGGCTGAAAAATTGGGCCTTAGCCACTGGTGCTGGTGCCACGACACTGCAACCTCTCCCAGATACTCTAGTTGGAGTGCAGGAATGAGCCCTGCTGCAAAGCATTGCATAAAAAAATTGTAATTACATGCCCCTGTTAAACAGGGGCATAAAAATTGGGCCTTAGGTACTGGTGCCACAACACTGCAACCCCTCACAGATACTGTACTTGGAGCACAGCAATGAGCCCTGTTGCAAAGTATTGCATCAAAAATTGTAATTACACGCCCCTGTTAAACAGGGGCTGAAAAATTGGGCCTTAGCCACTGGTGCCACAACACTGCAACCCCTCACAAATACTGTACTTGGAGCACAGCAATGAGCCCTGTTACAAAGTATTGCATCAAAAATTGTAATTACACGCCCCTGTTAAACAGGGGCTGAAAAATTGCGTCTTAGCCACTGGTGCCACAACACTGCAACCCCTCATAGATACTGTACTTGGAGCACAGTAATGAGCCCTGTTGCAAAGTATTGCATCAAAAATTGTAATTACACACCCCTGTTAAACAGGGGCTGAAAAATTGGGCCTTAGGCACTGGTGCTGGTGCCACGACACTGCAACCTCTCCCAGATACTCTAGTTGGAGTGCAGGAATGAGCCCTGTTTGAAAGCATTGCATCAAAAATTTTAATTACATGCCCCTGTTAAACAGGGGCTGAAAAATTGGGCCCTAGCCACTGGTGGCGGCACCCAGAAACAAAAATATTCTTCCAAGCTATTATCATGAATCGGATCATTTAGGAGGAGGAGGATAGTCAGTCAACATAACAGGACAGTCTCTCAGCATCAGCATCAGTCTTGAAGGGATGTGACATTTGAAAATAAATTATTCTGTTATATCAGCTTCAGGTGCTTGGTAGCTGGTGGTGATCCAAGACTGGTTCATCTTTATGAAGGTCAGTCGATCAACCGAGTCGGTAAACAGGCGCACCCTGTGATCCGTGATAAATCCTCCAGCAGCACTGAATGTGCGTTCCGAAAGAACGCTGGATGCAGGACAGGCCAGTAGCTCAATTGCATACTGTGCAAGCTCTGGCCAGTGATCCATCCTCAAGACCCAGTAAGCCAGAGGATTTTCGGTGGGAAAGGTGTCCAAGTCTGACCTTGCCCCTAGGTATTCCTGCACCATGTATATCAGACGCTGGCGATGGTTGCTGGAACCGATCATACCTTGGGGCTGCGGACTAAAGAATTGTCTGAACGCATCGGTCAGACGGCCACCTTCCCCACCGCTCCTTTTTTGACTGACCGAAGCCTCAGCAACTCGTTGTCCAGGACCAGGAGTTTGTAACCTCCCAGTCTCTGGGAACGCAGTGCACAGACCTTTCTGCAAGGCCTCCCAGAGTTGTCTCATCCTCTGCTCCCTCTGCGACGGTAAGATAAGGTCCGCAACCTTACCCTTGTACCGTGGATCAAGGAGAGTGGCCAGCCAGTAATGGTCCCTCTCCTTGATCCGAAGAATACGAGGATCCTTCCGCAGACATTGCAGGATCAGGGAGGCCATGCAGCGTAGGTTAGCTGAGACATTCGGTCCGGAGTCCTCTGGGTCACTAAGGACGACATGATCCGCAGCCACCTCCTCCCAGCCACGTACAAGTCCACGGGTTTCTTGGGACTGTAAATCATCCCTAAAAGACTGCTGCTGTTGATGCTGAGTGCCAGGCTCCACCTCCATGCTGACACAATCCTCCTCCTCCTCTTCCTGTGGGATGGGTGGGACAGAAGGAACACTGTCTGGGTAAAGGGAGCCTTGAGAGGCAAGGAAGTCCTCCTCTTCCTGCCTCAAGTGCCCTGTCCATTATTCCACGCAGCGTATGCTCCAACAGGTGGACAAGAGGTACAGTGTCACTGATGCATGCACTGTCACTGCTCACCATCCTCGTGGCCTCCTCAAATGGTGCCAGGACAGTGCATGCATCCCTGATCATGCCCCACTGGCGTGGTGAAAAAAACCTGAGCTCCCCTGACCCTGTCCTGGTGCCGTAGTCGCACAGGTACTCATTGATGGCCCTCTGCTGCATGTGCAGCCGCTGCAACATGGCCAACGTTGAGTTCCACCTGGTGGGCATGTCACATAAAAGGCAATTCTTGGGCAGGTTCAACTCCTTTTGCAGCTCAGCCAGCCGAGCACTGGCATTATATGATCTGCGGAAATGCACACAGACTTTCCTGGCCTGCCTCAGGACATCCTGTAAGCCCGGGTACCTGCCCAAGAACCGCTGCACCACCAGGTTAAGGACGTGAGCCACACAGGGCACATGGGTCAGTTGTCCCTGTCGGAGGGCGGAGAGGAGGTTGGTGCCATTGTCGCAAACCACCATTCCTGGCTTAAGCTGGCGTGGCGTCAACCACCTCTCGGCCTGCCCCTGCAGAGCTGACAGAACCTCTGCCCCAGTGTGGCTCCTGTCCCCCAAACACACCAGCCCAAGCATGGCATGGCATCTTTTTGCCTGCGTACTTGCGTAGCCCCTTGAATGGCTATGGAGCACCGCTGGTTCCGAGGACAAAGCACAGGAAGAGGCCATGGAGGAAGAAGAAGAGGAGGGGTTGGAGGAGAGAGGTGTGTCACAACCAGTAGTAGCATTTTGGAGGCGTGGCGGCGGAACAACCTCCAACACTACTGCACCTTGTCCTGCATCCTTCCCAGCTGCCAAAAGAGTGACCCAATGGGCCGTGAAAGAAAGGTAACAACCCTGTCCATGCCTGCTGGACCATGAGTCAGTGGTAATATGCAATTAACCGCTGACCGCCCTGTCCACCGAGGCATGGACATTGCCTTCCACATGGCGGTAGATAGCCGGAATCGCCTTCCGTGAGAAAAAGTGGCGTTTGGGAACCTGCCACTAAGGAACCGCACATTGCACAAACTCACAGAAGGGGGCCGAGTTTACCAACTGAAAAGGCAGCAGTTGCAGTGCTAGCAATTTAGTCAAGCTAGCATTCAACCGCTGGGCATGTGGATGGCTGGGAGTGAACTTCTTTCGACGGTCCAGCAGCTGGGGCAGGGAAATTTGCCTGCTAGAATCGGACGTCGGTGTACTGCTAGCAGAGTGCCCGCAAGTACTTGGCTGTGACACACCTAATTCTACACATTCATTCCTCTCAGTGCAGGTTTCAGAGAGGACTGAAGGTATAGTGGGGTTGGAGATCCCAGCTAATGTGGAGCAAGGAGAGGTCCGCTTTGTTCTTTGGTGTGGGTCTTTAAGGTAGGCTTGCCAACGAGCTGCATGGCAGGTCAACATATGTCTGGTCAAGCATGTGGTGCCCAAGTGGCTGATGTTTTGGCCACGCAAGATACACTTGAGACATATGTTGCAAACAGCAGCGGTGCGATCTGATGCACTCGACTTAAAAAAGGCCCACACCAAAGAACTTTTGGAATAACGGGCAGAGGCAGCGCCCTGCACAGGCGGAGCTCTGCGGTGTGATTCAGTCGGTGTGCTGCCCTTACGCTGGCCCCCGGGGGGCATCCTGCCTCGTTGGAGATGTGCCTCCTCCTCATCCTCCTCCTCCTCCTCTCTCCTATCAGGCACCCACGTGGAGTCAGTGACCTCATCATCCCCTCCCTCCTCATCACTGGAACCAATCTGGCAGTATGCTGCAGCTGCTGGAACATGACTGCCAGATTGGTGTCCTTCTTGAGCATCCCCTTTCTCTGCTCTCACGCTACTGCCTTCCTCTAGCTGGGAATCATCTTCAGACCCTTCGAAACGCTGGGCATCCTCCTGGAGCATGTACCCAACACTGTGCTCAAACAGTTCGGGGGACTCCTAAGGAGGACACGGTGGGTCTAGGGAAGGAGTGACTGATGATGACATTGAGGACGCTTTGGCAGCTGCTTTGCCAGTACCCTGAGCCTGGGTGAGAGAAGATGAGGAGGATGAGGAGGGCTTGGTCATCCACTCTACCAAGTCTTCGGCATGATGTGGCTCAACACGTCCAGCTGCCGAAAATAAGGACAAGCGTGTCCCATGGCCACGTCCTGATGACGATGCACCGTGTCCACGACCAGCACTGTTGTCTCTAGACACAGAGCCTGCTTGCCCTCTTTTATTGGCTCCTGACTGTCTGCCTCTCCTTGTTTGCCTTCCAGACATTCTAAAGGCCTGCAGGGAGATAGGAAAACCAGCAATAAGGGGTAGCTTCAGGTGTATATTTTGCAGGAAGCACACTACGCCTGCTGTAAGTGCTGCAGATGCCTGTTAGTGTAACACAAAAGAAAAAAAACTACGAGCAATAAGGGGTAGCTTCAGGTGTATAATGTGCAGGAGGCACACTACATCCACTGTAAGTGCTGCAGATGCCTGCCTGTGTTACACAACAGGAAAACACAGCAATAAGGGCTAGCTTCAGGTGTATATTTTGCAGGAAGCACACTACGCCTGCTATAACTGCTGCAGATGCCTGCCTGTGTTACACAACAGGAAAAAACAGCAATAAGGGCTAGATTCAGGTGTATATTTTGCAGGAAGCACACTACGCCTGTTGTAAGTGCTGCAGATGCCTGCCTGTGTTACACAACAGGAAAACACAGCAATAAGGCCTAGCTTCAGGTGTATATTTTGCAGGAAGCACACTACGCCTGCTTTAAGTGCTGCAGATGCCTGCCTGTGATACACAACAGGAAAACACAGCAATAAGGGCTAGCTTCAGGTGTATATTTTGCAGGAAGCACACTACGCCTGCTATAACTGCTGCAGATGCCTGCCTGTGTTACACAACAGGAAAACACAGCAATAAGGGCTAGCTTCAGGTGTATACTGTGCAGGAGGCTTAGCAAAAATATCACTGACACTGTCCCCTGCCTATCCTTCTCTCTCCCTGCACACAAGGTTTAGCAGAATATCACTGACACTGTCCCCTGCCTATCCTTCTCTCTCCCTGCACACAAGGTTTAGCAGAATATCACTGACACTGTCCCTGCCTATCCTTCTCTCTCCCTGCACACAAGGTTTAGCAGAATATCACTGACACTGTCCCTGCCTATCCTTCTCTCTCCCTACACACAAGGTAAATGAACAAATATCACTAACACTGTCCCTGCCTATCCTTCTCTCTCCCTGAACCGGAACACACTACACAAGGCCGCCGCGCTGGCGGCCTTTTATAGTGTGGGGCGTGTACTAAACCCCCCTGAGCTATAATTGGCCACAGGCATCCTGCCTGTGGCCAATTATGGCTCTCCTCGCTGCCGGCGCTGTGATTGGCCAAGCATGCGGGGTCACAGTGCATGCTTGGCCAATCACAGCGACGGGATTGCACTGCGATGGCGCAGTGTATTGTGGGCCGTTTGCGTCACTCGAATTTGGCGCGAACGGCCCAAAACGTTCGATCTTCGTCGAACGATCGAACAGCCGATGTACATCCCTACTGGAGAGCCAGCCATCCCATAAGCCAGCAATACAGTCCTAGAGGGGGTAATCAGAACAAAGATTCCATCTCTGCTGGAGCAGATTGGATCATGCTTTATTGTTTTTTTTTTGCCTGTCTCATGATCAACTGTGGGTATAAAACTGTATATATAGGATTGTATATTTTTTTTATTGGTTGAATTGGATGGACTTGTGTCTTTTTTCAACCAGGCTAACTATGTAACTATAAAAAAATAAAAATAAAATAAAGTTCTCTTAAGAGGGCCAAAACAGAACACTGTGGATGATACAAACAAGCTTTATTATTTAGAAAAGACACAACAATTAATTTGAAAAAAGGTGGCAGATTGACTGTGTGGTACAAACTATTTAAAAATAAGACAACGTTGTCTGACAGTTTAAAAACAAGGGGAAATCGCAGCAGTGCACATCACATTCATAACCCAATCAACACATTCAGGCACTGATATTATTAAAGCACATGGCAAAAAGGCCAAAATCAAACTGGAGAATTGTAGTTTTATATTGACAATACAGTCTAATGAGAAAAAAGGCTCCAGTTAAAGCGGGGTTTCAGCCGCAATTTTTATTTTTTTTAAAAGTCAGCAGCTACAAACACTGTAGGTGCTGACTTTTAATAAGGACACTTACCTGTCCTAGGCGCCCGCAATGTCGGCCCCCCAAGGGCGATCCCTCGATCGTGCCAGGTCCCGGCGCCGCCATCCTCACTAAGGGAAACAGGCAGTGGAGCCTTGCGGCTTAACTGCCCATTTCCTACTGCGCATGCGTGAGTCTCGCGGCGCTGTATGAATGGGCGGCTGCTCTCTGGGATACACACAGTTCCCAGAAGGCAGCGTGCCCCATTCCCCAGCAGACAACGCAAGGAGGATGAGGAAGGAAGAAGACCTGCCGCGGTATAGGAAGAGGCAGATTAGGAAGATCCGCATAGCAACCACAATTTCTGGTAAGTAAAACATTTTTTTTTTCCTTCTAGTTTTTTTTTCTATTTTTTTTTAGCATTTTGGTGGAATTTTGTTTTTTAGGGTGGACCTCCACTTTAAGTGTGTGCTCAATCAGGAAGGCTTCTTATGAACGTGGCATATGTTGGGTAGGTGCGTGAGTGCAAAACTGTCCTGACCTCAACAGAGGAGATTAAATTCAGAGTCCTTGGGGTGAGAGTATCTTTACCCACCCCCTGTATATATCTATGGATGCATTCAGTCTGTCCCCCTATTATCTCCCCCGCAGACAAATCTATGAGACACCTACTGCTTAATCCAGTCACTCAGTACATACCATCATTAAGCAAAGCCTTGCCTAATTGGCTGTTTCACCCTGTACAAACCTGTCCAAGCTACTAATGTCACATCCTGTGGATCTTTTGCAAGAAGTTTTCCTCTTATAAGGACTCTGAATTTAATCTCCTCAGTTGAGGTCAGGACAGTTTTGCACTCACGCATCTACCCAACATATGCCACATTCATAAAAAGCCTTCCTGATTGAGCACACACAGTAACTGGAGCCTTTTTCCTCATTAGACTGTATTGTCAATATAAAACACCAATTCTCCAGTTTGATTTTGGCCTTTTTGCCATGTGCTTTAATAATATCAGTGCCTGAATGTGTTGATTGGGTTATGAATGTTATGTGCACAGCTGCGATTCCCCTTGTTTGTAACTATCAGACAACGTTGTCTTATTTTTAAATAGTTTGCACCACACAGTCAATCTGCCACCTTTTTTCAAATTAATTGTTGTGTCTTTTCTAAATAATAAAGCTTGTTTGTATCTTCCATAGTGTTCTGTTTTGGCCCTCTTAAGAGAACTTTATTCTCTTATTTTTTGTTCTATGCCTCTAGGGCTACCGGAACTGCATCCCATGGGTTACCGTGTGGATGAGGATTGAATACAAACAGTGAAGTTTTGATTGATTTATTTTTTCATGTAAACTATCAAATACGGTAGATCCAGGCAATCACTCACATTTTTTGTAACTATATAAAACATGTGGTGGTGGGAGCTACTGCTTTACCTTCCTCTCACATCATAGGCTTGGACATACCCACTCTATAGACCTTACTATAATTTCATACTACAACAACCTCCAGGCTCTTCTTGTATCTTTTTCATAACACAGTATACAAAATGCCCTTTAATTCTGGCAGTTACAGAAGGGAAGTTTCAATCCCAACATCTCAACAATCCCAAATGATGACTCTGGAACCACCATATAGTCAGCATTTGGAGGGAACTTAATCTACCTATAAAAATACTTCACTTTTATTTTAATTCCCATGAAACTTATTGCAGAATTTACTAGATTTTTACTCTTCAAGAATATGTGCCCTCCTTCTTTAAAGTGACCATTTAAGCAATTCCATGGTCAGACCACCTACCAGTACTGGCTCAAAATTGGTAATAGCATGGCCAACCCTTACATGTTGCTTCAGTAAGGACACGGCTGACAGATTGTTTAATCACTTGAGTCCCAGCACCATTTTAGACTGGAGCTGGGATCAGGGACTTTTAAAATACAATTCCAGTGGCTTTATAATGTTGAGAGTGTGTGCATGTTCATTAAGCTGACTGTCAGCATTTACGTGAATTAATACCAGGGGCTATGAAGCTGCTCGATCACTTCCACCACTGCCGCAACATAATGCCTCCCTCCCCCCCTCCACTATGTATTTTGGACTGCACGCGCCCATCAGCGGTCCCAGGATCAGCAGGGTGGGTACCGCTGGGTAGACGGGAGGGAGGTCATTTGCTGGTCTTCCCTTCCTGTAACTGACCTGGAGAAAATGTGTAAAATATCACTTCCAGGTCCCTGGGGTACTTTCCCCAGCTAGTGTGACTGGGGACTAGTGATGAGCTGAACACCCCCGGGTTCGGTTCGCACCAGAACCCGCGAACGGACCGAAAGTTTGCACGAACTTTAGAACCCTATTAAATACAATGGATGCGAACGTTCGAAATCTAAAGTGCTAATTATAATGACTATTATGCATGTTATTGTCCTAAAAAGGGTTTGGGAACCCGGGTTCTGCACCAGGGGACATGTATCAATGCAAAAAGAAGTTTTAAAAAACGGCCGTTTTTCTGGAGCAGTCATTTTAATGATGCATAAAGTGAAAAAAAAAAGTCAAAAATTCCTTTAAATATCGTACCTGGGGGTGTCTAAAGTATGCCTGTGAAGTGCCACGTGTTTCCCGTGTTTAGAACTGTCCCTGCACAAAATTACATTTCTAAAGGAAAAAAAGCCATTTAAAACTGCTTGCGGCTTTAATGTAATGTCTGGTCCCGGTAATATGGATGAAAATCTTTAAGAAAAATGGCAAAGCTACCCCATCACACCCCCCCCCCCCTACCCCAGCCCATTACCAGCCCCTTTGGGTCTTGTATGGATATTAAGGGGAACCCGGCACACAAAATAAAAAAGACCCTATATACTCTGAACAGCCGTATACAGGCGGTGCATACAAGACAGGGACTGTAGGTTTGTTCTTATGTAGAATCTGTTTGTAATTTTGAACAGGTACATTGTTTAAGTGTAGCTCCAGGCAAAAAATCTATTTTTAAGCTTTTTGGAAAACATAGGGAAGGGTTATCACCCCTGTAACATTTGTTTTGCTGTCTGTGCAGTGTGCACCTGTTCAGAACAGTTCACCTCACTTTCCGTCCTAATGACAAATGTTTTTTGAAAATTTGGGGTTTTTATTGAAACAAGAATTGGTGATAAAGCATCAGTGGAGAGGAGACACTTTTTTTCCCATATTAACTCTTACAGGAGAGAATTTGCCTTCCTAGGGGTAGATTTCCTCTCACTTCCTGTTGTATCCTTCCGTTTGCAAGGAGGAGTCGTTTGTAAGTTGGATGTTTGAAAGTAGGGGCCTGCCGTATATACTCAGCTGAAATTTGCCCCTTACATGTTGGTGTTGCCACAACACTGTGAGCCCTCACAGTTACTCTTGGTGGGCGCATGAATGGGCCCTGCTGTGAATTATTAGATCAAGAATTGTAATTGCATGCCCCTGTTGAACAGGGGCTGAAAAATTGGGCCTTTGGTGGTGGTGGTGGTGTTGACACAACACTGTAAGGCCTCACAGTTAGTCTTGGTGGGCGCAGGAATGGGCCCTGCTGTGAATTATTAGATCAAGAATTGTAATTACATACCCCTGTTAAACAGGGGCAGAAAAATTGGGCCTTAGGCACTGGTGCCACAACACTGCAACCCCTCACAGATACTGTACTTGGAGCACAGCAATGAGCCCTGTTGCAAAGTATTGCATCAAAAATTGTAATTACACGCCCCTGTTAAACAGGGGCGGAAAAATTGGGCCTTAGCCACTGGTGCTGGTGCCACGACACTGCAACCACTCTCAGATACTCTAGTTGGAGTGCAGGAATGAGCCCTGCTGCAAAGCATTGCATAAAAAATTGTAATAACACGCCCCTGTTAAACAGGGGCTGAAAAATTGGGCCTTAGCCACTGGTGGCGGCACCCAGAAACAAAAATGTTCTTCCAAGCTATCATTATCAATCAATCATCAATCGGATCATTGAGGAGGAGGAGCAGCAGCATCAGCATCAGTCTTGAAGGGATGTGACATTTGAAAATAAATTAGTCTGTTATATCAGCTTCAGGTGTTTGGTAGCTGGTGGTGATCCAAGACTGGTTCATCTTTATGAAGGTCAGTCGATCAACAGAGTCGGTGGACAGGCGCACCCTGTGATCCATGACAAATCCTCCAGCAGCACAGAATGTGCGTTCTGAAAGAACGCTGGATGCAGGACAGGCCAGTAGCTCAATTGCATACCGTGCAAGCTCTGGCCAGTGATCCATCCTCAAGACCCAGTAAGCCACAGGATTTTCGGTGGGGAAGGTGTCCAAGTCTGACCTTGCCCCTAGGTATTCCTGCACCATGTATATCAGACGCTGGCGATGGTTGCTGGAACCGATCATACCTTGGGGCTGCGGACTAAAGAATTGTCTGAACGCATCGGTCAGACGGCCACCTTCCCCACCGCTCCTTCTTTGACTGACCGAAGCCTCAGCAACTCGTTGTCCAGGACCAGGAGTTTGTAACCTCCCAGTCTCTGGGAACGCGTTGCACAGACCTTTCTGCAAGGCCTCCCGGAGTTGTCTCATCCTCTGCTCCCTCTGCGACGGTAAGATAAGGTCCGCAACCTTACCCTTGTACCGTGGATCAAGGAGAGTGGCCAGCCAGTAATGGTCCCTCTCCTTGATCCGAAGAATACGAGGATCCTTCCGCAGACTTTGCAGGATCAGGGAGGCCATGCAGCGTAGGTTAGCTGCGGCATTCGGTCCGGAGTCCTCTGGGTCACTAAGGACGACATGATCCGCAGCCACCTCCTCCCAGCCACGTACAAGTCCACTGGTTTCTTGGGACTGTAAATCATCCCTAAAAGACTGCTGCTGATTATGCTGAGTGCCAGGCTCCACCTCCATGCTGACACAATCCTCCTCCTCCTCCTCCTCTTCTTCCTGTGCGATGGGTGGGACAGAAGGAACACTGTCTGGGTAAAGGGGGCCTTGAGAGGCAAGGAAGTCCTCCTCTTCCTGCCTCTGTTCTGCCTCAAGTGCCCTGTCCATTATTCCACGCAGCGTATGTTCCAACAGGTGGACAAGAGGTACAGTGTCACTGATGCATGCACTGTCACTGCTCACCATCCTCGTGGCCTCCTCAAATGGTGCCAGGACAGTGCATGCATCCCTGATCATGCCCCACTGGCGTGGTGAAAAAAAACCAAGCTCCCCTGACCCTGTCCTGGTGCCGTAGTCGCACAGGTACTCATTGATGGCCCTCTGCTGCGTGTGCAGCCGCTGCAGCATGGCCAACGTTGAGTTCCACCTGGTGGGCATGTCACATATAAGGCGGTTCTTGGGCAGGTTCAACTCCTTTTGCAGCTCAGCCAGGCGAGCACTGGCATTATAAGATCTGCGGAAATGCACACAGACTTTCCTGGCCTGCCTCAAGACATCCTGTAAGCCCGGGTACCTGCCCAAGAACCGCTGCACCACCAGGTTAAGGACGTGAGCCACACAGGGCACATGGGTCAGTTGTCCCTGTCGGAGAGCGGAGAGGAGGTTGGTGCCATTGTCGCAAACTACCATTCCTGGCTTAAGCTGGCGTGGCGTCAACCACCTCTCGGCCTGCCCCTGCAGAGCAGACAGAACCTCTGCCCCAGTGTGGCTCCTGTCCCCCAAACACACCAGCGCAAGCACGGCATGGCATCTTTTTGCCTGCGTACTTGCGTAGCCCCTTGAACGCCTACGGAGCACCGCTGGTTCCGAGGACAAAGCACAGGAAGAGGCCACGGAGGAAGAAGAAGAGGAGGGGGAGGAGGACAGAGGTGTGTCACAACCAGTAGTAGCATTTTGGAGGCGTGGCGGTGGAACAACCTCCAACACTACTGCACCTTGTCCTGCATCCTTCCCAGCTGCCAAAAGAGTGACCCAATGGGCCGTGAAAGAAAGGTAACGTCCCTGTCCATGCCTGCTGGACCATGAGTCAGCGGTAATATGCACCTTACCGCTGACCGCCCTGTCCAGCGAGGCCAAGACATTGCCTTCCACATGCCGGTAGAGAGCCGGAATCGCCTTCCGTGAGAAAAAGTGGCGTTTGGGAACCTGCCACTGAGGAACCGCACATTGCACAAACTCACGGAAGGGGGCCAAGTCTACCAACTGAAAAGGCAGCAGTTGAAGCGCTAGCAATTTAGCCAAGCTAGCATTCAACCGCTGGGCATGTGGATGGCTGGGAGTGAACTTCTTTCGACGGTCCAGCAGCTGGAGCAGGGAAATTTGCCTGCTAGAATCGGACGTCGGTGTACTGCTAGCAGAGTGCCCGCAAGTACTTGGCTGTGACACACCTAATTCTACACCTTCATTCCTCTCAGTGCAGGTTTCAGAGAGGACTGAAGGTATAGTGGGGTTGGAGATCCCAGCTGATGCGGTGCAAGAAGAGGTCAGCTTTGTTCTTTGGTGTGGGTCTTTAAGGTAGGCTTGCCAACGAGCTGCATGGCAGGTCAACATATGTCTGGTCAAGCATGTGGTGCCCAAGCGGGTGATGTTTTGGCCACGCGATATACGCTTGAGACATATGTTGCAAACAGCAGCTGTGCGATCTGATGCACTCGACTCAAAAAAGGCCCACACCAAAGAACTTTTTGAATAACGGGCAGAGGCAGCGCCCTGCACAGGCGGAGCTCTGCGGTGTGATTCCGTTGGTGTGCTGCCCTTACGCTGGCCCCCCGAGGGCATCCTGCCTCGTTGGAGATGTGCCTCCTCCTCATCCTCCTCCTCCTCCTCCTCCTCTCTCCTATTAGGCACCCACGTGGAGTCAGTGACCTCATCATCCCCTCCCTCCTCATCACTGGAGCCAATCTGGCAGTATGCTGCAGCTGCTGGAACATGACTGCCAGATTGGTGTCCTTCTTGAGCATCCCCTCTCTCTGCTCTCACGCTACTGCCTTCCTCTAGCTGGGTATCATCATCAGACCCTTCGAAACGCTGGGCATCCTCCTGGAGCATGTACCCAACACTGTGCTCAAACAGTTCGGGGGACTCCTCAGGAGGACATGGTTGGTCTAGGGAAGGAGTGACTGATGATGACATTGATACCAGGGAAGAGGACGCTTTGGCAGCTGCTTTGCCAGTACCCTGAGCCTGGGTGAGAGAGGATGAGGAGGGCTTGGTCATCCACTCTACCAAGTCTTCGGCATGATGCGGCTCAACACGTCCAGCTGCCGAAAAGAAGGACAAGCGTGTCCCATGGCCACGTGCTGATGGCGATGCACCGCGTCCACGACCAGCACTGTTGTCTCTAGACACAGAGCCTGCTTGCCCTCTTTTATTGGCTCCTGACTGTCTGCCTCTCCTTGTTTGCCTTCCAGACATTCTAATGGCCTGCAGGGAAATGGGAAAAGCAGCAATACAGGCTAAGTTCAGGTGTAATATGGTCAGGAGGCACACTCCGCCCGCTGTAAGTGACGCAAAATCCTGTTGGTGTAACACACCAGGAAAAAGCAGCAATACAGGCTAAGTTCAGGTGTAATATGGTCAGGAGACACACTCCGCCCGCTGTAAGTGCCACAAAATCCTGTTGGTGTAACACACCAGGAAAAAGCAGCAATACAGGCTAAGTTCAGGTGTAATATGGTCAGGAGGCACACTCCGCCCGCTGTAAGTGCCGCAAAATCCTGTTGGTGTAATACACCAGGAAAAAGCAGCAATACAGGCTAAGTTCAGGTGTAATATGGTCAGGAGGCACACTCCGCCCGCTGTAAGTGCCACAAAATCCTGTTGGTGTAACACACCAGGAAAAAGCAGCAATACAGGCTAAGTTAAGGTGTAATATGGTCAGGAGGCACACACCGCCCGCTGTAAGTGCCGCAAAATCCTGTTGGTGTAACACACCGGGAAAAAGCAGCAATACGGGCTAACTTCAGGTGTATAATGTGCAGGAGGCTTAGCAACAATGACACTGACACTGTCCCCTGCCTATCCTTCTCTCTCCCTGCACACAAGGTTTATCAAAGTATATGACACTGACACTCTCCCTGCCTATCCTTCTCTCTCCCTGCACACAAGGTTTAGCAAAGAATATGACACTGACACTGTCCCCTGCCTATCCTTCTCTCTCCCTGCACACAAGGTTTATCAAAGTATATGACACTGACACTCTCCCTGCCTATCCTTCTCTCTCCCTACACACAAGGTTTAGCAAAGAATGGATTTGACACTGTCCCTGCCTATCCTTCACTTTCCCTGCTCGGGAACACACTACACGAGGCCGCCACGCTGGCGGCCTTTTATAGTGTGGGGCGTGTACTAAACCCCCTCAGCTATAATTGGCCACAGGCATCCTGCCTGTGGCCAATCATTGCTCTCCTCGCTGCCGGCGCTGTGATTGGCTAAGCATGCAGGGTCACAGTGCATGCTTGGCCAATCACAGCACCGGGATTACACTGCGATGGCGCAGTGTATTGTGGGCCGTTCGCGTCACTCGAATTTGGCGCGAACGGCCCAAATCGTTCGTTGTTCGCCGAACGCGCGAACAGCCGATGTTCGAGTCGAACCTATGTTCGACTCGAACACCGAGCTCATCCCTACTGGGGACGAAGCTAATGTAGCATGATCTGGGTACCATTAGCTTGATTGGAGGACAGATGAGACGAGACATTAGGACTCTTTTAGACTGCTGAGTTCTTAATAAAGAGAACCTGTCCCCAAAATATAATCACATAGGTAACTTCTGGCCTCCTATTTGATAAAAATAAAAAAAAGAAGTGTAGTAAAAAAAAAAAGGTAAAAAATAAAAGGTTGCACCCAAGCTTTTAAACCCCCCCCCCAAAAATACTTTTGAGCCCCCATCATACATACATGCTCATATGAACGTAAATGCACATTGTGGGGGCGCCTACACACAAAAACACTGATTACCCTACACGTTACATATTGCCACGCACGTTGGAGTAAGAACAATATTTCTAGGCCCATTATTCATGGTTAACGCTAAACTGATGACCTGTGGGAGCTCTTAAAAAGTCACCCATGGAAGTTGGTTGCCACTTTACGGCCGCGCGTAATTTAAGATTGTTTGGCATTCATTTACTCAGCGAACCTCATCTTTTATATTCTACCAAGCATTGAGCAATATATTGTATTTTTGTGCCCTAAAATTAACTTTAGTGTACTTTTTAATGAAATTGTGTGTTTCATAAACCGTTGCGCCAAAAAATTTGGAACTACCACCATTTTATTCTCTAGGGTGTCTGCCTTCAGATATGTTTGGGGGGTTTTAACTAATTCTTCAGTTAAAAAATAGGATTTTTTACTCACCGTAAAATCCTTTTCTCTGAGTCCATGGACCGACACAGCTTCTCTATTGACAAAGTGGGTATTATCCGTTAATTAGGAGTGACTAGGCAGAAAAACTTGTAAAAAGTGTTGCATCACACCTTCTACAGTACCGCCCAGGGGGCGGACCCTCCGGTATAACCTCTCAGTCTGCATCCCGCAGATCAGTACGTCAAAAAGCAGTACAAACTTAAAAGGAGGGGTGGGTGCTGTGTCGGTCCATGGACTCAGAGAAAAGGATTTTACGGTGAGTAAAAAATCCTATTTACTCTTTCGTCCATGGACCGACACAGCTTCTCTATTGACAAAGTGGGACGTCCCAAAGCAGTGTCAGAGAAAAAACGAGGGGTGGTAACAGCATAAAAATAAACTTCACCCCAAAACACAAAACAGCACTCCTCCAACGGAGGAGCTGCAACTCTAAACAGCCGCTTGCAAAACCTTGCGGCCGAAAGAGGCATCCGAAGATGCACCTACATCAACTTTGTAGAATTTTGTGAAAGTGTGAGCGGACGACCAAGTCGCCGCTTTACATAATTGGGAAACAGACGCTTGATGTCGGAAAGCCCAAGAGGCACCTATTGCCCTGGTCGAATGTGCCGTGACAGGAAAGGGGGGCGCTTGACCCTTTAAGGCGTAAGCCTGGATTACTATCTGTCGGATCCACCTAGAGATGGTGGCCGACGAGACTGCTTGGCCCTTCTTGGGACCAGCCACCGAAACAAACAGTGAGTCTGACTTCCGGAACAGGGAAGTAGCAGATAAGTATACTCTCAAAGCTCAGACAACATCCAAGGAATGCAACGCCGACTCCTTAGGATTCGACGGATGAGGACACAAGGATGGAAGTACAATGTCTTCATTGAGATGAAAAGCCGAAACGACTTTCGGAAGAAAGGAAGGCTGCGGCCGCAGCACCACCTTATCCTTGTGGAAAACCAAATAGGGAGCCTTGCAGGACAAGGCTGCCAGCTCAGAGACTCGTCTAACTGACGTAACAGCCACCAAAAAGACCACTTTCTGAGAAAGTGTCAACAGGGGAATATCTCTAATATTCTCAAACGGTGCCTTCTGAAGCACCGAGAGGACCAGGTTCAAGTCCCACGGAGGTAGCGGGGGACGGACCAGAGGGGCCACATGTCGAACCCCCTGCACAAATGTACTCACAAGAGAGTGAGTCGCCAGGGGTCGCTGAAAAAAGACAGCCAGGGCAGATATTTGTTCCTTAATCGTACCTAGGGCAAGCCTTTGGTCCACCCCATGCTGTAAAAACAGCAGGATTCTGGAAACCAAATATGTACGCGGATGCCATCTCATTTCCTCACACATGGAGATGTAGGCCTTCCAAGTGCGGTGATAAACCTTCCTAGAGGACAGTTTTCGAGCACTTCTCATAGTAGAGATTACTGAATCTGACAGGCCCCGGTCTCTCAGTACCTGGTTCTCAACAGCCATGCCGTTAAAGCCAATAACTGTAAAGCAGGATGGAGTATGGGACCTTGCGATAGCAGGTCCTTCCGTAGTGGTAGGCGCCAGGGGACGTCTGCTACCGGACGTACTAGATCGGCCTACCAAGGACGCTGAGGCCAATCTGGAGTGATTAGGATCATTGGAATTCCCTCTGCCTCCACTCTGCAGAGCAGAAGAGGAAGAAGCCTTAAGGGAGGGTAGGCATAGATTAGCCGATACTGACCCCACGATGCCACCAACGCATCCGTTGCGTCTGCCCATGGGTCTCTTGACCGGGCCACAAACCTCAATACCTTCCGATTGAGTCGGGAAGCCAGAAGATCTACGTCTGGTGTGCCCCATCTTTGGCAGAGGAGTTGGAACACCTCCGGGTGTAAGGACCATTCTCCCTGGTCCAGCATCTGGCGGCTCAGGTAGTCCGCCTGCCAGTTCTCCACACCCGGAATGTACACGGCCGACAGTGCCGGTACGCTCCTCTCTGCCCACTTTAGGATGCAAGCGACCTCCGATGCTGCAGCTGAGCTTCTTGTTCCTCCTTGATGATTGACATATGCCACTGCTGTGGCGTTGTCTGACTGGATCCTGACTGGACGCCCTTGCAGCCTCTGAGACCATTTGAAGAGACACAGCCTGATCGCCTGGATTTCCAGGACATTGACCGGCAGGAGGGCTTCCTCTGGGGTCCAGCGACCTTGCGCCGACTGGACACCCCAGACTCCCCCCCAACCTGTAAGGCTGGCGTCCGTCGTGATCACTATCCAGTAAACCAGAAGAAGCCGGTGCTGTCAGCCACCATACCAGGGATCTCCTGACTAGGTGGCTCACTCGGATTTGATAATCCAAAGATGAAGGGCATCTGTTCCATCTGGAAAGAACTTCCTTCTGTAACACTCGAGTGTGGTATTGAGCATATGGGACCGCCTCGAAGGAGGCTACCATGAGGCCCAACACTCGCATGCAAAAACGGAGTGACGACCAATTCCTGGAAGTCAGCTGCCGTACTGCAGCCCGGAGGGTCTGCAACTTCTCCACAGGGAGGAATACCTTTGCCTCTGAGGAATCCAGAATCAACCCCAGGTACACTAGGCGTTGAGTGGGCACCAATACTGACTTTTGCGTGTTTAGTATCCAACCACAGTCTCGAAGAGTCTGACAGGTAATAGACACGCTTACCTCTAATTCTGAGCTTGAAGGGGCCTTCAGTAGAAGGTCGTCCAAGTAGCCCATGATAGCGATACCCCGCTGTCTTAGAAGTGCCAAAATCGGAGCGAGCACCTTGGTGAACGTCCTGGGTGCTGAGGCAAGGCCAAACGGGAGGGCCACAAACTGGTAGTGGTTCTTCCCGATAGCAAATCGCAGAAACCTCTGGTGTCTGGAGTATATGGGGACATGCAGGTATGCGTCCTTGATGTCCAAGGAGGCCAGAAAGTCCCCCGGATGGAGAGCCGTGACTACAGATCGAACCGACTCAATCCGAAATCTTTGTACTTTCACAAAGCAATTGAGGGCTCTGAGATCCAAGATTGGACGAACCCCCTCCTTCTTCGGCACAATGAACAGATTTGAGTAAAAACCCTGACCCCGTTCCTGTTCTGGAACTGGAATAACTACCCCGCGTTCCAGAAGACCCTGGACCGCCCCATACAGGGCCTACGGGTCGGTAGTAGCTGGAGATTGGAGGTGATGAATCTGTCCGGTGGACAAGAGAGAAATTCTATCTTGTAGCCTGAGGAGATGACTTCGCAAACCCACCTGTCGGAGACTAGAGCTGTCCACTGAGTCGTGAATTTGCAAAGATGTCCCCCCCACCTGAGAGCTGGGTGGGGGCGGACCTTCATGTGGATGCAGATTTGTACGCTGGCTTGTTGGGTCTGCGGGACCAAGGACGCTTTTGTCCTTGGGCAGGCGCTTTATCGGCCTGGGGTCTTTTCCCTGTCGCCCTAGGGGGACGAAAAAAACACTTGCGTGCAGTAAAGGAGGGCCCTTGCCCTTGGCGTGGCCCCTTACCCTTGTTAGTTTGGGGAAGCAAAGTGCTTTTACCGCCTGTGGCATCCTTGATGATGTCATCCAGAGAAGCCCCAAAAAGTCTGTCGCCCTTAAAAGGCAGATCCAACAGGGCTTTCTTGGAAGTCTGGTCCGCAGACCAGCCCTTTAGCCAGATCAGGCGGCGTATTGCTACTGCATAAACCAAAGCTTTAGACAGCAGGGGAATAGTATCCATGTCTGACTCGCAGACAAACCTAAGGCCCTGGACCAACTGGTCGGCCAATGTTATCTCATCAGGAGGAGCATCTCGCTCCTTAACCCCTGGAGTAGCAATCTTGCCCATTCAGTAAGTGTCTGAGACACTAGGGCCCCCGCCAAATGCCGGGCGTACTGCCGAGCCTACCACTGAGTATAGGTAGCAAGCGAGTGCTTCAGCCTTCTTATCCACAGGGTCTTTGAAAACAGGAGCCCCTTCTACAGGAATAGTGGTGGCTCTATTAAGTCTGGACACCGGAGGGTCCACTATAGGGGGAGAGGTCCATTTCTTCAGAAAACTCTCCTCAAAGGGGTACCGTACCGCAAACCTCTTTGGGGCTGTAAAGACCCTCAGTGGTTTCTCCCATTCCTTGTATAAGAGTTTATCAAAAGACACACAAGGGGACACCTTAGCAGTGCGGGCAAGTCTATGAAACCCAAGTGGACCGGAGTCTCTGCTGCTTCTGCAGTATTTTCCAACTTTAGCGTATCCCGCACTGCAGTAATAAGGTCAGATACCAATGCCGTCTCGCGTACTGACTTGGAGTGCTCCTCACTCTCCGGTCACGGTCTGCAGTCTCTGATGCGTCAGAATCTGGGCCCTGAGCCATAGCTGGACCTGGTTCTGCATCAGAATTATCCCCAGAAGCTTGCAGGGGATGGGGCGTTTACTACCCCCTGTATTCCTGTGTGCTGCTTCCACCCTGGCAGCAAACGCCTCTAGGATTGCCGTTATAGCGTTCATAGACACCTCAGGGGCACCAGTTGCTAAATCTGGTGTTTCAGGGGAGAAGACATCTGGCTCAGATGCCATGCTGACCACACGCTGACACCCACAGGGCTCCAGGCAAGATATCAATAGGCCACCCTCCTGCGCTGCAGAGATGCTGGGTTACCCAGAGGACTGACCACCCTGGACCGGTACTGCTATGCTGCCGTGTGCTGCGTCTGTGATGCTGTCCCTCTGCTGCTGTGTCAGTCTGCTTCTTTTATCAGCACTTCCTGTGTGAATTTTCGCGCCAGTGTAATGCACCCAAGAGGCCGGAGGCTCTCGCAAAACGGTTGCCAAAAACGTCTGTATGGAAGACAATGTGGGCTCTAAGAAAATGGCCGCCGAGCCGAAGATAGAGGTCAAGCAGCTGTAGCCCACAAAAAGATGGCCGCCGAACGGCAATATATACATACAGGGTGGACAAACATGGCCGCCGATCAGCTGATAGGGGCCAGTGGGTGTGGCCGAACCACAGGAAGATGGCCGCCGGGCAGTCACAAGAGGCCGAACTCGGCATGGACCACCCCAAAATGGCTGCCGACAGCATGGAGGAGGAAGCACATACAGGTAAGCAGAAATGACATTTCTTTTAAATGTTAGTTACAGCCAGCCCCGCTCCAGTGGAACCCCTTAGGTGACCCCCAGCACCCAGCAACCTTTAGCTAGAAGCCCAGGGAGGAGGAAAAGGCAGGGAGAGAGGGAAGAAAGGGGCCACAACCACTTACTTGATCTCTCCAGGAATGTCCAGCTAAATCACCCAGCCGAGGCAGGGGAGTTTTACTTACCTATCCTGCATGTATTATGCTGGAAGACATTCCAAACAGATCATCGTCCGCGCACGGAAGGTGACTGTTGGCCAGGCATGCTGTGATTGGACCCAAAAGGGACGATCATATGTATGCCCTGGAGCGTGCCGCTCACCGGACAGGCTGCTGCGACTCGGCCGTAAGGTCAGCCGAAGCTGAGCAGTCCGATGCAAGCCTTGGAGCGTAAGCTCACCGGCCAGGCTGCTGCGACTCGGCCGTAAGGTCAGCCGAAGTTGAGCGGTCCGATGCAGGCCCTGGAGCGTAAGCTCACCAGCCACCCGTGGAGCGATGGGCATGTCGTGGAAAACCCAGCGCGTAGCTAGGGTCGGCACACGCTCGATGGCCGAAACTGGGGAGACTACAAGGATCGAGGATCCAGCCTGTCACCCAGTCGGCAGTTGATCGAAGATCGCAGGAAACAACAAATGTAGCAAAAAATATATATATTTTTTCCCCCGGAGCAATGGGCCCGAAGGGAGCCATGTCCTACTTCTTGCTAGACAGAAAAAAACTGATCTGCGGGATGCAGACTGAGAGGTTATACCGGAGGGTCCGCCCCCCTGGGCGGTACTGTAGAAGGTGTGATGCAACACTTTTTACAAGTTTTTCTGCTTAGTCACTCCTAATTAACGGATAATACCCACTTTGTCAATAGAGAAGCTGTGTCGGTCCATGGACGAAAGAGTAAAGGTTTTTTTCAAACATGTAAAAAATGTCTCTGGGACTGAAGTGGTTAAACAAATTAAATTCCCTTAAATCCCATTTAAATAAAAAATAAAAATGCAGGAAGTTATTACAGTATATATGGAGGGAATGTATCAAAACTGGAGCTTCCAGAATCTGGATCAGCGGTGCATGGCAATCAGCTTCTATCTTCAACTTGTTTTGTTAAAGTGGAATTCCAGGCCTACCTACCTAATCTTAAAGTGGAGTTCCACTCGTTTTTCAGTTTATTAAGTCAGCAGCTACAAAAAGTATAGCTGCTGACTTTTAACACACACACACTGACTGACCTGTCCCACGGTCAAGCGATGCAGCTGTCCTAAGCCTCGGTTCTCTCCCCCGCCTCTCCTCTGTGCTGGAATCACCAGTGTTGGCACCCAGTTGTGACAGCTTGCGGCTTCACAGCCAGTGGGGCACTGCGCATGCGTGAGTCACACTGCGCTGTCCTGAATGGCCAAGTAATCTTCTGGGACCATTTAACATGTCCCAGAAGATTTCAGGGAGGAAGGGGGAGAGGAGGAGTCACCTAGGCGGTATGGGCGGAAATGGGAGCTGGGTACCCTCCTCCCCAAAAATGACATGCCAAATGTGGTTTGTCTGGGGGTTAGGACTCTTTAAAGCAGAAGTTCCACTTTTAGGTGGAACTCGGCTTTAAAAATGCTCCCTCCCCCCTCCTATCATCCATGCTGACTAAACTGTGTAAGAAAGATGCATACACTTACCTATTTACAGGCCACTCTAATCTGGTCTCCCCTGTGTCAGCCAATGGTGGCTGCAGGGGAAAGAACAAAGCACCTGAGAGGGGGAGGAAGCAGATCAGTAGAGCTTCTACTTTTGGGTGGAACACCGCTTTAAGCTGGGTACGCACAGATCGAAATTTGACCGGTTTATCAGGAAGTGGCTGAATTTCAAACTGTACTCATCAGACCAGCTTCTGTTAAACAGTCCTGCTGGAAAACCAGTGATCTATCAGTCACTGCAATGGCTGCAATGCTGATAGGATAGCGCAGGAGGAGAAGTGAATGCAAAAATCTGCGATTTTTTTTCAAGCCGCTGGTCTAACATAAAAAAAAAAACAGTGTGTACTGAGCATTAGATTGCATTTTATTAAGCAAAAAAGGGTTTTGTGTTTTTATTTTTTATATTTACGATGGTTTTGTGCTAAAAATTAGATTTTTCGAAAACTTTTGACCAGTAGTGTGTGTTCAAACCAGAGTTTAGTCTTCAGGAATGACCAACAAGTAATAATTTCAAGACTCAGGCCTTGTTCACACCATGTGCAATATTTCTGCAAGGGCACACAGAAAACAGTTGTAAACAAGCCTATGGTGTAAACAAGCCTATGCAAGTCAAATCTGCACTTTTTTTCCCCATCAGTTTTTCTGCACATATGGTGGGAAGGAGGCCTTACTGGCACTGAGTTTGAAACTGGCACACAGTTTAAAACAAGAACTTTTAAAACTTGCCCTTTGATTCTGTAACAAGATCTGCAAAACAACTTTTTAAAAGTAAAAGTTTTCTATACACAGGCATACTAATATCATGTAACTACAATAGGGAAACTAACTTGTTAAAGATTAAAAGATAAGCTGTGACAAGTATAGCGATACCCCCAGCTAAGAGGGCTGCTGGTATATTTTGGGCCCTGTAGTGCACCGCTGGCAATCGGCTCTACCCTCCCTTGGCACAGTTAGTAGGGGATGATAGGATTGTGTGGCCTGCAACTCACGGTGACACACTCCTATGACATGTACACACAGCAATATGGTAAAACTATATTTAACCAGCACTTCTGCTGAGTAAGTGACACCAACACCAGTATACTTGACCCTTAAATATTTACTCAAATTTGTGGGTAAGCAAAAGAACAACAGTGTACATGTCATGTGCAGAGCCCTGCAATAAAACAGTATTTAAATGAGCAGACAAGTATACAGTATTTTTGGTAACCCTCACTGTCCCCGCTGCAGCTATTCTCCCTCGTGGACAAGATGGCGCCCCGCAATGTCTACGCTACCCAGTCAGGCCTGACTGACCTAAGTGAAAGTCTTGCAGAGAAATCTTCACTAGCAGTGGTGTTGCACTTTGAAGAATAAACTGTAATCCACAAGGGTAACAGGGATACTGTATCTGTCTCTGAGCAGGTGCTCTCTCACCCAACCGGACCAGTCCGCGTCCGTTTCTTCCGCTGCTGTGTCTAGGTACACAGGTCTCTCGACATCCGAGTCTTCGGCTTTCCTGGCAACGATGCAGCAACAATGGAGAGACATCCCTCAGGTTCCTCGATGAGAGCAGAAGGCTCTTTGGAAAAGGGCCCAGGCTTCGGGCCTAACGTCACAGCAAACTCAGACAGGAGTTCCACTTGCTGGGCGGGCGGTGTCCAAAGAGAAAGATCTCCGCTCCGCCTTCTCTTATAAAGTCCACCCCAGCAGTCCCTGCGCAGGGCAATGCACCCTGGGTGTCTCAATGTCTACTGGATAATGTAGTTTCTGCGGGATTGAAGAGCAATACCCCGCTACACACTCCCCCCACTTAAAATCTTTGGTCCCCAAAGATAACACAAACATTATCTGACAGTAATGCAATTTATAGTGGCAAAGGAACTTGGCAGGGGAACCTCCCACTAAACTTGGTATGGGGGGTTGCTCTGACCACAGGCCACATTAACAGAAGTGACCTGCCTAACTGTGCCAGAGAGCGAGCTGGGGTTGTCCTCCACCAAATGCACAGTGGAGGGGCCAGGTTTCTGTATTGTCCTTCTGGCTGTCGTCACAGTATCCTCAGAGCTTTCTCCCATTTGAGTGTATGTCAACCTCCGAGGAGGGAGGATAAGTCTCTTCACTCTTTGCTCCCTGGGAGTTACTGGCTCCAGTAGTGTAGGTATTTCTACTAAGGCAGGTGTGGGAGGATTTTCTCTTTCCAGGACATCTGACTCAGGTGCAGGAAGGTACAGAAAGTTCCTTGTATCTTCATCCGGGACTGATTCTAATGCATCTTCCCACTCATCACTCGGAACATTGGATGGGATAAACTCAGCAGCTTCTGTATTCAAAGTGTCACTTATGGAGAAGTCAAAGGATGAAGGATCCACCATCAGGAGTTCAGGTGCCTGGGACGGCCACAGCCAGCTGGGATCTACTTCCTCCTCCTCGCTTTGGTCAGAAGGTTCTTCCTCCCTTGATAGAGTTGTTTGAGACCTGGTGTTGGGTCTAGGCGTATGTGGGGTGGAAGGTAGCTATGGGGAATCCAGAGTAGAAGGCATCATGACGGCCTCAGAAAGGGGTAGCAGATGGTTCCTGTGCCAGGTCTTCAATGGGCCCTCTCTTCCTTCAGGCTTCAGCTGGTACACTGGCAAGCCAGGCAGCTTATTGTAAATTACATAGGACTCTGACTTCCATCTGTCTGCCAGCTTGTGTTTCCCTGGAACACCTAGATTTCTCAGCAACACTTTCTCTGGGCTGCAAATCTGGGATCCGGACCTTGAGGTCAAAGTTTTGTTTATTCCGGGCTCCCCTCTGGTCAGAAGTTGATTGGGCCGTCTCATAAGCCAACCTTAAGCTCTTCCACAGCCTGTCCATGTATTCCTTGTGTGAGGCAGCTGATGTATGGTCTGTTGAGATGCCAAAGGCCAGATCTATGGGTAGTCTTGCTTCCCTGCCAAACATAAGTCTATAAGGGGAATACCCTGTGACATCACTGGTCGTGCTATTGTATGCGTGTACGATGGCAGCTATGTGCTTCCCCCAATGTGGCTTTTCCTCGCTGTACGGGGTCCCCAACATATTTAGTAAAGTCCTGTTGAATCTTTCTGGTTGGGCATCACCTTGGGGGTGATAAGAGGTAGTACGAGTCTTCTTTATGCCCATAGAGTCTAACAACTTCCGGATCAGTCGGCTCTCAAAGTCTCTCCCTTGATCCGAGTGAAGGCGTTGAGGTAACCCGTAATGCACAAAGTACTTCTCTACCAGGATTTTGGCTACAGTGGAGGCTTTCTGGTCTTTAGTTGGAAAGGCCTGGGCATAACGGGTGAAATGGTCGGTTACCACCAGAACATTTCCATGTCCACTCAAGTCAGGTTCCAGGCAAAGAAAGTCAATGCATACCAAGTCCAAGGGTCCTTGACTCTGCAGGTGGCCCATTGGGGCAGCTTGACATGGCAATGTCTTCCTCTGAATGCAGCGAGCGCATGAGTGAGAATATTCCTCCACTTCAGCTTGCATGCGAGGCCAGTAAAACCTACTCCTTACAAGCTGAAAGGTTCTTTCTGCTCCCAAGTGGCCATGGACATCATGTAGGGCAGCTAAGACAGTCTTTCGATGTTTTTCTGGCAAGAACAGTTGCCACTTATCCTCCAGGTCAAGATGAAGGAAAACCTGCAAACATGGCCTGTTGGGGGTACTTGAGAAGCACTGATTTAGAGCACTGCACTTAAAAATAGCTCAAGGCAATACGATTCTAATTGTGGGCATTTTGAGGGAAACAAAGTAAGTGTTAGAACCCCTGCTTGTTTGTTGTTTTTTTTTTAGGTTGGGCTTTGTGTCCCCTTTTAGTAAATTTGGCTTCACTTCCTGTCACACAGCTAAACAGGAAGTGAAGGTAAAACATTACCAATGTCTTTTCTTGGGGACACACAGATCAATCTAACTAGTGTCCCCATTAAGCAAATTGCACTCTAGCACTTTGTTGTGTACACCCCAAATCATTGGGTAGTTTGGGGTTTAGTAAAGACAAATCCACTCTGCAGTAAAAGCGTAGCTGCTGAAAATCTGAGGGGAAGCACTGGTGATTGTAACATCCAATCATGTAAAAGCAAAGATGGTGTTTTTTTTGTTTGCTTGCATGTCCCCCTCGGATATCCAGCAAGTGCACTTGTAGTGCAAAGTAGATTTGCCTTTAGTAAATAAACCCCAAAGTCCAAAATACCTAATAATTTGGAGTGTACCCCGCAAAATGCTGGAGTGCAATGTACATAATGGGGAAAGTATTTAGATTGACCTGTGTGTCCCCAAGGAAAGACATTGGTAGGGATTTACCCTCACTTCCTGTGTGGCTATGTGACAGGAAGTGAATTATTTGGAAGGATAAAGTGGCCAAATTTGGGAGTTGTTTTCACCCTATCAGGGGTGCAGACATCCCCAAAAACTGTCTAGACATGTAATCCCTCTGCACCCTATCCCCAAGCAAAAATAAGAAAGGATTTCATTTAGTTTAACTTTGCAAAGACACATTCCTAAGTTGAATTGTGATGCATGTCAATGGCCCATTTAGACCCTCTTTAATCACTTGAGATCAGCGCTATAACTGATCGACAGCCACAGCACGGTCCTCAATTGCCGGGAGTCCGTCAATAGACGTCCTCCCCTTCGTGCGCGCGTGCTGTGGTCACTGAGACTCGGGTGATGACAGATTCGAGTAAGGGGCCGATCCCTGCCCCATACCATGTGATCAGCTGTCAGCCGATGACAGCGGATCACGTGATGTAAACAAAAGCTGGGTAATGGTTTTTGTTTTCTCCTTGTGCGGACAGCGTGAGCATAAAAAAGGCAATCACCGGCTTATGTGCAAGGGACATCGGGGCTGAAGAGGAAGAGGCAATTCTGCGTCATCTGTGACAATCAGTAGCCCCTGCCAGTGCCACCTATCAATGCCCGCCACTGGTGCCAATCAGTGCCACCTAGCAGTGTTGCCTATCAGTGCCCATCACTGCCAACTATCATTGCCACCTAGCAGTGCCACTTCTCAATGCCCACCAGTGCCAACTAGCAATGCCACTTCTCAGTGCCCACCCTTGCCACCTTATCGGTGCCCATCAGTGCAGTCTCATCAGTGTACATCAATGAAGGAGAAAAATTACCTTTTTTCTACATTTTCGAAATATTAACCACTTTCCTACCGCCCACCGTCAAATGACGTCCTTGGCTTTGTGCGGTGACATCTGAATGATGCCTGCAGTTGCAGGCATCATTCGGATATCATTCTTTTCAGCCGGCGATTCTGTGCACGATAAAAATGATCATAGCGGCAGTTCAGCCGCTTGATCGTTCTTATAGGCAGCGGGAGTGGACATCCCCCCTCTCCTCCCGCCGCCATCCCGTGCTTCTCCGGGCTCTCCCGTGCCATCTGGGGCTCGGAGAACGAATTGGCCGGCGCCAGATGGGAAGCATAGAGATGACTGGTGACCAGATGGTCACCAGTCATCTCTATGACCGTCGGAGGCCTGGGCGCGACGTTATGACATCACGCCGGGTTGCCATATGTAAACAAAGCCGTGATCTCGGCTGTCAGCATGAGATCGGTGAATTTTTTTGACCGATCTCATGCTTTCCAGCCTGGAGGAGAGATGTGGGGTCTTACTGACCCTGCATCTCTCCATAAAGAGGACCTGTCACAATAGAATCCTATTACAAGGGATGTTTACATTCCTTGTAATAGGAATAAAAGTGATCAAAAAAAAACAAAGTTAAAAAGAGTAAGAAATACAAAAAAGTAAAAAACAAAATAATAATAATAATAAAAAAAAACGCCCATGTCCCCGGTAGCTTGCGCTCAGAAGTGAACACACACGTAAGTCCCACCCACATATGTAAACGCCGTTCAAACCACACATGTGAGGTATTGCTGCGTGCGTTAGAACAAGTGCAACAATTCTAGCACTAGACCTCCTCTGTAATGCGAAAATGGTAACGTGTAAAAAAATGTAAAACATCGCCTAGGGAGATTTTTAAGTACTGAAGTTTGGTGTCATTCCATGAGTGTGCGCAATTTTAAAGCGTGACATGTTAGGTATCTATTTACTCAGCATAACAACATCTTTCACATTATACAAAAAAATTGGGCTAACTTTACTGTTTTGTAATTTTTTTTAATTCATGAAACCATTTTTTTTCCCAAAAAAAGCCGTTTGAAAATGTATTGCGCAAATACCGAGCGAGATAAACATTTGTAATGACCGCCATTTTATTCCCTAGGGTGTCTGCTAAAAAAACATATATAATGTTTGGGGTTTTGAAGTAATTTTATAGCCATAAATTTATGATTTTTACATGAAGGAGAGAAGTGCCAGAATAGGCCCAGTGCTGAAGTGGTTAAAATATCCTAATTTTTTTTATTTAGTCGGTCTTTTGTATTTATATAAAAAAAAACAAACGCAGAGGTGATCAAATAGCACCAAAAGAAAGCTCTATTTGTGTGCAAAAAAATAATACATTTTCATTGGGTTACAGTGTTGTATGAGCGCGCAATTGTCATTCAAAGTGCATCAGCGCTGAAATTTGAAAATTGGTCTGGGCAGGAAGGGGGTTTAAGTGGCCAGTGCGCAAGTGGTTAATATAAGGCACGGACGTTTTTTTAGCCGCTTGTTTGAGCGTTTTTTGCAGCTTAAAAACGTCTCTCCATATTAGTCTATAGCCTCGTACACATGGTCGGACTTCCATCTGACTTTTCCGTGGTTTTTTGTCTGAACGGAGTTGGCCGGGAACACCCATAGCATACACACGCTCGGACTTTTCTGCAAACTTTTGGCAACATCACGTGGTTTTTCTGCTCTTTTCTGCTCTTTACCGCCACCCTTTGGTCAACCTCTGCTATTGTTGGTTGATTTTAACATTAGTTGCTTAGTCCATCGGACAAAAGTCCGATGGTTTTCTGTACACACGGTCAGACTTTGCTCCATCGGACTTTTGTTGGGCAAAAGTTTGTCCGTTTGCAGACCCAACTTTTGTCCGATGAAAACAAAACCAAACGAAAAAAAGTTTGTCCGATGGAGCGTACACACGGTCGGATTGTTGGTCCAACTTGCTTAAAACTAAGTTTGTTGGGCAAAAGTCCGACCGTGTGTATGGGGCTTAAGGCCTCATGGCCACCATGGCGTTTTTGAGCTGTAAATGGCATAGGCGTTTTTAGGCCCCATGTACACGGGACGCTGGTGCAAAGTCTTCAGAACTAAGGTTGAAAGCGGCGTTTAGAAAGGCGCTCTTTATGCGTTTAGTTAGGAAACATCATAAGGAGCCACCCTAAGCTCCAAAAACAGTATTAATAACCATTTCAGCTATTTTGTGAGACCAAAGTGAGTAGCAGCAGCTGAGAGAGCAGCAGTGTACTTGTATTTAGCGTGTCACTTGCCCCAAGTTGTGGATTGTCCACTTGCCACGTCACCTGCCCCAAGTTGTGGATTGTCCACTTGCCACGTCACCTGCCACAAGTTGTGGATTGTCCACTTGCCACGTCACCTGCCACAAGTTGTGGATTGTCCACTTGCCACGTCACCTGTCCCAAGTTGTGGATTGTCCACAATGCAATGGAAGCAATTTAATTTTTTTCCAGGCCAAAAACAGTGTTTTGGATGTAATAGAATTCAATGGACCCGCATCCAAAACGCAAGTACTGCAATTTTGCGGCAATTTGCTTTTTTTTTTTTTAACCTGTTTATAGCTGGTTGTTGAAGGAAATGTAAAAAAAAAAAAAAACATTGTTGGCTCTAAAAAAAAAAAAAAATCTAGAAAAAAAACAGTGTGGGGTCCCCCTCCAGGTCCATACCAGGCCCTTGGGTCTAGTATGGATTCAAAGGGGACCCCCCCCCCCCCGCCACCAAAATGAAAAAAAAATTACGTGGGGGTCCCCCCAAAATCCATACCAGGCCCTTCAGGTCTGGTATGGATTTTAAGGGGAACCCCGCGCCAAACTTAAAAAAAAAATGCGTGGGGGTCCCCCTAAAAATCCACACCAGACCCTTTATCCGAGCACGCAACCTGGCAGGCCGCAGGAAAAGAGGGGGGGATGAGAAAGCGGCCCCCCTCCCTCCTGAACCGTACCAGGCCACATGCCCTCAACATGGGGAGGATGTCCCCATGTTGATGGGGACAAGGGCCTCTTCCCGACAACCCTGGCCGTTGGTTGTCGGGGTCTGTGGGCGGCGGGCTTATCGGAATCCGGGAGCCCCCTTTAATAAGGGGGGACCCCAGATACCGGCCCCCCACCCTATGTGAATGAGTATGGGGTACATCGTACCCCTACCCATTCACCTGGTGGCAAAAAAAGTCAATGAAAAACACAACACAGGTTTTTAAAGTAATTTATTAGGCAGCACCGGGGGTCTTCTTCCGACTTCGGGGGGCTTTCTGCCGGGTGCCCCGCTATCTTCTTCCAGTTCTTTTGCTAGTGGGGTCCCGGTCTTCATCGTCGTCTTCTTCCGACTTCGGGGGGTCTCTTGTTCTGTTCGGTGTCGTCTCCGCGCCCTCCGGTGCCTTCTCCACGATCTCCGGTTCTTTCTGCCTTTTGCCGGGCGCCCCGCTATCTTCTTCCAGCTCTTTTGCTAGCGGGGTCCCGGTCTTCATCGTCGTCTTCTTCCCTCTTCTCTCCTGGAGATGTTGCCTCGTCGCTGTCTGCCGCTACAATGCTCTGTCCGCGGAGCGCACCCACTTATATTGGCATGGGGCGTGGTCACCGGGTGATGCCACCCGCTGACCCCGCCCCCGTATCACGTCACAGTCCCATCATTCCCCGGGACAGTGACGTCATACGTCATGATTTTGAATAGAGCGCCGCTCAAATTTTTATTTACTATAGCAGTTCCTGCGCTCAATTAAGGATTTATCCGGCGCACCAATTAAGGTATGAACCGGCGCAGCGCACTGTTTATAGTAAATCACCCCCTATGTGTCCCAGAAAGTGGACTGAGGACTGATAGAACTGACACTTCTCCCTGGAGAGTTTGAGTTCCTCTGCACTGAGCCTCTTCAGGACTATCTCCAGCCTCTCTTCGTGCTCCTCCAGAGTCTACCCGAAGACAATGATGTCGTCTAGGTACACCAGGACTTCAATAAGATTCATGTCCCCCACTGTCTTCTCCATTAGTCTCTGGAAAGTAGCAGGAGCCCCCGACAGGCCTTGAGGCATCCTGTTAAACTCTTAGAATCCCACTGGGGTGATGAATGCCGTCTTCTCCCTGTCCTCTGGATGCATTGGGATCTGATAATACCCACTGTGACAGCAGGAAGGTAAAGTCACCTGGTTGCATCCAGGGGGGTAGATATATTTCGCCCAGATTCAGGCTTTACGCCGACTTATACAACTAGGTGGAGAGTTGTATAAGCCCAGCTAAGGCTAGTGGGCTCATGGATGACTCATACCTCTAGGGAGAGTGTGGGGCGTCGTACAGACAGGGAGTTGATGAGACCAGCTGAAGCTTGTCAGCTCATTTAGGCCTCTATAAGAACTCCCAGCTTCATTAGATGTTAGCTCATGCCTGGAAGCAGACCTGTGTGGACTTCCTGGAGAGAGTGAACCCTTGTCCGGTGAGACAAAGCCTGTGTGGCTATTTGCTTGGACATTTAAAACCAGGGACTTAGGGACTAGGACAGCACTAGGCTGATCCCAGTTGTTAGTTAGGAAACCTGTATGTTTAGTCAGAGGTCAAGTTGACCAGGATTTAATTTGTTTATGTTTCTTTTGGCTTTGCTGTGTTTTGTCACTGTAAATAGAAAATAAACCGCACCTTTTTTTTTTTGATTTTGAAAACCACAACCTCCGTTTGCTGGGCCTGTTTTTGTGTGGGGAGCCCATCCCGGGGGTCACACACACCCGCTGCCAAGCTAACCCCCTCACAGTTGGTGGAGAACCAGTGGCATTTTTTTTTAAGCCAGCATGGAGGAGATACTGAAGCAGCTGGCTCTAGCAAATGCCAATCAACAGCAGACAAATGCAGGTTTGCAAAAGAGCCTTGCAGCTCAACAACAGAACTTCGCAGCCCAGCAGCAAGCTCACCAACAGAGTCTGGAAGCTCAGCAACAAGCCCAGCAGCAATCTGAGGCCCGCTTCATAGACCTGTTACAGAAGCAAGAGCAGAGACTACAACAAATGGAAGCAGTAATGCAGCAACGTCCGCAGACCAGTGAGGAAAGCCGTCCCACTAATACCGCGTCCTTTGGGGTGAGTCGTTTATTGACAAAAATGACTGGAGAGGATGATCCAGAGGTATTTTTGACCACATTTGAAAGGACTGCTGAAAGAGAAAAGTGGCCTGAGGAGCAGTGGGCTGGACTGGTGGCTCCTCTGTTAACTGGTGAATCGCAGAAGGCTTACTATGACCTAGAGCCTGACCAAGCAAAAGACTATGTGATGCTAAAAGCTGAGATATTGGCAAGGCTGGGTGTCACCCAGGCTGTCCGGGCTCAGCGTGTGCATAACTGGACTTTCCAGCTTGGAAAACCCCCCAGGTCTCAAATGTATGATCTCATTCACCTGAGCAGAAAGTGGCTACAGCCAGAGACTTTGTCCGCACCAAAGATTGTGGAACGTGTTGTAATGGATCGGTTTTTGAGAGCTCTTCCTACTGCCATCCAAAAGTGGGTAAGCCATGGAGACCCAGAGACGGCCGATGGTCTTGTGGATCGTGTGGAGAAATACTTGGCTACAGAGAACCTGACGGCCTCTTCCAGAGACACTCGGACTTTCCACCCTAAGACCAGACCATCCCCAGGGGCGGATAAGAGGATTCCAAGGGGTAAGGGTGGAGAGAGTGAGAGGGTGGGAGCTCTACCCCAAGTTTGGCGAGAACAGCCTGGGAAATCAGCGGCTCAAGAGGCGGCAAGAAGGATCGTTTGCTACCGCTGCCGGCAAGCGGGACATATTGCAGCCAATTGCCCGGTTGTGGAGGAACCCATGCAGTGTGACTTTCTGACGGGCAGACGTCAGTCGCTGTGTGCGACAGTCGCATGCACTGCCATTCGAGGAATTGAGAAACATTTATGCAAAATGTGTGTTAATGGTAGAAATGTTGTGGTATTGCTGGATTCAGGTAGCCTTGTGACCCTGATAAAGGCTGAGTTAGTTAAAACAGAGGTCTCTGGGAATAGCAAGGTAGCTGTTATTTGTGTGCATGGGGACACCCGAGAGTATCCAGTGACTACAGTGTGTTTCGAGACCCCCAAAGGTACCCTCTCTCATCCAGTGGGCTTAGTATCTCAGTTACCGTATGACGCCATTGTGGGAAGGGATTTTCCGAAGTTCTGGGAACTGTGGGATGATCCTGAGCCCCCCACTGGTGCCCCTATGTACCAGGAATGTGATAGCCAGAACTCCCCTGAGAGTGGTGAGGACTCTCCGGAATTTCCCTTATCAGTATTGGCAGGGGAGACTCAAGAAACTGGAGAGGAGCCCACCTCCTCAGACGAAAACCTACCGTCTGTGGAGTTTTCTGATCTTGAGGTTCACAGGGAAAACTTTGCCACAGAACAGTTGAAAGACCTCGCCCTAATAAAGGCACGCGAAAACGTAGTGAAAATAGATGGCGAGTTAGTGAACCCAGATAATACCTGCACTTACCCATACTTCAGCGTAGAGAAGGACCTACTGTATCGGGTGGCAAAAAGGGCAGAAGAAACCGTTGAGCAGCTTGTGGTGCCCAAACCTTACAGGAAGTTGGTGTTGGAGTTGGCCCATGGGCACATTCTTGGAGGTCATCTGGGGACAGAGAAAACCCGAGAGAGGGTATTACAGAGATTCTATTGGCCGGGGGTGATGAAGGACATAGAAAATTATTGTTCCTCCTGCCCTGTGTGTCAGAGGTCGGCCCCGATGCCACATTTCCGTAGCCCGCTGGTCCCTCTACCCATCATTGAGGTCCCGTTTGAGAGGATCGCCATGGATTTGGTAGGTCCTATAATCAAGTCCGCTAGGGGGCACCAGTACATATTAGTTATAATGGACTATGCCACCCGTTATCCAGAAGCGATCCCTCTCCGAAATACCTCGGCCAAAACCATAGCCAAAGAGCTATCTCTTGTGTTTAGCCGGGTGGGTATTTGTAAAGAACTGCTTACGGACCAAGGTACACCCTTTATGTCCCGGGTTATGAAGGAGCTGTGTAAATTGTTCAAAGTGACGCAATTACGTACATCTGTGTATCACCCCCAAACCGATGGGCTGGTTGAAAGATTCAACAAAACCCTAAAACAAATGTTGAAGAAAGTGGTGGATAGAGATGGAAAGGATTGGGACTGTCTACTTCCTTATCTGATGTTTGCTATTAGGGAGGTGCCCCAATCCTCTACGGGATTCTCCCCCTTTGAGTTACTGTATGGGAGACACCCAAGAGGGCTGTTGGATATTGCCAAGGAAACTTGGGAAAGTGAGAGTTCTCCCCACAGGAGTGTGATTGAGCATGTCGCCCTGATGCAAGACCGAATTGCACAGGTAATGCCCATCGTGAAGGAACATTTGGCCCAAGCGTAGTTAGCACAGCAGAGAGTGTACAACCGTGGAGCCAAGACCCGTACCTTTTCCCCGGGGGATAGGATACTGGTACTTGTCCCTACGGTTGAAAGTAAATTCCTTGCCAAATGGCAAGGCCCCTACGAGATAATGGAAAAAGTGAGCGAAGTGAATTACAAGGTCAGACAACCAGGAAGGCGAAAGCCCGAACAGATATATCACGTTAATCTGTTGAAAGCCTGGAGGGATAGAGAGTCCCTAGTCGCAGACACTTGGTCACCAGCTCAAACTGGTTGCGTGATTCCTGAGGTTGGAATAGCAGCCACCTTGTCACAACCCCAACAACAGGAGGTTAAGGAGTTTGTGCTTCGCAACAAGGAGGTATTCTCTGAGCTGCCGGGACAAACATTTGGGGTAGAGCATGACATCATTACCCCGCCCGGTGAAAGGGTGAAGTTAAAACCCTATCGGATCCCAGAGGCCCGACGGGAGGCAATACGGGAGGAAGTACAGAAAATGCTGAACTTAGGGGTGATAGAGGAGTCCCAAAGTGATTGGTCTAGTCCCATTGTGTTGGTGCCTAAACCGGATGGGAGCTGGCGATTTTGTAACGATTTTCGTCAGTTGAACAAAGTTACAAAATTTGACACCTACCCCATGCCACGTATAGATGAGTTGATCGACCGGCTGGGAACAGCCCGATACATGACGACTCTTGACCTCACAAAAGGGTATTGGCAAATCCCCCTGGCCAAATTGGCCAAAGAGAAAACCGCATTTGTAACCCCAGACGGGGCGTTCCAATATAAAAGAATGCCGTTCGGGTTACAGAATGCGCCGGCCACATTCCAGCGGAAAATGGACCAGATGCTGAGGCCCCATCGGAAGTATGCTGCGGCTTACCTGGATGACGTAATTGTCCATAGCACAGATTGGGCCTCACATCTGCCAAAAGTGCAAGCAGTCCTGGACTCTGTTCGGGAAGCGGGGTTTACGGCTAACCCCAAGAAGTGTACCATTGGGCAGGAGGAGGCCAAATATCTTGGGTACACCATTGGGAGGGGAGTAATAAAACCCCAACTCAACAAAGTCGAGGCCATCCAGAGTTGGCCACGTCCCAACAGCAAGAAGCAGGTACGAGCCTTTCTGGGAATCGCTGGGTATTATCGGCGATTCATTCCCCACTTTGCTTCTAAGGCTGTGCCCCTAACCAACCTAACGAAGGGGAAAGGGTCGGTCATGATTAAATGGACCCCCGAGGCTGAGGCAGCATTCCAATTCTTGAAACAAGCCTTATGTAGCCAGCCAGTGTTGTACTCACCCGACTTCTCTAAAGACTTTGTCGTACAAAGTGATGCGTCAGATGTGGAGTTAGGAGCAGTATTGTCCCAGGTCTGGAACGGGGAAGAGCACCCAGTCATTTACCTCAGCAGGAAGTTGAAGTCCCATGAGGTAAATTACGCCACCGTTGAAAAGGAGTGTTTAGCGGTGAAGTGGGCTCTAGATTCCCTTCGGTACTACCTGCTAGGTAGGCACTTTGACATGGTTACGGATCACGCTCCGTTAAAGTGGATGGCTCAAAACAAGGAAACAAATAGAAGAGTGAATAGGTGGTTCCTGGCCCTCCAGGAATTCAACTTCACAGTAAAGCATCGCCCTGGCGTTCAAATGGGGAATGTGGATGCTTTGTCTCGAGTACATGAATGCCTGATTGCTGGTGTTCCAACCCCGAGGTTAAAACAAGAGGGGGGGTATGTGACAGCAGGAAGGTAAAGTCACCTGGTTGCATCCAGGGGGGTAGATATATTTCGCCCAGATTCAGGCTTTATACAACTAGGTGGAGAGTTGTATAAGCCCAGCTAAGGCTAGTGGGCTCATGGATGACTCATACCTCTAGGGAGAGTGTGGGGCGTCGTACAGACAGGGAGTTGATGAGACCAGCTGAAGCTTGTCAGCTCATTTAGGCCTCTATAAGAACTCCCAGCTTCATTAGATGTTAGCTCATGCCTGGAAGCAGACCTGTGTGGACTTCCTGGAGAGAGTGAACCCTTGTCCGGTGAGACAAAGCCTGTGTGGCTATTTGCTTGGACATTTAAAACCAGGGACTTAGGGACTAGGACAGCACTAGGCTGATCCCAGTTGTTAGTTAGGAAACCTGTATGTTTAGTCAGAGGTCAAGTTGACCAGGATTTAATTTGTTTATGTTTCTTTTGGCTTTGCTGTGTTTTGTCACTGTAAATAGAAAATAAACGCACCTTTTTTTTTTTGATTTTGAAAACCACAACCTCCGTTTGCTGGGCCTGTTTTTGTGTGGGGAGCCCATCCCGGGGGTCACACACACCCGCTGCCAAGCTAACCCCCTCACACCACTCTTAAGGTCCATTACACTGAACCACTTAGCTCCAGACAGACTCTGTAAGGCATCTTCTATCCTGGGGGTAGTATACTGATTGGGTATGGTCCTCCTATTGAGAGTCCTGTAGTCTATGCAAAGTCTCAGTGACCCGTTCTTTTTCCTGACTACTACAATAGGGGAGGCATATGGGCTTCTGGACTCTCAAATAACTTCAGTTCTCTTTAACTCCGCCAGTTGTTCACGCAGGTCTTCTAAGTCAGCCAAGGGAACTCGTGGGACCCTCTCCCGGAAAGGCTTGTCTTCCTGCAGGCAGATCTTATGGGTGGCACTTCTTGCACACCCTACGTCAAATTCGTCCTTTGAGAAAAAATGTCTCCATCAGTTGGGCCTTGGCTCTCTCCTTCCACACTGGTGGTAGGGTGGTGTTCTCTAGGCAGAGTTTGTCCAGGGTGGGTTCCCCTCCTTCAGTCTTCTCTAGGTCAGACAGGGCCAATGGGGTAGCAGGGTTTACTTTTCCCAACAACATCCGGGCCGGAATCTCCACAGGGGAACCACTGATATTCCTGAGGCTCACTGGTATCTGGCCCTTCGCCTTCTTCAAAGCCCTTAACGGGACCACTTTGGGGTTCACTTCCAACTCTGGGTGGGTGTCTAGAGGGTCTGGTTCCAGAACCACAAAGGGGCCAGGCTGTTTCCATGAGAGCTTCACAGTAGCTTTCAGGCAGGTCATCTCGCCAGGCTGCAGCACTTTATCCTTCTTGGACAGTCTCCAGACTTTCCCCACCCCCTCTTCCGGGGCCTTCTGTTCCAGGACCAATCTTCGGTAGGCCTGCTGCAACATGGGGTGGATCCTGGCTTCTGAAATACTCTGCTCCTGTGCTAGGGGAGCCAGTAGTCTCCTGACCAGGTCAGTGTTGGTCCCTATAATCAGGGAACTCTTGTTGGCTCCTGGTGGGCGAGGGCAGACTACTGCCAGGGTGTCAGAAACTTCGGCCCTTCCGGTCACGGAGGGGTTGAAGGCCAGCCTGATTGAGACATAACCGTCGTAGGGAAAACTTTGAGTACCAATTCCCCATATTTCTAGGTCTTCCAACTTCTGTAAGGGCACGTGGCTCAGGTGTTTTTGGTAAAAGTCTCTGTATAAAAGGGTCACTTGGGCTCCTGTGTCCAGGATGGCCCTTGTGTAGACTCCCTCCACTTGAATAGGGACCACAGGGGAGGGTCCCACCAATTTGGCTGGAAAACTCTTTTGGGGGGCCTCTTTCTTTGAACTTAGGGCTTTTTATCCTTTGGGGTTTTCTTTTTTTTTCATTTCTTTCTGGATCTCAACCCCTGTTGGGCCTGGTATGCACTGACTTCCTGCAGATTGTTAGATTTTAACTCCTGACAAGTGGTATTGATTATTTTAGGAGGGGCATTGTTCCCTTCTCTTCCTTCACTTCCGGCTTTAGGATCTGGTTGGAGCTTTCTGTAAATAATGGGCGCCCGGCTGACTCCTTCACCGGGGCCCTCTGAAGTTTTCCGCCGGCTGGTGGTAAGTGCCTCGGTTCTTCCTTGGACTGGGGCACACTCTTCCAAAGTGGCCGACTCCTCCACAATTGAAACAGACAGTTCCTCCTCTCCCCTGTGGGGAGGTTGGAGTTGAGACACTCTGGCGTGGTTCATTCCTGGTCTCCTCTTGCTCTTTGGCTCCTGAGTTCTTAGCCAGTAAAGAGGTCAAAAGATCCAGCACTTGAGTCATCTGGGACTTCAGGGTCACCACTTCTGAGTCTCGTTCAGTGGCTGTTGCTGATCTGACTCCCACCGAGGGGAGGGGAGTAGTCTTCTCAACCGCCTGTTGGTCCTTCAACAGGGCTTCTTCATCCCTTATGATCCGCAAAAGGTCTGGATAACTCAAATCCATGACTCGTTCAGAGGTCTTCAAGTGGAGCCAAACTGGATCTGAACGCAAGGCTCCCCTCAGGATCTGCTTCATCCTAGTCGCGTCTATGACTTGAGGCAGCATTCCCTTTTTAAGGACAATTTGGCACAACATTCTATTCAGCCTCCGGACATATTTGGATAATCTTTCTCCAGGCTGTTGAAGGGTATGTTCGAACTGGTACATCAGTTCAGTCACCTTTTCCAGCTGGCCAAATTCCTCCTGTAACATAGCCAGATAATCCATTGCAGTACAAGCAGCATTGCTGAACCTAAGATTCTTCTCAGCTTCAGCAGCAGTACCCTTCAAACTTTCACTTATGTGCTGCTTCTTCTGCGCTTCGGGTACTTCCCATCCTTCTATGGCCTGCATTGCCTGCTCCATCCAGGTGTCGAAGTCTTCTTCCCCGACTGGCACAGGTTGCTTCCCTGAGAAGATCCAGAGCTTCCAGTACCCGGCTTCTACGTGCACCGTATTGCTTTTCTGGCACTTTGTAACGAAATCTCCCAGAGCATTCAGTAATTCCGGTCCTATAGCAGCCAGAGGCGTCCCCGGGGTCATCATTTCCTGGGAGCTTTCTACTTTGGGGAAAAGCAGTGGGGATGATGGCGGGGAGGTCTGTGGAGAATCCTCCTTCATGGCCCTCATATGAACTAAACGGTATATCTGGTTATCTATGGCCCGTATGTTCCGACCTCTAAAGTCTTCCGGTACTTCTCCTCTCCATTCTAGTGCGTATGTACACGAGACATCTGGCTTTATATCTATCACCCATGCTTTCTGGCTCGGAGATAGCGACATTATGAGCTGCTTTATCTCTTCTTTTTGCCAGATCCCCCGGGAGTTCAATAACTACCGCCTCGGTTGAATCGGCGCCAACCGCTGCGCACCACAGTGTCATTGCTAGCGGGTCCATGCTGGTACTTCTGACCGGCTTGATTGCAGTATACAGGAATCCCGGACTCGAGCCCCCACGTATAGCGATACCCCCAGCTAAGAGGGCTGCTGGTATATTTTGGGCCCTGTAGTGCACTGCTGTCAACCCCTGGCAATCGGCTCTACCCTCCCTTGGCACAGTTAGTAGGGGATGATAGGATTGTGTGGCCTGCAACTCACGGTGACACAATCCTATGACAAGTACACACAGCAATAAGTTAAAACTATATTTAACCGGCACTTCTGCTGAGTAAGTGACACCAAGACCAGTATACTTGACCCTTAAGTATTTACTCAAATTTGTGGGTAAGCAAAAGAACATAAGTGTACATGTCATGTGCAGAGCCCTGCAATAAAACAGTATTTAAATGAGCAGACAAGTATACAATATTTTTGGTAACCCTCACTGTCCCCGCTGCAGCTATTCTCCCTCATGGACAAGATGGCGCCCCGCAATGTCTACGCTACCCAGTCAGGCCTGACTGAACTAAGTGAAAGTCTTGCAGAGAAATCTTCTATAGCAACGGTGGTGCACTTTGAAGAATAAACTGTAATCCACAAGGGTAACAGGGATACTGTATCTGTCTCTGAGCAGGTGCTCTCTCACCCAACCGGACCAGTCCGTGTCCATTTCTTCTGCTGCTGTGTCTAGGTACACAGGTCTCTTGACATCCGAGTCTTCGGTCCTCCTGGCAACGATGCAACAACAATGGAGAGACGTCCCTCAGGTTCCTCGATGAGAGCGGAAGGCTATTTGGAAAAGGGCCCAGGCTTCGGGCCTAACGTCACAGCAAACTCAGACAGGAGTTCCCACTTGCTGGGCGGGCGGTGTCCAAAGAGAAAGATCTCCGCTCCGCCTTCTCTTATAAAGTCCACCCCAGTAGTCCCTGCGCGGGGCAATGCACCCTGGGTGTCTCAATGTCTACTGGGTAATGTAGTTTCTGCGGGATTGAAGAGCAATACCCCGCCACACAAGTAACACACTGCAAAACTTGCTATAATAAACAGAAGAATGCTTGTCAGCACATACACTGTCAGCAAAGTGTTAACGACACTTTGTGCCTAATTTAGGCAGGTGATTGCACAAGTTGTGATAAAATTACCTACCCAGGCGACAAATTCGGGCAGTTCAAAATACCATCACTTAAAGAACCTGTTGCTATGGCAGCAACAGATTCTGAAAGAATTACCACCAGTTTGCAGATTAAGAGACTGGTGATAATAAAAACCAGCTCTGAGTTGGTGTACAGAGGTTCTCTAGCTCTCAGAGTTGGAAATTTCTGTCCTGTGAAGTGGTAATGTGTGTAATAGCTTCCTGAACAGGTGAACAGGGCACTGTACTAGGCCCCATTTAGGCAACATTGAGGTTATCAAGCAAAACATGGCCATGCTCATATTTTGGAAATTACTTGAGTTACTGGGTGGGAGGAGCCTGAACAGGTCTGCCTTACTTTCGATTGACAGCGCCCAGCAGTGGACAGATTTGAAAGCCACCATTGGACTGAATATCGGCTTTGGATCCGCCCACTGACCTGTGCTGTCAATCAAAAGCAAGGCAGACCTTGATGGAGAACTAGTCTCTCAGTTCTCAATCAAGCTTAGCCCACCCCTACTACAAAACTCCCCGGCCATGCTCTTGTCCGTGTGACAGGTACAAGGACCTGGGGATGGAGGGAATAGGGGACAGATTCATATACCTGGTACATGAATCGAATGCAAATAAAGACATATTTCAGTGTTGAGGCCCAAAGGAATTCTAAAGGGTATCTATACTAAGCCACGTATGAAATATTGAAAAAGGATCCATTGCCTGCATTCATAGAAGCCTCCAATTCCTTAGTAGAGAAGGCCCATATAGAAGGAATATTGTCAAAACAGGAGAAGGCCTTCTTTCGAAAATCTTTTTTTCAGGTACCATACTTTTACCATCTGCCCAAAATACACAAAAATTCCACCAACCCACCAGGACGCCCTATTGTTGCCTCTATGGAAAGCATCACCTCCAGTTTTTCGCTATATGTAGACCATTTCCTTCAACCTCTAGCTCAGGCTTTGCCTTCCTATATTAGAGATGGAACAGATCTAATTGAACAAATGTGCCCCTATACATGGGAATCCACCTACCAATGGATCTCTTTAGATGTCTGCTCCTTATATACATCCATCCCTCATAATATAGGTATACAAGCCGTTACTCATTTTCTTGAAAAAGACCCTCATCTTAACACTCATCAAATAGATTTTATACTCCAAGCTACTCTTTTTTGTTTAGATCACAATTATTTTCTTTTTGATGGTACCTACTATCGCCAACAACAGGGCACCGCTATGGGCGCTAATTTCGCTCCCAGTTATGCTAACCTAACTATGGGTTTCTGGGAAGAAAAATACATTTGGGCCAATAATCCTTTTTCCATGCACCTCATTTTTTACAGACGATATATAGATGATACTATAATCATCTGGGACGGTCCTGCCAACCTCATCCATAGCTTTGTCTCTTATTGTAATGCTAACCCCTATGGACTCACTTTCACTTCAGAATCTAATACCTCATCCATATGCTTTTTAGATTTGGATCTATCACATACTAATAAGGACATAACAACTAAAAGTTATACAAAACCTACAGCTGGTAATTCTTTTTTACATTACACCAGCTGTCATCACCCAAGATGGATTCAAAATATCCCAAAGAGCCAATTTCATCGTCTCAGACGAAATTGTACCAGATTGGATGACTATGTGACACAGAGTATACCTCTAAAAACCAAGTTCACAGATAAAGGTTACCCATTACATCTTGTTGATAATGCTTGCTCCTTATACTGCACAGATAACATAGCACACAAATCCAAGCAGGCCTCTATGCCAATGATGAGGTTCATCACACAATATCATCATAGCCATAAGCAAATGGAAAGCATTTTCCGTAAACATTGGTCTATTTTACAACAAGACCCACATTTGACAAAATCACTTTCTCTTCACCGTAAATTTGCATATCGCAAGGCGCCGAATATAAAAGGCAAAATTGCACCTAGCAAAATGAAAATCAATGCCAAAATTACTACATCTAGACAGCTAACACTAATACCTTTAGTAGGTATGTATAGATGTAATAAGGCCTTATGCCTCACCTGTTCCCATGTTACTCATGGTCAAAAAAACTACTCTGCTAACAGCAAATTGTATACTTTCACCTCTTTCTACAATTGTTCTACTATGTTCGTCATCTACTGTATAACCTGCCCATGCGGTTTGTTGTATGTGGGCAGGACTATATGTACATTGCGAGCTAGATTTGGCGAACACCGCCGAGCAGTTAAGGATGGCAGTCCACAATATAGTGTTTCCAGACACTTTAACATTTACCATCCCAAAGACACCTCTGCACTTCGAGTAGGAATCTTGGAATCCATACCCGATAAATATACATCAGCAGAGAGATTTCAACGTCTGTGTAAACAGGAAACATACTGGATTTATATCCTAAACACTCTCACACCCTTTGGACTTAACGAGGAGATTGAGGTGAATACGGTCATGTGATAAAGACAGATCTGTGTGCACACGTACACATACATTTTGTGTGTGTGTGTGTGCGCACTCATCTACACATACCTCTATCTTCCCCAGCCTTTTTTCCTCTGATCACAATAAAAAGGGACTCTTATCCCACCCTGTTTTGTTTTATTATATTCTCATATGTATATATATTCCTATTATCTATACATTCCTTCTTTGATGGTATTTTAATTGCAAATTTTTTATAAATTTTTTATTATATATTTTTTTACTGTGAGCACAATATCCACACAATTGGATTGGATGCATGCATGTGCGGATGTGTACACATGTGCATATGCTTGCTTGCGGTCTCCATCATTATAACTAGATATCTGTATTTACCGAGATCGTGAGTTTTCAATAACATCTCTCTAGAACCGTCTTTTGGTTACTATTTTTTATTATGTAATTTATATATATATATATATATATATATATATATATATATATATATATATATAAAAATTCCATATTATACATGATACTCTTAATAATATTTAGATATCCCATAAATGTTATTAGGTATTCTTTTGGATTTTCTGTATTATTTGTATTTTTTGTGCATTGTCCATGCACTTTTTATGGTATTTCTTTGCACACCCCTTTTATGCATTCTTTTTATGCATCTATCTATGTCAATATATAAATTCCTTTGCCATATATACATCCATTATAGGGCAAGTCCTCTAAAGGCCTCTATCAATTCAATTGTATATTTGAAATTTATGAATTTCTATGTATAATTGCTCTGCTACTATTGGGTTAATATATGCTTACAATGAACAGTTAATATAGTTAGGCCAATGTATTTATCCCCTTCAGTTCCAAGCGCCTCATCTCCGGATGTTGGTAATATCACATTAAGTGTAATATGACATTACATTGATGATTCCGTTCGGTGGAACGCATATAAGACTGACAGCTCCCATCGCCAATCAGATCCGAGGAAAATGCGGAAGCATTGAAACGCGTCATCAGTCATCGCCTGCTATTGACGTCACGTCCGGTTGCCGAAGCTGACTGCGCTCCAGCGTGAACCGTACGCCGTGGGGAACTGATGTCCACACCCGTACAGAGGGACAGCTCCTTTTACATCTACCGCTTTTCTGCTACCTCCCCATCGCTGCAGCAACACCACAGTGCACTTTCACATCTTGGCAGCATTCCATTACTGGGAGACTACAGATGCACGGATTGACTCATGCCCTCCGCAGACAACTTATAGAGAGAAATCTATTTATGCTTTCACTCCACTTCCATCCTGTGAGTAGCCATTTGGCTGTTATTTTACCTTTTCTTAAATAAATTTCTAACATACTGCACTTAGTAGGCGCATTGTTTTTTCTTTTCTTCACTGCATACAGAGTCTGCTTCGCTCTACAATTGCTGCCAACAGTGCATATGTTTAAAAGACTTGTTGTTTTTTAGCATTATATGGACTTCCTAATAGAGAGACTTTCATATTTTAAACCCCATTGATTCTTATTTGATTTATCTATCAGTTAGGTTTTTGTTTCTTTCCTTTGCGCCGTCATTTGTATTATATACTGGTCTCTTCCAGGCCTGGCCTCCATCCCTAGAGGCCACTCTTCGTAGCCACCACCTCCCAGGTAACCGGCATGAAGGAGCTTCCTTTCTGCCAATCTTTTGGTTAAGAACCACCAACTAAGACTCCAGCGTATCCCTGGGACCAGACCCTTTGGATAATGCTAGGTTAGGATCTACTTGTTCCAGGCTGCCAGAATAATGTTTATAGCAGTTTTGAAAGAAACTGAGCATAGGGAACCGCTTTGAAAGAACCACCATCTTCCCTAGCACCTTAAGCAAAAGGCAAACGTAAGGAACTCTTCATTGCCTTGACCACATTAGACCAGCTTTCTTTTAGCGCTGCCTTTGTCTGAGGCAAAAACCTCTCCTTTTTGGGCTGTGTCCCAAAATTTCCAGGCTTCTTACCAAACGCAAGAAGGTACTTTTAGACTGGGATCCTAACCCAGGAGTTCCAGATACTTGACCATGATGGACACACTTAGGTCCAGCCATGCTACTGACTGATCCATCAGCAGCAGATTGCCTCGGTATGCCATTACTGCTATACCCTGGGCCTTTAGACCTGCTAGAGGCGGGCTCTAGCATCCTATAAACCCGGGCATGGTGGCTAACCCAAAGGGCAAGTCCACCAACTGGAAGAGGTGCTTCTCTCCTGCGAAACGCAGACAACCTCTGCAGTCCCATGTAAATAAACATATATGCAAATGGCTCCCCATATGTGTATGTGGCAAGTGTTAAGCCATATGCCTCTATGGAAGCGAGCGTTCATTGAGGCATGAATTCTTACAAATATGTTTTAGGCACAACATAAATTGTGCGCTGTATACCACGCATACATATAGCATGTGTGTTATGGAACGGCCATCTTGCAACCAAGCATGCGTTTGAGAACGTGTTATGCCACATGTACTCATGCAGACACGTATTCCTATGTGAACACAAGGAATCCTGTATAATTAAGCAAACTTAAATTATCATGTCTCATTATGCAACCATGCAAAATCTAGGCGAACATGCAACTTTAGACGATCATGTATCCTTATGCGATTCAGCATCTTTTATGTGATCAAACATCTTATGCATCTTAAGCACTACTGTGCGGACATGTACCCTTGTGTGACCAAGGACTCTTGTGTGATCAAGCACTCCTGTGCGATCCAGCATGTTTATGCAATCAAGCATTTTTATGCGACTTTAGGCATTTCTGTGAAAACAAGCCTCTCTGTGTGACCAAGTATCCTTGGGTAATCAAGGACTCGTGTGATCAGGCAACCTTGTGTGATCCAGCATTTTTATGCAATCAAGCATTTTTATGCGATTTTAGGCATTTCTGTGCAAACAAGCCTCTCCGTGCGATTTAAGCACTTTAATATGATTAAGCATCCTCATGCGACTATGTAAAAAACATGTAATCCATACAAACAGAAACATGTATCTTTATGTGATCAGCAATAAACATGTTCTGTTACTTGTCTTTTTACCCCACATGCATTTTGAGTATTCCAAGCTCATGTATTTTATGCCAACCTGTGGACTGGTAAAGAGGCAGTTATCCTCTGTAGATGTGCGTTTCCGCAATCATGCGATATAGCTGTTGTGCGTTAGCAACGTGCACCAGCAACAGTGCATCCCAGCAGTTGTGCGTTTGGCTAGCCTGAAGCCAGCACCAGGATGAGGATCCTGTGGAGGTTTTTCTAGCAACCTATACTCCTCGACTAGAGTTTCTAGGAGGAGAAAAAACAGCTTATGCGGGTGCCCAACCAGCAGAATAAACTGTTGCAGTAATGGATGGAGTGGGAAGGTACAAGCAACCTATGGGATTTTTTTTTTTTTTTTAAACCCCAAGGCGGAGAAGGAGGCTTTAGCCGACTAGGCTAAATTATATGCAGTATGAATCTCTGAAAAAGACTGCAGCTGCAACTCCAGAGCTCGTGAGGCTTCTGATACCTCTGCCTCGTTAGCCTGCACCTGTTCCCTGTCCTCTGACGGTGAACTTTCAACCTCAGGACTTTTAATCCATTTGTTTGAGGATTTAGAGCAGGGAAAGGGGCACACCCCGGTTTCTGCGAGGATGCAGCAATATAGCAATTAACCTCTTATAGACCAACAACGTCAGCCTTTTGCTTCTTAGGATTTTTAGTCCCAGAGCCCTTAGAAGGCATAGTCCCAAGCTCAAAGCCGAGGTACTGGCAGCCAAATTGCACCTATTACTGAGCTATAGTTCAGCGTACAAGCTGCTATATGAGCCAGTCAGGTGTCTAAACTAATGTGCCTTGGGGATGCCTGTATCACCGCCTGTTGTATGTCAAATACATTTATACTGTCACCAAATCAGCCCCTGCTCCTGTGTCTGTCCTCTTACCAGTGTGTCTCCCAGAGACTGTTCTTTTAAGGCAGAGGATGCCTGCACATGCGCAGAGGCGCCCCGGGACACACGGAGCGTCAGCACGCCAAGCCCCGCCCCCCTCCGTGGCTTGTTCATATCTTGGAACCCTCTTGCGCGTGCGCGTGCACGCAGCGCTTCCTCATGGAGAGGAAATGGGGAGAGGAGGAGGGAGGCCGCGAACTGCTCCAGCCCGTCATGGCTGAGCGGTGGCTATACAGGGAGATCCGCAGCGCAGAGAAAATCAGAAAGGGGTGGGACATAGAAGGCCCACCAGATGGTCTATATGGTGATTCAACTACACATTAACTGGTGCAAAAAAAATTACTTTATTGATGAACACAGAGTAAAAGATCTCAAGGATGAGACAGTTCCCTTGGGGTGTTATAAAAATCTCCCAGAGGGGAACTGGTCCCTCCAAGTATCGGAACCAAAATATAAATACACATATAAAATGTACAACGTTGTGTAGCTAAAAAGATGTGGGAATGTGGCCACCAATTAGACCTAGTGATATAGATTCTATTAATTAACCAGATTCCTCTGGATGCATATGTAGCATCTGCCGTGATGGAAAAAAGGTAGAAGTCAGTCCATCTGTTTAGAAAAAAGACCCTGAAAACACAAACATAAAAAAAGAGCCCTATATGGAGACTTCCTTTGTCATTTTATTTAAATGGAGTGGATTTATCCTCCAATTCTACAACCTAATTCTAAGCACACAGTCATATGATTGATACCCATCTACTATCTGGGAAATAAGGACATCTAGAAGAAAAACTTTTTTTTTTAAAACTCTAAATAATATATCCTAATGTCCGTTTGAATAAGTGCCCAACTAGATGTATACTATCAAGATATAACTTGGTAGCACCATCTTCCAACAACCATGTAATATATGGGGATAAGTAAATAAACTTATTGACAAGTAACTGTGTACTTCCAAGATTTCTAATGCCTTCAGCCCCTTATGACTATTTTATCAGGTAGAGCTAATTCTAATATCAACCATTGATCCTTGATAAATAATTTTTTCTGGGAATCTCTTCTGGAGATTTTTTGTCCTTCTCCTTTTTTGACTTACTAATAACCTATTGCGTGGCTTTTCCTATATACACTTTAGATTTTTATTTTTATTGGGTTTTTTGGTATAAACAATATCTCCAATAACCACCACAGAACATAGGCCTACTCTGAACTGTACCCTGATTCCCTCATATTAATGAGATATATATGTACAAATAGTGGGTCAAGAAGAGATATCAAAATTATCTTTTGTTATTCTGCATTTTTTGGTTTTTGCTCCTTTTTTATATGTAATTTGTGTTGTGGCCAGTAGATGGCACTCTATAAACAAAAGTGAATGTGTTTGATTGGCTATTAAGCCTTATTTAAGCTAGAGATTTCCCATTCATTTTACACCCAGTTGAAGTGACAAATCAATGTTACGAAACGCGTAGGTGTTACCCTGTTGCTGTGGGAGTATATGGCACCAATTTCGTGACCTTCTAAACCCCTAACTGCAAGATCTGTGACTTGGCAGTCTAGAAGATCCATCATGACGTATAACGTCCAGCTGTAATTCCTCCGTCTCACCACCAACACTCTACGCTCCAGCTATCACACCACTAAGCCTGCTTGAGACTTTGAACCCTGACCCAGATAAGCTTACACACGCGATCTGAACACACGAGGAATGCTAGGCAGATAGCTTGAACTGCCGGCTCCGGCTCGCATATCTGCAGGTCTCCCTCTGAGGACACCAGAAGCAGCATCTCCTTAACAGCACTCCGGTACCTATGGACTTCCCTAAAAATACTGTCTACAAAAGCGTGAGTAACAATCAGTCTTATCCGGATGTGTGGTTAATACACAACATACAAGGCATGAGTGGTGCAAGTACTAGCAGTGTTCAGGAACCATTAGCGGTTTGATACAAGCAGTTTGCTATTACGCTAATAGACACTTCCTGGTTATAAACACCTGAGTTAGAACTTTTCTGATATGGTGAGAGGAGTAACTCTATCAGCTTCATTGTCCTCTGGTTGAATACTTGTGTGGAACTATCCCTCAGGATACCCTGCATAAATTATCCACTATCCTCAATAAGCTTCCCCTGGATCTTTCCCTTACTCTACATGATTAAATATTATAGGACCATCTAACATGAATGATACTCTGAAGATATTTCATCTAATAACATTTTTTCTATAATACGGCTTGTATAGAGGTTTTTTTTGTGTTTTCAGGGTCTTTTCTCTAAACAGATGGACTGACTTCTACCTTTTTCCATCAAGGCAGATGCTACATATGCATCCAGAGGAATCTGGTTAATTAATAGAATCTATATCACTAGGTCTAATTGGTGGCCACATTCCCACATCTTTTTAGCTACACAACGTTGTACATTTTATATGTGTATTTATATTTTGGTTCCGATACTTGGAGGGACCAGTTCCCCTCTGGGAGATTTTTATAACTCCCAAGGGAACTGTCTCATCTTTGAGATCTTTTACTCTTTGTGTTCATCAATAAAGTAATTTTTTTTGCACCAGTTAATGTGTAGTTGAATCACCATATAGACCATCTGGTGGGCCTTCTATGTCCCACCCCTTTCTGATTTTCTTTGTAGCTATGTCTGGTCTCACTGGTGGATCCCGTCCCCAATCAAGGACGAATCACAGATCTGGTGATATACACTATACACTCATCAACGTGTTGTGAATCCATATTTCCTTATTTTTTAATAGATCCGCAGCGCAGCACCAGGATGCAAACTCAGGTCTTCCAATCAGGTATGACATGGCAACATTTAACAGATGGTCCCTGGAGCTGTACTTACAAAAGGGAGCTCCTCCATCTATCCAGGCATTACTCTTGAAACAAGGTTTAGCCCAATTTAGACATCTTATAGAGGTCTCGCCCTCTAGTGACCAAAAAAGGGTACTACCATAATGTCCAAAACTAGAAACCATATGAAATCATTTCAGGTTTTACAAGATTAGGCACCAGGATACAGCGGGAGTAATACCACATAGGTAAATTACAGGCAAAAAACACATTAGTTTGAAGGTTCCCTGCTGAACCAAGTCCATCAGGGACCTTCACTTACCTTTTCCCGCCGCAGGACCCTGTTCGGAACAGATAGCCCAAACTTCGCCCCTCTCGGCGGGCAATGTCAGCCGACCTTCAGGGACCGGGGTCCTACTGAAAGGAACACCACTCCCCTGGACCTGTATAGCACCCTGCCAGAAACATCTTGGTTTTGGGTATGACCAGAGTACTGGAACCCAGGATCCAGCCCTCCTAAGAGAGGCATTACAGGCCAAAACCTTGTGCTTTGGATACGAGGCCCCAGGTACCATTTGTTTGGCTATGAAGCACTTTGGATGGATCTGGTCTTTTATGGAGGTTATTTAAATCCAGCATGGATCCCTCCAGTGGAGCTCCTCAGAGCACATCTTCACTCGTGACCAACACCTTAGACACTGATGAAAAAACTGAGGTACTCCCAGTATGGGAGGGGCTATATAGGGAGGGAACTTCCTGTCTAATTGATTACATCAGTGTCCAGCACCTGAAGGTGAGATATATAACCCACATAGTAATTACTAAGCTCTGTGTCCCGTGATGTACGATAAAGAAACATATATTATGTTATATATATGTAACACACAGATCCTTTTCCCCCTTACCTTCCTTTTAGGGGAATCAGACACACCATGCCACATGCCCGCATCCTCTGGATTAGAGGTCGGGCGGTGTTATGTATTTCGGTCCCGCAGCGAGTTGCTTCCTTTCACTGGTTCTTCCCTCTAGATCAGGGATATGCAATTAGCGGACCTCCAGCTGTTGCCAAACTACAAGTCCCATGAGGCATAGCGAGACTCTGACAGCATCAAGCATGACACCCAGAGGCAGAGGCATGATGGGACTTGTAGTTTGGCAACAGCTGGAGGTCCGCTAATTGCATATCCCTGCTCTAGATTATAGAGGCAAGTCTTTACCTTTCCCAAAGAAGGTCAATGTCCACACAACACTTCAACTCCAACAAGAGTTTATTTAATCTTTTGCTTCAGTAACCAGAAAGTTGAAGAGAGGAAAGGGGTTAGCAGAATAGAATGGATTCAGGCACACTCTTGGCTTCGTCGCCACTCGGTCCCGAGTGGGCACAGCTCACCCGGATAGTCACTCAATAGCACTAGCAGCCGGCATGAAGCTCGAACAGTGACTTAGTCCCCTCCAAGGACAAAGTCAAGGAGATCCCTCCTTTAATAATGACACTCCGCAAGGGCAGTCTGCGAGGAAAGGAATCCTTCCCTCCGACAGGTCACCAGGCCTCTTCCGAGACAGCAATACTGTATTACTCGTCTCCTCTATGGGACCGATCCTCCCCTGGCTTCCTCTATGTCAGAGCGGTCGCCCTCACCTGGGCTCCCTGGGTTTCCTTTCTGGTTTTTAGACCCAGTTGAAGGTACTGGGCCTACCTGGAACTCCGCAGCCTCGGGCCGAAGGTGCCCGAGACTCCTTAGTCAAAGTTGGGCGCACCCATCCCTTAAAGGGGCACACCTCCGGGTACAGGTCCCCGGGTACTACTCCTGAACAATGGCGTCTGCCCCTTATATACCCTCTCCCGGCATGCACAGCAGGCCGAAACCACCCACTATACGGCAGCCGAGAGAGGACATCCAATAGCCACTTCATCACCTGTGGTTCAACCCCGGGTATAAGTGACAGTACCACCTATACGCCTTGGAGGGGAACTGCACGCCAGGTGACACAGCAGCAAGGCAGAGTCCAAACAATTAGAAGACCCAAGCCAACTACCGCTCAGCTCACATCCCAAATTTAAGCACAACAACCCCCTAAGAAGGGACCCCGCTACATATATCTAAAAGTAATCAAAACAAAACAAAAAAGCAATACATTTCCATATGCCTCTACCATATTTCGTACAGTTTACTTTACACATGTGAATATTAATTGGTACAATGCCTTGAAAAGGTATTCATACCCCTTGAAATTTTCCACATTTTGTCATGTTACAATCAAAAATGTAAATGTATAAATGGTTTTCAAACTTTTTTACAAATGAATATGTGAAAAGTTTGGCGTGCATTTGTATTCAGCCCCCTTTACTCTAATACCCCTAACTAAAATCTAGTGAAATCAATTGCCTTCAGAAGTCCCCCAATAAAAAATAGAGTCCACCTGTGTGCAACCTAATCTCAGTATAAATACAGCTGTTCTGTGAAGCCCTTGGAGGTTTGTTAGAGAACAGGTCAGGGATAAAGTTGTGGAAAAGTGTAAAGCAGGGTTAGGTTATAAAAAAATATCCCAAGCTTTGAACATCTCAGAGCACTGTTCAATCCATCATCCAAAAATGAAAAGAGTATGGCACAACTGCAAACCTATCAAGACATGGCCTTAATCAGAGAAGCAGCCAAGAGGTCCATGGTAACTCTGGAGGAGCTGCATAGATCCACAGCTCAGGTGGGAGAATCTGTCCACAGGACAACTGTTAGTCGTGCACTCCACAAATCTGGCCTTTATGGAAGAGTGGCAAGAAGAAAGCCATTGTTGAAAGAAAGCCATAAGAAGTCCCGGTTGCAGTTTGCGAGAAGCCATGTGGGGGACACAGGAAACATGTGGAAGAAGGTGCTCTGGTCAGATGAGACCAAAATGAATTGAACTTTTTGGCCTAAAAGCTATGTGTGGTGAAAAACTAACACGACACATCACCCTGAACACACCATCCCCACTGTGAAACATGGTGGTGGCAAATACAGGGCAATGTTAGAAGAAAACCTGTTAGAGACTTCAAAAGACTTGAGACTGGGGTGGAGGTTCACCTTCCAGCAGGACAACTACCTAAAACATACAGCCAGAGCTACAATGGAATGGTTTAAATCAAAGCATATTCATGTGTTAGAATGGCTGTCAGGGCTGGGCTCAGCCATTCCTTCTCTGAGCTGGCCGCTCAGCTGTCAGCTAATTGCCAGCTCCTATCTCTCCACAGTGACTCACCCGTTGATGATCCTGCTCGTCAGTCCTGCCTACTTAAAGTGGTTGTAAACCCTTACAGATAACTTTAACCTACAGGTAAGCCTAGATTAAGGCTTACCTGTAGGTGCAACAAATATCGCCTAAACCTACATGGTTTAGAAGATATTTTCAAAAGAAAGGCACCGATGTCTACGGCGCATGCGCCGTAGACAACGGCGCGCAGGCACACTGAGCGTGCCGTTTCTAACGGCGATCATGCCGTTAGTGGCAGCACCCGCGCGCATTCGCGGGAGTGAAGTCATCGCGGCTCCGGCCAGTCAGAGCGCCGGAGCCGCAATATGCGAAAGTCACTACTGGAGAGATGGTGCAGACGGAGGAAGGCAACAAGCACTGCTGCGGTGGCTTCGATCTCATGTAAGTACTTCATAATGAGCTAGTATGCTATGCATACTAGCTCATTATGCCTTTGTATTGCAGGGTGTTTTTTTTTTTCAAGACGGTTTACTTCCTCTTTAAGCCTTCAAGTTCAGGTGATCTCTGCCTTTGCCTTGGTCAAAATCACAGAGACTTTCTCCTGCGTTCCTGTTGAAGACTTTGCTCGGCTGACATCCCTTCTGGCTCCTGATCCTTCTTGCTGTTCTACTACGTATATCTCTGGCTCTCTGACATTTGGCTTGGCGATACGGTTCCTGAACTCTGGCTATGTTTTGACTACGCTTACTCTGTTTATCTTTTTATTATTATTAAACAAGTGTGATTTAACTGTACTTCTGTCTCGGTCTGATTCATAGTTTCTGACAATAGCCCAGTCAAAATTCCGACCCAAATCCAATTGAGAATCTGTGGCAAAACTCTGCTGTTCACAGATGGTATCCATCCAATCTGACAGAGCTTGAGCTATTTTGCAAAGAAGAATGGGCAAAAATATCACTCTCTAAATGTGCCAAGCTGGTAGAGACATCCCCAAAAAGACTTGAAGCTGTAATTGCAGCGAAAGGTGGTTCTACAAAGTATTGACTAAGTGGAGCTGAATACAAATGCACACCACACTTTTCCCATATAGATTTGTAAAACAAAATTGAAAACCATTTATCATTTTACTTCCACTTCACAATTATGTGCCACTTTGTGTTGGTCTATCACATAAAATCTCAATAAAATACATTCACGTTTTTGGCTGTAACATGACAAAATGTGGAAAATTTCAAGGGGTATGAATACTTTTTCAAGGCACTGTATGTATATTCAATCAAAAGAAATGGTAAATTTCGACTTAGTCTTGGGTCCACCCATGGAAAGGACACCCTGTTTTGTTACAGGACAGGCCTCCTCCATGTTGGCTGACATATTGAGCGGTAAGGAGGTGGTACACAGGGACAGATCACCTCCAATGTCTCTGCAGCTTCCTAATCTGCATATGTGCGGTCACCATCAACGAAAACGTTTTCGTCATAATTTGTCAGTGACTTTTTTTACAGTGACAAAAACTAAACTAAAAGTACAGCACATTTTCGTCAACTGACGAAAACTATGACGAAAATCAAATCCGTTTTCGTTAAGGAATGAAAACGGGACGTTAATGGCAAGGAGGGACGTTTACCCTCATGAACCACTTTATTTATCGGCGTATAACACAGTGCGTGTTATACGCCCATATTTGTTTTTTACCAACAGGGGGCGGGGATCGGGCGGTCCGCCCCGGGTGCCACACATTGGGGGGGGTGGTCAAGCCGGCCGCCCCGCCTCTCCTTGCCCTTGGACAGCACTACCAGCAAAGTCTAAAATTAGGAAAAAAATTACTGCCAGCCCCTTCTCCTACACCACTCCTCCTCCTGTGTCACTCTCATTGTACGCTGAAGCTTCTAAATACCTCAATAGCTTGGTTCTCGTTGGCCCTCTCCTCCTCCTCCTGCTCCTCCTCTTCCGAGTGTTGCTTTAAATTGGAGGAGGAGAGCGGTCACATGACCATCCATGAATCATCAGAGGAGAGCAGTCATGTGACCGGGTCCATGCAAGAACGAAGCTATTGAGGTATATTTAGAAACTTTGATTTTCAATGAGCGGTGTATGAGAAAGGGCTGGCAGTGATTTATTATTAACTTTAGAGTATGCTGGCAGTGCTGTCCCAGGAGACTGGGGGTCTCCTGGGAATGCAGGGGGGCTGTGTATTGTGGAGGGCTTTGTATTGTGCAGAGGGTGGGGGGCTGTGTATTGTGAGGGGCTTTGTATTGTGCAGAGGGTGGGGGGCTGTGTGCTGTGAACTGTGGGGGGCTGTGTGCTGTGTACTGTGGGGGCTTTGTATTGTGCAGAGGGTGGGGGGCTTTGTATTGTGCAGAGGATGGGGGGCTGTGTGCTGTGGGGGGCTTTGTATTGTGCAGAGGGTGGGGGGCTGTGTGCTGTGGGGGGCTTTGTATTGTGCAGAGGGTGGGGGGCTGTGTGCTGTGGGGGGCTTTGTATTGTGCAGAGGGTGGGGGGCTGTGTACTGTTGGGGTCTTTGTATTGTGCAGAGGGTGGGGGGCTGTGTATTGTGCACATTCGATTTTAGTTGCCTAAAATAATTTTATTCTACTAAAAAGTACTGGAGATTTTAGTCGACTAAAATACGATGACTAAAATGGGACTAAAACTAAAATGGCATTTTAGTCAAAGACTATAACTTAAACTAAAACACTTGCAGAAGACTAAAATGGGACTAAAACTAAATCAAAATTTGCTGCCAAAATTAACACTGGCGGTCGCACACACACCCTGATGACATCACAACCCAGAAGTATCTGGGTAGGACTCATCGTTAGTGGGGATATATACACTATATTACCAAAAGTATTGTAGTCCATGAACTTTAATGGCATCCCAGTCTTAGTCCGTAGGGTTCGATATTGAGTTGGCCCACCCTTTGCAGCTATAAAAGCTCCAACTCCATAAAAGGTCCATAAAGACACGGATGAGGGAGTTTGGGGATGGAGAAACATGACTGGCCTGCACAGAGTCCTGACCTTAACCCAATAGAACACCTTTAGGATGAATTAGAGCGGAGACTGCGAGCCAGGCCTTCTGGTCCACATCAGCGCCTGACCTCACAAATGCGCTTCTGGAAGAATGGTCAAACATTCCCATAGACACACTTCTAAACCTTGTGTACAGCCTTCCCAGAAGAGATGAAGCTGTTATAGCTGCAAAGGATGGGCCAACTCCATATTTTTTTTTTTTTCAAATTAGTTTTTATTGAGAACGAATTTTCTTGTACAAACAGGGTACAAACATTGTACAGTAAGCATAGAAGAAAAATAGTAGCGGTTACATATTATGATAAGGCACTATCAGAATTATAATCAAAATATTGTTGCGAGGGTAGATTTAGTTAAACATCAGAGATGGGTAGGGAGACCCTCTCAGAGATACATTTGTTTCCATTATAACCGTGGGCGAGTAGAATAGAAGGAAAGTAGAAGGGAGGATAGGGGGAGAGGGGGAGGATGGTGGAGGGGAGGGGGAGGGAGGGGGATGGATCATGTCAGAGGTGGTTCATGAGCACATTATCAGCTAGTAATGTAGAGCATTTGTACACTTATCCTTTGTACCAGGAGGTCCAGATATTCCAGTGGTTATGTAGTAATTGGTTTCTGCCTTCCTTTCTTGCTATCATAGATTCAAAGACGTAGTTAGTATGTGTGATACCCAAGACTTCAGACACATTGGGGGATACATTTGATTTCCAATTTTTGGTTATGACTGATCTAGCAGCAAGAAATATGTGTGTTACCACAGTTCGGTAGTTAGGAGGAAATTTCTCAATATTAAGATTTAGTAGTGCCATTCCAGGGCTAGGAGACAGGAGAATTCCAGTGATACGAGAGATACATGCAAAAATACTGTTCCAGAAGCTAACTAAATTTTTACATTTCCAGAATACATGTAAAATATTCCCAACTTCTCCACAGTCTCTCCAGCATAAGGGGGAGCTGTTGTGGTAATATTTGGACATTTTGTATGGGGTGAGGTACCATCTTTGGGCTATTTTTAATGAAAGTTCCCAGTGGTTAACACATCTAGAAGCTTTGTATACTGATTTGAGTGCCATTTTCCATTGTGCGGTTGTGAAGGATTCTCCTATCTCCTGCTCCCATTTGTGAAATGGCGTTAGTTTGGTGAATGCAAATTTACTTTGGAAGTAGTTATAAAAAAGCGTTATGCCTTTTATAGAGCTGGATTCACTACTAAAGAATTTCCATAAGCCGTCCTGCATAGGGACCTGGATACTCTTCAGGGAATTCAGGAAATGAGAAAGTTGAAGGTATTTGTAGTGGTCAGACTGTGGGATAGAGTATTCTGAGACTAGGGCATCGAAGGATTTAAGTGAGTTGTTGTCGTATATGTCGGATATTAAGGTGATACCCCGAGCCTTCCATTTAGAGTAGTTTGCGTGTAGGATTGCGCTATTCAGTAATTCTAATGGAATTGGGAGGTGGATGTCTGAGGGGGGTGTAGTGGTATGTTTGTTAAGGTCCCTCCATACTATGAGTGAGGCCCTAATGGTAAGCGGTAGGGTTCGGAGTGGGAAAGGTTTCCAGGTGTCTATAAGTAGGAGCTGATAAAGGTTGTGTGTCGGGCATAATGCTTGTTCTAATCTGCACCAGGGTTTGGTGGTCTGTGCAGGGAACCAACATTTAAGTTGTGTAAGTAAGGCTGCTCTATAATAATCTTTTAAGTCCACCAAGCCCATACCTCCAGCCAGTCTGTGTTTAATAAGCAGTGTTTTTGAGCATCTTGGTCGTTTGGATTCCCAAATATATTGTTTGAGTTGAAGGTTAAGTACGTTGAGATGAGTAGTTTTAAGTGGGATAGGAAGAGTGCGAAAAACATATAAAATTTGGGGGAGGAGTAGCATCTTGAAGGAAGCTAGGCGGCCAGACCATGTTAGATCTGTTTTAGTTAACCGCCGTATTTCTAATGCTAGTTTGGCTATTAAGGGAATGTAATTAACTTCAGCTAGTTTGTTGGGGTCTGCTGTGAGATGAAGTCCCAGGTATGGTATACTAGACGAACTCCAAGTGTAAGGGAAGTCCTTCTGTAGCCGTCGTTGGAGATGGGTGGAAAGGTTAAGTCCTAGAATGAGGGATTTTGTAAAATTGACTTTGTAGTAAGATATTTGACTAAAATTGACTAGGATGCTATGGGCTTGAGAGAGAGAGGTTTGTGGGGAGGTCAAAAGTAGAATGATGTCGTCCGCAAAGAGGTTTATGTTGTGGGATTCCCCTAGTACGTTGAAACCTGGGGTCCCTGGATGGGTTCTAATTTTCTCAGCTAATGGTTCTATAATGAGATTGAAAATTGAGGGGGAGAGGGGGCATCCTTGCCTAGTGCCGTTGGTAATGGCGAAAGGGCGGGATAACATATTAGAGGTGTACACTTGTGCGCAAGGGGAGGAGTATAGAGCTAGTATGGCCGATAGAATGGGGCCTTTGAAGCCAAATTTTTCTAGAGTTTGTGTCATGTAACCCCAATGGACCCTGTCGAATGCCTTCTCCGCGTCCAAGGACAGCAGTAGGGAAGGCACCCAACAGGAGTCCGCATGTTGTAGGATGTTGATGATCCTTCTAGTGGCATCGGCTGCTTGTCTACCTTTAGTGAAACCAGCCTGGTCAGGTCCGATCAACGCTGGTAGTATGGATAGGAGTCTGTGGGAAAGAATCTTGGCATACAGTTTTACATCTGTATTCAGAAGAGAGATAGGTCTGAAATTAGCTGGAGTGTCAGACGATTTGCCAGGTTTCGGAATGGTAACAATATAGGCATTTAACATTTCGGCTGGGAAAGAGGCAGAGGACGCCGCTGCTGAATATATTTCCTGAAGTGGGGGAAGTAGGGTTTCTGAAAAAATTTTGTAGTAGCCATTCGGTAATCCATCCGGCCCTGGAGATTTACCATTTGGGAGTGTTTGAATGGCTTTGCGGATCTCAGACTCAGTGAAAGGGGAGTTTAGAATTCCAAGTTGTGACTCTGTTAGGGACTGAAGGGATAAGTCATTTAGGAATTTGCTGATTGTTTCTTCTGATGGTTGAGGGGTGTTTGGGTCATTTACTAAGTTGTAAAGGGAGGAGTAATACTCAGCGAAGGAATCAGCAATGTTTTGCTGGTTGTAAATTTTGTTGCCATCTGTAGGATTTATGAGAAAGGGGATTCTGGCTTTGGCTTTCTGATCTTTTAGTTTTTGGGCTAGGAGCTTCCCTGCTCTGTTACCAGCCGAATAGTGATTTGTTTTAAGGTAGAGTAAATGTTTGTTGTGTTGTTCTAGTAACATGAGTCTGAGATCTGCTCGTAGGCCCGCCAGTAGTGATGAGCCGAACACCCCCGGGTTCGGTTCGCACCAGAACCCGCGAACGGACCGAAAGTTCGTACGAACATTAGAACCCTATTAAATACAATGGATGCGAACGTTCGAATTCTAAAGTGCTAATTATAACAACTATTATGCATGTTATTGTCCTAAAAAGGGTTTGGGAACCCGGGTTGTGCACCAGGGGACATGTATCAATGCAAAAAGAAGTTTTAAAAACGGTCGATTTTCGGGAGCAGTCATTTTAATGATGCATAAAGTGAAAAAAAAAAAGTCAAATATTCCTTTAAATATCGTACCTGGGGGGTGTCTAAAGTATGCCTGTGAAGTGCCACGTGTTTCCCGTGTTTAGAACTGTCCCTGCACAAAATGACACTTCTAAAGGAAAAAAAAGCCATTTAAAACTGCTTGCGGCTTTAATGTAATGTGCATGAAAATCTTTAATAAAAATGGCATAGCTACCCCATGACCCCCCCCCCTACCCCAGCCCATTACCAGCCCCTTTGGGTCTTGTATGGATATTAAGGGGAACCCCGCACATAAAATAAAAAAGGCCCTATATACTCTGAACAGCCGTATACAGGCGGTGCATACAAGATAGGGACTGTAGGTTTGTTCTTATGTAGAATCTGTTTGTAATTTTGAACAGGTACATTGTTTAAGTGTAGCTCCAGCCCAAAAATCTATTTTTAAACTTTTTGGAAAACATAGGTAAGGGTTATCACCCCTGTAACATTTGTTTTGCTGTCTGTGCCCCTGTTCAGAACATTTCAGCTCACTTTCCGTCCCAATGACAACTGTTTTTGAAATGTGGTGTTTTTCTTGAAACAAGGATTGGTGATAAAGCATCAGTACAGAGGAGACACCTTTTTCCCATATTAATTCTTACAGGAGAGAATTTTCCTTCCTAGGGGTAGATTTCCTCTCACTTCCTGTTGTCTTCTTGCGTTTGCAAGTAGGAGTCGTTTGTAAGTTGGATGTTTGAAAGTAGGGACCTGCCGTATATACTCTGCAGAAATAGGCCCCTTAGTTGTTGGTGTTGGCACAACACTGTAAGCACTCACAGTTACTCTTGGTTGGTGCTGGAACGCCCTGCTGTCAACTATTATATCAGGAATTTTAATTACATATAATTGTTGAACAGTGGTAGTAAAAATTGGGCCTTTGATGGTGGTGCTGGTGCCACAACACTGTAAGCCCTGACAGTTACTCTTGGTGGGTGCAGCAATGGGCCCTGCTGTGAATTATTAGATCAAGAATTGTAATTACATGCCCCTGTTGAACAGGGGCTGAAAAATTGTGCCTTTCGTGGTGGTGGTGGTGGTGGTGGTGTTGCCACAACACTGTAAGCCCTCAGAGTTACTCTTGGTGGGTGCAGGAATGGGCCCTGCTGTGAATTATTAGATCAAGAATTGTAATTACATGCCCCTTTTGAACAGGGGCTGAAAAATTGGGCCTTTCGTGGTGGTGGTGGTGGTGGCGTTGCCACAACACTGTAAGCCCTCAGAGTTACTCTTGGTGGGTGCAGGAATGGGCCCTGCTGTGAATTATTAGATCAAGAATTGTAATTACATGCCCCTTTTGAACAGGGGCTGAAAAATTGGGCCTTTCGTGGTGGTGGTGGTGGTGGCGTTGCCACAACACTGTAAGCCCTCAGAGTTACTCTTGGTGGGTGCAGCAATGGGCCCTGCTGTGAACTATTAGATCAAGAATTGTAATTGCATGCCCCTGTTGAACAGGGGCTGAAAAATTGGGCCTTTCGTGGTGGTGGTGGCGTTGCCACAACACTGTAAGCCCTCAGAGTTACTCTTGGTGGGTGCAGCAATGGGCCCTGCTGTGAATTATTAGATCAAGAATTGTAATTGCATGCCCCTGTTGAACAGGGGCTGAAAAATTGGGCCTTAGGCACTGGTGGCACAACACTACAACCCCTCACAGATACTGTACTTGGAACACAGCAATGAGCCCTGTTGCAAAGTATTGCTTCAAAAATTGTAATGACACGCCCCTGTTAAACAGGGGCTGAAAAATTGGGCCTTAGGCACTGGTGCCACAACACTCCAACCCCTCACAGATACTGTACTTGGAGCACAGCAATGAGCCCTATGGCAAATTATTGCTAAAAAAATTGTAATTACACGCCCCTGTAAAACAGGGGCTGAAAAATTGGGCCTTAGCCACTGGTGGCGGCACCCATAAACAAAAATGATCTTCCAAGCTATCATCATCAATTGTATCATTGAGGACTCGGAGGAGGAGGATAGCCAGTCAACATAACAGCACAGGCACTCAGCATCAGCATCAGTCTTGAAGGGATGTGACATGTTAAAATCAATTAGTCTGTTATATCAGCATCAGGTGTGTGGTAGCTGGTGGTGATCCAAGACTGGTTCATCTTGATGAAAGTCAGTCGATCAACCGAGTCGGTGGACAGGCGCACCCTGTGATCCGTGACAAATCCTCCAGCAGCACTGAATGTGCGTTCCGAAAGAACGCTGGATGCAGGACAGGCCAGTAGCTCAATTGCATACTGTGCAAGCTCTGGCCAGTGATCCATCCTCAAGACCCAGTAAGCCAGAGGATTTTCGGTGGGGAAGGTGTCCAAGTCTGACCTTGCCCCTAGATATTCCTGCACCATGTTTATCAGACGCTGGCGATGGTTGCTGGAACCGATCATACTTTGGGGCTGCGGACTAAAGAATTGTCTGAACGCATCGGTCAGACGGCCACCTTCCCCACCGCTCCTTCTTTGACTGGCCGAAGCCTCAGCAACTCGTTGTCCAGGACCAGGAGTTTGTAACCTCCCAGTCTCTGGGAACGCGTTGCACAGACCTTTCTGCAAGGCCTCCCAGAGTTGTCTCATCCTCTGCTCCCTCTGCGACGGTAACATAAGGTCCGCAACCTTACCCTTGTACCGTGGATCAAGGAGAGTGGCCAGCCAGTAATGGTCCCTCTCCTTGATCCGAAGAATACGAGGATCCTTCCGCAGACTTTGCAGGATCAGGGAGGCCATGCAGCGTAGGTTTGCTGAGGCATTCGCTCCGGAGTCCTCTGGGTCACTAAGGACGACATGATCCGCAGCCACCTCCTCCCAGCCACGTACAAGTCCACTGGTTTCTTGGGACTGTAAATCATCCCTAAAAGACTGCTGCTGATGATGCTGAGTGCCAGGCTCCACCTCCATGCTGACACAATCCTCCTCCTCCTCCTCCTCTTCCTGTACGATGGGTGGGACAGAAGGAACACTGTCTGGGTAAAGGGGGCCTTGAGAGGCAAGGAAGTCCTCCTCTTCCTGCCTCAGTTCTGCCTCAAGTGCCCTGTCCATTATTCCACGCAGCGTGTGCTCCAACAGGTGGACAAGAGGTACAGTGTCACTGATGCATGCACTGTCACTGCTCACCATCCTCGTGGCCTCCTCAAATGGTGCCAGGACAGTGCATGCATCCCTGATCATGCCCCACTGGCGTGGAGAAAAAAAAACAAGCTCCCCTGACCCTGTCCTGGTGCCGTAGTCGCACAGGTACTCATTGATGGCCCTCTGCTGCGTGTGCAGCCGCTGCAGCATGGCCAACATTGAGTTCCACCTGGTGGGCATGTCACATATAAGGCGGTTCTTGGGCAGGTTCAACTCCTTTTGCAGCTCAGCCAGGCGAGCACTGGCATTATAAGATCTGCGGAAATGCACACAGACTTTCCTGGCCTGCCTCAGGACATCCTGTAAGCCCGGGTACCTGCCCAAGAACCGCTGCACCACCAGGTTAAGGACGTGAGCCACACAGGGCACATGGGTCAGTTGTCCCTGTCGGAGGGCGGAGAGGAGGTTGGTGCCATTGTCGCAAACCACCATTCCTGGCTTAAGCTGGCGTGGCGTCAACCACCTCTCGGCCTGGCCCTGCAGAGCAGACAGGACCTCTGCCCCAGTGTGGCTTCTGTCCCCCAAACACACCAGCGCAAGCACGGCATGGCATCTTTTTGCCTGCGTACTTGCGTAGCCCCTTGAACGGCTACGGAGCACCGCTGGTTCATAGGACAAACCACAGGAAGAGGCCATGGAGGAAGAAGAAGAGGAGGGGGTGGAGGAGAGAGGTGTGTCACAACCAGTAGTAGCATTTTGGAGGCGTGGCGGTGGAACAACCTCCAACACTACTGCACCTTGTCCTGCATCCTTCCCAGCTGCCAAAAGAGTGACCCAATGGGCCGTAAAAGAAAGGTAACGTCCCTGTCCATGCCTGCTGGACCATGAGTCAGCGGTAATATGCACCTTACCGATGACCGCCCTGTCCAGCGAGGCCAAGACATTGCCTTCCACATGCCGGTAGAGAGCCGGAATAGCCTTCCGTGAGAAAAAGTGGCGTTTGGGAACCTGCCACTGAGGAACCGCACATTGCACAAACTCACGGAAGGGGGCCGAGTCTACCAACTGAAAAGGCAGCAGTTGAAGCGCTAGCAATTTAGCCAAGCTAGCATTCAACCGCTGGGCATGTGGATGGCTGGGAGTGAACTTCTTTCGACGGTCCAGCAGCTGGGGCAGGGAAATTTGCCTGCTAGAATCGGACGTCGGTGTACTGCTAGCAGAGTGGCCGCAAGTACTTGGCTGTGACACACCTAATTCTACACCTTCATTCCTCTCAGTGCATGTTTCAGAGAGGACTGAAGTTATAGTGGGGTTGGAGATCCCAGCTGATGCGGTGCAAGGAGAGGTCCGCTTTGTTCTTTGGTGTGGGTCTTTGAGGTAGGCTTGCCAACGAGCTGCATGGCAGGTCAACATATGTCTGGTCAGGCATGTGGTACCCAAGCGGCTGATGTTTTGGCCACGCGATATACGCTTGAGACATATGTTGCAAACAGCAGCTGTGCGATCTGATGCACTAGCCTCAAAAAAGGCCCACACCAAAGAACTTTTTGAATGACGGGCAGAGGCAGCGCCCTGCACAGGCGGAGCTCTGCGGTGTGATTCCGTCGGTGTACTGCCCTTACGCTGGCCACCAAAGGGCATCCTGCCTCGTTGGAGATGTGCCTCCTCCTCATCCTCCTCCTCCTCCTCTCTCCTATTAGGCACCCACGTGGAGTCAGTGACCTTATCATCCCCTCCCTCCTCATCACTGGAGCCAATCTGGCAGTATGCTGCAGCTGCTGGAACATGACTGCCAGATTGGTGTCCTTCTTGAGCATCCCCTCTGTCTGCTCTCACGCTACTGCCTTCCTGTAGCTGGGTTTCATCATCAGACCCTTCGAAACGCTGGGCATCCTCCTGGAGCATGTACCCAACACTGTGCTCAAACAGTTCGGGGGACTCCTCAGGAGGAGGACATGGTGGGTCTAGGGAAGGAGTGACTGATGATGAGTCTGACATTGATACCAGGGAAGAGGACGCTTTGGCAGCTGCTTTGCCAGTACCCTGAGCCTGGGTGAGAGAGGATGAGGAGAAGGAGGAGGGCTTGGTCATCCACTCTACCAAGTCTTCGGCATGATGTGGCTCAACATGTCCAGCTGCCGAAAAGAAGGACAAGCGTGTCCCATGGCCATGTGCTGATGACAATGCACCGCGTCCACGACCAGCACTGTTGCCCCCAGACACAGAGCCTGCTTGCCCTCTTTTATTGCCTCCTGACTGTCTGCCTCTCCTTGTTTGCCTTCCAGACATTCTAATAGATGGCCTGCAGGGAGATGGGAAAAAAGCAATAAGGGCTACCTTCAGGTGTCCTTCTCTGTCCCTTTACTTAAGGATTTCTAAATATGGTTGAGGATGATTGCTTTTGCACAGAATAGCACAACGACAATTTCCCTGACTGTCCAAAAAACAAGGATTTCAAAGATGGTTGATGAGGAATGCTTTAGCACACTATAGCACAAGGAGAATTTCCCTCACTGTCCTTCCCTGTCCCTAGAAACAAGGATTATCACAGTGAAAGAAACTGACACTCTTCCTACCTATAGTTTTCTGTCCCTAGAAAAAATGTTTTTTTAAAGCACACTATAGCACAAGGAGAATTTCCCTCACTGTCCTTCCCTGTCCCTAGAAACAAGGATTCGCACAGTAAAACACACTGACACTCTCCCTACCTATAGTTTTCTGTCCCTAGAAAAAATGTTTTTTTAAAGCACACTATAGCACAAGGAGAATTTCCCTCACTGTCCTTCCCTGTCCCTAGAAACAAGGATTCGCACAGTAAAACACAGACACTCTCCCTACCTATAGTTTTCTGTCCCTAGAAAAAATGTTTTTTTAAAGCACACTATAGCACAAGGAGAATTTCCCTCACTGTCCTTCCCTGTCCCTAGAAACAAGGATTCGCACAGTAAAACACACTGACACTCTCCCTACCTATAGTTTTCTGTCCCTAGAAAAAATGTTTTTTTAAAGCACACTATAGCACAAGGAGAATTTCCCTCACTGTCCTTCCCTGTCCCTAGAAACAAGGATTCGCACAGTAAAACACACTGACACTCTCCCTACCTATAGTTTTCTGTCCCTAGAAAAAATGTTTTTTTAAAGCACACTATAGCACAAGGAGAATTTCCCTCACTGTCCTTCCCTGTCCCTAGAAACAAGGATTTGCACAGTAAAACACACTGACACTCTCCCTACCTATAGTTTTCTGTCCCTAGAAAAAATGTTTTTTTAAAGCACACTATAGCACAAGGAGAATTTCCCTCACTGTCCTTCCCTGTCCCTAGAAACAAGGATTCGCACAGTAAAACACACTGACACTCTCCCTACCTATAGTTTTCTGTCCCTAGAAAAAATGTTTTTTAAAGAACACTATAGCACAAGGAGAATTTCCCTCACTGTCCTTCCCTGTCCCTAGAAACAAGGATTATCACAGTGAAAGAAACTGACACTCTTCCTACCTATAGTTTTCTGTCCCTAGAAAAAATGTTTTTTTAAAGCACACTATAGCACAAGGAGAATTTCCCTCACTGTCCTTCCCTGTCCCTAGAAACAAGGATTCGCACAGTAAAACACACTGGCACTCTCCCTACCTATAGTTTTCTGTCCCTAGAAAAAATGTTTTTTTAAAGCACACTATAGCACAAGGAGAATTTCCCTCACTGTCCTTCCCTGTCCCTAGAAACAAGGATTCGCACAGTAAAACACACTGACACTCTCCCTACCTATAGTTTTCTGTCCCTAGAAAAAATGTTTTTTTAAAGCACACTATAGCACAAGGAGAATTTCCCTCACTGTCCTTCCCTGTCCCTAGAAACAAGGATTCGCACAGTAAAACACACTGACACTCTCCCTACCTATAGTTTTCTGTCCCTAGAAAAAATGTTTTTTAAAGAACACTATAGCACAAGGAGAATTTCCCTCACTGTCCTTCCCTGTCCCTAGAAACAAGGATTCGCACAGTAAAACACACTGACACTCTCCCTACCTATAGTTTTCTGTCCCTAGAAAAAATGTTTTTTTAAAGCACACTATAGCACAAGGAGAATTTCCCTCACTGTCCTTCCCTGTCCCTAGAAACAAGGATTATCACAGTGAAAGAAACTGACACTCTTCCTACCTATAGTTTTCTGTCCCTAGAAAAAATGTTTTTTTAAAGCACACTATAGCACAAGGAGAATTTCCCTCACTGTCCTTCCCTGTCCCTAGAAACAAGGATTCGCACAGTAAAACACACTGACACTCTCCCTACCTATAGTTTTCTGTCCCTAGAAAAAATGTTTTTTTAAAGCACACTATAGCACAAGGAGAATTTCCCTCACTGTCCTTCCCTGTCCCTAGAAACAAGGATTCGCACAGTAAAACACACTGACACTCTCCCTACCTATAGTTTTCTGTCCCTAGAAAAAATGTTTTTTTAAAGCACACTATAGCACAAGGAGAATTTCCCTCACTGTCCTTCCCTGTCCCTAGAAACAAGGATTCGCACAGTAAAACACACTGACACTCTCCCTACCTATAGTTTTCTGTCCCTAGAAAAAATGTTTTTTTAAAGCACACTATAGCACAAGGAGAATTTCCCTCACTGTCCTTCCCTGTCCCTAGAAACAAGGATTATCACAGTGAAAGAAACTGACACTCTTCCTACCTATAGTTTTCTGTCCCTAGAAAAAATGTTTTTTTAAAGCACACTATAGCACAAGGAGAATTTCCCTCACTGTCCTTCCCTGTCCCTAGAAACAAGGATTCGCACAGTAAAACACACTGACACTCTCCCTACCTATAGTTTTCTGTCCCTAGAAAAAATGTTTTTTTAAAGCACACTATAGCACAAGGAGAATTTCCCTCACTGTCCTTCCCTGTCCCTAGAAACAAGGATTCGCACAGTAAAACACACTGACACTCTCCCTACCTATAGTTTTCTGTCCCTAGAAAAAATGTTTTTTATAGAACACTATAGCACAAGGAGAATTTCCCTCACTGTCCTTCCCTGTCCCTAGAAACAAGGATTCGCACAGTAAAACACACTGACACTCTCCCTACCTATAGTTTTCTGTCCCTAGAAAAAATGTTTTTTTAAAGAACACTATAGCACAAGGAGAATTTCCCTCACTGTCCTTCCCTGTCCCTAGAAACAAGGATTCGCACAGTAAAACACACTGACACTCTCCCTACCTATAGTTTTCTGTCCCTAGAAAAAATGTTTTTTTAAAGCACACTATAGCACAAGGAGAATTTCCCTCACTGTCCTTCCCTGTCCCTAGAAACAAGGATTCGCACAGTAAAACACACTGACACTCTCCCTACCTATAGTTTTCTGTCCCTAGAAAAAATGTTTTTTTAAAGCACACTATAGCACAAGGAGAATTTCCCTCACTGTCCTTCCCTGTCCCTAGAAACAAGGATTCGCACAGTAAAACACACTGACACTCTCCCTACCTATAGTTTTCTGTCCCTAGAAAAAATGTTTTTTTAAAGCACACTATAGCACAAGGAGAATTTCCCTCACTGTCCTTCCCTGTCCCTAGAAACAAGGATTCGCACAGTAAAACACACTGACACTCTCCCTACCTATAGTTTTCTGTCCCTAGAAAAAATGTTTGTTAAAAAACACTATAGCACAAGGAGAATTTCCCTCACTGTCCTTCCCTGTCCCTAGAAACAAGGATTCGCACAGTAAAACACACTGACACTCTCCCTACCTATAGTTTTCTGTCCCTAGAAAAAATGTTTTTTTAAAGCACACTATAGCACAAGGAGAATTTCCCTCACTGTCCTTCCCTGTCCCTAGAAACAAGGATTATCACAGTGAAAGAAACTGACACTCTTCCTACCTATAGTTTTCTGTCCCTAGAAAAAATGTTTTTTTAAAGCACACTATAGCACAAGGAGAATTTCCCTCACTGTCCTTCCCTGTCCCTAGAAACAAGGATTCGCACAGTAAAACACACTGACACTCTCCCTACCTATAGTTTTCTGTCCCTAGAAAAAATGTTTTTTTAAAGCACACTATAGCACAAGGAGAATTTCCCTCACTGTCCTTCCCTGTCCCTAGAAACAAGGATTCGCACAGTAAAACACACTGACACTCTCCCTACCTATAGTTTTCTGTCCCTAGAAAAAATGTTTTTTTAAAGCACACTATAGCACAAGGAGAATTTCCCTCACTGTCCTTCCCTGTCCCTAGAAACAAGGATTCGCACAGTAAAACACACTGACACTCTCCCTACCTATAGTTTTCTGTCCCTAGAAAAAATGTTTTTTTAAAGCACACTATAGCACAAGGAGAATTTCCCTCACTGTCCTTCCCTGTCCCTAGAAACAAGGATTCGCACAGTAAAACACACTGACACTCTCCCTACCTATAGTTTTCTGTCCCTAGAAAAAATGTTTTTTTAAAGCACACTATAGCACAAGGATAATTTCCCTCACTGTCCTTCCCTGTCCCTAGAAACAAGGATTCGCACAGTAAAACACACTGACACTCTCCCTACCTATAGTTTTCTGTCCCTAGAAAAAATGTTTTTTTAAAGCACACTATAGCACAAGGAGAATTTCCCTCACTGTCCTTCCCTGTCCCTAGAAACAAGGATGCGCACAGTAAAACACACTGACACTCTCCCTACCCATAGTTTTCTGTCCCTAGAATTTTTTTTTTTTTAAAGCACACTATAGCACAAGGAGAATTCCCTCACTGTCCTTCCCTGTCCCTAGAAACAGGGATTTGCACAGTAAAACACACTGACACTCTATCCTACCTATCCTTCTCTTTCCCTAAACTAAAGGAATCCAGGTTAAGCAAGAAAAAATAAATGTCACTGTCCCTGCCTATGCTTCTCTTTCCCTGCTCCGGAACACACTACACTAGGCCGCCGTGCTGGCGGCCTTTTATAGTGTGGGGCGTGTACTAAACACCCTCAGCAATAATTGGCCACAGGCATCCTGCCTGTGGCCAATCATTGCTCTCCTCGCTGCCGGCGCTGTGATTGGCCAAGCATGCGGGGTCACAGTGCATGCTTGGCCAATCACAGCGCCTGGATGACACTGCGATGGCGTAGTGCATTGTGGGCCGTTCGCGTCACTCGAATTTGGCGCTAACGGCCCAAATCGTTCGTTCTTCGTCGAACGATCGAACAATCGAACAGCCGATGTTCGAGTCGAACGTATGTTCGACTCGAACACGAAGCTCATCCCTACCCGCCAGTTGGTTTGCTACTGTAGGATCAGGGATGGTTTTGTTTTGGGATTCTAAAATTTTGATTTGAGATAGGAGTGAGTAAATTTTTTGCGTCCTCTGCCTTTTTGCCCTGGAGCCCAGTTGTATCAATATGCCCCTAATATATGCCTTGTGGGCGCACCACAAGGAGAAGGGGTTAGAGACTGAGTTCTTGTTAAGAGCAAAATACTCGGTAAGGTGATTCTTCACCAAAGCCACCTGATCTGATTGCTGTAGTAATGCAGTATTAGCTCGCCAGATATAGGCTGGGGAAGGATGTCTCTCCTCCACCACAACAGAGACAGGTGCATGGTCTGACCATGTTATGTCGTGTATGGTGGAGGAGGAGATTCTTTACAGCAAATTTTTGTCAACAAGTATAAAGTCCAACCGGGAGTAGGTATTATGTCTGGAGGAATGGAAAGTATAGTCACGTTCCGTGGAGTGTTGACATCTCCAGACATCAAACAATTCCTCAGTGTGTAGGATACGTTGAAGGGACGGTGGAAGGCGTTTAGCTTTAGAGGTAGTGTCAATTTTGTGGTCTATTGTTGCGTTGAAGTCTCCACACATTACGACTGCCCCTTTTTTAAGAGAGTTAATTTTGTGGAATATTTTCTTCATAAACCTCACTTGGTGCGTGTTAGGAGCATATATATTTATTAGAGTGTAGAGACGGTCATTAAGCGTGCCAATCACGATCAGATAGCGACCCTCAGGGTCTGCATGGGACTCTTGAAAGGAGAAAGTTACAGAGTCTCTGATGGCTATTACTACACCTTTTCGTTTCTTGGTTGATGAGGCGTTGAATATATGGGGAAAATTTCTATGATGGAAGGAAGGGATAGATACAGAGGACCAGTGAGATTCCTGCAGGCACAAAACGTCAGCATGAAGCTTAAGGACTTCCTTCCAGACTGATGATCTTTTAGCCGGGTGGTTCAAGCCATGGACATTGAAGGAGGTTACTGTGATAGCCATGTGTGGTGTGGTAGGAAGATAGAAAAGTACCTTGATTGCTTCATTTTTCGAGACTCCAAGACCCGGCGGGGGGGTGCAGTAGCAGAGGTGTCGTATAAGGACCGTTGGTTCCTCAGTGTGCGATCCATCAGGGCTTGGGGTGGAGGGGAAGAGGAGGGTGGAGGAGGAGGTAGAAAAAACAGAGTGTCAATAGTCAAACAAAACAAAAATACTTGTAGTAAGAAATTAGATTCCTTTCGGGATCTGATGGCAGTGAAACTGCACATAACTTGTATAGGGGAGCCAAGTGGGCTTTTCCGCTCCAGCTTACGGGAAAGTAGTTGGCTTGGGTTGGCACTTATGTACGAGGCGTAGAGGATTTGTGTGCTTTTCTTTTGTGGGATACAATTTGCCACTCTTCCAGTGTATTCGCCTTGGGCGATGAGCTTTTCTCCTCAGAGGCATGTTCAGGGAGAATGTCCCATTCTCGCAGTAATGCTAGGCCTTCATTTAGGGAGGTAACTACTGATGTTTTCCCGTCGTAAGTGACAGTGAGTTTTGTTGGGTACCCCCAGCGGTAAGCAATATTGTGGTTACGTAGAGCTTTGGTCACAGTAATGAGGGCTTTACGCTTTTGCATAGTGTACTGTGACAGGTCTGCAAAGACCTGTATGTTTGCATAGAGGTTGGGAGGATGAGCACACTTTCTGAAGGCAGACATGAATTGGTCCTTGACATGGTAGAAGTGTACCCTCATCAATATGTCCCTGGGAATGTTTTCAGGGAGGTGAGTTGGCTTGGGGAGGCGATGAATCCTGTCTATCACCAGGTCAGCTGCCGTCAGTGTTGGCAGGTATGCTAATAGGAGTTCTCGGGCTTATTGATTTAGTTGTGCAGGTTGTATGGACTCTAGGACCCCTCTGACTTTCACGTTATTTCTTCTTGACCTATCTTCAAGGTCAACGACCTTTGCTTTCAGCCATGTTACTTCGTCTGATTGGTCATTATGAGAGTCAACTAGTGCATTATAGGAGTCTGCATATTCTCCCATTTTTGTTTCTACATGGTCTACTCTGGCTCCCAATTCCCCTATGTCAGATTTAAAGTTGCGCATGCATTCCATCATGTCAGTATGCATGGAGCTGCGTAGGGAGATAAGCATGTCTTTTAAAGTTGTATCTGACACTGGCTGGTTGGACGTGGGGAAGGAGTTAATAGTGTCAGCTAGGTCCCTGGTGTCCTCTAGTGATGTAGCTGCGTCACTGACCTTATGATTTCTCGGGTCTTCCGACAACCGGGGTTTGGATTTAGCTGGGCTGCCGGTAATGGGGGTCGATGCATCCGGTGATCGCTGCTGGGGATTCGCCGCCGGACTCAGGCTGGGTGATGCGAGCTGTGAGTCGCGTGATGAGGACGGAGAGCAGCCGCCGGCGCCATCTTGGACTAGGCCGCGGGCCTTAGGAGGAAAGAAATCATTCAGCCGCTTCGGCTGGTTAGGGTTTTGTCTTCTCCTGGTCATCCCTGGGGGTGGAGGGGATCCGTAGGACTCGAGTGTGAGTGGATGTGGATGTCAGAGTCGCCTCGGTGCTGAGTATTCCCGGTCGCTGGAGCGGAGCTCTCACTCTATGCGTCCATCAGCTAGCGCGGTAGCCACGCCCCTTGGGCCAACTCCATATTGAACCCTATGGACTAAGACTGGGATGCCATTAAAGGGGTTGTAAAGGTTTGTTTTTTATTTTCTAAATAGGTTCCTTTAAGCTAGTGCATTGTTGCTTCGCCTACCTTTTCCTTTAATTTACCTTCTAAATGTTTTTTTTCTTTATCTGAATTTCTCACTTCCTGTTTCTCCTCACTAAACTTCACACCATCATCCGAGTCGTGTTGAGTCAGCCAGAACAGCTTACTGAACAGCTTACTGAGGAGGAACAGGAAGTGAGAAATTCAGACAAAGAAAAAAAATATTTAGAAGGGAAATCTAAGGAAAAGGTAAGTGAACCAAAAATGCACTAGCTTAACCACTTAAGCCCCGGACCATTTGGTAGCTAGAGGACCAGAGGTGAATTCAGAATTTTGCACTGCGCTGCTTTAACTGTAAATTGTGCGGACATGCAATGTTGTACCCAAACGAAATTTGTGTCCTTTTCTTCACACAAATAGAGCTTTCTTTTAATGGTATTTGATTGCCTCTGCGATTTTTATTTTTTGCGATATAAACGGAAAAAGACCGAAAATTTTGAAAAAAAATGATATTTTCTACTTTTTGTTATAAGAAAAATCGAATAAACTCAATTTTAGTCATACATTTAGGCCAAAATGTATTCAGCCACATGTCTTTAGTAAAAAAAAACGTCAATAAGTGTATATTTATCGGTTTGCGCAAAAGTTATAGCGTTTACAAACTAGGGTACATTTTCTGGAATTTACACAGCTTTAAATTTATGACTGCCTATCTCATTTCTTGAGGTGCTAAAATGGCAGGGCAGTACAAAACCCCCCCAAATGACCCCATTTTAGAAAGTAGACACCCCAAGGAAATTGCTGAGAGGCATGTTGAGCCCATTGAATATTTTTTTTTTGTCCCAAGTGATTGAATAATGACAAAAAAAAAAAAAATTTACAAAAAGTTGTCACTAAATGATATATTGCTCACACATGCCATGGTTATATGTGGAATTGCACCCCAAAATACATTCTGCTGCTTCTCCTGAGTACGGGAATACCACATGTGTGGGACTTTTTAGGAGCCTAGCCACGTACGGGACCCCGGAAACCAAGCACCGCCTTCAGGATTTCTAAGGGCGCAAATTTTTGATTTCACTCCTCACTACCTATCACAGTTTCGAAGGCCATAAAATGCCAAAATAGCACAAAACCCCCCCAAATGACCCCATTTTAGAAAGTAGACACCCCAAGGAAATTGCTGAGAGGCCTGTTGAGCCCATTGAATATTTTTTTTTTTTGTCCCAAGTGATTGAATAATGACAAAAAAAATAAAAAAAAATTACAAAAAGTTGTCACTAAATGATATATTGCTCACACATGCCATGGTTATATGTGGAATTGCACCCCAAAATACATTTTGCTGCTTCTCCTGAGTACGGGGATACCACATGTGTGGGACTTTTTAGGAACCTAGCCGCGTACGGGACCCCGAAAACCAATCACCGCCTTCAGGATTTCTAGGCACAAATTTTTGATTTCACTCCTCACTACCTATCACAGTTTCGAAGGCCATAAAATGCCAAAATAGCACAAAACCCCCCCAAATGACCCCATTTTGGAAAGTAGACACCCCAAGCTGTTTGCTGAGAGGCATGGTGAGTATTTTACAGCTCTCATTTGTTTTTGAAAATGAAGAAATAATTTTTTTTTTTTTCTTTTTTTTTTTTCAATTTTCAAAACTTTGTGACAAAAAGCGAGATCTGCAAAATACTCACAATACCTCTCAGCAAATAGCTTGGGGTGTCTACTTTCCAAAATGGGGTCATTTGGGGGGGTTTTGTGCCATCTGGGCATTCCATGGCCTCCGAAACTGTGATAGGCAGTGAGAAGTGAAATCAAAAATTTACACCCTTAGAAAGCCTGAAGGCGGTGATTGGTTTTTGGGGTCCCGTACGCGGCTAGGCTCCCAAAAAGTCTCACACATGTGGTATCCCCATACTCAGGAGAAGCAACAGAATGTATTTTGGGGTGTAATTCCACATATGCCCATGGCATGTTTGAGCAATATATCATTTAGTGACAACTTTGTGCAAAAAACAAAAAAAAAAAATTGTCTTTTTTCCGCAACTTGTGTCAACATATTAAATATTCCATGGACTCGACATGCCTCTCAGTATATAGCTTGGGGTGTCTACTTTCCAAAATGGGGTCATTTGGGGGGGGGGTTTGAACTGTTCTGGCATTTTATACACAACATTAGGAAGCTTACATCCACTCTTCTAACCACTTGAAGACAAAGCCCTTTCTGACACTTTTTGTTTACATGAAAACATATTTTTTTTTGCAGGAAAATTATGTTGAACCCCCAAACATTATATATATTTTTAAAGCAAAGGCCCTACAGAATAAAATGGTGGGTGTTGCATTTTTTTTTTCTACACAGTATTTGCGCAGCGATTTTTCAAACGCATTTTTTGGGGAAAAAATACACTTTTTTTTATTTTAATGCACTAAAACACACTATATTGCCCAAATGTTTGATGAAATAAAAAAGAAGATCTTAGGCCGAGTACATAGATACCAAACACGACATGCTTTAAAATTTCGCACAAACGCGCATTGGCGACAAACTACATACATTTTTAAAAGCTTTTAAAAGCCTTTACAGGTTACCCCGTTAGATTTACAGAGGAGGTCTACTGCTAAAATTACTGCCCTCAATCTGACCTTCGCGGTGATACCTCACATGCATGGTGCAATTGCTGTTTACATATGACGCCAGACCAACGCTTGCGTTCGCCATTGGGCAAGAGCAGGGCAGGACAGGGGTGCTTTTTTTTTTTTTTTTTTTTTTTTTTATTATTAATTTTGCTTTTTTATTTTATTTTTAAATTGTTCCTTCCATGTTTTTTTTTTTTATCATTTTTATTGTTATCTTAGGGAATGTAAATATCCCCTATGATAGTAATAGGTAGTGACAGGTACTCTTTTTTTGAAAAAACTGGGGTCTAGACCCTAGATCTTTCCTCTGCCCTCAAAGCATTTGACCACACCAAGATCGGTGTGATAAAATGCTTTCCCAATTTCCCAATGGCGCTTTTTATATCCGGGGGGGGGATATTCCCTCCCACTGCTTGTAAAAGCAGTCCAGAGGCTAATTAGCCACTAGGGTTGCTTTTACATTAAAGCCGGCCGCTGGCTGAAAAGAATGATACCAAGATGATACCTAAACCCGCAGGCATCAATCTGGTATAAACATTCAAAGTCCAGCAACATACCAGTACGTTGCTGGTCCTTGTTGGACATGTATTGTAATCTTTTTTTTTCATGCAGCCAGGTGGCTGAACGAAAAAAGAGATTGATCGGTGGGTATGCCCACCATTAGAATACCGCCCTTCATCCACCCACTTCTAATGATGGGCATACATGCACCATTTATATATGCCGAAGCATGGGGGCATCCTCCCGCAAAAAAGTTATGCCGCACACACATGGTCGGACTTTTCCACGGGCAAGCCTCCGTTGGAATTTCGACCGTATGTACGCGGCATTAGGAGCAAAATCGCTCCTCCGCCCCTGCTGCCCCAATGCTTCGGCATATTTGCTTCTTTTTTTTTTTAACTGTGGTGGTGAAATCACCTCCTACAGCACTGGAGTCGCAGGGATCAGGCCTGTCTCTGCGAACGCTGCAGTTATGTGTGTTGTGTTTTGTAAGTGACAGTGATCGATCGATACTGCACTTGGGTGGCCTGGGCTGGACGGAGGGGCAAAACGCAGGTGCCAGCAGGTATCTGGGCTGATCCCGCTAACACTGCGTTTTTGGGAACCCTAAACTGCTGGGGACGCTAGTATAGATCTGATCAGATCAGATATTGATCTGTTCAGATACTATACCACTAAGGGAGGTGTATGCTTCACGCGTGGGTGTTAGCGTTACTGGCACTAACCTGACGCTGCCTGGGGTGTGAGGCAGACCCTCTCTGACGCTAAAACCTAATTGATATCACCCGCTGGGCGATCAGGGGGTTAAACCTTTATTGGGTTATATACGGCGGGTGCCCTGACACTATAAAAAGCAAACTAACTAACCAGCGTCACCCGTAACACTTATATGATGATTACTGGTGAAAGGGTTAACTAGGGGCAATTAGGGGGTTAAAACCTTAATTAGATAATATATGGGGGTACCTGACGCTATAAAAACCTGCGGCGAACCTAAAAAAAATTACTGGCTACCGATCTGCATCACCGACGCTAAGACATCGATCAGAAAAATGATCGCTTAGCGACAGTGGTGATAGGGGGTGAAAGGGTTACCTGGGGGGCGATCAAGGGGGTTAAACCTTTATTAGATAATTTATGGGGGGTACCCGACGCTATAAAAACCTGCGGCGAACCTAAAAAAATTACTGGGTACCGATCTGCATCACCGACGCCAAGACAGCGATCAGAAAAATGATCGCTTAGTGACAGTGGTGATAGGGGGTGAAAGGGTTACCTGGGGGGCGATCAAGGGGGTTAAACCTTTATTAGATAATTTATGGGGGTACCCGACGCTATAAAAACCTGCGGCGAACCTAAAAAAAAAATACTGGCTACCGATCAGCATCACCGACGCTAAGACATCGATCAGAAAAACGATCGCTTAGTGACAGTGGTGATAGGGGGTGAAAGGGTTACCTGGGGGGCGATCAAGGGGGTTAAACCTTTATTAGATAATATATTGGGGTACCTGACGCTATAAAAACCTGCGGCGAACCTAAAAAAAATTACTGGGTACCGATCTGCATCACCGACGCCAAGACAGCGATCAGAAAAATGATCGCTTAGTGACAGTGGTGATAGGGGGTGAAAGGGTTACCTGGGGGGCGATCAAGGGGGTTAAACCTTTATTAGATAATTTATGGGGGTACCCGACGCTATAAAAACCTGCGGCGAACCTAAAAAAAATTACTGGGTACCGATCTGCATCACCGACGCCAAGACATCGATCAGAAAAACGATCGCTTAGTGACAGTGGTGATAGGGGGTGAAAGGGTTACCTGGGGGGCGATCAAGGGGGTTTAACCTTTATTAGATAATTTATGGGGGTACCCGACGCTATAAAAACCTGCGGCGAACCTAAAAAAAATTACTGGGTACCGATCTGCATCACCGACGCCAAGACAGCGATCAGAAAAATGATCGCCAAGCGACGGCGGTGCTAGGGGGTGAAAGGGTTATCTGGGGGGTGATCAAGGGGTTAAACCTTTATTAGGGGGGGTTAGGGGGCTACACTGGACCTAAAACTAAATGTAGTGACACTTTTACAGTCACAAATGTCACTGATTGCAGTGATCAGTAAATAAATGGTCACTGCAATCAGTGACACTGTGACTGGGGGCTGGGGGGTGATCTGGGGGGGCCTGGGGGGGCGATTTATGTGCCTATGTGTGCTGGTGTTAGTGTAGTGTTAGTGCACTGACCTGTGTGTCTTCTCTTGTACGACGCTCGGTATATGTGAGCGCCGCACAGGAGATGACATCACTTCCTCCTGCTTTCTCTATCTGTGTAAACAGTACACAGACAGAGGGGGCATTTCTATTCGCCGGGAGCGATCGCGGGGGGATGGTCGGAATCGAACGGCCGCCCCCCCATCTCGGAACGCTCCCAGACGAATTCCGACCGCTCACTGTACAGAAGGGGGGTCCGATCGGACCCCCCAACTGTACAAAGGCAATCACGTATGCTCTACGTGATTGTGCCTGTCGGTGCCATTGTGCCGACGTATACCGTATTTATCGGCGTATAACACGCACCGGCGTATAACACGCACCCCAAGTTTAGGAGGGAATTTTAAGGAAAAAAACTTTTAGGAGGGAAATTCAAGGAAAAAAAACTTACATTTAAATGCAGCATGCAGCCTTGCCCAGTGTCCATCTGTCCATCTGCAGCCGTGCCCAGTGTCCATCTGTCCATCTGCAGCCGTGCCCAGTGTCCATCTGTCCATCTGCAGCCTTGCCCAGTGTCCATCTGTCCATCTGCAGCCGTGTCCAGTGTCCATCTGTAGCCTTGCCCAGTGTCCATCTGTCCATCTGCAGCCGTGCCCAGTGTCCATCTGTCCATCTGCAGCCGTGCCCAGTGTTCATCTGTCCATCTGCAGCCTTGCCCAGTGCCTTTGCGATCGTGTCAGTCCCGGCGGTTTTTAAAATTTGGCGCCGATTTCTGTGGAGAGGAGCGAGTGGGGCCGAGTGTACTTCGGCTGGACTCGGCTCCTCTCGCAGTTCCGCCCATCTCCACTGACTGCGCCGCTGACGGAGAAAGCCGAGTGTACTTCGGCTAGACTCGTGTCTGCTCACAGTCACAGGCAGGACTGCGAGAGGAGCCGAGACTAGGCGAAGTACACTCGGCTTTCTCTATGTCAGCGGCGCAGTCAGAGATGGGCGAGACTGCGAGAGGAGCCGAGTAAAGCCGATTGTACTTCGGCTTCGGCTCCGCTCGCTCCTCTCGCTCGTTTTCAGCAGGGGAATTCGATGGAGTATCGGCGTATAACACGCACCCACGATTTTCCCCTGATTTTAAGGGGAAAAAAGTGCGTGTTATACGCCGATAAATACGGTATATACAGTGAGCGGTCGTTAAGTGGTTAAAGGAACCTATTTAGAACACACGTGTGTGTAAAGACAGGCGTCCCAATTTATTGATGACATTTTTTTGGATTTTATAAAAGTGAATTAGCCCTTAAGCCTTCAATGAGAGTCACAAAGTATATGGTATGTAAACATTATGGCTTAAACTTAGTGAATTTTACTATCGAATGGCCACCAAAATGATCATAGGATGATGAATAAGGTACACTCTGTACAAGTACTAACTTTTACAGTATTGTATGTTTTGGATATATATTTCCAGTCAAGCTTGAAGCACATTTTGCCTGCTTTAATCCGCCAACTACCCTACATGGAATTGACCGTTTCTAATAACTGAATTATACATACCAAATAGGATTCACATACTGTATGTGTATAGTAAACTGTACAAAAATGGGTAAAGAATTGTGAAATGTATTGATTGTTATTCAAAAAATATGATTCTCAATTTATTTTAAGATATACTTTTAAATATGTATAAAATAAAAATGTATGTTTTTTAAGAAAAAGTACGTTTTGTCTTTTAAGTCTTTGATCAATACAAGTGAAGATATATGCACCCCAAAAAAGTCCCTCTTCTTTGCTTCCATGGAGAATTTATTTTCTGTATATTCACTTGGGAAGTGGTGCTTTCAAAAATATATAGGAGGTACTGTATACAACATTTTTAAGTATGTTTTTGCTATAAACAATCAAGTGATTACTCTAATACAGAATACATTTATAAGTACATTTGGTTAAAAAAACACCCCAGTTATGCCTGATTAACCTAATGAGGTCGAACATGTTTCTATAAATAAACCGTTCTCCACTAAATCACTGCCCAGTAAGCATTAGCAATTGTATTTTATATGCAAAAATAACCAGACTAATGCATATATACCATGAAACTGGCAATTTACAAAAATACTCCTTACATCTACTTAAAGATTACTGACCTTGAAAGTATATTTGCGACTGATGTTATCTGATGGCTGAACAGTAGAAATCCGAAAGCTTAACAAGGGGATGCTTCCCAAAATCCCTTGTTCTTTTTCATCTGAATAGGAAAAATGCAGAGTAAAAGGTGATATAAACCAATAAGGAAGGAAATGAAAAAGAAATATTACAGTAGACGCCATAGGATAACCTTATCAATAGGATGTGAACATAACAGACAGAAAGTATAGTAAACGGGAAGAAAAAGGCAGCTGATCATGAATTATTTGGTGACAAAAGGTACAAACATTTGTTTGAAACAGTACAGGAGGGCTCCTCTCCGCCAAAGTGTGACGGAGGAAAACCCTATTTTTCCTTCCGTCGGCGGAGCGGATCGGATGACAACGGACTCTACGGTCCGTCATCATCCGATTCCCCATAGGGGAGAGCGGCGCTCTGACAGGGCGGTCCCTGCACAGTGTGCGGGGACCGCCCAGTCATCCGTCGGCTCAGCGGGGATCAACGGAGCGATCCCCGCTGAGCAAGCGGAGCTTCACGGGGCGGATCTGCACGGATCCGCCCCGTGTGAAAGAGCCCTAACTCTGCAGTTAGAGAATATGGGAGGTTAACATGTGTCAAAACAAAACACTGGTTATACACCTGATATAAAACGCTTTCACTGCCGAAGAATTCTTCAGACTACTGTGCTGTTAAAGTGGTGTAAAAAAAAAAACACCTGCAAGACAAAGCCATAATGAGCTAGTATGACTAGCATACTAGCTCATTATGCATCACTTACCTTAGATCGGGGCCCCCAAAGCCAACCTCGTCTCCCCCTCCAGCCGCAGCCATGGCTCCACAGATACCCGGAAGGTTACTTCCGGGTATCGCCGATCCGGCCAATCACAGCGCCGCTCTGGCGCTGTGATTGGCCGAAGCGGTGAAGACGTCACTCCGCGCATGTGCCTGGGAGCCGTCAAATCCGGCAGAGCCGGATTTGTGAATGGGGATTCTGACTGAATGCACCGTTGTCTATGGCGTGCATGCGCCGTAGACATCGGTGCATGTCTTTTTTTGCAAATATCTCCTAAACCGTGTAGGTTTAAGAGATATTTATTGCACCTACAGGAAAGCCTTAATCTAGGCTTATCTGTAGGTGCAAGTTGCATAAGTGGGTTTACAACCACTTTAAATGATCATACCAAAGTTACCTTTTTCTCTTGGAGTTAATGTCAGCACCTTTACGCATGCATACATAAATAGGCATTTGTAAATTCACCAGAACACACAAAACAATACAGCACGGATTAATTATTTAAACCCCTACTTTCTCTATGTCTGAATATACAGTAGGTGAAATATGACCAAGTAGCAGATGGGGCAGACCATCTGTCCAGACAAAAATTTTTTTTTCCACTAACTTACTAGGCAGATGTTAAAACTGAGCCAGTCGCTACATATACCTTTGTAATAGAAGAGACAACGATCGACAAGGACAAACCAGCGTTTGTTCCACTGCTTTACTCCAGAACTGGCCTGCAGACAACAGAGAAAGGAACAATCAAAAGAAAAGGAACAAAAGTCATGTACTCTGATAAGACAGTTCACAAATAGGAAATACATTACAGAGGTCAGAGCACAGAGCTGGCATCATACAACACACATGGAATACATTATTTGGGTACGAGTCAAAGAACAATATAAGAATGGTAGCAATACTGGCACCACAGTATTGGTTTTTTGCAAGCACTCTAAAATTGCAAAAAACTAAAAAAATGCAGCACTTTGTGATACTGAACCTTATATAGTGCCATAAACAATGCAAATGGATATTGCTAAAACATTTTAACTATGAACATAAAAAATGAAATAAAAAATTGTGTAACAAGCAAGCTCAAAGTGAAAGAAATGTTGTGTTATTCCATAACCACTTACCGCCCGGTCAATAGGGAATTGACGTCCGGGAAGTGGTTCTGTTATCCTGACTGGACGTCTATTGACGTCCAGCAGGATAGCATGCCAGGTGGGCCTGCGGGGGCGCACATCACGGCGATCACGATTGCGGGGTGTCAGTCTGACACCCTGCATCTCTGATCGTAATAAGAAGCCTCTGTCAGAGGCTTCTTACTACGTGATCAGCTGTGACCAATCACAGCTGATCATCTCGTTAACCAGGAAGTGCCGGTAAACGGAATTTCTCGGTTCACGCTGACAGGAAAAGCCGATCAGCGGCTCTCCCTGTCAGAGGGGGGTCTGTGCTGATAATCAGCACATTGATTATCAACACAGCTCCCTCAAATGTAAAAATTACATGCCCAGCAGTGCCCCATATAATAAACTCTGCAAGTGCCAATCCGTGCCGCCTATCAGTGCCCATCAGTGCCCATCAGTGCTGCATATCAGTGCCCATCAATTCTACATATCAGTGCCCATCAGTGCCATTTTATCAGTGCCAACTCATCAGTGCCCATCAGTGCCGCCTCATCAGTGCCCATCAGTGAAGGGGGAAAAAAATTATGACAGAAACTAAAAAAAACACTTTTTTTTCCAAATTTTTGGCCTTTTTTAGCTTTTTTAGTAAAAAATAAAAACCGCAGAGGTGATCAAATACCACCAAAAGAAAGCTCTATTTGTGGGAAGAAAATGATAAGAATTTAGTTTGGGTGCAGTGTAGTATGACCGCGCAATTGTCATTCAAAATGTGACAGCGCTGAAGGCTGAAAATTGTCCTGGGCAGGAAGGGGCGTAAGTGCATGGTATCAAGTGTCCAAAAAAAGTTTTTTTCTCTCCTAATTTTCATCAATCCACAGAGACAAAAGTGCAAATTGAGGTATTATACATATTACTGTCCAAAAAGTGACATGTAGGGGAGGGGCCAGGATGGTGGAGGAGCTCAGATACATGCTTGTTTGTACAAGCTGCTGACACATACAAGTTTGGAAGTCGTTTGGAAGTCGTTTGGAGAGGAATCCTATGCTTAATGCTTTTGATAGTTTGGTGCGCTGGAAGCACCTAAAATGTGCGAGTACCCTGATGTTATGTTTTGTAAATACATTTTTAAACTAGTGATAATGCACTATCTTTCTTGTTTTAAAATTGAGGACAACTTCTCTGGATTTTCCAGTAAAATTCTGCTGAGCCAGTTTTACTTTGAGCCCAGGAGTGGTTCAACTGCTTATGTGGATGAAACTTAAGTGTGCGGAGGTGAGCGCATTCACACAGGGGGGAAGCACATGTGTGAAGTCACTCTCTTCTGATCAGGATTATCATCACTAGAGTCACTTTTTGGACAGTAAGCCCTGGTTCACACTGATGCGATTTGACATGTCAAATCGCATGTCAAATCGGCGAAATTTGCCGCAAATTGCGGGCAATGGCACCGTCCTAATCGGTGCGACGCCGCATCTGCGGCGCTGCACCGATTACAAAAAGTAGTTTCTGTACTACATTTTGCGATTTCAGCCGCGATTTACATTGACATCTGTTTCAGATGTCTTTGAAATCGTGGCTGAAATCGGGACTGCCAGCGGGAGTGAAATCGTGCGAGTTCAGCTGAACTCGCAGGCTTCACTCCCGCAGCCCCAGTGTGAACGTGGGCTTATACGTATAATACCTCAATTTGCACCTTTGTCTCTGTGGATGATAAAAATTTGGAGAAAAAAACTTTTTTTGGACACTTGATATTAAGGAATAATACAAAATTTGTTACATTTTTTTTTATGTTCATAGTTACATTTTTTAGCAATATTGATTTTCATTGTTTATGGCACTATCTATGCATTTGTAAGGTTCAGTATCACAAAGCGGTGCATTTTTTTTTCTTTTGTATATGTAAACTTTTGTAAAAAAGAGATCCCCAAGCTAGTATCTGTCTAATCCAGATGTGGTAAGTGTCTTTACAACCAAGGGAGGCCTAGAATGATGGAACTGATGGGTTTACAATGCAAAAATCTGAAGTGCAAAGAGGGGTACTGCATGTGTACAGGACCTACAACCAGGGTGAAAATATCAACCACAGAAACTGACAGGGGAATTGGCAGGGAGACCAAAGGAAATGATTAACTTGGATCCATCATAACGTCATTCCAGGGCCTCAGAGTGTCAGAGATTGCCGGGGACCATCTGTCCCTTGGTTTTCTCTATGACGCTCTTCCGGCACTGGCGGATTCCTTCCCTGGGTCTCCGATCGTATGGGAGACCCCGGAGAAGCACCGGAGGGTTGCGGGAGGGGGACGTCCCCTTCTGCTGCCTGTAAGAACATTCAAGCAGCTAAACTGCTGCTATGATCATTCCTACGGTGCACAGAATCGCAGACTGAAAAAAACTATATCTGGATGATGCTTGTAGCTGCAGGCGCCATTCAGATATCCCCCCTCAAAGTCCATGAGGTGGTTAAAAGATGCACGTCAATGACATCATTGGCCGCATCGGCAGCTGAGAAACCCAGAAGCACTGCAAACCAAGGAAGAGAGGAAGCCTGATGTCGCAGGAATGAGGTGGATTAGTGATAAGATTGTTAGACTTCTGTCTTCTCCTTTTAAAGTCTGATGCCCTTCACTATTATTTCTCTTCTGGCAAACGCCTTAGAGGCACATCCAGAGGGATAAGGGATTTTCAATTTACTCACTTAAGACAAATTTCTTTTTTTTTTTTCCTCCATAATCTGTTTATTAGTATTTTTCTTCATCACAGATACATTATAAAACAAAACAAACTTGGAAAACAAAAAGCATATTTCCAGAATTCATACAACAAAAACATATTACATACCAAACACATCAATATAAAAAAAAAAACCTCCCCCAGCCCCAAATTTCCCCTCCTCTCTCCCTACCTCCCTCCCTCCATAAGCTCCCCACTCCATTCCTTCTTTCTCGAGTCATCATACCTTAATTATTCTATAACTGGTAAATGATCTATTTACCCCTATGCTTTCATCTAGTCCTAGAATAAACAGTGTCAATCCTGGTAACAACAGCCAGGGTCCCCACATTTCACCAAATTTATTTGTTAAACCCCTATTCTTAGATACCTGCCATTGTTTTAACAATACATCACTCACCTGTATACGCCATTCCTCATATGTTGGGCTTCTGGAGGATATCCTTTTCATTGCTATTAATTTTCAATAAATAGTATCCTATTAATCTAGTTACCGGAGTATATACTTTTTTTTCTAAGTATCCTAACAAACATATTTTTGGATCTATCTGTATCTGGGTTTGGTACACCTGGTTAATCGTTTCTATCACAGTCTGCCAATATCTAAACAATTTATGGCAATTCCAAAGCATATGCATTCACATAGGGGGGGGCCGGGATTTGGGGGTCCCCTTTGTTAAAGGGGTCTTCCAGATTCCGATAAGCCCCCTGCCCGCAGACCCCCACAACCACCGGGCAAGGGTTGTGGGGATGAGGCCCTTGTCCCCATCAACATGGGGACATCCTCCCCATGTTGAGGGCATGTGGCCTGGTACGGTTCAGGAGGGGGCACTCTCTTGTCCCCCCCTCTTTTCCTGTGGCCTGCCAGGTTGCGTGCTCGGATAAAGGGTCTGGTATGGACTTTTGGGGGAACTCCACGCCATTTTTTTTTTAATTTGGGGTGGAGTTCCCCTTAAATCCATACCAGACCTGAAGGGCCTGGTATGGATATTTTAAATTTGCGGCAGGGTTCCCCTGAAGGGCCTGGTAATTGAATTTGGGGGGACCCCCACGCATTTTTTTTTTTTTTTACCAATGACTTTTCTATGTATTGCCGGGAGCCAACAATTCATTATAGCCACGAGTGAGTTTTAAATGACTTTTTTTCCTTCAGAAATTACATTTTGTGCAGGGACAGTTCTAAGCACGGGAAACAAGCGCGACTTTACAGGCATACTATACACACACACCCTAGGTACGAAATTTAAAGGAATATTTCACTTTTATTGTTTCACTTTAAGCATTATTAAAATCACTGCTCCCGAAAAAACTGCAGTTTTTAAAACTTTTTTTTGCATTGATACATGTCCCCTGGGGCAGGACCCGGGTCCCCAAACACTTTTTAGGACAATAACTTGCATATTAGCCTTTATAATTAGCACTTTTGATTTCGAACGTTCGAGTCCATTGTATTTAATAGAGTTCTAAAGTTCGCGCAAACTTTCTGTCTGTTCGCAGGTTCTGGTGCGAACCGAACAGGGGGGTGTTCGACTCATCCCTAGCTGTTACAAGGCAGATTGTCTTAATCTGCCTCTTCCTCTTCCGCGGTGAGGTTCTGTGTTCTCCTCGTTGCGTTGCCTCCTGGGAAATGGAGGTAAGCTGCCTTTTGGGACACACAGGATGGTGTGCCCATTCACAAATAGCCGCGCGACTCGCGCATGCACAGTAAGAAACTCGCAGTGAAGCCGCAAGGCTTTTTTTTTTACCGCCGGACCTCCGCTTTAAGTCAGCAGATACTCTTGAACATCTCGGACATTCTGATGTTTACCGTCTACCCCATTGATATAGTTTAGCTTGTGTCCTATAAGCTCTATATATTATGTATAATTGGGTTAAGCATTCCTGTGAAGATATTAATACGGATTGTATGGATTCCAATATACCCTGCCATCTTTCATCTGTCATTTTTTCAAGATCTTTTTCCCATCCTTTTCTAGCTAAGCAGCTATTTGTTTCTCGTGTCTGCTCAGTTAGGCGACCATAAGGCCTCATGCACACTGGACATTAAAATAACGTTATAAAAATGTCAGTAGCTTTGCAGTGACAAAGTTTTTGCAATAGGGTTTTTTTGCGTTTGTCTGCGTTAGCGTTTTAAAAAATATATTATTTTTTTCAATGGATCAAACGCTAAACAGCGTTTTTGAGCGTTTATCAGCGTTTATCAGCATTAGAGTATTTTTACAGCTGAAAAACCTCTCTCAGAACCCACTCATTTTGTTTTGTTTTTTCACTCACCAAAACTGCTGATAAACAGCCTATGTGTGCAAGAAAAGCCCGGAGCAAAAGAAAGAATGCAATAGGCGGAGGGCTGGCATGACTGAGTGAACAGGGTATGGAGATGTAAAAGTATGAGTGATTGGCTAAAAAGTGTAAAGGGGGGAGGGGACAAGTCTGAACAAAAAGGTAATCCCCGCCCCCTAAGACAACACAGCGCAGGGGAAAGTTTCAGACACCAGCACCATGTCCACTGTAGAGAACCTGCTGGCCCAATTGCGGGCAAAGGCCGCGACACGGGGCGAGGATTGGCTCCAGGAGACCCTTGGGCTGATGCTGTCGGGTTCGTCTGGATCACCAGGTACAGCGGGGAGAGAGGCTGGGCGAGCTCACAGGTCCAGACCTCCGGAGCGCTTCTCACCAGGCCCCCTCCGCTAGAGCTCAGCGGCAGACTGGGAGTCCCCCTAGGGCCCCTTCGGACCCCCCGGCCAAGCGCACTGCCTTGCCTAGGACGGGGGGTACCGGGAGGAATCCCCCACATGATCGGAGCTCAGCGAGGGGCCGCGCCGGGAGGTCCGGTGCGGCTGTTAGGCCCGTGCGGCGCATAGAGTCGGAGGGGGCGGGCCTAACAGCGTGGGTTTTTGGGGGCCGCGGTGACCGGGCCACCTACCTCCTCGGCTGGTCATCAGGATCAGGGGCTGTCCGGTACAGGCATGGTGGAGCCGGTGAGAGATGACGGCGGTGCTGCTGGCTCGCCTCCAGCGTGGTCGCAAGTCGGCGTGGAAATCGGCGGGCGGGTCCGGTGCGCGTAGGAAGGATCGATTGGGCGCCGGGCCCTCAGCTTCCAGGGAGAGATCGCCTGGTGAGCTTTCATCTGAGGGAGAGGAGCAGTCCGGGGTGCTGTCTGAAGGGGAACTGTGCAGCTCGGAGGAAGATTGGAGACCCGGACGGTCAGTGGCTGCGGTGGAGTCGGGTTGATCGGCTGGTGGGATTTCTTCCAGGCAGCCCGGTAAGTCAGCTTCCTTTACTACTTCTCGGGGCCATGCTGGGGGTATGGGCCGGGGTGGTGGGCCTGCGGTTAGTGAGGGGTTGGTGACGCTAATACAGGACCCTGTGAGTGGGCATGCTGGGGTAAGTACGGTCCTGGGGGTGGCACTCTGCAAGATGGTTTACAGGGGTTTCTGGCGGGCATTAAGGACTTGGTCAGCCAGTTTGAAAAAGGAGGCAGTGAGAAGATTAGCCCGACAGTGGCTTGGGGGCCGCCGGTGGGACCTGCAGGATCCTCTGCAGCTGTGGGGGCGACAGCTCCTCCGGCTGCTAACGTTGCGGCGGGGGACACGGCAGGGACAGTTGGCGGGGCACTGGTGGCCTCGCAGGCGGGTGGTGCAGGGGAACAAGCTGCACGGCAAGATATCATTACGTTGGCAGATGCCGTAAAATGTGAGGTTTACATTTGTTATGAGGCACCACTAGGGGCGCACTTGAAGCCAGAGGTGAGGGAGAAGATATGGAAAGGTGAGCACGTGGAGATGTTCTCACTGTTACCAGTGGAGAAGTTTCATCTGGATAGGGTGAAGTCGGATGATTCTAAGAAGGAGGATGAGGAGAAGAGGAGGTACAGGCTCATTCCGCGCACATTCACAAATTGGCTGCAGGCATTCGCCATCATGGCAAGTGTGATAGGCCAAAAGAATCCTGAGCACTGTTCAGCACTATTGGGGAGGCCTACAGGGTGTATGGGGGCACGGGGTGGCTCCGTTATGATGAACAGTTCAGGCAGAGGAGAGCGGTGCGGACAGACCTACGGTGGGATCATAAGGACATCAGTTTATGGATGCGTTTGATGACCTCGCCGAGGGCGCCTGGTCAGTTTTTTCAGGGGGGGGGCCGGTGGAACTTCTTCCCCTGGACAATCGGCCGGTAAGAAAAAGGGAGTTTGCTGGCAGTATAATGAGGGCACATGCAAGTTTGGGGGGTCGTGCCGATACAAGCATGAGTGCTCCGGTTGCGGAGGCTCTCACACGCAGGCCAGATGTTTTAAGCAGGGAAAAGGTCGTTTCGGAGAGTCTGGGCAAAAAAGGGTGGACTCCGGTAAAGGTGGAAAGGATGCGGCTGTTTCTCGGTAGGTATCCTGATAAGGGGGCGGCTCGATTGTTGGATAAGGGTTTTTCAGAGGGGTTTTGCATTCCATGTTCTTTACAGGTTATCCCCCCGGTTTCGCGCAATTTGCGGTCAGCCATGCAACACGCTGACGTGGTCGCCGACAAACTGCGCAAGGAGGTTGCTTTGGGCCGCATAGGCGGCCCTTTCCTTTCCCCCCTTAGTGAATTTGGTGGTCTCACCGCTTGGGGTGGTCCCCAAGGAGGAGCCCAACAAGTTCCGTCTCATTCACCATCTGTCCTTTCCGAAGGGTGGGTCGGTCAATGACGCGATTGACACGGAGGTGTGTACAGTGAGTTACACTTCCTTTGATGCAGCAGTAGGTTGGGTTCGCCGGTTTGGGCAGGGGGCGTTGATGGCGAAAGCCGACATCGAGGCGGCTTTTCGGCTGTTGCCGGTAAACCCGGAAAGCTTTATCCTCCTGGGGTGTCATTGGGACAACATGTTCTATGTGGACATGTGTTTACCGATGAGATGCTCCATATCTTGCGTGTTGTTTGAACAGTTCAGCTCATTTGTGGAATGGGTGGTCAGGGATGTGTCGGGGGTGAATTCCATTATTCACTACCTAGACGACTTATTTTGTGTGGGTCCGGCCTCGTCCTGGACCTGTGCAGTGCTCCTTGCCACCTTGGAACACATCGCAGAGCGTTTTGGCATTCCATTGGCGCCCGACAAAACTGAGGGACCTCGTACGGTTATCACGTTTTTGGGCATCATCCTGGATTTGGATGCCATGGAATGCTGCCTGCCGTTGGACAAGCTGGAGGCTCTCAAGCGGGAGCTGGAGGTCTTGATGGGTCTTAGAAAGGTTCAGCTTCGGGCGCTGCAGTCGCTGTTGGGTAAACTTAACTTTGCGTGCCGCATTCTTCCGATGGGTAGGGTGTTCTGTCGACGGTTGTCGGCCAGCACGGCTGGGGTCCGGTCACCCACACACTTTGTGCGTTTGGGCAGGGAACACAGGGAGGACTTGCAGGTTTGGCATTCCTTTCTTGAGTCCTTCAATGACCGGGCGTTGTGGATGTCCGGACCGATTAGCAATTTTGACTTGGAACTATACATGGATGCTGCTGGGGGGTCAGGTTTTGGGGCTTTCTTTCAAGGCAAGTGGAGTGCTGGCCCTTGGCCACAGACGTGGATTGATGCTGCTTTCACTAAGAACCTGGTCCTGTTGGAGCTGTTCCCAGTGGTACTAGCGGTTGAACTGTGGGGTGCATGTTTCAGGGATCTGAAGGTGCGGTTTCACGGGGACAACCTGGGGGTGGTGCAGGTGATTAACAAGGTGTCGGCATCCTCCCCCCCAGTGGTGCGGCTGCTGCGCCACATGGTGTTGAGATGCTTACAGCTTAATGTGTTTGTGTATGCAGTGCACCTCCCGGGGGTGGACAATGTCATAGCTGAAGCGCTGTCTCGCTTTCAGTGGGACAGGTTCCGAGAGTTGGCACCGGATGCGGAGCAACGGGGTGTCCCTTGTCCAGACTGGCTGTGGAGGATTCCGTTGGCATAGTGTCAGGTTGGATCAGAAAATCGGTGAGTAGGGGCACATAAGCGGCTTATGAGAAGGTGTGGCTGGAGTGGCAACAGTTGGTGCAGGAGGCTGGAGCGGACCCTGTGAGTTCCGATGTGAGGTTGTTGGTGTTATATTTTCTGTCCAAGAACATGGAAGCCGGGGTGTCCAGGTCAAGTCTAAGTAAGAAGTTAGCAGGGTTGGCTTTTCTATTCCAATGGCAGGGTTGTCCGGATTTTACCAAGGACTTTTGGGTGCGGCAGGCATTCAAGGGCTATGGATGGGGAGGACAGAAGAGGGACAGCAGGCGGTTTGCTCGTTTGCTCTATTGGAAGGGATCATGGGGCGGTTGACGGGCATGTGCTCGTCTGGTTATGAAGTTTTGCTATTCAAGGTGGTGTTTTCTTTGGCGTTCTTTGGAGCATTTCGGATAGGTGAGTTGGTTAGCCCATCCAAAGCGGTGCACGGGGGTTTGCTGGACAGTGAAGAAGGTTTGACGGAGGAAGGAGTGTCGCTGGTGCTCAGGAGATCGAAGATGGACCAGATGGGAAGAGGTAAGTTGGTGCAAGTTTTCCCGGTTCGAGGTTCTCAATTGTGCCCAGTAGTGGCCGTAAGGAGTTACTTGGAGTTTCGCCCGTCCGTCGTGGGTTCATTCTTGATACACGCGGACGGGACCCCTCTTTCTAGATATCAGTTTATTGCTGTATTTAGAAGGTGCGTTTGGGCATTGGGGCTCCAGGATAAGGAATTTTCCTCACACTTATTCCGGATTAGGGCGGCTACCGAGGCAGCCAGGTGTGGAATGGATGAGGAGGCGGTTAAGCGGATAGGCCGGTAGGAGTCTAGACGATTTCGGCTGTACGTCCGCCCTCAGTTACTGGTGGGGTTGGCATAACAGGGGGTAAAATGCCTGGGGGTGGTCGTCTTTGACTATGTGTGTGTTGTTATGGGGGTTCATGGCAGTTGTTGTTTTCTTCTATTTTCAGACGGGATGCAAGGTTTGGTCTGGATCCTGGGCCATTAGTTTGTGTTCTGGGGGGCTAAGAGGGCTGACGTTAGGCCTGAAGGTCGGCAGCTGGGGTTCCCGAGACATGAGGCATGCGTCCGCTGGCTGGGAGTTCCTGGTATGCTGTGGAGCAGAATGGTCCCTGAAGTGCACCGTTTTGCTAGGTTGGACAGGCCACCTGACGTTTTAGTACTGCACGTAGGTGGCAATGATCTTGGGATGAGGTCCATGTTAGATGTGACGAAAGACATAAATTTGATTTTGTGCGCCTCCGGATGTCCTTCCCGGACACGATCATTGTGTGGTCCGATATGGTTGCTCGGACTGCATGGAGAGGGGCGAGGTCTGTGGATGGCATCAATAGGGCTCGCAAAAAAATCAATCGGGATGTGGGAAGGTTTGTGGTGAAGAACGGTGGGTTGGTGGTTAGGCACTTGGAGCTGGAGGTGGACACATGGCGATATTTGAGGGGTGATGGGGTTCACTTGAACGAAGTAGGAATGGACTTGTGGGCTTTGGGCCTCCAGGATGGCATTCAACGAGCCCTGAGGGTTTGGAGGGGCACAAAAGGGTAAGGAGTTCCCCTTTGGTGCTGTGGCGGGTGTTTGGTCTTTGCGGGGGAAGGAAGATACCTCAAAAAGCAAGTGGTCAGGACCTATCGGTGGTATGGGTTTTGAGGGTGTATTCCAGCTAACAGGGGTTTAGCTGAAATAGTTTGTTAATTGGGGCACTGCGGTCAGTGGTCGTCTCTGAGCAGCTGGTCGGATTGAGGCCTATGACCATTTAAAGGTACCGCAGTGTCAGGTGGGTTGTTTATCGTTATGTTTATTATTATTATTATGGTAATTAGAGGTCCCTGCAAAGACCAACACTAGGAGGCAATGTTAGGAGAACATGGGGTTCTGATTATGTTTGATGGTTGATGTTTTAATAACTGGTGTAACGTTTAAATAAAGGAGGCTGCTACGGCCATGTTTTACTCCAAACTGAATGTGTGGTCTCATGTATTAGGTATAAGTAAGGTTATGGGGAAAAATGTGGTATGCAGGTCATAATACATCTGTTATACAATAATCATGGACATATAGGATAACATGATGAAGAGTTTAATGACTGTAGAAAAAAAGTCTACTGCCAAAAACAGCTGCTGTAAAAACGTCCAAAAACGTCCAGTGTGCACGAGGCCTAAAGAGTGGAGATCAAACCCTTCTTAACCTGTTTCTTTGCTAGGGTATCCATAAGTGGCATATTTTGTATCTCAACTTTTTTTATCTTTAAACTGACTCTGTAGCGCATGGCGCAATTGTAAATATTGAAAAAAGTGTGAGAAGGCAGCATGTATGTATTCTGTAAATCTTGAAATGTTTTTAATAAAAATTGTCGGTATAAAGCTGTGCACTATATTTTATCCCCTTTTCTCTCCATACTCCAAATCCTTTTAATTTGTCGAGTTCCTTATAATTTTTATTACCCCACAAGGGGGAGTATACTAATATGTAGTTATTTTGCATAATATGTTTTACTTCCTGCCAGACCTTATGTATAATATAAGTCCAAGAGTTGGGCATTGCCCATCAACCAGGCTACCTGATTCTATTTGAGCTATCAAATGGTATTGTGAAGATCTACTCAGAATTATTAATTCAATAGGGTCTGTCCAATCTTACTTCCTATCCTGCAACCTGTTGTAGTTGTGCTGCTAAAAAATACATTTTAGCATTTGGAACAGCAAGGCCACCCTTATCTTTGGGAAGTTGTAATGTATTAAGTTTAATTCTAGCGTTTTGACCCTTCCATAGTAAGGTTTGAAACAGGGAGTCTATTTTTTTAAACCATTTAAGTGGTATCCAGATATATATATATATATATATATATATATATAAAGCCTGTATATTGTATTTTTTTCATATGAACACGAGAGAAGCCATTTTCCCTCTAAAGTTGAATTGGAGTTCATAATGGCTCAAGGATGTCTTACAAGGAGACTGAAAGTCTTGTCTGTACCATTATCCTAGGTTATATATCTTTTGTCTTTGACACTTATAGATAAGGGGAGATTCCACAGGCCATGTATAGTTTAGAGAATCGTATTTCACATGAGCTCTTTGCATGAACGAAACAAGAGGGATTATTCAAAAATGAAGCTATTATATTACGGTATATATTTTAAATAATAATTTTTCTTTCATGATATGTTTATGATGTATCTGATATTCAAAATCCCATGATTATATATATATTATTATGATAAAAGTTGCAAACATGATATTCGATTAGTGAGAATGTTCATGAATAACTATTATGCTAAACGTTACAACCATGACTTAATTTTCATGGCATTCACAGGTCTCAGCTAAATTATGTGGGGTATACATTCCCAACCCATATATTTTAAGAAGAGCCAGAATGTCTGGGGGAAATTGACACGTTTGACAGTTTTTGACAATTAATGGTGTCTTACTAAGCCGAGGGCAGAAGATCATAAAAATATCATTAGAATTAATTTCTTATACAATACTGCCTCTAGAGGTGAAAATGGTAAGGATTCAAGATGGCTGCATACTTGGTTGTCATGGTAACATATAAAGCACATCGACAAATCACATCATCAATTACATAGTAATGACACACACACCCACTTTAGGGGTAGGATAAATGTAGGTAGACATCACAGAGAAGGGATATGTCTCTCGGGCTGAAAGATCTCTCTAAATGCTGGAATGCGAGGAGATGCCAGGCTAAAGGAAGACCTCAGAGGAATCTAAAGAGAGACTGGGAGATCTTGAAAGGCGGAAAGATGTAGGAGGTTGAAAGAAGTCCTGTGGGACTCATCATTCTGATACTTCTCAAAAACAAAGTTTCTTAGACTACTGGTAACGTATTAATCTTATATATTAATCTTTTCATGTGTACCTTTTTGGTAATTGAATTGTTTTTGCATATACATTACTAAAACCATTTAAATATATGGCAGATCAAATTGGAGTTGTATTTTTTTTAACTGCAGTATGAAATAATTATATTCCAAATATTAAGAGACATACACAGTTTTGTCTGTCTTTAACCACTTAACGACCGCTCACTGTATATATACGTCGGCAGAATGGCACCGACAGGCACAATCACGTAGAGCATACGTGATTGCCTTTGTATAGTTGGGGGGTCCAATCAGACCCCCCTCCTATACAGTGAGCGGTGGCTAAGTGTCCGGGAGCGTTCCGGGATGAGGGGGCAGCCATTCGTTTCTGGCCACCCCCTCGCGATCGCTCCCGGCGAATGGAAATGCCCCCTCTGTCTGTGTCAGACAGAGGGAGCAGGAGGAAGTGATGTCATCTCTGGTGCGGCGCTCACATATACCGAGCGCCGTACAAGAGAAGACATCAGGTCAGTGCACACAACACTACACTGACACCAGGACACATAGGGACATAAATCGCCCCCCCAGGCCCCCCCAGATCACCCCCCAGATCACCCCCCCAGCCCCCAGTCACAGTGTCACTGATTGCAGTGACCATTTATTTAGTGATCACTGCAATCAGTGACATTTGTGACTGTAAAAGTGTCACCAAAGTTTAGTCTTAGGTCCAGTGTAGCCCCCTAACCCCCCCTAATAAAGGTTTAACCCCCTGATCTCCCCCCAGATAACCCTTTCACTGCCTATCACCACTGTCGCTTAGTGATCATTTTTCTGATCGCTGTCTTAGCGTCAGTGATGCCGATCGGCAGCCAGTAATTTTTTTTAGGTTCGCCGCAGGTTTTTATAGCGTCAGGTACCCCAATATATTATCTAATAAAGGTTTAACCCCCTTGATCGCCCCCCAGGTAACCCTTTCACCCCCTATCACCACTGTCACTAAGCGATCGTTTTTCTAAACGCTGTCTTAGTGTCTGTGATGCAGATCGGTAGCCGGTAATTTTTTTTAGGTTCGCCGCAGGTTTTTATAGCGTCAGGTACCCCAATATATTATCTAATAAACGTTTAACCCCCTTGATCGCCCCCCAGGTAACCCTTTCACCCCCTATCACCACTGTCGCTAAGCAATTGTTTTTCTAAACGCTGTCTTAGTGTCGGTGATGCAGATTGTAGCCAGTAATTTTTTTTAGGTTCGCCGCATGTTTTTATAGCGTCAGGTACCCCAATATATTATCTAATAAAGGTTTAACCCCCTTGATCGCCCCCCAGGTAACCCTTTCACCCCCTATCACCACTGTCACTAAGCGATCGTTTTTCTAAACGCTGTCTTAGTGTCTGTGATGCAGATCGGTAGCCGGTAATTTTTTTTAGGTTCGCCGCAGGTTTTTATAGCGTCAGGTACCCCAATATATTATCTAATAAAGGTTTAACCCCCTTGATCGCCCCCCAGGTAACCCTTTCACCCCCTATCACCACTGTCGCTAAGCAATTGTTTTTCTAAACGCTGTCTTAGTGTCGGTGATGCAGATCGTAGCCAGTAATTTTTTTTAGGTTCGCCGCATGTTTTTATAGCGTCAGGTACCCCAATATATTATCTAATAAAGGTTTAACCCCCTTGATCGCCCCCCAGGTAACCCTTTCACCCCCATCACCACTGTCGCTAAGCGATCGTTTTTCTAAACGCTGTCTTAGTGTCGGTGATGCAGATCGGTAGCTGGTAATTTTTTTTAGGTTCGCCGCAGGTTTTTATAGCGTCAGGTACCCCCATATATTATCTAATAAAGGTTTTAACACCCTGATTGCACCTAGTTAACCCTTTCACCAGTGATCACCATATAAGTGTTACGGGTGACGCTGGTTAGTTAGTTTGCTTTTTATAGTGTCAGGGCACCCGCCGTGATATCAATTAGGTTTTAGCGTCAGAGAGGGTCTGAGTCACACCCCAGGCAGCGTCAGGTTAGTGCCAGTAACGCTAACACCCACACGTGAAGCATACACCCCCCTTAGTGGTATAGTATCTGAACAGATCAATATCTGATCTGATCAGATCTATACTAGCGTCCCCAGCAGTTTAGGGTTCCCAAAAACGCAGTGTTAGCGGGATCAGCCCAGATACCTGCTGGCACCTGCGTTTTGCCCCTCCGTCCAGCCCAGGCCACCCAAGTGCAGTATCGATCGATCACTGTCACTTACAAAACAAAAACACACATAACTGCAGCGTTCGCAGAGACAGGCCTGATCCCTGCGACTCCAGTGCTGTAGGAGGTGATTTCACCACCACAGTTAAAAAAAAAAAGCAAATATGCCGAAGCATTGGGGCAGCAGGGGCGGAGGAGCGATTTTGCTCCTAATGCCGCGTACATACGGTCGAAATTCCGACGGAGGCTTGCCCGTGGAAAAGTCCGACCATGTGTGTGCGGCATAACTTTTTTGCGGGAGGATGCCCCCATGCTTCGGCATATATAAATGGTGCGTGTATGCCCATCATTGGAAGTGGGTGGATGAAGGGCGGTATTCTAATGTTGGGCATACCCACCGATCAATCTCTTTTTTCATTCAGCCAACTGGCTGCATGAAATAAAAAGATTACAATACATGTCCAACAAGGACCAGCAACGTACTGGTATGTTGCTGGACTTTGAATGTTTATACCAGAATGATGCCTGCAGGTTTAGGTATCATCTTGGTATCATTCTTTTCAGCCTGCGGCCGGCTTTCATGTAAAAGCAATCCTAGCGGCTAATTAGCCTCTGGACTGCTTTTACAAGCAGTGGGAGGGAATGCCCCCCCCCCCGGATATAAAAAGCACCATTGGGAAATTGGGAAAGCATTTTATCACACCGATCTTGGTGTGGTCAGATGCTTTGAGGGCAGAGGAAAAATCTAGGGTCTAGAAGACCCCAGTTTTTTCAAAAAAGAGTACCTGTCACTACCTATTGCTATCATAGGGGATATTTACATTCCCTGAGATAACAATAAAAATGATTAAAAAAAATACTTGGAAGGAACAATTTAAAAATAAAATAAAAAAGAAAAATTAATAAGAAAAAAAAAGAAAAAAAAAAAGCACCCCTGTCCTGCCCTGCTCTTGCCCAATGGCGAACGCAAGCGTCGGTCTGGCGTCATATGTAAACAGCAATTGCACCATGCATGTGAGGTATCACCGCAAAGGTCAGATCGAGGGCAATCATTTTAGCAGTAGACCTCCTCTGTAAATCTACTGGGGTAACCTGTAAAGGCTTTTAAAGGCTTTTAAAAATGTATGTAGTTTGTCGCCAATGCGCGTTTGTGCGAAATTTTAAAGCATGTCGTGTTTGGTATCTATGTACTCGGCCTAAGATCATCTTTTTTATTTCATCAAACATTTGGGCAATATAGTGTGTTTTAGTGCATTAAAATTAAAAAAAGGGTATTTTTTAACCCAAAAAATGCGTTTGAAAAATCGCTGCACAAATACTGTGTAGAAAAAAAAATGCAACACCCACCATTTTAATCTGTAGGGCCTTTGCTTTAAAAATATATATAATGTTTGGGGGTTCAACATAATTTTCTTGCAAAAAAAAATGTTTTCATGTAAACAAAAAGTGTCAAAAAGGGCTTTGTCTTCAAGTGGTTAGAAGAGTGGATGTAAGCTTCCTAATGTTGTGTATAAAATGCCAGAACAGTTCAAAACCCCCCAAATGACCCCATTTTGGAAAGTAGACACCCCAAGCTATATACTGAGAGGCATGTCGAGTCCATGGAATATTTTATATGTTGACACAAGTTGCGGAAAAAACGATTTTTTTTTATTTTTTTTTGCACAAAGTTGTCACTAAATGATATATTGCTCAAACATGCCATGGGCATATGTGGAATTACACCCCAAAATACATTCTGTTGCTTCTCCTGAGTACGGGGATACCACATGTGTGAGACTTTTTGGGAGCCTAGCCACGTACGGGACCCCAAAAACCAAGCACCGCCTTCAGGCTTTCTAAGGGTGTAAATTTTTGATTTCACTTCTCACTGCCTATCACAGTTTCGGAGGCCATGGAATGCCCAGATAGCACAAAACCCCCCCAAATGACCCCATTTTGGAAAGTAGACACCCCAAGCTATTTGCTGAGAGGTATTGTGAGTATTTTGCAGATCTCGCTTTTTGTCACAAAGTTTTGAAAAAAAAAAAATATATATATATATTTTCTTTCTTCATTTTCAAAAACAAATGAGAGCTGTAAAATACTCGCCATTCCTCTCAGCAAATAGCTTGGGGTGTCTATATTCCAAAATGGGGTCATTTGGGGGGGTTTTGTGCGATTTTGGCATTTTATGGCCTTCGAAACTGTGATAGGTAGTGAGGAGTGAAATCAAAAATTTGTGCCTAGAAATCCTGAAGGCGGTGCTTGGTTTTCGGGGTCCCGTACGCGGCTAGGCTCCTAAAAAGTCCCACACATGTGGTATCCCCGTACTCAGGAGAAGCAGAAAAATATATTTTGGGGTGTAATTCCACATATAACCATGGCATGTGTGAGCAATATATCATTTAGTGACAACTTTTTGTAATTTTTTTTTTTTTTTTTTTGTCATTATTCAATCACTTGGGACAAAAAAAAATATATTCAATGGGCTCAACAGGCCTCTCAGCAATTTCCTTGGGGTGTCTACTTTCTAAAATGGGGTCATTTAGGGGGGTTTTGTACTGCCCTGTCATTTTAGCACCTCAAGAAATGAGATAGGCAGTCATACATTTAAAGCTGTGTAAATTTCAGAAAATGTACCCTAGTTTGTAAACTCTATAACTTTTGCGTAAACCAATAAATATACGCTTATTGACATTTTTTTTACTAAAAACATGTGGCTGAATACATTTTGGCCTAAATGTATGACTACAATTGAGGTTAATAGATTTTTCTTATAACAAAAAGTAGAAAATATCATTTTTTTTTCCAAATTTTCGGTCTTTTTCCGTTTATATCGCAAAAAATAAAAATCGCAGAGGCAATCAAATACCATTAAAAGAAAGCTCTATTTGTGTGAAGAAAAGGACGCAAATTTCGTTTGGGTACAACATTGCATGTCCGCACAATTTACAGTTAAAGCAGCGCAGTGCAAAATTCTGAATTCACCTCTGGTCCTTTAGCTACCAAATGGTCCGGGGCTTAAGTGGTTAAAAAGCTAAAACCGTCGGAGGTCACGGTTTCTGCTATGGCCACCACCCAGGAGGACCATTCAGCCCGCATAAAGGCGCTTGAAAATGCATCTACGGCTCACCTCTCCCGTCTACGGCAACACCAGCTCCGGATAGAAGATAGTGAGAACCGGAGCCGCAGGAACAACATCCGGCTGCAGGGGGTCCCGGAGGCTACATCAGGTGCCGATCTCAAACCCACTGTCATCGCTATCCTCAATCAGGTCCTGGGCAGGGAAGTTACATCTCCCATTGAATTGGACAGAGTGCATAGAGTGGGAGGCATGGGGGGTGATCGCAGGGACCGCCCTCGTGACGTACTTTGCCGGGTGCACTACTATACCCTGAAGGAAGAAATTTTGCGCAAGGCCTGGCGCCTGGGGCCACTGGACTTTCACGGATCACCTATACACCTCTACCCGGACCTCTCCCGCAACACGCTGTACATGCGGCGAGCGGTCCGTCCTCTGCTGGACTTGATTCGCCAAGTAGGCGCCACGTACACTTGGGGCCACCCCTTCAGCATCAAAGTGACCCGAGAAGATAACCACAAATTTGTGCTGTCAGACCCGGACCAGCTTCCTGCCTTCTTCCTGTTCCTGGATCGGGACCCTATTGTCTTCCCGAACTGGTTGGACCCCCCAGATGACCGTCAGCGGCTACCGGGCCCTCCTCTACAGCGTCGAGGACGCCCACAGTCTAGATCGGTACCTTCCGGTCCTAGAGTACGGCGAGCCACGTCACCAGAAGACTGATCCAGATTCTGTCGTCCGAGACCTGAAATGGTTTTTTTTTGATATGTCCTTTAGTCCACCAGGTGACTACAGTTCCTTTATGAGACTCCGGCCAGGTTTGCCTACTGTTTTCTCTATTTTGTTTTGTACTCACGGTTTTACTTGCGTATCCACCCCGCTGACTCTTGCTCACTTTGTTATCTAAGTGCTGCTGACGGTTTAGTTGTCTCGCTTGGCACGGAGAATGTTTCCTTGCCCTCAGCTGGTGCGGTTGTGCTTGCGGGGGCTTTGGAAAGGCGGTCGGTGGTGTTGATATGTTCTTTCACGGCATTGGCTCTACTGGCTGGCTTGGTGTTTCCCGGGCATAGCCCTTTGGCTTGTCCGGGGACCTCCGGGTCTTCCCTCGGGCTCTGGACATCTATGTCCCTGGAGCTTGGGACTGACTGGCCTTATCACTGACACCTTCTGTGCGTTTACACAGATATCTGAGCTAAGCCGTGACAACTATCATAGTTAATGCTGCTATAAATGTAGTAATTGGTGCTTCCAACCCTCGCATGCTTACGCGGGAATACCTGTGCCTTTATTCTGTCACCAGTTTGTGTACACCTTGTTCTACGTTGATGTTATTTTTCTATGTAATTTTAGACTGTTTATTACACTCCAGCGTACCAATGGTATTAGTCTGACACTCTGCCCTTTAGTGACTAGGCAGTTGAGCATTAGATGCCACGGTCATTGGGTGTGTTACACTTACAGTTATGTTATATATGCCTGTTAGGTTGTCGGGATCACAACTCAGCTGTTCTAACCCCGTTCTCTCCCCCTAAATAGGATTGGCAGAGTTAGTGCCTACTACGTGATATTTCACGAAGTGTTACGTTTTTGCGCACACTTTAGTATTCTTGAGCCGCCTTCCCCAGGTGCTCTCTACGTTCAATCTCTCCCCCGCCTCGCTCTACCTTCTCTCTTCCTCCCCTGTTGTGTTTCCCCCCTTTTTTTCTTCCCCGCTTTTCTTTTTTTTTCTTCTTCTCTCTCTCCTTCCCCCCTCCCCCCCCATCGCTCCATCATGGCCCACACAGTGACCTCTCACCCTAGGTTACAATTCTGTTCCTACAATGTCAATGGGCTCAATATTGCCTCCAAAAGAGGACAAATCCTGTATCAAATGCACAAACGCCAAGTCAATGTGCTTCTTCTCCAAGAGACACATTTTCACTCTGCCTCCACCCCTTCCTGTTCCAACAGATACTTCAACAGGTGGTTCCACAGCACTAGCCCAACCCAGAAAGCCAAGGGAGTGTCTGTGGCCTTCCATAAGACGCTCCCTATAGAGGTGCTTGACCATCTCTCGGACCCCCAGGGGAGGTATGTTTTTGTGAAATTCGTGTTATGGGGTACCAAATTTACAGTAGCTAACATTTACCTTCCTAATGTTAATCAAGTATCGGCCGCGTTACAATACATGAGGATTTTGTCAGGATTCAGGGAGGGTAAGCTCATATTGGGGGGAGATTTTAACACCCCTCTTGAACCACTTTTAGATTCCTCCACCTCGCGATCGTGTATCTCCTTCCCCAAACTGAGGGCTCTGAAACGGGCATTCTACGATCTGCGTCTGGTGGACGTTTGGAGAGTGCTGTACCCCACGGTCCGTAACTATACCCACTTCTCCCATGTTCATCACACCTATAGTCGCATAGACTACCTAATGAGTGACCATAGCTGCCTGGACTGGTCCCCGGAATGCACCATAGACCCAATGGTCTGGTCTGACCATTCTCCTATACACATGACATTCTCGCTCCCTTCCACTCCGATTAGGGAATGGTCATGGCGCTTGAACGATTCGCTGCTTACGAACCCGGAATGTGTGACAAGGGTTTCAGATACAATCTCTAACTTTTTTGCGGACCACGCTTTGGATACGACATCGTTGCCCTTTCAATGGGAGGCACTTAAGGCTGTCCTACGTGGTACCTTTATCCAAATGGGTACGCGTCTTAAAAAGGAGCGCTCAGCCGCCATAGAGGCAGCAAATAAAACGCTTAGAAACTTAGAAACTGAGCACAAACGATCCCCGACAGTGACAATGCTGGCGGACGTTTCTAGGGCACGATCACAACTTAGAGAACTTTATGAAGCCTCTGCACGTACATATGCAGATAAGCTCACTTTCCATCAATATAAGTTTCGAGATAAATGTGGTAGGCCACTGGCTCGCTCCCTGCACCCAAAAACAACCTCCGCCTTTGTGCCTCATATTCGGGGGGCACAGGGGGAAATGGTATCCTCACCCACTAAGATGGCGGGGGAATTCAGGGACTTTTATCAGTCCCTGTACAATATCCCTAAGACTCAAGGGACAAGTTCCCCTTCCTCCGGGGTGGAGGACCAGATGTCATATGTATTGGAAACCGCGCTCCCTACGTTAGAAGATGACGTCATCGCTGATCTGGAAACCTCAATCACAGAAGACGAAGTCACCAAAGCCATAGCGGGTACACCGAGTGGAAAGAGCCCGGGCCCAGACGGCTTTACTCCTAAGTTCTACAAACTTTTTGCCGCCCTCCTCACGCCCTTTCTAACTAAGGTGTTCAACTCTTTGTCGGAGGGTTCAGTGTTCCCTCCACAAACACTTGAGGCTCACATATCCCTCATCCCAAAGCCAGGCAAAGACCCCACTCTTTGTGCAAGCTATAGGCCGATCTCCTTGATTGGGGTCGATTTGAAAGTCTTTGCTAAAATCCTAGCCAATAGATTACAACCATTGTTGCCTGGGATAATACACCTAGACCAGGTCAGCTTTGTGAGTGGCCGTGAGGCTAGGGACAATACCCTGAAGACCCTTCTTTTAACCAACTATGCCCGGTCCCACGATATCCCACTATGCCTCTTAACAGTCGATGCCGAGAAGGCATTCGACCGAGTAGACTGGCAGTTCCTTCGACTATCCCTGCAACAAATAGGCGTGGGAACCAATATGATGGCGAGAATAATGTCCCTTTACTCCTCTCCATATGCTAGGATTAGACTAAATGGCTCGCTATCTCCAGCCTTCTCTGTATCTAACGGGACGCGACAGGGATGCCCACTGTCCCCCCTCCTCTACGTTCTCACTATGGAACACCTAGCTATTGCTCTACGTAACAATTCTTCTATCCAAGGCATAACAGTCGGGCCCACACATACTAAACTTGCCCTCTTTGCAGATGATCTGCTCCTGTTCGTGACACACCCTCACACATCCTTGCCCTTGGTATTGCAGGAGTTTCGGAAATTTGGAGAAGTTAGCAACTTCAAGGTCAACTACAATAAATCGGAAATCCTCAACATATCTCTGCCTACGTCGGCCCTGCGAAGACTATCGTCTTCTTTCCCCTTCAAAACTGGTTCCCCCTCCATAAGGTATCTCGGAATTCAAATACCGGCGGATGCTTCCCAACTTTTTTCCTTGAACTTTGCCCCCCTACTTCTTAGGACCCAGGCAGATTTAATCAATTATGCGTCCAAACAGCTCTCATGGCTAGGTAGAGTGAATGCCCTGAAAATGGATGTTCTCCCTAGGTTCCTGTATTTGTTTCAGACCATCCCTATTCACATACCTAATTCGTACTTTAAGAAAATACGCCAACTGTTTTCCAAATTTATTTGGAATGCGGCCCGTCCCAGGATACGGTATGAAACACTTTCTCTTCCAAAGGCTCGGGGGGGGGGGGCTGGAGCCCCGGATGCCTCCCTATACCATAAAGCAGCGGTGCTCACCCGCATACTAGATTGGTTCCATCATTCTTCAACCAAGCTTTGGGTTCAGTTGGAAAGCCACATGAGCCCAATTGAGCTCTCCACTCTCCCCTGGACCTTGCCTACGGTACGGGGGGGTTCGGGCCCTCTTAATGACCTTACCCATCAAACGATCCAGATTTGGGATCGCATGCTGTCCAGAAGGGGCTTATCAAACCGCATGGGGCCTATGACTCCCTTCTTTGGGACCCCGGCCTTTCCGCCAGCTATGTCGGTAGCAAGATTCGGACCATGGCGAAGAGAGGATCATAGGCGACTTGCCCAGGTCCTTCGTGCAGACCCCACTTTGAGGTCAGATACCTCTACCGGTCTGACCTCCCGTCACCCCATGCAGTGGCTTCAGAGGCAACAGACTGCCTCCTACATCCGGACTTTCCCATCTATTACAGACATTCTTGCTGAACCGACGGGATTCGAGGAACTGCTCCTGCAGGTGGAACCTCCAACGCATGTTGTATCGCAACTATACTCCCTTCTGCTCGATGTTTACTCCCCTGGCCTCCCACCGTTTACGGTGGCCTGGGAGACAGACCTCCGTCACACTATCTCCCCTATTGACTGGCAAAAATGTTTTACTCTGACGCACAAATTGTCCATAGCCACCAAGACCCAGGAGAAGGGGTTTAAACTGTTAACAAGATGGTACAGATGTCCATCAACTCTTCACCACTTCAATCCGGAGGTGTCGGATGCCTGCTGGCGGTGCCTCGGCTCCCGGGGAACCATGCTCCACATTTGGTGGGAGTGCCCTCCTGTGCGGAGGTACTGGCAGCGGATTTTCACACTCTACTGCAAATTGATGGCGACCTCTATCCACCCTTCACCTGAGGTGGCTCTCTTGTCTATTATCCCAGGATCATTTAAATCCATCAGAAATGATGTCTTGCGACACTTTCTGGCGGCGGTCAGGGTAGTGATTCCCCGTCATTGGAGAACGGCAACCATGCCTTCCCTGGGGGATTGGGCTGTTGAGGTGGACCGCATTAGGGACCTTGAGCGCCTGGTGGCGGAGGAAAATGACAAAAGTGAACAGTTCTCTCTCACATGGACTTCGTGGTCCGTGTTTCGGTACTCCTCGGAGTTTATCTCTTGGGCGGAGTGTGCCCTGGACGAGACCACTCTCGGACCTTGATGGAGTGATTCTGATCCCTGTCCCCTATCTGTGTACCCCTACTATTTGCCCCTGACTCTGACTCTTTCTCTTTTCTCTACACATAAATACACCTCTAAGAACCCAGTAGGATAATGTACCAGGGCTTCAATTTACCTACTACCTATAACCCATTGAGTGACCCTACTTCATACTCTCCAAATAGGTTTGTGTATACTTTCATCTGATGGTACTTAGCCCTGCTCTGTTCTGACACACATGATGCCTGTTGAGGATGTATCCTATTAATGTTTGTAATGTTTAAGACAATGTATGTCTTTTTCTGTCGTTTCATTGCATAAACAAATAAAATAAGATTGAATTAAAAAGCTAAAACCAATGTTTTGTCATGATATGTGTGTAAAATAGATTCACTCTAAATTTAACATAAGTCTTGATTGGATTATCAAGCTGTGCACAATATAACATTTTGTTTGTGCATTTTAGAGTTTGTTTTGAGAAAGCATCATAGTAATTAAGGTAAACACAATTGTTTACACAAGTTCGTGAAGTCACGGAAAGATATTCATTAAGTTACCAAATCTAAAATGTACCCAGTTATTATTCAAGAATTGAAATGTGGTATTTTGTTATAAAAGCTTGTGTAGAAAGGTGAATATTATCTGTATCATCATTTATCTTTGATATATCCATTTATTTGTATTATCACAAAATATACCCGATATTAATTTGCACTGTATTTTTAGTTAATAATATATTTTTAAGCATATCATTTGTGTCACTTGTCTTAAAAATAGCACGGATAAACAAACTTGAATTTCTTGTTGATATTTATGGAAAAGGGTAAATCTCCCAAAACTATGATTTTCATAATTTCATAAATACAATACTGTTTTATTATTTCAGTATAAACATTCTGACATAATATGGAGGCACTGCTGAGATCTGTTGAAGTTTGAAACAAGTGATATATTTGTGCAAAATTATGTATATTGTATTGTATTGGCCTTTTCTTTTTTGAAAAATAAATACATTTTAATTAATATTTTTTTTTTTTGGGGGGGGGGGGGTTGATATTGCCATTGTTAGTTGCAATATTGGAAAATGACAGACACTAAAGTTATTTTTAGTGTAGCCGGTCCTGCTGATGCAGAAAATTAGATTGGGCTGCATCACAGAAAAACTGGAGAGTTTGCAAATTATAAGGTGATATCTTCTATCAGAGAAGTATAGGAAATGAAGACAGAACTTGGTCCCTATAAGTCAGCTATTGCTGCAAGAAGGACCATGTGTCCTTTGAAATGTAGGCCATATCAAAAGTACCAGAGAATTTTGAAAAGTTCTCAAAAAGGCCTATAGCTTGGCTGAGAAAAACCCAGATTTTGAGAGCAATGATTTTTTCCAACCGTTTTATGAGGCTTTGCCAAATAAAATTAAAGTTGTTAAGGCCTGGGATTACTATCCCAGAAATGGTTTAGATTGGCTAATAAAAAAGAGCAACATTATTATTTTTTCTGTTCTGCAGAACAGTGGGAAGCCTCGGGATAAAATTTAAAAAGCCCGCTCAGATAGTAGCTGAGGCTCAGTTTAAAAAGAGGCAGGGACAAATTGAGGCTCCAAAAAGTAATTATGCTGGAGTTGTTAAAAACTCCAGTCCTCCCAATCAGAACAAAGTTACACCCAGTGAAAAGCTTGCTGAGGGGTTAAAATATTTAAATGTCTGTTATTGACCAGTAAAGAAAAAAAAAAGAACATGAGCAAAGCAACACAAATGTTTAAACATTTTTTTTTCCTTTCTAAAATTAGTTCCACCCCTCCTTTGCAAGAACAGGGGGGGGGGGAAGGGGGAGGGGGAAAAGAGGAGACTGATTTGATCTTGCAGCCAGAACTGTGCTGTGAAGAAGAATCTGACAGTTTGAGCCTGTGTAAAAAGGTGTGGGCCTTCTCCTCCTTACACGAGACAGACAAAAGTGAAACCACTGTTATATGTCATTCCAAGTATTTTTTTTATATTTTTGTTCCTTGCAGGTATTTCATAAAAACAGGATACTATAAGAAGTTATTGGATAAACATCCAAGCAACTATTTTGTTTCAGAAACACTTCTAATAAATTCAAGAATTATTTTCTGAAAAATATATCAGCTAAAATTATTTTTAAAGCGGACTTTGTAAATATTTTAGGAGCTGCCCTGAAATCAGAAAAAAAAACCTAGTTGAACATCAACTTAAAAGGGAATGAAGTAGTTTACATTCCTACATTTATAGTTAATATGCCTCACAATCGATTAATTATTGATATCGATCTCCTTAAAAGATTAAATCCTATTGTGATTTTATTCAAATGTTATATGGTCTCAAGTGACAAGGCCATAAATATGAACCTTCTCAGTTCTCACACAATCAGTGAGTACAGTTGAGATCCATATCATAGAATAATTAAATTCTAGATGGCACCTTTGGACAGGTAACTCCAATTCCCCTAAAATGGTTAGACAGGAGGATCATACCAGATGTATGTCCCCTGGAAAAGGTTCAGAGGTTTGCTTGGAAGGTGATGTTCTCAATGTTCACATCCATACAGTATATACTGACTCAGATGAGCTCAGTAATTATACTCAATTCCTACTGGGATTGTATGGTAAGGTGTTCTTTTCCTTAACAGGTTAGTGACCTGGGGAATGTTAATACAGTTCATATTTATGCCAGGAATATAATCACATTAGTAGAAAGTTATTAGAATAGTTGACCAGTCCTAAAGTAAATATTTAGGTATTCAAACCCCTCAGGATAAAAAAAAAAAATCAGCCAATGATTTATTCCCGATAATCAATGACCCAAAATATAATATAATCCTGTTCTGTTTGAGTCACCCTTTTCATTACTTCCTCCTCTCTCCTCCTAGATAAACTCTTAATTTTATGGATTTCTTTAATCATTATTCCACGCATATATGCCTTCATAGTGTCCCAAACTACTAATAAAGATGTTGAGTTTTTATTTTCCTTAAAAAATTCAATTAACTGTAACTCTATCTTATCTTCCTCCGTCAGTAATAATAGCCATTGTGGATTAATTTTCCAAAAAGGAGTAGATGTCTGTCCTTCAGGTTGTATATTCAATATAAGTAGGGAATGGTCTGAGAGGCCCCTAGGACCATATTGGATTAACTCTACCAGAGGCAAAAAAATATCATTCCCCAGGGCCAGGTCAATTCTTGACAGAGATCCATATGTGCTCGAGCAACATGAGTATTCTCTTCTTGATGGATATCTATTTCTCCACATATCTATTAGCCCCATTTCTTGTAGTTGTTTAACAAATCTAGTTCTCTTCATCATTTGTTTTCCCTTTGTGGTACTATGTATATCTTCCCCCTCATTCATTATATTATTAAAGTCTCCCATTACTAGGGTTGGCAAGTGCCACTGTACCGTTTTCCCAAAGACATTTTTCAGCACTTCATCATTATAAGGAGGATGAATATAGACATTGACCAACAAAAGGTTTTTATCATTTATTAAACACCGTAGCACAATATAACGACCTTCTGGGTCTATAAAACTCTCTTTACATGAGAACCGTATCGAGCGAGAAATCAAGACACTGACACCTCGTGAATAAGTAGTATATACAGCGTGAAATTGATATGGAAATCTAGCATTTTCAAAGAGCAACGTGTCTGCACGCTCGAGATGGGTCTCCTGCAAAAAAATTATCATTGGTTTATAAAATTCAATAGCCTCATAAACTGCTTGTCTCTTCCGCCTATCTCCCATCCCCCTCACGTTCCATGACAACACCTTTATTTTACTAATCATCATTTCATTTCACCAGAGAACATTGAACAAAGCTTCAACAGATCTGGCGCGGTATTCAATATACCCTGTATATATAGGAAAAGTATTTCTCTATTTCTCCCACTGAAAGGAAAGAATGAGAGAGAGCGAGAAAGAGAGAGCGAGAGAGAGCCCAGGAAAAAAAAATCCAATTCCCCCCCCCCAAACCCCAACCTCCCTCTCTTGTTGCGAACCCAATCATTCCTAGGGATTCCCACCAACCACCCAGGTTGAAAGAACCCCCTACCACTCACCACTGCCCACACGGGACTCATACAAGGGGACTGTCTAATGGCCATAAACAGTTACAAATGTGATGCATGTGCCAAAAAAAAGAAACAAAAGAAAACAAGAGGATTGGATTAAAAAAATAATAATTCAGAAATCAAAAATATTCCAAAAATATAGTCCACCGCTTCAATTTTCAAATATGGTCCATTATTTGTATTTTAGTTTGTTGAAGTTCCCTTTTTAAGGAAGGCAGGGCGTCCTCTGTTGTACTAACCCTATTTTCCAAATCAGTTGTACGTTCACAAATTTTTTGATTTTCTTGTCTTATAACTGTTATATCCTTTTTTAAATCTAGCATTTGATTTGTTAAAGAATTATTACATGCTTGTATGGCGGCAAAGACATCACTCAGAGTTGGTTCCTTTATTACGGTTTCAGCTGCTTTACTGACAGATTGATTTAAACTACCAACAGCCTTATTCCCACCTGTGGGTCAGGTTCCTCGGTTCTCTCTCGTTGTGCTTGAATATAATCACCATTCGGTATAGTATCCAATTGAATAACCGATATACATCTTCCATCAAGACCCCAGGAGACCTGGGGAACCCCCGGAGGCTGCGTTTTATTTGGATCCTCCTGTTTATTATCTTTTGGGACCTGATCTTTCTCGTCCCTAGATGCTATCCTGGACATACTACAAGTTTCAGACATCAACTTTGTCATGTCTTCCCCGACCCCTTTTTTAAAGATATCCTGCGTTTGTGTTTTGTTTATATTCTCAGTGCTTTCCTGTGGTGGGTCCTCCCCCACGAGCGTTTTCTTTTCATCTTTTCTTTTTTCCTCCTCCTTCTTCCCTCTTTTACTTGACATCTTTCCACTTCGTACTTTTTCCATCTTTCACCCTTTTCCCTTCCTCTTTTCTTTTTTTTTTCTTTCTCTTTTCTTTTTCTCTTTTTCTTCTTTTTTTCCCCCCTTCCTTCCCTTCCTCTCCCCCTCCTCCTCTCCTCCCTTTCCCCACCACCCCACCCTTCTCCTCCCCTCAATCTACCCACAACCTACTTTTAATTAAAGTTTTTTTTTTTGGGGGGATATTCAATACTCAGTACCGTTCAATAAAGATTAACCCTTGTACAGTATTTTATATCCAGCACACTATTTAGTGTATATACCAGTTCAATATAAATGTTCAGCAGAGTATTCCGAGTATTCAGTACATGCACTAAGTTTGCCCAGCAGTTCCAGCAGGTTATATAGTCTCTAAGTTCAACAGATATTATCTCTTGACCTGTGTCCGTCCTTTTTTTTTTTTGTTAGCCAGTATGGATATGCACACTGAGTATTACCAGAATTATCTCTTAGTCAATCCTTGGAAAATTTCCTAGAGTATTTTAACCTGCATTCACTTGAAACGGCTGAATTATAGCATATTTATTTAATATATTCTGATCCCTGTATGCAAATCCAAATATACAACTTCCCTGCTTCTTAGCCCCAGCCCGGGCTCCACAGTCTACTACCCAGCCTCACAATCCGGCAAATCGGCAAATAATTCTCATAGCCAAGTATCTAAAAATAAATTTCATATAGCTTCTTAACTTGCAGATAATGCTTTTATAGAATACCACAAAGCTGTATTTCAAAAAGCCTTGATAGTGTTGAATTATTCAATAGTAACTTTCTAGATAGGGCTAGATAGAGCTAAATAGTTAAATAGCTCTAGATAGCAGTGTAATTAAGATACACTGATACAGTTCATATAGTATATCAAATAGTCTGTAGTGTAGTTTGTAAGGCACTGAGTTTCACTCCTTGAATCTGATCATCCAGACTCCCTCTTTTTTCTTTAAACACAGTGACAGACACTCACACAGCTTCCCTGTCAGCAAATCCAGCTTATCAGGCAGGCTAAAATGGTAGCTTTCTCTCCTCCCTTTCCCCCCTCCTTCAATTTCAAATTCCACAGCAAATTCCACAACATGTAGTCTGAACAAAGTCTGATGTTTGAAGATTATATGGAGGTATTGAGGACACGGGGGTATAGGTATAGAGCCCGCTACACAGAGCTACACAGAGCACCAGACTCGGAGCTCACCGTTAATTCTGACAGTCAGTGTTAAATATCCGTTCCGCTCTGCTACATATACTCTCCACCACACTGCTCCTCTGTTCTCTGGGTATGTTCATAACCCGAATACATTTTCAAATGCCTTACCAGTCTGCACCAGCCTCCTGTCAGGTATCTCAGGAATGTTCCTCCACAATAAACAGCAGTAATCTGCATGACAATCCACAGTTGCGCTGCGCTCTAGTCCTTGCAGATCAAATAGTCATATCAGAGGGAGTCAGAGGGAATTTCAGGATCTGGAACTGGCCCCTGCACTGGCGTCTCACAGCCCGTGCAGTCGGTCGATCAGCTGGTCGGTCCGTACAGGAGATTCAGAGAGATTGCGGGGAGATTGCAGGGAAGCTCGAAGCACAAGTATGCATAGGTTAGACATAGGCATAGGTTAGGCTAGGTTAGCGAGGCAAGGGTGAGGGTGCTCCATTGGTATCCATCCTCTCATGCTAGGAATAGCGGCACGGACTGTTGGACACGCCCTCTCACATCGCTTCCATCTCAGACCACTTCCCCTCCGTCTTTTCTTCTATGGATCCCATAGAAGAAAAGCGTTTGGTATGGCAGGAGGCTCAGGACATTTATAAAAGTTTAGCTTTAACTAAAGCAGAAAATAGTAGATTCTTTCAAAAACAAAAACATTATGAGATGGGGGAACAGGTGGGACGTATGCTGGCAGTTATAGCTCAGGCACAAGAAGGCCTGATTACTGTCACAGCAGTTAAAAATCTTGAAGGTGAGGTGAAGTATGATACAAGTAGTATTCAGAAGATATTTGTTGACTTCTACACCTCACTCTATGAGTCTAAGGTGTCGAAGCCAACTAACCAAGTTAAAGAATTTTTGGATAAATTGGTTCTTCCAAAACTTAAATTAGAGGATAGAGAAGCACTTGATAGTCCCATATCTCTGGAAGAATTAAGTCTAGCCATTTCACAAACTCATAATAATAAAGCACCAGGGGTGGACGGACTACCGACAGAGATATATAAAAAAATTGAAAATTCTTTACTACCAGTACTCCTAGATGCACTAAATGAGGCGTATGAAAAACAAACACTTCCAGAATCGATGCAGAAACAATAGTAATAGTGATTCCAAAACAGGGTAAGGACCCAATGTTGCCTGAATCATATCGTCCTATATCCCTCCTTACCTCAGGTGTTAAGATTTTGGCCAGGGTTCTTGCAAATAGGTTATCAAGATACATTAGTAGTTTGATACATGAAGATCAAATGGGTTTTATTCCAAAGAGAGCAGCTGCAACAAACATTCGCAGGCTATTTTTAAATTTGCCATTGCCAATGGAAAATATGGGATCTAGAGCAATATTATGCTTAGATGCACAAAAAGCCTTTGATATGGTGGAGTGGGAATATTTATGGACTGTATTGGAGGCTTTTGGAATAGGAATGGGATTTTTAAAATGGGTGAAAATATTATACAGGGACCCTAAAGCTAGGGTAAGAATTAATAATACGCTATCCAGCCCGTTTACCTTATCTAGAGGGACAAGACAGGGTTGCCCCCTATCGCCATTACTGTTCGCTATAGCAGTAAAGCCTCTTGCCCTTGCCATTAGACAATCAACAAAAATAGTCGGGTTTTGTCGGGCAGGAAGAGAGGATAAAGTGGCCCTTTATGCAGATGACGCTCTTATTTTTCTGGGGGATACCTCAAACTCACTATCGGAACTTATGAGCCTTATCTCCATATTTGGGCTATTCTCGGGCTTCCAGATTAACTGGGATAAATCCATACTACTACCATTAGATGAGCTAAAAACCCCATTATTAAATCAAGCCTCTAAAATCCAAATTAAGGACACAGTGAAATATTTTGGGATAGAGATTTCTCGGGATGTAAAAGACTATATTAATTTGAATTTGAAACCATTATTAGCAAAATTTAAAGACAAATGTCGAAGTTGATGTAAGTTACCTCTGACGGTGATAGGAAGAGCAAATCTTATCAAAATGATTTGGGCTCCGCAACTGCTTTATGTGTTTAATAATTCACCCATATGGATTACAGCTTTTTGGTTTAGAAAAATAGAATCTCTCTTCAGAGAGTTGATTTGGAGGAAAAAACTACCACGTATAAAGTTTTTTTTTTTCACAATCAAGGTTTCTTATTTGTAATTATGATGGTAACATACAGATGACATCATGAACAGATAAACATTGTTAACACAGATTAGAAGGCCATAAGGGGCACATAATGTCCGTTTAGTGGGAAAGGGAAACTTCTCTATTGAGGCTTATTAAACATGAGTAGAATAATAATTAAACACATTCCATATTGAATATGAAGGGAAGAAAAGGTGGGGGGAAGGTAGAGGGGGGGGAGAGGAGGGAAGGGGTGTAGACACAGCAGGAGTTTGGGGTGGTGAAGGAAAGGGAGAGGGGGGATGGCAGGTGTTTTGGGACATACATTTTACTCATAATCCAGAAAGAGTACAGTATAAATAATGTCATTAGACCATAGCAGATGGGGAAAACTTGGTATACGTAGAATCATATCATGTAGTGAGGGAACTGTATTCGTCTGAGAGGGTGAACAGCAGCCAAGGTTGCCACAACTCATTAAAGTTATCGCTATTCTCCTTCTTCATTGCAAGGATTTCCTCCATTTTGTAAATATACTGAACCCTGTCTGTCCATTCCCTAATTGTCGGGGTCCGTGTTGATTTCCAATGTAGGGGGATTAATGTTTTGGCAGCTGTTAGAAGGTGTCTGGTGAGCGTTTTCTTATATTTGCTTAACGTGAGTCGATTTATATGGATCAGACAGGCCGCTGCATTCAAGTGAATTGGTGTTTCGGTGATAAACTTTATCCATTTGATAATGTTTTCCCAGTAACTCTTAATCGGGGTGCATTCCCACCAAATGTGTAGGAAGGACCCTTTTTCTAGGCCACATCTCCAGCATAGGTCTGATTCAGTATGGAACCATCTCCTGGCCTTCTGTGGTGTAATATACCACTGAGTGAGTATTTTGTATGAGACTTCCTGGTATCTGGAGCTCAGTGAGCATTTATGGGTTATTATGCATGCCTTCTCCCATTGTTTCCCACTTATCGTGATACCCAGGTCCCTTTCCCACCTCTCCCTGTGTTTGCTGCTGTCAGGACGTTGAGTTTGGGATAACCAAGAGTATGCTAGAGAGGTGGTTTTGGAGACCTGGGATCCCTTGAGGCAAATTGATTCCAGATTAGTGAGGGGGAGAGAGAAGGAGGATTTTTGTTTGCTATTCACCAGGAAGTCTGTCAGCTGAATGTAGAACCAAAAGCCAGGAAATGATTCCCCGAAATCCCGTTTTAGCCTGTCATAAGTCTTAACTTTGGATCCCACCATACACTGGGAGGCCAGTAAGTTTGGGATTGTCTTCTGACTCAGACCCGGACTAAAGTCTGGGTTGTTGGTGATAGGAGTTAGGGGTCCCGGGATTGAGGCAAGTTTGTGCGGACCTGCGATCTTATGCCAAATTCTAATTGTGTTTGCTACTAGTGGGTGTTCTATGACCTTGGGTTTTTTAGAGTGGAGTGACCAAGGGTAAAAGAGGGTACGTTGAGAGGTTAGGTGTTGCTCTAGATGAACCCAATCCTTTTCAGTGCTGTGGCAATGCCAGTCTATGAGTCTCGTTATATGGGAGGCCTGATGGTATTTTTTGAAGTCTGGGAGACCTATACCCCCATGCATTTCGGTAGAGTGAGCAGTTTTATGTTGATTCGGGGTTTCCTATCTGCCCAGAGGAAACGTCTCTGTATTTTTAGGAGGGTGCAAAAAAATTAGTCGGGTATCTGGGTGGGGAGAGCGTTAAATATATATAGCAGCCTGGGGAGTATCGTCATCTTCAATATCGAAGCCCTCCCGAACCGGGAGAACATTTTGGGTATCCAGGTCTGGAGGTCTTTCGTGATGGATTTCAGTAAGGGTATGTGGTTGGCTTTAAATATATCATCTAGGTGACTGGTTAGATTTATCCCTAAATATTTAAGTTTGTAGGGTTCCCATCTATACGGGAAGTTTTTCTTCAGGAGGTCTAGCTGATCAGGCGCAAGGGAGAGGTTCAGCGCTTCCGACTTGTTTTGATTAATTTTAAAGTTGGAGATATACCCGAACAACTTGAAAATCTTCGCGAGGTTAGGAATGGAAGTATGAGGTTGGGTGAGGAAAAATAAGAGATCGTCCGCATAGGCAGCTATCTTATATTCTTTATTGTTAATTTTGAGGCCATGTACGTCCTTGGAGAGGTTTATGGTTCTGATTAGGGGCTCTAATGTGAGGATAAAAAGGAGTGGGGAGAGAGGGCATCCCTGACGGGTTCCATTTTGTATGTCCAGGGGGCCAGAGAAAGTGTTGTTAATTTTAATTTTAGCCTGTGGGTTTTGATATAATGCTTTTATCCACGTGAGCATGTTGTCACCTATTCCTATATGTCTGCAGGTGGAGAACATATAATTCCACGATACCTTATCAAACGCCTTTTCAGCATCTGTCGATAGGAGCAGGCTTTTAGTTTTAGTGGAACTAGTGAAGTGTATCAGGTTCAATGCTTTAGTGATGTTATCACGTGCTTCCCTTCCTGGCATGAAGCCAACTTGTTCTGGACCTATAATTTCCGTCAGTAGGGGCTTCAGTCTATTAGCTAAGATTTTGGCCAGAAGTTTCAAATCTATGTTCAGTAAGGAAATGGGTCTAAAGTTGGCACAGTCTGAGTGGTCTTTGTCAGGTTTAGGAACTACAGCTATGTGGGCAAGGAGGAAGGAATTTGAAGTATTGTTATGTGTCGCCAAATAATTGAATGTTTCCAATAGGGGTTTACTTAGTATATTGGTGTAGGTTTTATAGTATTGGGAGGTGAAGCCGTCTGGGCCAGGGCTCTTACCCGTCTTGAGATCTTTGATGGCTGTTTGCAATTCTAATAGGGTCATGGGCTCATCTAGTCTAGTAGAGTCTTCTGGGGTGAGGGAGGGTATTTTGCTATCTTTCAAGAAGTTTAAAATAGTCTCTTGTTTTCAGAGTGTGGCGTGTTGGGGTTTATGTTGGTCCGGAAGGTTATAAAGCTTGCTGTAAAATGCTTGGAACAGTTCTGCTCTTTTCTCTGACTTATGTTCAAGTTTTCCCTCCTTATTTCTAATGGCGTGGATTTGTGTAGCTGATGTTGCATCTCTAAGTGCTCTGGCTAGTTGTTTCCTACTCTTATCGCCATACTCATAAAAAATGCTTTTTCTGAAGAAAAGGGATCTTTTAATTTTAAGATCAAGTATGGATTTAAGAGCCAGTCTGCATTTTGTCAGTTCCTCCTCTACGTGAACCGAGAGGGACTGTTTATGTTGTGTTTCCAGTTTGGCTATCTGTTCCGAAAGCGTGGAGACTTCTTTCTCTCTTTCCCTCTTTCTCCTGGAACCCCATTTGATCAGGACACCCCTTATGACACTTTTGTGTGCTTCCCAGTTGTTCAGGGGGTCAGTGTCTGCAGCACTGTTATCTCTGAAATAGGAGGTGATGGCATTATGTATGTCGTCTTTTATCGTCTGGTCGGTTAGTAGAGCAGCGTTGAGTCTCCAATTAAAGTTGGGCCGTTTGGGTGAAACATTGTTTAAAGTCACTGAGGTGGGGGCGTGATCTGAAAGTGCTATGATGCCAATGTCAGCCCTGATTACATTGCTGAGGTCTCTTTGGGAGATAAAAATTAGGTCAATTCGCGAATATCTTTTGTGTGGTGGGGAGAAGTAAGAAAAATCTTTTTCCGTCGGGTGTGCTGATCTCCAGGTGTCAACAAGTGAGAGGGATTGTAGCAATATCTTGATCCGTTTCAGGATCCTGTAGGAGACATGGGTGTGGCCCGACGATGTGTCTTTAAGGGGGCAAAGAGGGATATTGAAGTCTCCTGCCAGGAGAATGCAACCCTCTGCGAACCATTTGAGTTCCTCTATGATCTTGTGGCAGAATGTTATGTGCACTGAGTTCGGGAAATAGACGTTTGCTAAGGTGATAGGGGAACCTTCCCACGTTCCTTTAAGGAAGATATAGCGCCCCTTAGGATCTATGATTTGTTGTTTAAGGTCAAAAGGGGCATCCTTGTTAAGCAAGATAGACACCCCTTTGGTTTTGGCTAAGGGGTTGGTGGCGTGAAAGGCTTTCGTAAAAACATTATCGGTCAGTTTAGGAATATTCTGGTTCTTAAAATGAGTTTCCTGCAGGAAAACCAGACTTGGGCGTACTTTCTTGAGTTCCTTTAGGAGTTTTGATCTTTTTCCGGGTATGTTAAGACCATTGACATTGTGTGATATAATGGTAGGCGTTTTCCCAAGGAAGGAATAGACCATTTTGACTTTTTGTAGAATGTAGTTCTGTTATGCGAAAATTGGGGAGGATAGGGAGGGGAAGGGGGGGCAGGGATGATGTTGGGGGAAGGGGGTGTGAAGAGGGAGGGGTAGGTGGGGTGGGGATGTGTTTTAGGGTTAGTAGGTTTAAGAAGGGGGTGTGGGGAGCAATGCTCAAATATCCACCAAAGAGGTGAAGAGCTCTATAGTGACTTATAATAAGCACTAGAATGTACTCCGGGGGGCGAGTGGGAGGTGCGTTTGTGGAGATTAGACAGTGTGTGTCTGTTTTTATACACTCAGTGAACACCACTTGTTGAGGCAATCACTAAGCGAGTTGGTAGTAGTAACTGTAAATGGAACGGTGTACGAGAGACCTGAGAGGTCTTATATCTCATTGAAGTTGTTTTACTGAGACCTAGAGGTTTTAGTGCAGTAGGAGAGAGGAATTAGGATTTGGGATGAAATGCGCTCAATGTGTAGGTATTGACCGGATTTGTTTAAAAGGGGACAGGAAAAAGCTAGTGGAGGGAAACCTCCATAGCCAGTCTGTAACCCAGGGGCTATGTATCACTCTTGAGGACCGTCCGACCTCACCATGCTCTGACAAACGGCTATGTGCTTATGTCACAGAAAAGTGAGGTTTAATTTAGAAAGGTGCTAGTGTAGGAACGTATATTGAAGATATCCCAACAAAAGAGCAAACTTGGTAACTATGTCATAGGAGAGACCTGGGTATATGTCAAAACCGTATCCTTTAACGATGGGGCCCAAGAGTGGCGTAACAAGACAATTATGTATTCCTTCATAAAGGGTGTATTATCTCAAACTGACATACAAAACAAGACTAGCAATAATAGGTATAGCTATACGTTCAGTAACATAACTGGAATCAGGAAAAATTTGTAATAATCTTAGAGCTCCATCTAGTTGTGGGATTTCAATTGGCACGAAGGATGCGTTAGACACATCACAATGGAGCTTTCTCTCAACTTAGAATAAGATAAACAGAGGATAACGGGTGAAAGACCTGTGAGAATGTCACCATGTGTAGAGATACTGTCACGGCTGTTAGTGGGACACATATGAAAAATTGTCTGTGAGTGGCGGCAAAGGTGCACTGTAACAACACAGTTACTCACAGTTGTGGCATTGTAGTAGTGTGAGCCTGGACAGCAATACCTTCTGTAAGTCCAAGATGCGTGCGGTAACACAAATCTGTGTCCCAGGTAGGTTCAACACCTTCACTACAAACTGTTGGCGAGGAGATGTGAAAAACAAGGAGTCATGCTAGGAGCGACAGTAACAGCACTCTGTGGGAAAAAACGAAACGTTAGGGTAGAGCAATGTGTTGAAGTCATACATAACGTCGGCACCGAGACGTTCTCCTGCGTGTTCCAAAACCCTCCGAAGGCCCTGTCTGTAACCCATATGAATAAATTGCAGCAAATTGGGAAGAGTCTGAACCTCTATTCCGCCAATTCTTATGTAAGAGGGCCCTCTAGTGGCAGTGCCAGGGGGCTGTTCGTTCAGTGATCTTATATGATCAGTTTAAAAGAGTCTTCTCAAGCCTGAGGTATCCTCATGTGGCTAAACCGGAGAAGTAGTTCAAACAGGCTGAGGGAACACACAGGAAATCTAATGTGCAATCTAACAGTGTTAAAAGAAGGAACTTAACAGTATTTCGAGTGGGTATTTGAGATTCTGTGTAAAGAGGAAATATGATCAAACTGGTTCACCGAACTGCTTAGAAGTAAGGCAGCTGAGCAGTAGGACTCCTCTCAGGAGGATCGATACCTAAGGTCGCGGACTTCTGTCGCCCCTGTCTGAAGCTGAGGAATCATATTTATTCCTAGCAGCATTTCTGTGTTGGTTCCTCTGCTGGGCAGGCGAGGGTGCTGGGGAGTGTCCAGCGGCAAACTGAGGGTTGTTGTTAGGAGGTGGAATGCGAAACTCCGCATACCACTCTGGTAGTTCTACAGGGGCGATCTGTAAGTTCTCGCAGAATTTGAACATGTCATCCGGCACCCTGAGCACATGTTGCTTCCCCATGTAGGTAGCTTGCAAAGCAAATGGGAATTTCCAGCGGTAATATATTCCCTTCTCCCTGAGTACTGCAAGAAGGGGTCTCAGGGCTCTCCTATTTTGCAAAGTAATAGGGGACAAGTCCTGGTATAGTTGAACTACTGCGCCATCAAAAAGTATCTGGTCGCTCTTCCTGGCCTTTTGTAGAATTTCTTCTTTTAGGCAATAGTTAGGAAGGCAGCATATAATATCCCTGGGGGGGTTATCATCAGGGGCTTTGGGTCTGAGAGCTCTGTGAGCTCTGTCATACTCAATGGCCGTTCGATCAGGCCATTAAAGATGGAGGACAACGCAGGTTTTATCTGCTCCGGGAGGACCGTTTCAGGGACACCTCTAATTCTAATATTGTTTCTCCTTCCTCTGTTGTCCAAGTCCTCAATGTGCCTGTTCATATCTATTAGATGTTGGTTATGCACTGAGGTGATGTCGTCAAGTCTGATCAGGGCCCTATCCCTCCTCTTCCCTGCCCGCTCAGTGACCGCCATTTGTTCTGATAGCTTAAGGAGCTCTGTTTTTATATCTGTAATGGCGGCTGAAAAAGATCTTTTTATGTCCGCTGAAATGTCTGTCATTGCAGCGTAGGTCAGCGGTATGTCGGCTGGGTTATTACCTCTGGATGAATCTTCCGAGGCAGGGAGAGAGATCTCATCTTCCTCCAGGTCGCCTGACATGCTTGATCTGTGTGTCGGCGCCATCTTGGGAGATTTCTTGCTTCCGCTGTAGCAGAATTTGCTGAGGTTAGTCGGCGTAAGTTTCCCCTTGGGGGTATGTAAAGAGCGCAGGGAGCGACTGTGGGTTCCCCTCTTTAGTTGGGTGGACACAATCCCTCGGTGTCAGGTCTTTAGCCTCTCTCAGGTCTCTCGTGCGTCCGGAGCTCCTTCACTCTGCTTCCATCCACGCCGTGCGCCAAGCCACGCCCCCCACCACGTATAAAGTTAACAACATTAATGTTAACTAAGGAAGAGGGAGGTCTCGCAATCCCCCATCCCAAAAATTATTTTTTAGCCTCACAAATACAACATTTCAGTGGATGGACAACAGTATCACATTCTGATCCTGTACAGAAATTGCTATTATCAGTTTACGAAGTATATCCACGGATTTCTTTATTAGAATCTAAAAATCAATTGTGCGATAAAGGATTCCATACGGGTAAATTATTTGACATGGTATGGCAGGAAATGAGGAAAATTACTGAAGTAAAGGGATTTACTTCATACACTCCAATTTGGAATAATAGTAGTTATGGGGAACTGGGGAAATTGGAGGGGTTTGAGATTTGGAGGCAGAAGGGACTAAGGAATATGACACAGCTATTGGAGGAAGACGTGATGAAAACCTTTAGTGAATTAAGTAAAGAATATAATATTCCAAATCAAAGATTTTTTCAATTCCTTCAGCTTAGGCATGCATTAAAAACACAGGGTCGCTCGCAGGAATTTAAGTTTAATAAGTCAGTGGTAATAGCCTTGTTGGAAAAGACAGGGCAAATAAAAAATGCTGCGTACAAATGATCGTTTTTAATGACATTTAAAAAAACAACGTTTTTCTCTACGTTCATTTTTATGTTTCCTCTCAAGCCTGCCTTGCATACACACGTTCATAAAAAAAAAAAACGCTCAAGCAAAACGCGGTGATGTACAACACGTACGACGGCACTATAAAGGGGATGTTCCCTTCAGATGGCGCCACCCTTCATGTTAGTAAAGTTTGTTGAGCGACGATTCGCGCTTTTCAGCCTCGTGCTTTTCAGTCCGTTACAGCGTGACGAATGTGCTATCTCCATTACAAACGCTAGTTTTACCAGAACAAACGCTCCCATCTCATACTTGATTCTGAGCATGCCCGTTTTTTTTTCCCTCGTAAAAGCATACACACTACCGTTTTTCACGACGTTAAAAAAAACGACGTGAAAAAATAGAGCAGGTTCTAATTTTTTTAGGCCATTTTTCACGTTAAAAATGCTCTGGAGCCTACACACGATCGTTTTTAATGCCCATTTTTAAAAATGGCATTTTTAACGTCATGAAAAACGATCGTGTGTACGCGGCAAAAGGGTCTGATATCACAATTATATGATATATTATTTGATACATTTAAAAAACTGTGGATATTCCAGCAAGATTAGCCTGGTCAGGTGATATAGGGCCAATTTCAGATGAACAGTGATAATGAACATTATCAGTAATACCTCAGGCCTCCCTATCTCCAACGCAAAATTTAACACAACTATTTATCCTACATAGGGCACATTACACAACAGAGAAATTATTCAAATGGAAATGTAGAGCTACAGATCAATGTCCTAGATGTAAAGGGAGAGTAGCCAATTTAATACACATGTTCTGGAGATGTCCTAAACTCCAACGTTATTGGTTTGGGGTGGTATCTATGATTAATAGTGCATTTGTGAGTGGGATGCTTATGGAGCCTGTGGGATGTCTTCTGGGTATACTGGATGAATCAAGAATCCCAGGGGAGTATATTGTTTCAATAAATAGAAGTTTATTCCAGGCTCGTAAGCTCATTGCACAAAAGTGGTTATCACCATATCCACCAACTGTAGCAGAATGGAAAATACAAGTAAGGGAAACTGTAATTAAGGAAAGGTATACTTTCTTACGCAGAGGCTGTCTAGGGAAATTTGAAAAAATATGGAGAAGGTGGTGTGATTATTTGGAGGTATGATGAGAGAGGAGAGGGGGACGGGTGAGTAGAGATGTAATAGGGGGGGAGATCATGGGGGCCAGGGGTAAGGGGGATGTGATTTGTTGTGGTTTTTTTATTTATTTATTTATTTATTATTTTTTTAATATATATTTTTTTTTATTTATTTTTTTATTCCTCTCAATGCGGGCTTGCTTGTATGTTGTATTTGGTGTTTTTGTTGTTTGTATGTAAAAGAAATAAAAAGATGATTTGATTTAAAAAACAATGACCCAAAATATCATGTGTACATTGACAACAATATATTACACACCAGGCCCGGACTGGGACAAAAAATAGGCCCGGGCATTTTAGACTGAGCAGCCCGGGGGGCGGTTAATGATGGGATGTGGGGTTCCAGCACCTTGTACCTCTGGACCCCTTTACATTACACAGCACCCTGCACCTCTGGACCCCTTTACATTACACAGCACCTTGCACCTCTGAACCCCTTTACATTACACAGCACCCTGGACCCCTTTACATTACATAGCACCGCACCTCTGGACCCTTTTACATTACACAGCACCCTGCACCTCTGGACCTCTTTACATTACACAGCACCCTTCACCTCTGGACCCCTTTACATTACATAGCACCGCACCTCTGGACCCCTTTACATTACACAGCCCCCCACAGTTTGTTACACAGACATCCCCCTAACAGTTATGGACCCCCTGCATGTTACACAGACCTCCCTACAGTACAGACCCCCCTACATTACAGACCCCCCTACAATACAGACCCCCCCTACAATACAGACCCCCTCCCTACAGTACAGTCCCCTCCCTACAGTACAGACCCCCCAACATTACAGAACCCCCTCTACATTACAGACCCCTCTACAATACAGAACCCCCCTACAATACAGAACCCCCTACATTTCAGACCCCCCCACATTACAGACCCCCCTACATTTTAGACCACCCCTACAATACAGACCCCCCTTCAGACCCATAATGTACCTCAGATCAGCGCGGGACTGCATGTTGGGTCCCCTCCCCCTGTGTGGACATAAAGGAGGAGGGGGAGGCGGCTTCACTCTGCTCGGCTGTGCGAGACAGCTGAGCCGAAACTGATCAGATCATCAGTGCCACGGCCACCTTGCCAGAGAGAAGGGGATAATTGCGGGTCCTGGCCCCTTGATGTGCTGGCGGGTGTCACTGTCACTCGAGTGCTGCTCCAACTCGCAGCTGAGAGTGCACTGGGGCAGTGGCGTCACTAGGGTTGGTGTCACCTGGTGCAGCAAAACAAGGGTGTCACCCCCCTCCTGTCTATCCTGCCCAGTGCCCTGCAGGCAGCGCACGGTCACGAGGCGCACCCCCAAATGACCCCTGTAAATTACAGTATAGGGTGGTATTGGGCCGGCTGGGGTGATATAGGGCAGGTTGGGGTAATATAGGGCAGGTTGCGGTGGTATAGTGCAGGTTGGCATGATATAGGGCAGGCTGGGGTTGTATAGAGCAGGTTTGGGTGGTATAGGGCAGTTTGCGGTGGTATGGGGCAGGTTGTGGTGGTATATGGCAGGCTAGGTGGCATAGGGCAGGTTGGAGTTATATAGAGCAGGGTGTTGTGGCATAGAGCAGGTTGCGGTGGCATAGGGCAGGTTGGGGTGGTGTAGAGCAGTTTGCGGTGGCATAGGGCAGGTTGGGGTGGTATAGAGCAGTTTGCGGTGGCATAGGGCAGGCTGGGGTGGTACAAGGGCAGGTTGCGGTGGCATAGGACAGGTTGGGGTAGTATAGAGCAGGTTGGGGTGGCATAGGGCAGGTTGTGGTGGCATAGGGCAAATTGCGGTGGTATAGGGCAGGCTGGGGTGGTATATGGCAGGTTGCGGTGGCAAAAGGCAGGTTGCGGTGGCATAAGGCAGGTTGCAGTGGCATAAGGCAGGGTGCAGTGGCATAGGGCAGGGTGCGGTGGCATAAGGCAGGTTGGGGTGGCATAGGGCAGGGTATGGTGGCATAAGGCAGGTTGGGGTGGCATAGGGCAGGGTGCGGTGGCATAGGGCAGGCTGGGGTGGTATGGTGCCAGGTTAGGACTCTATGTAGTGACATGTGCAGCAGTGCAGTAACTTACAGCATGCCTGGAGATGAAGGCACTCTGGCTGCTGTGTCCTCGTTTCTTTCTCCATCAGCTGTGGGATCAGCCAGAGTGAACGAGTCTGTGGGAGGAGTGGAAGGGGCAGTTGTTTCATATAAAGTCTCACCACTTTCTCTTTCCAATATGACTAGGGATGGAGGTAAATCATAGGTATTGCCTCATACAAAGTCCCAAACCCAATTCTTGATCTTAAATCATCTTAGTTACTGCCCTATGCAGTAAACATATTAGTACAACATGAGGTCATTATTCATATAGGTACTAATACATTTTGTTTTTATTTATACATTTTTTATTATTACCCAGCCATGTATAAATAGGCCACAATTTTTAAGAATCCTGCTGCAATATAATGCTTCGCAGACAGGATGTAATAAAAGATTTCTGTGATGGTGGTCTAATAGACATACGCATTGCCAGGATTCAGTCTGATACAAGTGTAAATGCACCCTTGTTTTTACATGAAGCATTACTGTCTTTCCCTAGCTTGCTATATTTCACTAGTGGAAATCAGTAGGAATTTCAAGGAGAGGAACGTTGTAAGATCAGTGCATAGTTCTTATAATAATCCTATACTTGATATTCTTAAACCAAATGGTCAATGCGTTTATATGCTGATCTGAGACAGCTAAATAAACGAGTATATATGTACGGCTAGCTGTGCCATATATTGACCAATGCTTGATAGAAAAATACAAGGTGCTAAGTACTTCACTACACTAGATGATGCTCAATGATGGTGGAACATTCAGGTAAGTCCTGAAGACCCATAAAAGCTGGCATTTAAATGTGGTAAGGAATAGTATAATTGGAACAGAATGTTATTTGGTTATATAAATTTCAGTTTTGAATTTGATTTTGTTTTTGTTTGTTATTTTACATAGGCCATTGCCTGATGTACCTTAAAGAGAAAGTTTAACATATGTGGGTGATATTTTGTTGAATAGCATAATATTTGAAAAGCATGTGCCGGTTCTGCTCAGAAAACCACTTGAGGGGTGTGGTCTGCGCATGTCCGGGTGAGGGTTGAGAGGCGCGAGTTCCCGACTCCAACGGCTCTGTGAGAGACAGAGCGAGTAGATAGCGGCAGATTGCGGTGGAATACTGAGATCCCAGCGAGCGATACAGCGAGCATTGCAGCGGTTACAAGGGCACACACAGCGGGAGTGCAGCGGTATGTACTTGTGGAGGCAGCAGGAAATTCGAACCGCTCGCAAAGCAGCTCAGTCAGCACAGCCAGTCAGACCAGGGGAACAGCAGCCGGAGATCCACCGCTACTTCACCACCATACAAGGGGAAGGACTGCGGTCCGGAAGTAAGAGTGGGGAGACAGACGTCCCGCGGCAGCCTGGTGGGGATCGTCTCATGCAGACAAACCAGACCCAGATGGCGGTGAGAGCAAATGTGGAAGCCCTTCAGATTGCTCCACAGAGCCCCTGAATGTCGGTGATGTTAGCTGGGACTATATCCCTCCCCCCCCTTACGAGGGGAGGTGGAGGTAGGGGGGCTGAAAAGTGAAATGGAGGACTTGAAAACACTCATCCAGGCACTTCCCACTAGGGCAGATATAGGAGCCCTTATTGCGAAAGTAGAGGAAGCGCACTGTAGGGATTTGGAAACGATCCGAGGAGATCTACAGGTGCTGTTGGAGCGTGCAACAGATGGTGAGAACGTATCAAAAGACCTGGAACAGGGGGTGAGTGTGCTGGAAAGAGGGAGTCATTCCCAAGCGGAAACCAATGTGGCCTTACAGCTGCTACAAGATATGGTAAAGTGTAGGCTTGTGCACAACGGAAAAATTCGGTTAGTTTCGGTTCGTTTCTTTTCGGTCCTGTTGATTCGTAATCATTCGTAATTTTGCTAGACGGGATTTTTCGTGTTCGGACTAATTCGTATTTTCGCAAGCGACATTTTTCGTTGAATTTTTAGTTGATTTATAATTCGTACTTTCGGTAGAGTACATTGTTTTTCGTTGATTCTGGACACAACTCCTACTTTCGTAACTTTTTTTGGGTTCGTTGATTCGTAATTTTCTGTGTCTCTCTCACGACGACGCTGCCTATTATGCCTAATGTGCTTCGAATGGATTTGTACTTTTCTAAATACATAGCGGTTATTTGTAACGATTCGAAATCTCGTATTTTACTTTCGTTTTTTACATGCGGCTATAGCCTCTGCCCCTGTACACCATTTTGAGAGGGTTCAGCACGGTGAGGGAGAAGCAGAGAGCAGAGCAGAGTGTTATTGTGCTTCGAATGGATTCGAAATCTCTTATTTTTCTTTCGTTTTTTACATGCGGCTATAGCCTCTGCCCCTGTACACCATTTTGAGAGGGAGTTCAGCACGGTGTGGGAGAAGCAGAGAGCAGAGCAGAGTGAGTGTTATTGTGCTTCGTATGGATTCGTACATTCGTAACTTTTTCATAACGAATTATGCCGAAGACATTCGGGCATTCGCTATTTGTGGTATAATTTATTTCGGATTCGGTCTTATTCGTAATTGCTTTGTTCGGAAATTCGAATGCTTCCGAATGTCCGAAAGTTGCTAAATTCGGCCGAATTTCGATTCGTTACGAAACGAATTGCACAAGCCTAGTAAAGTGTATTTTCCAAAAAACATTGAAAGACACTATTTAAACTGTGAGCTTGATAGAGTCCATAGAGCACTGGGCCCTAAGTCTAAAGCGATCAATTGCCCCCGAGATGTGATATGCCGATTGCATTACTTTACGCATAGGGAGGCAATTCTGCAGAAGGCCTGGGAGGCAGGGACAATAGAATTCAATGGGGCACATTTGAAGATCTTACCCGATTTATCAAGCGCCACTCTGCAGCGTAGAGCACTACTCCGCCCAGTATTAGATCGGGTGAGGGACTGGGGGGGAACATACCGGTGGAGATTCACAATCTCTATTTTTGATAAAAAAAGGGCATGCTCTCATTTTGGTTACGTTCCAGAGCGGACCTACCAGATCCTTTTTCTGTGTTGGTAACTGAACCATTTGAGGTACCGGACTGGATGCAGTTAAATCCAATAATGCCCAGATAATAGAAACATTTGACTCACATAATTGTAACAGGGACAACCAAGTGACTGACATCTTGTGCTGCTCTTCCCTCTTCAAGAACTAAGGAAATTTGTCCCCCTTTTTCTTTTTTTTGATCAGAAGAAGGAGCTGGAGGAGATGAAATGAGCTGGAATGAGGGTGGATTGGAGTGGGTTTTTTTTTCCCCGCCTCCTCCCTCATAAGCTGCGGTGTTGTCTAACTAGTATGGGACATGTATAAGGGATGATACCAAGAATAAAGAGACTGTTTAAAGAGTCTGGAATGTTCCCCTATAATGTACTTTTTTGTTGCTTAGAAATAGGATGTGAGGAGTGTTTAAATGTACAGGATGGTTCTGAGTGGGGGAGGGGGGGTGGAAGGGGGAGGTAGTAGATAGGTAGGAGGCTGAGATAGTAGAGAGTAGAGAGATGGGGAGAAGTACCGTTAAAGTGTAAAATGGGGGGGGCTTGAACCTCAATGGTCCTCTTCCTCTCTCCCTGAAGGGTCCATATATACCACTTACATCACATGGAGGTACAAATGCACATATTCACTGATTCACACATAAAGAGAAGAATGCACAACTCTCTTGGAATTTTTTTCTTTTTTAGGGGATAGGGTGGAGACAGACAGGAGGAATTTTTTCTTCCCCCTTTTTTTTTTAGGGGGCGTAGATATTGTGGGGGGAGATTCAATAGGAGAGATACAACACAACTACACACTAGAATCACAAATATAAAAACAATACAACAACTCACAAAATGGTTTTGTAGCAGGTTTTTTTTTTTAATAATACACAGTCAGTTAACTAGGAGGTATACCTAAGTATGCACTAGGGGAGCTAGATTGGATACGGTAGGGGGGGGGGGATAAGAGACTGGATGATGAAGGTATCACAGAGGCAGCTATTATGTAGTTATCACCCAGACACTGTGATAATTAGTATAGACGTTTGTTGGAAAATGGTCAAAGATGGTGATAATAGGGGAAAAATAGGTGAAATTTGTATAGTTCTGTTTTGATGATATTTCCTGAATGCTTGTTAAGAATTAGAATTATATTCTGGTATAAATAGGTTGAAAATGACGGGTGACACTAACCAAGGATGGAGCCCGGCTGAAATACGTTTAGAAAGGGGGGTTATAGGAAATAGGGGGGGGGGAAGGGGGTGGTTGTGGGGTGTTTATGAAATTTTTGTTTGGTTTCATTTTTTTTTTTGTCTTCTTTAAAAAAAATTCTAAGACAAGACAAATATTCTTGTAAGAAATAGGAAATATAGATTAAGGGATGGGAAGTGGAGGAGGGAGGGGATTTATACCACAATGCACCCGCGAAGGGCAAGAAAGAAGAGAAGAGGAAAGGAAAGGAAAAACATTCTTTTTTTTTTTTTAATGGTCTTTTCTTTCTGTTAGCTCTATAGACATCTATAAAATATATGGTAAAGTATCATTCCTACATGAACACCCATAACTGGATATCTGTGTCTGTGTGTGTGGGGGGACCATGCAGTACGCCCTGCGGGTTTGTGGCTGGTTGTCACCTCAGCTCCCATGACGGACCATACCATTGGCTATGGCTCCATACCTACCATTCCTGTCACACTGTTTCCATGTAAGTACCCTAGATGGGCCTCACTGTCTCATCATTTATTTATGCAACTATTAACCAGATTGAGTAATTATACTTTACCATATATTTTATAGATGTCCCAAAGAATCAGCCCCTGATGAGTGTCTTACGTACACGAAACGCGTCGGGAAACTGGGACTCAGACATCACAATTATTCAATTTGTTGACATTGAACCACTTTGTCTCTCTGGTTTTAAACAATACTATTGACTTCTTTCGTTATTTGCTGCCTATATGATATATATACATATGGAAACTCTTTTTAATGTATCTATCTACAAACGCAGACCACCATGTGGCGCTGGACTATACAATGCTGTACCTCCAATGCCTGTATTGCATATACACTTAATAGATGTGTGTATGAATATTTAGAAATGATATGCACTACAATGTTGTTTCTTTTTAGGTGACCCCTGTTTTTGTTTTTATGCCATGCATTTTCTTGATTAATAAATATGTATATTTTTCCAACTCATCCACACCACGTCTACAGCCTCATTTAAAGTCCCGAATTCACATTTTTTTTTCCTTTTTTCTTTCTTAGAAATAGAGCCTTCCCGATTGGATGTCGCGCCACCAATGCGGTGGCGAAGAAGGGGGGAGTATCTATCCTATTTCGAGTAAGATTCCATGGTCATGTACAGACTCCCTGGTGGATACCGGGGGACAATACCTGGTTTTTAAAGGTACAATCGGGGGTTTAGTGGTAACTCTGGCCTCCTTTTACGCCCCTAATACACAACAGGATGTATTCTTTGGGAAATCGCTGGATAAACTGGTGGGATTTCAGGAAGGACAGCTGATTTGGGGGGGGGGGAGATTTGAATATTCCCCTGGTCCCTAGTGTGGATTCCTCCTCCGGGAACTCGGCGGCTTCGGCGGGCACCCGGAAACGGACATTGCGACTGATACAGAAAGCGAGGTTAATATTGCGGCTGATACATATGGCGACTGACACATCTAGGAGAGAGAGATTATTCCTTTTATTCTATCCCCCACAAGATATATTCCGGTATAGATTACTATCTCATTCCACACAAGCAGTTGCATGCAGTTAAAGAAGTTGGAATACGGAAAATTACATGGTCAGATCATGCACCAATTCTCCTGAAATACACACTGGCGGATTTTCAGCTTCCTGGGTCGGCGACCTGGAAGCTGAATGAAAGTCTCCTACAGGATGCCGCTGTGCTGAAAGATATACAGAGGGAAGCAAGGTGGTATTTTCAGACTAATGACACGTCAGATTGTGACCCAGGGGTGATTTGGGAGGCCCACAAGGCAGTGATAAGGGGAGTCTTAATGAAATATGGGGCAAGGATTAAGAGGGAAAGGGAAGCAAAGTTAACAACTCTCCTGGCAGATATCTCACATCTAGAACTACACAAACAGAGTCCTAGTCCAGGTTTGGAAAGGGACCTCCTGGCGGCACGTAGACAGACTGCCGAATTACTTTTGTATAAAGCAAAGAGGGCAATACAGACAAGCAGGAGACAGAATTATGAATTTGGGAACAAGTGCAGGAAGCAATTGGCTAGTTCACCGAGGGAGCAACAAACAAAGACTTACGTACCAATGATTATAGGGGCGGGAGGCGAAAAACGTAGGATTACATAGAGAGATAGCACAGCGGTTTGGAGACTTTTATACAGCCCTGTATAATTTGCAAACAAGTTCTCAGAACCAACCTGCAATGGAAAAGTGCATAGCAACCTCAAGTATTACTAGTTTGACACCAGTGGTAAGTCAGGAGTTGGAAAGGCCGATTACTATAGAAGAAATCCAGGAGGCAGTGAAAGGGGGGAAGGGAGGTAAATCACTGGGTCCGGACGGCCTTACTATCCAATATTATAGACTTCTCCTCCATATTCTAGGACCATTTATAGTAAAAATGTTCAATGGACTAGGAGACACAAGCTCCGGGACATACAGAATCTCTGAAAGCCGTGATTGCGGTCATACCAAGGGAAGGTAAGGATCCTTCCCAATGTGGAAGCTATAGACCGATATCACTATTAAATACGGACTTGAAGCTCTTTTCCAAGATCCTGGCAATGCATCTGCAACAGCACATACCCGGCTTGGTACATAAAGACCAGGTAGGATTTGTGCAGACGCGGGAAGCCCGGGACAACACGATTAAGACTCTGAACCTGATCCATTTGGTGGGCTCATCCCGAACCCCATGTGTCTTCCTAGGGACTGATGCAGAAAAATCTTTTGATCGTATAAACTGGCAATTCATGTTCTTGGTACTGAGACACATGGGGTTAGGGAATAAGATGCTACAATGGATTTCAAGTAATTATACCCATCCCACTGCTCAGGTTAAAGTGAATGGAGTACTGTCCCCAATTTTTAAGTAATCCAACGGGACAAGACAAGGGTGTCCGTTATCCCACTTTTATTTGCCCTGTCCGTAGAGCCCTTTTTTAGCAGGATCCGATCGAACCCAGACATCAAGGGAGTTTCAGGGGAGGTATAGAGTATAAGATATCTGCGTATGCGGATGATATGATGTATAACCTGACCAACCTGATGGTATCCCTCCCTAACTTTCTCCAAGAATTGGAAACATACGGTAACTTAACAAATTTTAAGATCAATTATGTAAAATCTGAAGCAATGGGAGTTGCGATCCCCAATGAAGAACTGAACGCTTTGAAATCTAACTATAGATTTAAATGGACAGATCAAGCCTTGGCGTATTTGGGGACCTCCATCCCGGCGGATCTTACACAAATATACAAGCTTAATTTTTTACCATTATTATCTAGAGTGCGGATCCTCCTGGATGGATGGCAGAAAGGGTTCCATTCGTGGTCTGGGAGGTGTAATATTATTAAAATGAACATCTTACCGAAATTCCTATACCTCTTTCAGACACTATACCCAAACATTTCTTCAAACAGACACAATCCCTTTTCAGTAGATTTATATGGGCAAATAAACATCCAAGAGTTAGGGGATCCTTATTGTCGCTACCTAAACGATATGGAGGTGTGTCTGCTCCAGACATATACAAATACTACCAAGCAGCCTTAGTGAGTCGCCTGATTGACTGGAGCCGACATAGTGAGGGGAAAATCTGGTCGGAGTTAGAACAAGCCCAGTGTATCGGCTTACTCCATCGAGCTGCATGGTGTTACAGGGAGCTTCCGAAAGATATGAAGACACATCCTCTGATAGGTCCTACTCTTCGGATAGGATATTGGCTATTCGCGAAGGGGAAATTATCAACACTAGACTCACCCCTTTTCCCCATTTTGGGGAATCCACAGTTTGGACCAGGACTGATGAAGGGACCCTTTGGTAAGCTGGTAGAACAGAGGCTGTTTCAAGCCTCTCATTTTGTGAAGGCAGGAGCATGGCCCACGATTCAGGAGATGATAACAGGATCCACACCCTATCAATTGGACTTTTGGAGGGCACTGCAACTGCAACACTTTCTCGACACCTTGAGTTTACCGAGTAGATATGACCGAAAGTTAACAAAATTTGAGGGGTACTGTAATGGGAGTGGTACACTGCGGCACACTCTCTCTAAAATGAGTGAATTGCTGAACACACCCGCCGAGAATTTCTGATTGCCCTTCTTTAGGAGGTGGGAGGGGGAGCTGGTTAGGGTCTTTTTGGAGGAGCAAAAGAATAAGATACTACCCAATATGTTTGAATCCTCAGTCTGCGTAAGAATGCAGGAGATGAATTATAAGATCCTATTGCAGTGGTACCGAAATTGCGCAAAAGTTTAGAGAGGAGGAGTTGCTGGAGGATTTGACTTTTTTTCTGCTACAGGACTCGGACATTGCGACTAAAAGGTATAGGAGGTTGATCCTTTCCCATCTCCTAAATGCAGCAAGAGCCTGTATTCCAGTAATGTGGAAGCAGACCCAGCCCCCGGATGTGGCTTAAACGTGTAGAAGGCCGCGTACACACGACCGGTTTTCTCTGCAAAAAACGACAAGAAAACTGCCGGGAGAGCTTTCTTGCCGAGAAAACCAGCTGTGTGTACGCGGGTTTCAGTTTTCTCATCAAGAAAACTGCCCAGATTCCCCGACGAGAAAAAAGACGACCTGCAGTCTTTTTTCTCGTAGAGAATCTCGTCGGCCTGTTTCTCGACGAGAAACCCGAGCGTGTGTACACTTACCTGTCGCGGTGGAAACCCGCGCATGCGCTAAATGACTTTAACGCATGCGCGGCAGCTTCCTAAGCATAGGGTGTAGCAAGATGGCGCCGACGCCATCGAATGTGATGAGCGCACGCTCGTCGTAGTCGATAACGTCACTGCGTTCGTGCCATTCAAAAGAACGGCGGTTCTTTTTAATCGTACGTGTGTACACTCGGCCGGGACAAGTTTCTTGTCAAGATTCTCGTCAGGAAAAACGTTTTTTTCCTGACGAGAATCTCGGCCGTGTGTACAGGGCTGAAGACTTGAATATTATGGAGGATCTGGTCTGGACCTCCCGGCAGAAATGGGGGGTCTACTTGGAGACATGGGCGGAATGGAATCTTTTTAAATACTCAGAGGAGGGGAAAACTCTTATAGAAGCAAACTGAACAGATGCTATTGGGCTTGGACCTGGGGGGTGCGAAAGAGAGAGAGCGAGGCCTTAAGCCCTTTTTTTTTCCCCTTCTCCTTTTTGGGAAGGAAATAGAATAAGTTGAAACAAAGAGAGTTGCAATGAGACACGGGAATAGAAAAAGGGATAGAAAGCCCCCCTCCAGCTTGGGGACAAGATGTGGGGCAGTGAGGGGAGGGGGACCAGACGCCCAATTGCGTGTATATAAAAAATCAAAGGTTTGTGAATTGAAGTAATACGAGTAAGACCTGGGCAATAGGTGGCTATTAATATGAAGAATTATGGATGTTGCATATGATGGTATATCATATATAGTAGACAGGGGACGTTGTGTGATGTAAGAAGTATACAAAATGGACCTTGTTGTGATGCTTGTTTCTGCATGTATCTGTGATGCTTGTTCTTTTTTTTGCTTTCTGTTTGTTTCAAAACAAAAATAAAAATGTTAAAGAAAAGCATGTACCAGAGATCAGACATGTTCCTAACCAGTTGAGAGGCGGGTGTTTAAAATTTCATTTCAGAAAGATCACTGATGTCGCTCCAAGATTCATCTCCTGAGACCTAAGGTTTGCAGCCTAAGTCTCCCACAAGAAGAAAATGGAGGCTGGGATAAAGTCAAAAGTATCTACCAATATCAGTTTGGGCATGGTATAAAGTATTCATTTGTATGCTTGTCATCCTAGGTTCCAACTAAGAATGCTGGAAGGTAATGTACTGTATAAGAAAAGACTTAAGGATCAAGAAATGCAAATGTAATAATATGACATTGTGATGATTCTCTCCTGACTTACAGATCTTCAAATCTTATACTTCATCATTAATGTTGATCCTGCCAATCATGGCAAAATTCTATCATCATAAGATCATTGATGATTTTAGTTAATTAAAATATAATTAACCAAATCGCTATATCATATACAGTATATAGCATAGTTAGAAAATGTAAATATTAATTCATAAGAATATGTATTCATACTGTGTATTTACTTAAATAGAAAAAGATTGACAATCCAGACCAGGTCGTTGATTGGTAAAGGTGAAATGAACTACCAAAAGACACAGCGATCATATGGATGATGTTAATCCTTGGCGTCCAGTTCCAGGGGGAACATGTCATCAAACCACAATCCAGACCAGATCGTTGATTGGTAAAGAGGAAGTTAACTACCAAAAGACACAGCGATCGTTTGGATGATGTTAATCCATGATGCCCAGTTCCGAATGGAACCTGTCACCACACCGAATCCTTCATCAGGAGTTATGATGCAAGACGCTCCAGGATACGTTTTGCTGGAAAGAAAGATTTGTTACAGAAGTCCCTTGTGTGCTTAAATCCCACAATATCCATTGAAAGGAGGGATAATATATCCCATTTTTAGCTTGTAACCATACAAGAGTGGATTCACTGAAGAGTTTCTTCAATTTTTGATTTACCAGCTTTGTTTTTATACTATTTGAAATGGGGGGGGGGGGGGGTACACCACCACTGCAACAGTTAATTTTGTTTTCATAAAGACTTGAATCCATCAAGGAAGATCCAAGTCAGACAAGAACATTATTTCACAAGATGGATGAAGAGAGAAACGTCCTTCAAGTATAAAGAAAAATAATAATAATATGGCCGTATCTTTTAAACAACTATGATATTTCTTCAGACCCGTTTCCTTAGTATGTCCAAGGCTGTTCTCCGGAATACTAAGAAACATGGGGGGGATTTGTCCGGATTATTTGGGTTAAAAGATATATATATATATATATATATATATACTGTATATATATATAAAGCCTGTATATTGTATATTTTTCATATAAACATGAGAGAAGCCATTTTCTCTCTAAAGTCTCTATGAACCGGAGTTCATGATTGCTCAAGGATGTCTCACAAGGAGACTGTGTAAGTCTTGTCTGTACCATTATCCTAGGTTATATATCTTTTGTCTTTGACACTAAAGCCTCGTACACACGGCCGGTTTTCTCGTCAAGAAACGACAAGAAAACTGTTGGGAGAGCCTTCTTGCCGAGAAAACCGTTCGTGTGTATGGTTTCTCGTCGAGAAAACTGCAGAGAATCTCGACGAGAAAAATAGAGAACCTGCTCTCTATTTTCTCGTCGGGATTCTCGTCGGCCTGTTTCCCGACGAGAAAACCAGTCGTGTGTATGCTTTTCCGAGTCTTAAAAAATTGCGCATGCTCAGAATCAAGTATAAGACGGGAGCGCTCCTTCTGGTAAAACTAGCGTTCGTAATGGAGATCGCACATTTGTCACGCTAAAATTAACTGAAAGCACGAAGACTGAAAAGCACGAATCGTCTCTCCCCAAACTTTTATTAACACGCGGTAACACAAGATCAACAAAAGCAACCCAAGGGGTGGCGCCATTGGAATCGAGCTTCCCCTTTATACTGCCGTTGTATGTGTTGTTCGTGACCGCGCATTACAATGACGAGATTTGGAATTGACAGTGTGTATGCAAGGAAAGCTCGAAAAGAATCTCGTCAAGCTTGACAAGAAAGTAGTCGAGAAAAACGGGTTTTTTTTACGACGAGATTCTCGGTCGTGTGTACGAGGCTTTATAGATAAGGGGAGATTCCACAGGCGATGTATAGTTTAGAGAATGGGATTTCACATGAGCTCTTTACATGAACGAAACAAGAGGGCTTATTCAAAGGGGCGTGTCTAGCCAGCGTGAGAGACGGCTGCCTACTAGCTGAGCTTCTGCTCCAAGCCACCGCAAGCGACAATGCACGGCGACAGAGGTGATCCCCACCACCATCCATGGCTTCACAAGAAGATTCTGCACTCGGGGCTGACTGAAAATGCGGTCCACAGCGCCACAATCAGCTGAAACTAACAGATTATTATCCCTCCACATGTGGCCGAGTGTCCCAAGATGTGGCCGGTGGCGGAGCACACACGCGGACAGCCGGAGACAGAGAGGTTTCCTCAGACTCCAGCAGCTCATCCTCGGTATGTACCGCTATCGACTGCACAACCAAGGGGAATACTGACATCTCTCCCCCTGATAGCCCCACCACTCGCAGCCCCACTAAGTTTAAAAAAGCTAAGGGAGACAGGCAGGAAGAAGAATCTAACATGGAAGATAGTACAGCAGAGCTCTCTAACAAGACTCCTCTTGAGCATTTCCCTTCCTCCTCTCAGCCTGTAACTATGACAAATATGAAGGACATGCTAATCTCCGTAAGAGACTCTTTACATATTGACATGCTGAAAATGTTAAAACCCATCAAAGCTGATGTGCAAGAGCTGCAGCACAGAATGACATATACAGAGCATAAAATGGAGGATGCTTTCTCTGCCCACAATAATTTAGTGGATGCATATAAAGAGCAACAAAATGATATACAGAGAATGGCGGCAAAGTTAACAGACATGGAAGACCACTCACGCAGGAATAAAATTAAATTCCGCTGGATTCCAGAATCCATCCCAAATGCTGATCTGAGTGGTTTTATACGCCAAATGCTACTCACATTATTGCCTAAAGCAACTGACATTGAACTGACGATCAACAGGGCACACAGACTGCCTAAACCAAATTTCCTCCTGGACACAGTACCAAGAGACGTATTGGCAGGAATACATTATTACCATATAAAAGAAGATGCTATGCGAGCCATACGGAATAATCCTCAAATGAATGGGCAGTATGCGGTCATTGCTTTATTCACGGATCTCTCACAAGCTACTATACAGCATAGGAAGAAACTCCTTACAGTCACTAAAGCCTTGCGCAACCATAACATTACCTGTCGATGGGGGACTCCATAAAAGCTCACGGTGACCTACCAGGACAAAACGTTTAACATAATCTCACTGGAATCAGGCCTTCGCCTTCTTAAAGAATGGTGTATTCTTCCTGTAGACAAACCGGCGGATTGAAGGCGTGAACCAACTAAAATTCAGAAGGACTGGTCTTAATCTCCAAATCAGGAAGTCATTAAGATAAATACCTCGCACAATGCTACCACTGTGGTCCATCGAGCCTTATAACCCATTAGAAACCCAGGAACAATTTCCTTAATGCCATGTTGGTGTGGAATGATCGCCCTCAGATGTCAAGCAGCTAAGGCTGCCTCTGGATACCGGGGCAGGCTCCGGGCTCTTTTTTACGTTTTGTTTGTTTTCTTTTTTTTCTATGTTGATAACCTTATCTTTTATACTCATATGTTTTCCTGTTCAAGCTGCTTTTTATCCTTTGTCACCTACACAAGGGCAGATATGAATATTCTACAGTTTTACCTGAATTACAACTGGTTGATCGCAGCTTTCAGGCTGGATTCACACTTCTGCGGTGCAAATTCCAGCTCTGTTATCTCTGCAAGGAGATAAGAGAACTGTTCAGCGTTTTGTGTGCGGTGGAACATACGAACTTGCTGACCTGGGAGAGGTGGGGGGGAAGTGTAGTGAGCATTGAAAAAAGTCCTGTTCAGAACAGAAGACATCTGCGAATCAGGTGCGTGCCCATAGAAGATAATAGACCTGAATTCGCACCTGAGCCGCACCGCAATGTCTAGAAGACGCACGCGTTTTTTTGGTAATGCACAGTGCGAATGCATCGCACATATGTGAACCAGCCTCATTAAAAAGAATGTCTTTTTTTAATGTTATGCGAATTGGATGCGGTGTAAGCCGCAACCAATTCGCATAGGTGTGAACCCGGCCTCAATGCCAATAGGTGGCAGCATCTCCTTTCCATTGATCTTGTTTTTTGTAAGTATAAATCTGTTTCTATACCTGACAAATCGTTGGACAGCACTGCTTATCTTCAACATTTGTTTACATACAAAGCGTTTGTTCATCACATTCTAACTTTTGATGACTATTAAGTTTGTTTCACTCAACTTTAAGGGATTGAATAGCCCTTTTAAACGTAAACTTGTGGTCCGAAGGCCAAAAACTGAGAGGGGATTAGTTGTGTGTACAGGAAACACATTTTTCAGCTACTAAAGCACCAAAATGTTCCCATAGACAGTATCCACATATCTTTTTTGCAAATGCTAACACAAAACATAGCAGTCAAAAACTCAATTGCATTTTCTTTACAGGATGTTACCAAAGATCCTCATGGGCGATATATAATTTTAATATGTACCATGAATAATGTTATGTATACTATTGTAACAGTGTATGCTCCTAACCAAGGACAAATAACCCTTTTGAGGACTCTTCTCAAAAAGGTTAAGTCCCTATGTAAGGGAAACCACCTCTTGTTAGGTGACTTTAACTCGGTGATTGATTCCCACATTGACTGCTCGCCTCCTAAATTGCATCACAAATCTGTACTACACTCCACTATTCATAAAGAGTCTCTATATGATGTTTGGAGATGTCATCACCCGGAGGAAAAGGACTTTACGTTCTTCTCCAACCCACATAGATCATATTCTAGAATTGACTTATCTTTCCTATACAAAATAAAACTGTCAACTATCACATGGCCGGACCATGCGCCCATAACAATTGAGCTAGAAGAGCAACCTAACGTGACCCCCACAATTCTCTGGCGTAACAACACACGTATTTTTAAGCACAAGGTTCACCGAGAAAAAGTTAAGACACAGCTAGAGGAATTTTTCCAATTTAATACTATAGAAGATACTTCAGCTTCCACAAACTGGTGTGCCCACAAGGCCTTCATTAGAGGCCTACTATTACAAATCGCTGCAAGGGAAAAAAACAAAAAAGGCAGACGATTAATTCCCTCCGAACGAAAATATACCACCTAGAGACACAAAATAAAAAAGAATGTACCGTATATACTCGAGTATAAGCCGATCCGAGTATAAGCAGAGGACCTAATTTTACCCCCAAAAAACTGGGAAAACTTATTGACTCGAGTATAAGCCGAGGGTGAGAATGCAGAGGGTCAACAATGCCCATTTGCAACCTCACAACCTCACTGTGCCCATACTAACTGTGCCCGTCGTCACTGTGCCCATACTCACTGTGCCCATTGTCAATGTGTCCGTCGTCACTATACCTTGAAATTAAGAGGCTGCGGGTGTCCATTCATTGTTTAAAACTCGCGGTCTCCTCCTGGTCCCTTCCGTGATAGGCGTTTCTCATCTGACACAGTTCAGCCTATCACGGACATTCTCGTAACCTCGGACTCATTTTCCCAGCAGACAGTGTGATCAGTGTTCTGCCAATCACGGATGTCCTCTTGTCCGAGGATAAAAAGGCATCCGTGACTGGCGGAACACTGAACACAGTGTCTGCTGGGATGGGTGAGGATGAGAGAACGTTTGTGATAGGCGATTCTCAGCAGACAGAGTTCCGCCTATCACGGAAGAGACAGGAGGAGACCTTGAGTTTTAAATGATGGACGCCCGCAGCCTCTCAATATTTCCAGGTACACTGACTCGAGTATAAGCCAAGGGGGGCACTTTCAGCCCACAAAAAAGGGCTGAAAATCTCAGCTTATACTCGAGTATATACGGTAGGTTGGAACTTAAACAAGCATTAGTAGCTGATTATGAGAGAAAACAGAAACACCTAAAAGCATCATTCTATTCTTCTGAAAATAAGGCAGGGAAACTCTTAGCTCAATTAAAACTAATCAAGCCAAAATAAGAATTGCCCATCTAATAGATCCTAAAACTGGTGCAAAAATATCCTACCCTAAAGATATAGCACGCACGTTCAAAGAGTACTATAGTCATCTTTTAACCTCAAAATAGACCCTAACACTACCCAACCGTCCATAAAAAATATAGCAGAATTTTTGGATCCGGTCAAAATTCCAGTTCTTGATCCTCAAATGTTAGAACGACTTAATGCCCAAATTCCTAGTGATGAAATTAAAACAGTCCTTAAATCCCTAGCTCTGAACAAATCCCCAGGGCCAGATGGACTTTCAACGGAGTACTATCAAAACTTTTCAAACATATTGATTCCACATCTAGTCAAAGTTTTCAATGAAGCGATTTCCTCTGGTTCGTTACCAGTAGAAATGTTTAAAGCTATAGTAGTCACATTGCCCAAAGCCAGGGAAAGAGCCCATTATACCTCAACATTTTAGACCAATATCTCTCCTTAACACAGACCTTAAAGTTTAAGCAAAGGTTATTGCCAATAGAGTGGCAGAAGTAACACCGTCTTTAATAGCCCCAGATCAAGTAGGATTTGTAATAGGATGTCAAGCTCCTGATGGCACCCGTAGAATACTTAATCTACTTCGTATACCTGAAATCTGTAAACTACCCACTGCCTTTATAGCTCTAGACGCTGAAAAGGCTTTCAACAGGGTACATTGGAGGTATTTACATGCTACCCTAATAAAATTTGGTTTTACAGGGTCTATCTTATCAGTCATATCAGCGTTATACACCAACCCATCGGCACAAGGTTATACCTCCTCTGTACTCTCCGATGTCTTTGCTATAACTAATGGAACAAGGCAGGGCTGCCCCCTTTCGCCCGTAATATTCACATTGGTTATGGAACCTTTTGCGGCTGCCATCAGGAGCTCCTCGACAATAAAAGCATTACAGTAGCTGGCAATAGCCATAAAATAGGATTTTTCACAGACAATGTCATTTTGACGCTTTCGGATATGACTAATCCTTTACCTGAAGTCTGCAAACTAATTGAAACCTTTGGTGCCATATCTTACTATAAGATTAACATATCTAAATGTCAGGTCCTCACAATTAATCTCAATCATAAAATTCGGACAAAAATTTAATCTTTATTCTCTTGTAACTGGGATAATAGTAAAATCCAATACCTAGGGATTTATCTGACTGCCAAATCTAGCCACCTTTATTAAGTCAATTATAAAAACTACTACAATCGGTTCAGACCAAATTCAAACAACTGGCTAAATTTGAAATCTCATGGGTAGGATAGCATCCTTCAAAATTATGGTGTTACCAAAAATTCTCTATATCTTTAGGACAGTACCAATACCTTTACCAGCTCTTTTCTAAACTTGATACCTCACTTCAATCCTTTATTTGGAAAGGACCTAGAGCAAGAATAGCTTTCTTGACTCTCACGAAACAGAGATCGAAAGGAGGTATGGGAGTCCCGATTATTATAGATTACTATAGAGCAACTCTTCTAGATCAGCTCAAACCATGGTTTGACCCGCCCACAAAAAAACAATGGGTATTATTAGAACATAATCTAGTACAAAATATTAACCTCAATGCCCTATTAATAGCAACGGCCACTGCTAAACCACTATACATAACAGATCACCCTTATATCTCTGCCTCACTTAAGGCCTGGAAAGATCTTCTAGATAGAAGTCAATAATTCATACATATAGCCCTGTATGATATCCCGCTTCAATCCTTTACATTCTTAATACCAAACCTTTCAGTTCGTGAATAGAAAGGGGGAGTCGGGACTTTAAATGAGGTGTGCGTGGAGGGACCAATCAACTTCACATAAGTCCAAACATATGTATGTTTATTGAGACAGATGATCGACAAAGCATAAAAACTATGTTGCATGTACAATGTAACCAGTAGGTGAGAATATATAACAAGTGGCATATATAACAACATGGCATGAGGCAAATATAAAAATTAAACAGTACATCCCACTACTCCATGTATCGGGGTACATCATTGCACAAGGGGAGAAAGGAGGCGGTAAAACCATCTAAAACCGGTCAGTTTGTATTGGATGCATCCAGAAGGGCTCGACGCATTTCATGGAGTAGTATCCATTCATCAGGAGCCAGATGCATCATGTTCTATGAACAAAAAATAAGACCCAATTGGTCTAATTAGTGTACCCTTATAGAAACAGAGAGAGAAAATGTGTGTAGTAGGTATAAATTAGGCCATGCCAATATTGTACTCACATAACACCCCAGTGTGCACCATGCAGAACCACAGATCGGAGGCCGATCAATTGAGCCTGGCTCGGGAACTGAGGGGGGGAAAGAAATGACAGCAAATCGGGAACATGCACGCCATCCACCAAGGGAACCGAAACCTCTAAAGTATATGAATTAGAAAATAGTGTATAAGTCTCTATGACATTGTAGGTCAAGGGAGTAGTCAAATATAGGTCAGTGACCCAGATAAAGATAGGTACTAAGGGGGTTACCTTGGTTGATCCAAATTGGGATGGAAAACCAAATGAAGATAAAACAGGAATCTGGATATAACGCCGCTGTACTGGCTTGGCGGTGAAGGGCATTGGACGTGGAAGGGTCTGCAACCAAAGGGACCAGGACCTCTAAAGTGTGTAAAATTAAAAATGGTATATAAGTCTCTATGACATTGTAGGTCAGGGAAGTAATCAGATATAGGTCAATAACCCAGATGTAGATGGGTAATGAGGGGGTTACCTTGGTTGATCCAATTGGGATGGAAAGCTCAGTAGAGATGGAACAGGAATCTGACTGTTAAAGCCGCTATGCTGGCTTGGCGGTGAAGGGTGTTGGACGTGGAGTGGTGGAGTGCGGACCCAACAGGACAGGCACCATTCCCCCCCTTTCAGTTCAACCTTGGATAAAAGCGGGATACCACACCTTGCGGGAAATTCCAGAAGAATTCAAACATAAAGAAAGATTTAATATGCTGCACATTCAACACCTCCTGCACACTTTTAAATCTAACACCGTAATTCTAAACAAAGAAATATGGGAATTCTATCATACTGACTCTACCCAAAAGAAAGGCATTTCACTTCTTTACTCCCTGCTGCAGCCAAACTCCACAATAAAACACTCACTAGCGATACAGAAATGAGAATTAGAACTAAATAGATCTTACTCCGCATAAGACTGGTCCCAAGCAATAAACTCCAGCTTAAAAGCCTCACATTGTGTATTACACTGGTAAAATGTTTATAAGATACTCTATAGATGGTACATGACACCAGTCTGCCTAGCTAAAATTTTCAAAGAACACTCTCCAGACTGTTGGCGCAAATGTGGGCAACCTGGGAACCTGCTCCATATACTATGGTACTGCAAGTCAATAACTAGATTCTGGAAGTCAATCTTCCATTTAATTCAAAGATTACAGGGATCATAATTCATCCCTCACCAGTTCTGGCATTACTAGGACTTTCTATAGGAAATTTTCCCACAAATTTTAGAGTAATTCTTCATATTCTAATTGCGGCAAGAATGTCCATAATGTGTCAATGGAAAAAAAGATATAGCTCCTACTATTACAGAAGTTGTCTTTAGAGTAACCTTACAGTGCTCATATGAATACTCTTTTGCTAACACCCACGGGAATAGGGAAACTTTCAATAAAAATTGGGAAATATGGATTAAAACTTATACATTGGCCAATCTCCTTTGAGGTATTACTACATACTGGCAGGTAATTAAACAGCAAGCAAATTACAGATTGCAGATAAAAGATGAGGACTAATAATTGCAGCTAATGGTTACCACGGATGTAGTAACACGGCTTTTTGTTTTTTGTTTCTGTTCAAGGTTATCCATTTGTTTATTCTTTAGCTTATTCTTTTGTTAGATTGTAGTTTGTTTTCTATAAGGTCACCATACATGTATCTAAATCAGACGGTTGTCTTCTAAAGCAAGTTTGTTTATGAGAAGGGCAACATCCCTATTTTTTGATTATGTCTTGGTCTGTATATGATATTAGTTTTATTTTTATGACCTTGTAAGTGTTTAATACCAATAAAAATCTAAAAAAATAAAAATAAAAACAAAGAGGGCTTATTCAAAAATTATATATATATTTTATGATATATATTTATTATGATTTATATTTATGATATATATATTTTAAATAATAATTTTTCTTTCATGATATGTTTGTGATGTATCCGATATTTAAAAACCCATGATTATATATATATTTCTTTCTCGTACATCACGGGACACAGAGCGACATAGTCATTACTAATGGGTTATATAGATACCTTCAGGTGCTGGCACTGGCAACTTCCAAAACCGGAAGTACCCTCCCCTATATAAGCCCCTCCCATCCGGGAGCACCTCAGTTTTTTGCCAGTGTCTAAGGTGTTGGCCAAGAAGTAACATGTGTTTTTCACTGAGCTTGCGTACAGGTTCTTTTGGGCCTCAGTAAGCTATTCCGGATCCGACCAAAAAAGCTTCATAGCTAAACGGTCGGTACCCGGGCCTTGCAGAGAAGAGCAAGGTTTTGCCTGTAATGCCTCTCTTAGGAGGGCTGGACCCTGGGATCCAGAGCTCTGGTCATACCCACGACCAAGATGTTTTCTGTGCAGGGTGCTATACAGGTCCAGGGGAGTGGAATCCTTGGGAACCCGGTCCCTGAAGGTTTGATTACAATGCCTGCCGTGATAGGTGAAGTTTGGGCTTCTGTGGACCAAACAGAGTCCTGCGGCGAGGAAAAGGTAAGTGGGGGCCCTCGGGAACTTGGTTCTATTGAGGGACCCCCAAGCCTATTTTGTCTTTCTGCCTGTTACCTAAGGTATTCCCGCTAATATTCTGTGTATGCCTGTTACTACTGAGAAAATGTAAAAAAATTTAATAGTAGGCAAGGAAAAAAAAAAAAAAAAAAAAAAATGTAAGACCGCGGTACCTGTGTTAGACACTAGAGGCCGCTATGGTTCTTTTTCTTGTAATGTGGATTTTTTTCTTCCAGAATCAAATCCAGGCAGTTGGTATGTTCTCTGCTGGGAAGCTGTCTCCTCTGCCCTGTTGCTGCGCTCATCCATCCCCGGGCCCTGCGGCAAAGGGACCCTGGCTCCCATCTAGCTCCTTATTGTTTTCAAAAAAGGCGCCGAAGGCGCACGTGCCCGCGCGCGTGCGCGTGCACGCGCCTCTATATATAGAGGCGATCTGGAAAAAGGGGCGGAGCGGGTGGATGACGCTCAGGTGTGCGCCGCGGCGCTACTGCGCATGTGCGGGCATCCAGCGTGTTTTAAAGCACATTATAGCTGGCTATTGAAGTGCACAGACAGAGCTAGCAACAGTATAAAGGCACACAGAGGCGGTTGATGCAGGCATCCCCTAGAAAGGCACTTTAGTAGACACCAACTGTGATATAGCAGCAATTGTGCTAGACTATTCTCAGTAAAAGTGGTGTATTACGGCTGGAATACCTCAGCTTTAGGCTTAGGAATATGCCGTCCAGAAGCTCCGGAACTGAATCTTCCAGGAAGCGAAGGGGGTCTCATCGGGCTCTGAGGATCTTGGGCATGCTTCTGCTGCACCAGTCTCCCCTGAAGTTCAGAGGTAAGTGACCGTAGAGACCCCGCAGGGGTACTTGGTACTGTGGCTGTCCTCAGTTCACCTGCTCCTGTGTATGTAACAGAGGAGGTTTTTTCCTCAGCTCTGGGAGGATTAGAAGAGAGATTGTCAACATTGATCGCTGCCTCCCTGTCAGGGAAAGCACGCCCAATCTCCGTCTCCTCCTTCAGAGTGCCTGTTAGCAGAGCAACAGTCCCATACAGGGATCGACCTGCCTGAAGGGGATCAGGATGAGGTTGATTCTGTTATAGAGGAATCAACAGTGGGGGAACCTTTTCTCAGCATCTCAAGCTGAAAGATTATGGGTTCAGTCTCTGACTAACATGGTCCGATCAGCATTTAAAAATGCACCTTGCGGAACCATCAACCACTACTGTATCCTCGTTGGGGTTGCTAGAAGCCCCCAGACTGTCTGTTTTTTTCCACTTCACCCTTTACTGAAAGGGCTCATTTACCAGGATTGGGAACGTCCTGAGAAAATATTTATTCCCCCAAGAGATTTCCGGTGGTCTATCCCATGGAGGATAAGTTCATCAAAAAATGGAAGGTCCCTACAGTGGACACAGCCATCTCTTGTATGTATAAATCACTGACATGTCCAATGGATAATGTCCAAATGTTCAAGAACCCAATAGATAAAAGATTGGAGTCCTTATGAAAGTCTGCTTCTTTCTACAGCAAGCTTGGTGACACAACCAGCAGTGAGGTCTGCTAAGCAGTGAAGGATCAGTTGAAACAGGTCTTGAGGGACTTGACAGATCAGCAGGCCTTGCCCTAGCTGATCTACCTAGAGCCTTAGGCTTTGCGGTTGACGCCATAAAGGATTCAGTCCATCAGGCCTCCCGCCTTACGCTGTCTATAGTACATATGCGTAGGCTTCTATGGCTCAAAAACTGGTCTGCTGAAGCTCCCTGTAAAGAATGGCTGGTTAGCGTCCCATTTCATGGTGAACACTTATTTAGGGAAAACCTGGACAAATATATCCAGAAAATTTCCAGCGGTAAAAATACGCTCTTGCCGGTTAAAAACAGAGTTAGAGGTCCCTCTTTAAGAGGCCTGCTTCTCCAGTCCCTGGGGCATCGGCTGTGTAACAGTTCCGACGGCCTCCTCGGTCAATTCCCGGGGGTAAAAAACAGGGACAATAGCAGGGTAATGAGAAACCCTGGGTCAGGGGAGGTACAAAACCTCCCCCAAAGTTAAATTCATTGAAGGGTTGCCCCCACTCAGTCGGGTGGGGGGAGGACTCCAGTTGTTCACAAGAGACCTGGCGGGACACGATCAAGACAGATAGGTGCTCTCCGCAGTATGTTTGGGACACAGTTTGGAGTTAAAAGACTCTCCTCCTTCCCATTTTTGAGGTCAAACGTGCCAAGGGATCCCCGGAAGAGAGAGTCCCTCCTGTTGGCACTAGAACAACTATTGCTCCAAGGAGTAATTATGGAGGTTCCCCTGGAAGAATGAGGGTTCGGATTTTACTCAAACCTCTTTACAGTCCCGAAGCAAACGCGGACGGGAGGCCCATATTAATTCTAAAAGGGCTATACAAATTCCTGTATATCAGGACTTTCCGATGGAGTCGATCCGATCGGTGGCCACTGCCCTACAAGGGGAGGATTGGTTAGCCGCGATCGACATCAAAGATGCTTATTTGCACATTCCCATCTTTCCAGTCCACCAAAAATTTCTACGCTTTGCAGTAGAAGGGCGCCATTTTCAGTTCAGAGCCTTACCCTTCGGTTTGGCCACAGCACCACGAGTGTTTACAAAAATTCTGGCCCTTTATTGGCCAATCTAAGAACACAAGGTGTAATGATAATGGCATATCTAGACGACTTGTTGCTGATAGACCACTCAGTGAAAAAACTAGACGTGGTCGTTCACAAGACAATCAAGTATCTGGAATCTCACGGTTGGATTATCAACCGAGACAAGTCAGCCCTAAAAACCAGTCAAAAGTCTGGAATACTTGGGGCTAAGGTTGGATTCAGGCCAGAGAAAAATATTCTTGCCTCGAGAAAAGGTGTTGTCTTTGAAAGATTTGATCCACTTAGTGGGTACAAAAAAGACAGCCGTCCATACGCCTGTGCATGAGGCTGCTGGGAAAAATGGTGGCATCATTCGAAGCAGTACCCTACGGTCAATTCCATTCAAGGAATTTGCAAGGGGCCATACTGTCAGCCTGGAACAAAAAAGTTCAGGCCCTAGACTTACAATGTCCTTGTCCCCTTCCGTTCGCAAGAGCCTCCGTTGGTGGTTGGTTCCCCAGAATCTGGAAAAAGGGAAATCCTTCAGTCCGATTTCTTGGAAGGTGGTCACTACAGATGCCAGCCTTATAGGCTGGGGAGCAGTACTGGAGCAATAGTCTCTCCAGGGCAGATGGTCGGATGCAGAAAAGGCCCTGCCCATCAATCTCTTAGAGATACGAGCAGCCCGGTATGCCCTAGTAGCATGGACATCCAAACTCCAAGGGTCCCCTGTCAGAATTCAATCAGACAATGCCACAGCAGTGGCATATATCAATCATCAGGGGGGCACCAGGAGTCGTGCAGCCCAGAGGGAAGTAAATTACATCCTGAAATGGGCAGAAAGATATGTCCCAGCCATATCTGCGGTATTCATTCCAGGAGTGGAGAATTGGAAGGCGGACTTTCTAAGTCGCCAGCAATTATGCCCAGAGGAAGGGTCCCTTCACCCCGAGGTTTTCTGGACAATATGTCAGCGGTGGGGAACATCGGATGTAGATCTTCTAGCATCCAGATTCAACGCAAAGGTGGACAGGTTTGTCTCTCGGACAAGGGATCCCCTAGCTTGCGGCTCGGATGCCCTAGTGTTCCCTTGGGATCAGTTCAAGCTGATATATGCATTCACACCGCCACAATGGTTACCTCGATTACTCCGCAGAATCAGGGTAGAAAAGAAACCAGTGATTCTGGTGGCTCCAGCGTGGCCCCGAAGAGCGTGGTACGTGGAGATTGTAAAATGTCAGTGGGGAGTCCTTGGACTCTCCCACGTCGTCCGGACCTGCTTTCGCAAGGACCGATATACCACCCTTCCTTACCAGCCCTAGGTTTGACGGCCTGGCTATTGAAGCCCACATTCTAAAAAAGAGAGGGCTCTCTAATTCTGTGGTATCTACCATAATCAATGCCAGGAAGCCGGTATCCAGGCAGATCTACTATAGAATCTGGAAGGCGTACATCGCCTGGTGTGAGGCCAAGAAATGGCATCCACGTAAATACGTAATAGGTAGGATTCTGGACTTCCTACAATGGGCTGTAGATAGGAAGCTTGCCTTGAGTACTATCAAGGGTCAGATTTCGGCCTTGTCAATATTTTTTCAAAGGCCCTTGGCTTCGCATTCACTAGTCAAAGCCTTTATACAAGGAGTGATGCGTATTAGTCCTCCGGTTAATATTCCCATATGTCCATGGGATCTAAACTTGGTTCTGTCGGTTCTACAGAAACAACCATTTGAACCATTACAGCATATTTCTTTGGTTCTTCTCACCAGGAAATTGATTTTTCTAGTAGCCATTTGTTCGGCTAAAAGAGTGTCGGAATTAGCAGCTATGTCCTGTAAGGAGCCATATCTGGTTATCCATAAGGATAGAGTAGTGTTACGCCCTCATCCAGCCTTTCTTCCTAAGGTGGTATCGAGGTTTCATTTGAACCAAGATGTGGTTCTTCCTTCTTTTTTCCCCAAACCTACTTCGGTAGAGGAAAAGTTATTGCATTCTTTGGATGTAGTAAGAGCAGTTAAAGCTTATCTAAAAGCCACTGCTCAGATTCGCAGAACGGATACTTTGTTTATTCTGCCGGAAGGCCCCAGAAAGGGTCAGGCAGCGTCAAAATCTACTTTAGCCAAGTGGATTCGACAGGTCATAATGCAAGCCTATGGCTTGAGAAGGAGACCGCCTCCGTTCAAAGTTAGAGCGCACTCCACGAGAGCAGTTGGAACTTCATGGGCAGTGCATCACCAGGCCTCCCTGGCTCAAATCTGTAAGGCCGCAACATGGTCTTCAGTACACACGTTTACTAGGTTCTACCAGGTGGACGTTAGAAGTCAGGAGGATGTCGCCTTTGGGCGCAGTGTGTTGCAGGCCGCAAAAGATCCTCATGTCTGATAGCGCTCAGCTTATGTATGGTGTATCCCCCCCCTCGTTGGGCATTGCTTTAGGACATCCCATTAGTAATGACTATGTCGCTCTGTGTCCCGTGATGTACGAGAAAGAAAATAGGATTTTTATAACAGCTTACCTGTAAAATCCTTTTCTTGGAGTACATCACGGGACACAGAGCTCCCACCCCTCTTTAGGGACACTTATTGCTTTGCTACAAAACTGAGGTGCTCCCGGATGGGAGGGGCTTATATAGGGGAGGGTACTTCCGGTTTTGGAAGTTGCCAGTGCCAGCACCTGAAGGTATCTATATAACCCATTAGTAATGACTATGTCGCTCTGTGTCCCGTGATGTACTCCAAGAAAAGGATTTTACAGGTAAGCTGTTATAAAAATCCTATTATTATTATCATAAAAGTTGCAAACATGGTATTCTATTAGTGAGAATGTTCATGAATAACTATTATGCTAAACGTTACAACCATGACTTCCTTTTCATGGCATTCACAGGTCTCAGCTAAATTATGTGGGGTAGACTTTCCCAACCCATATATTTTAAGAAGAGCCAGAATGTCTGGAGAAAATTGACACATTTTTGACAGTTTTTGACAATTAATGGTGTCTTACTAAGCCGAGGGCAGAAGGTCATGAAAATAACATTAGAAGTTATCTCTTATACAACACTGCCCCTAGAGGTGAAAATAGTAATTATTTATGATGGCCGCATACTTGGTTGTCATGGTAACATATAAAGCACATCGTCATATCACAAAATCAATTACATAGTAATGACACACGCACCCACTTTTGGGGTGGGATAAAAGTAGGTAGACATCACAGAGAAGGGATCTGTCTCTCTCTTTCAGGCTGAAAGATCTCTCTAAATGCTGGAATGCGAGGAGATGCCAGGCTAAAGGAAGACCTCGGAGGAATCTAGAGAGAGAGACTGGGAGATCTTGAAAGGCGGAAAGATGTAGGAGGTTGAAAGAAGTCCTGTGGGACTCATCATTCTGATACTTCTCAAAAACAAAGTTTCTTAGACTACTGGTAAAGTATTAATCTTATATATTAATCTTTTCATGTGTACCTTTTTTGGTAATTGAATTGTTTTTGCATATACATTACTAAAAAAAACAAACATTTAAATATATGGCAGAGCAAATTGGAGTTGTATTATATTTAACTGCAGTATGAAATAATTATATTCCAAATATTAAGAGACATACATAGTTTTGTCTGTCTTTAAAAAGCTAAAGCCAATGGTTTTGTCATGATATGTGTGTAAAATAGATTCACTCTAAATTTAACATAAGTCTTGATTGGATTATCAAGCTGTGCACAATATAACATTTTGTTTGTGCATTTTAGAGTATAAGTAGAAGGTCTGTTTGTTTTGAGAAGGCATCATAGTAATTAAGGTAAATACAATTGTTTACACAAGTCCGTGAAGTCACGGAAAGATATTCATTAAGTTACCAAGTCTAAAATGTACCCCGTTAGCATTCAAGAATTGAAATGTGGTATTTTGTTATAGGAGCTTGTGTAGAAAGGTGAATATTATCTATATCCATTTATTTGTATTATCACGAAATATACCTGATATTAATTTGCACTGTATTTTTAGTTAATAAATATATATTTTTAAGCATATCATTTGTGTCACTTGTCTTCAAAATAGCACGGATAAAACAAACTTGAATTTCTTGTTGATATTTATGGAAAAAGGTAAATCTCCCAAAACTAAGATTTGCATAATTTCATAAATACAATACTGTTTTATTATTTCAATATAAACAAACATTCTGACAACAGAGTAACTGTGGGGCCCACACCATTTTTATTATATTTGCTCGCCCTACAACCGACAACGTTAGTTTAGACCATACTTTACTCTTCATCTTAAACGTATCTAATAGCTAGGTTATAATTAATATATTCCTTTAAATTTGAAGAGACCCTTATCTCTAAATATTTAAAGCATGTAGCAACCTGTATTTTATGCTCTATTTGTGGTAAAGCCACTGTTAACTCATCAACAGGGAGTAGTACTGATTTTTCCCAATTTATAGCAAACCCCGAGAATCTACCAAAATTTTCAATCAACTTTATCACATATGTTAGGGATTGATCTGTGTCTCCCAAAAATAATAACGCATCATCTGCATATAATGAAATTTTATCAACTCTTCCTCCTATCTAAAAGCTCCTAATAGCGATTGTCTGTCTAATTGCCATTGCCAACGGTTCTATAGCCAATGTGAATAGCAACGATGACAGTGGACACCCCTGCCTAGTACTTCTAGTCAAAAAAAAATGCTTTATTATTCCTCCATTTATCTACATTCATGCTCGTGGGGCTGTGTATAATAGTTTTATCCACTTTACAAATCCTTTACCCAACCCAAATTTCTCCATAACCTCCCATAGATATGTCCACTTGACGCAATCAAATGCTTTGGCTGCATCTAGTGATAATATGGCTCTCTTGCCTTCATTATCTGATGGTATCTGTAGGTTTAAAAAGAGTCTTCTCAGGTTCGTTGTGGACCTACCCAGTATAAAACCGGATTGGTCCACATGCACCAACTTATGTATAACCCTATTTAGCCTATATGCCAAGACCCTTGCCAGGATCTTAGCATCAGAATTTAATAGTGAAATTGGATCATAAGATTCTGGCAATAGATTTTCCTTATCTAGCTTGGGTATTACTATGATGCAAGCATCATTCATGGTTTCCGGTAACTTAGATGATGCATGTGCATGATTCAGTACTTTCAGCAATTCTGGCAGTAAGATGTCTCCATAGCTTTTATAGATTTCTGATGGTAAGCCATCTAAGCCAGGTGCTTTCCCATTAGGGGAATCTGAAACTGCCCTAATTAATTCATCCAATGTTAAAGGTGCATCCATATATTTTCTTTCCTCATTTGAAATAGATGGTATTATAAAAGGGTGCAGAAAATCTTTAAATTCATTCTGATGATAAACGGCCTTACTCTGACATAGGTCTCTATAAAAGGTAGTAAATGTGGATAATATATGCTCTTGGCTATGGGAGATATTCCTTTTTGATATGCCTATACGGGTGATGAAGTTAGAGTTAGCCTGGGATTTAATAATGAATATTAACATTTTCCCATTTTTCGCACCCTCTTCAAAATATTTACTCCTTGCTAAAGATTGTTCCATTTCAACTTTTTCCATAGCTGTTCTTTTATATAGAAGTTGTACATCCTTCCATATAGCTTGTGTGACAGCAGGAAGGTAAAGTCACCTGGTTGCATCCAGGGGGGTAGATATATTTCGCCCAGATTCAGGCTTTACGCCGACTTATACAACTAGGTGGAGAGTTGTATAAGGCTAGTGGGCTCATGGATGACTCATACCTCTAGGGAGAGGGCTGGGCGTCGTACAGACAGGGAGTTGATGAGGCCAGCTGAAGCTTGTCAGCTCATTTAGGCCTCTATAAGAACTCCCAGCTTCATTATATGTTAGCTCATGCCTGGAACCAGACCTGTGTGGACTGTCTAGGGAGAGTGAACCCCTGTGCGGTGAGGCAAAGCCTGTGTGGCTATTTGTTTGGACTTTTACTAAACCAGGGACTTAGGGACTAGGACAGCACTAGGCTGATCCCAGTTGTTAGTTAGGAAACCTGTATGTTTAGTCAGAGGTCAACTTGACCAGGATTTATTTTGGTTATGTTTCTTTTGCTTTGCTGTGTTTTGTCACTGTAAATAGAAAATAAACCGCACCTTTTTTTTGATTTTGAAAACCACAACCTCCGTTTGCTGGGCCTGTTTTTGTGTGGGGAGCCCATCCCGGGGGTCACACACACCCGCTGCCAAGCTAACCCCCTCACAGTTGGTGGAGAACCAGTGGCAGTTTTTTTTTTAAGCCAGCATGGAGGAGATACTGAAGCAGCTGGCTCTAGCAAATGCCAATCAACAGCAGACAAATGCAGGTTTGCAAAAGAGCCTTGCAGCTCAACAACAGAACTTCGCAGCCCAGCAGCAAGCTCACCAACAGAGTCTGGAAGCTCAGCAACAAGCCCAGCAGCAATCTGAGGCCCGCTTCATAGACCTGTTACAGAAGCAAGAGCAGAGACTACAACAAATGGAAGCAGTAATGCAGCAACGTCCGCAGACCAGTGAGGAAAGCCGTCCCACTAATACCGCGTCCTTTGGGGTGAGTCGTTTATTGACAAAAATGACTGGAGAGGATGATCCAGAGGTATTTTTGACCACATTTGAAAGGACTGCTGAAAGAGAAAAGTGGCCTGAGGAGCAGTGGGCTGGACTGGTGGCTCCTCTGTTAACTGGTGAATCGCAGAAGGCTTACTATGACCTAGAGCCTGACCAAGCAAAAGACTATGTGATGCTAAAAGCTGAAATATTGGCAAGGCTGGGTGTCACCCAGGCTGTCCGGGCTCAGCGTGTGCATAACTGGACTTTCCAGCTTGGAAAACCCCCCAGGTCTCAAATGTATGATCTCATTCACCTGAGCAGAAAGTGGCTACAGCCAGAGACTTTGTCCGCACCAAAGATTGTGGAACGTGTTGTAATGGATCGGTTTTTGAGAGCTCTTCCTACTGCCATCCAAAAGTGGGTAAGCCATGGAGACCCAGAGACGGCCGATGGTCTTGTGGATCGTGTGGAGAAATACTTGGCTACAGAGAACCTGACGGCCTCTTCCAGAGACACTCGGACTTTCCACCCTAAGACCAGACCATCCCCAGGGGCGGATAAGAGGATTCCAAGGGGTGAGGGTGGAGAGAGTGAGAGGGTGGGAGCTCTACCCCAAGTTTGGCGAGAACAGCCTGGGAAATCAGCGGCTCAAGAGGCGGCAAGAAGGATCGTTTGCTACCGCTGCCGGCAAGCGGGACATATTGCAGCCAATTGCCCGGTTGTGGAGGAACCCATGCAGTGTGACTTTCTGATGGGCAGACGTCAGTCGCTGTGTGCGACAGTCGCATGCACTGCCATTCGAGGAACTGAGAAACATTTATGCAAAATGTGTGTTAATGGTAGAAATGTTGTGGTATTGCTGGATTCAGGTAGCCTTGTGACCCTGATAAAGGCTGAGTTAGTTAAAACAGAGGTCTCTGGGAATAGCAAGGTAGCTGTTATTTGTGTGCATGGGGACACCCGAGAGTATCCAGTGACTACAGTGTGTTTCGAGACCCCCAAAGGTACCCTCTCTCATCCAGTGGGCTTAGTATCTCAGTTACCGCATGACGCCATTGTGGGAAGGGATTTTCCGAAGTTCTGGGAACTGTGGGATGACCCTGAGCCCCCCACTGGTGCCCCTATGTACCAGGAATGGGATAGCCAGAAATCCCCTGAGAGTGGTGAGGACTCTCCGGAATTTCCCTTATCAGTATTGGCAGGGGAGACTCAAGAAACTGGAGAGGAGCCCACCTCCTCAGACGAAAACCTACCGTCTGTGGAGTTTTCTGATCTTGAGGTTCACAGGGAAAACTTTGCCACAGAACAGTTGAAAGACCCCGCCCTAATAAAGGCACGGGAAAACGTAGTGAAAATAGATGGCGAGTTAGTGAACCCAGATAATACCTGCACTTACCCATACTTCAGCGTAGAGAAGGACCTACTGTATCGGGTGGCAAAAAGGGCAGAAGAAACCGTTGAGCAGCTTGTGGTGCCCAAACCTTACAGGAAGTTGGTGTTGGAGTTGGCCCATGGGCACATTCTTGGAGGTCATCTGGGGACAGAGAAAACCCGAGAGAGGGTATTACAGAGATTCTATTGGCCGGGGGTGATAAAGGACATAGAAAATTATTGTTCCTCCTGCCCTGTATGTCAGAGGTCGGCCCCGATGCCACATTTCCGTAGCCCGCTGGTCCCTCTACCCATCATTGAGGTCCCGTTTGAGAGGATCGCCATGGATTTGGTAGGTCCTATAATCAAGTCCGCTAGGGGGCACCAGTACATATTGGTTATAATGGACTATGCCACCCGTTATCCAGAAGCGATCCCTCTCAGAAATACCTCGGCCAAAACCATAGCCAAAGAGCTATCTCTTGTTTTTAGCCGGGTGGGTATTTGTAAAGAACTGCTTACGGACCAAGGTACACCCTTTATGTCCCGGGTTATGAAGGAGCTGTGTAAATTGTTCAAAGTGACGCAATTACGTACATCTGTGTATCACCCCCAAACCGATGGGCTGGTTGAAAGATTCAACAAAACCCTAAAGCAAATGTTGAAGAAAGTGGTGGATAGAGATGGAAAGGATTGGGACTGTCTACTTCCTTATCTGATGTTTGCTATTAGGGAGGTGCCCCAATCCTCTACGGGATTCTCCCCCTTTGAGTTACTGTATGGGAGACACCCAAGAGGGCTGTTGGATATTGCCAAAGAATGCAATAACTTTTCCTCTACCGAAGTAGGTTTTCATCTTAAACGTATCTAATAGCTAGGTTATAATTAATATATTCCTTTAAATTTGAAGAGACCCTTATCTCTAAATATTTAAAGCATGTAGCAACCTGTATTTTATGCTCTATTTGTGGTAAAGCCACTGTTAACTCATCAACAGGGAGTAGTACTGATTTTTCCCAATTTATAGCAAACCCCGAGAATCTACCAAAATTTTCAATCAACTTTATCACATATGTTAGGGATTGATCTGTGTCTCCCAAAAATAATAACGCATCATCTGCATATAATGAAATTTTATCAACTCTTCCTCCTATCTAAAAGCTCCTAATAGCGATTGTCTGTCTAATTGCCATTGCCAACGGTTCTATAGCCAATGTGAATAGCAACGATGACAGTGGACACCCCTGCCTAGTACTTCTAGTCAAAAAAAAATGCTTTATTATTCCTCCATTTATCTACATTCATGCTCGTGGGGCTGTGTATAATAGTTTTATCCACTTTACAAATCCTTTACCCAACCCAAATTTCTCCATAACCTCCCATAGATATGTCCACTTGACGCAATCAAATGCTTTGGCTGCATCTAGTGATAATATGGCTCTCTTGCCTTCATTATCTGATGGTATCTGTAGGTTTAAAAAGAGTCTTCTCAGGTTCGTTGTGGACCTACCCAGTATAAAACCGGATTGGTCCACATGCACCAACTTATGTATAACCCTATTTAGCCTATATGCCAAGACCCTTGCCAGGATCTTAGCATCAGAATTTAATAGTGAAATTGGATCATAAGATTCTGGCAATAGATTTTCCTTATCTAGCTTGGGTATTACTATGATGCAAGCATCATTCATGGTTTCCGGTAACTTAGATGATGCATGTGCATGATTCAGTACTTTCAGCAATTCTGGCAGTAAGATGTCTCCATAGCTTTTATAGATTTCTGATGGTAAGCCATCTAAGCCAGGTGCTTTCCCATTAGGGGAATCTGAAACTGCCCTAATTAATTCATCCAATGTTAAAGGTGCATCCATATATTTTCTTTCCTCATTTGAAATAGATGGTATTATAAAAGGGTGCAGAAAATCTTTAAATTCATTCTGATGATAAACGGCCTTACTCTGACATAGGTCTCTATAAAAGGTAGTAAATGTGGATAATATATGCTCTTGGCTATGGGAGATATTCCTTTTTGATATGCCTATACGGGTGATGAAGTTAGAGTTAGCCTGGGATTTAATAATGAATATTAACATTTTCCCATTTTTCGCACCCTCTTCAAAATATTTACTCCTTGCTAAAGATTGTTCCATTTCAACTTTTTCCATAGCTGTTCTTTTATATAGAAGTTGTACATCCTTCCATATAGCTTGTGTGACAGCAGGAAGGTAAAGTCACCTGGTTGCATCCAGGGGGGTAGATATATTTCGCCCAGATTCAGGCTTTACGCCGACTTATACAACTAGGTGGAGAGTTGTATAAGGCTAGTGGGCTCATGGATGACTCATACCTCTAGGGAGAGGGCTGGGCGTCGTACAGACAGGGAGTTGATGAGGCCAGCTGAAGCTTGTCAGCTCATTTAGGCCTCTATAAGAACTCCCAGCTTCATTATATGTTAGCTCATGCCTGGAACCAGACCTGTGTGGACTGTCTAGGGAGAGTGAACCCCTGTGCGGTGAGGCAAAGCCTGTGTGGCTATTTGTTTGGACTTTTACTAAACCAGGGACTTAGGGACTAGGACAGCACTAGGCTGATCCCAGTTGTTAGTTAGGAAACCTGTATGTTTAGTCAGAGGTCAACTTGACCAGGATTTATTTTGGTTATGTTTCTTTTGCTTTGCTGTGTTTTGTCACTGTAAATAGAAAATAAACCGCACCTTTTTTTTGATTTTGAAAACCACAACCTCCGTTTGCTGGGCCTGTTTTTGTGTGGGGAGCCCATCCCGGGGGTCACACACACCCGCTGCCAAGCTAACCCCCTCACAGTTGGTGGAGAACCAGTGGCAGTTTTTTTTTTAAGCCAGCATGGAGGAGATACTGAAGCAGCTGGCTCTAGCAAATGCCAATCAACAGCAGACAAATGCAGGTTTGCAAAAGAGCCTTGCAGCTCAACAACAGAACTTCGCAGCCCAGCAGCAAGCTCACCAACAGAGTCTGGAAGCTCAGCAACAAGCCCAGCAGCAATCTGAGGCCCGCTTCATAGACCTGTTACAGAAGCAAGAGCAGAGACTACAACAAATGGAAGCAGTAATGCAGCAACGTCCGCAGACCAGTGAGGAAAGCCGTCCCACTAATACCGCGTCCTTTGGGGTGAGTCGTTTATTGACAAAAATGACTGGAGAGGATGATCCAGAGGTATTTTTGACCACATTTGAAAGGACTGCTGAAAGAGAAAAGTGGCCTGAGGAGCAGTGGGCTGGACTGGTGGCTCCTCTGTTAACTGGTGAATCGCAGAAGGCTTACTATGACCTAGAGCCTGACCAAGCAAAAGACTATGTGATGCTAAAAGCTGAAATATTGGCAAGGCTGGGTGTCACCCAGGCTGTCCGGGCTCAGCGTGTGCATAACTGGACTTTCCAGCTTGGAAAACCCCCCAGGTCTCAAATGTATGATCTCATTCACCTGAGCAGAAAGTGGCTACAGCCAGAGACTTTGTCCGCACCAAAGATTGTGGAACGTGTTGTAATGGATCGGTTTTTGAGAGCTCTTCCTACTGCCATCCAAAAGTGGGTAAGCCATGGAGACCCAGAGACGGCCGATGGTCTTGTGGATCGTGTGGAGAAATACTTGGCTACAGAGAACCTGACGGCCTCTTCCAGAGACACTCGGACTTTCCACCCTAAGACCAGACCATCCCCAGGGGCGGATAAGAGGATTCCAAGGGGTGAGGGTGGAGAGAGTGAGAGGGTGGGAGCTCTACCCCAAGTTTGGCGAGAACAGCCTGGGAAATCAGCGGCTCAAGAGGCGGCAAGAAGGATCGTTTGCTACCGCTGCCGGCAAGCGGGACATATTGCAGCCAATTGCCCGGTTGTGGAGGAACCCATGCAGTGTGACTTTCTGATGGGCAGACGTCAGTCGCTGTGTGCGACAGTCGCATGCACTGCCATTCGAGGAACTGAGAAACATTTATGCAAAATGTGTGTTAATGGTAGAAATGTTGTGGTATTGCTGGATTCAGGTAGCCTTGTGACCCTGATAAAGGCTGAGTTAGTTAAAACAGAGGTCTCTGGGAATAGCAAGGTAGCTGTTATTTGTGTGCATGGGGACACCCGAGAGTATCCAGTGACTACAGTGTGTTTCGAGACCCCCAAAGGTACCCTCTCTCATCCAGTGGGCTTAGTATCTCAGTTACCGCATGACGCCATTGTGGGAAGGGATTTTCCGAAGTTCTGGGAACTGTGGGATGACCCTGAGCCCCCCACTGGTGCCCCTATGTACCAGGAATGGGATAGCCAGAAATCCCCTGAGAGTGGTGAGGACTCTCCGGAATTTCCCTTATCAGTATTGGCAGGGGAGACTCAAGAAACTGGAGAGGAGCCCACCTCCTCAGACGAAAACCTACCGTCTGTGGAGTTTTCTGATCTTGAGGTTCACAGGGAAAACTTTGCCACAGAACAGTTGAAAGACCCCGCCCTAATAAAGGCACGGGAAAACGTAGTGAAAATAGATGGCGAGTTAGTGAACCCAGATAATACCTGCACTTACCCATACTTCAGCGTAGAGAAGGACCTACTGTATCGGGTGGCAAAAAGGGCAGAAGAAACCGTTGAGCAGCTTGTGGTGCCCAAACCTTACAGGAAGTTGGTGTTGGAGTTGGCCCATGGGCACATTCTTGGAGGTCATCTGGGGACAGAGAAAACCCGAGAGAGGGTATTACAGAGATTCTATTGGCCGGGGGTGATAAAGGACATAGAAAATTATTGTTCCTCCTGCCCTGTATGTCAGAGGTCGGCCCCGATGCCACATTTCCGTAGCCCGCTGGTCCCTCTACCCATCATTGAGGTCCCGTTTGAGAGGATCGCCATGGATTTGGTAGGTCCTATAATCAAGTCCGCTAGGGGGCACCAGTACATATTGGTTATAATGGACTATGCCACCCGTTATCCAGAAGCGATCCCTCTCAGAAATACCTCGGCCAAAACCATAGCCAAAGAGCTATCTCTTGTTTTTAGCCGGGTGGGTATTTGTAAAGAACTGCTTACGGACCAAGGTACACCCTTTATGTCCCGGGTTATGAAGGAGCTGTGTAAATTGTTCAAAGTGACGCAATTACGTACATCTGTGTATCACCCCCAAACCGATGGGCTGGTTGAAAGATTCAACAAAACCCTAAAGCAAATGTTGAAGAAAGTGGTGGATAGAGATGGAAAGGATTGGGACTGTCTACTTCCTTATCTGATGTTTGCTATTAGGGAGGTGCCCCAATCCTCTACGGGATTCTCCCCCTTTGAGTTACTGTATGGGAGACACCCAAGAGGGCTGTTGGATATTGCCAAGGAAACTTGGGAAAGTGAGAGTTCTCCCCACAGGAGTGTGATTGAGCATGTCGCCCTGATGCAAGACCGAATTGCACAGGTAATGCCCATCGTGAAGGAACATTTGGCCCAAGCGCAGTTAGCACAGCAGAGAGTGTACAACCGTGGAGCCAAGACCCGTACCTTTTCCCCGGGGGATAGGATACTGGTACTTGTCCCTACGGTTGAAAGTAAATTCCTTGCCAAATGGCAAGGCCCCTACGAGATAATGGAAAAAGTGAGCGAAGTGAATTACAAGGTCAGACAACCAGGAAGGCGAAAGCCCGAACAGATCTATCACGTTAATCTGTTGAAAGCCTGGAGGGATAGAGAGTCCCTAGTCGCAGACACTTGGTCACCAGCTCAAACTGGTTGCGTGATTCCTGAGGTTGGAATAGCAGCCACCTTGTCACAACCCCAACAACAGGAGGTTAAGGAGTTTGTGCTTCGCAACAAGGAGGTATTCTCTGAGCTGCCGGGACAAACATCTGGGGTAGAGCATGACATCATTACCCCGCCCGGTGAAAGGGTGAAGTTAAAACCCTATCGGATCCCAGAGGCCCGACGGGAGGCAATACGGGAGGAAGTACAGAAAATGCTGAACTTAGGGGTGATAGAGGAGTCCCAAAGTGATTGGTCTAGTCCCATTGTGTTGGTGCCTAAACCGGATGGGAGCTGGCGATTTTGTAACGATTTTCGTCAGTTGAACAAAGTTACAAAATTTGACACCTACCCCATGCCACGTATAGATGAGTTGATCGACCGGCTGGGAACAGCCCGATACATGACGACTCTTGACCTCACAAAAGGGTATTGGCAAATCCCCCTGGCCAAATTGGCCAAAGAGAAAACCGCATTTGTAACCCCAGACGGGGCGTTCCAATATAAAAGAATGCCGTTCGGGTTACAGAATGCGCCGGCCACATTCCAGCGGAAAATGGACCAGATGCTGAGGCCCCATCGGAAGTATGCTGCGGCTTACCTGGATGATGTAATTGTCCATAGCACAGATTGGGCCTCACATCTGCCAAAAGTGCAAGCAGTCCTGGACTCTGTTCGGGAAGCGGGGTTTACGGCTAACCCCAAGAAGTGTACCATTGGGCAGGAGGAGGCCAAATATCTTGGGTACACCATTGGGAGGGGAGTAATAAAACCCCAACTCAACAAAGTCGAGGCCATCCAGAGTTGGCCACGTCCCAACAGCAAGAAGCAGGTACGAGCCTTTCTGGGAATCGCTGGGTATTATCGGCGATTCATTCCCCACTTTGCCTCTAAGGCTGTGCCCCTAACCAACCTAACGAAGGGGAAAGGGTCGGTCATGATTAAATGGACCCCCGAGGCTGAGGCAGCATTCCAATTCTTGAAACAAGCCTTATGTAGCCAGCCAGTGTTGTACTCACCCGACTTCTCTAAAGACTTTGTCGTACAAAGTGATGCGTCAGATGTGGGGTTAGGAGCAGTATTGTCCCAGGTCTGGAACGGGGAAGAGCACCCAGTCATTTACCTCAGCAGGAAGTTGAAGTCCCATGAGGTAAATTACGCCACCGTTGAAAAGGAGTGTTTAGCGGTGAAGTGGGCTCTAGATTCCCTTCGGTACTACCTGCTAGGTAGGCACTTTGACATGGTTACGGATCACGCTCCGTTAAAGTGGATGGCTCAAAACAAGGAAACAAATAGAAGAGTGAATAGGTGGTTCCTGGCCCTCCAGGAATTCAACTTCACAGTAAAGCATCGCCCTGGCGTTCAAATGGGGAATGTGGATGCTTTGTCTCGAGTACATGAATGCCTGATTGCTGGTGTTCCAACCCCGAGGTTAAAACAAGAGGGGGGGGGGTATGTGACAGCAGGAAGGTAAAGTCACCTGGTTGCATCCAGGGGGGTAGATATATTTCGCCCAGATTCAGGCTTTACGCCGACTTATACAACTAGGTGGAGAGTTGTATAAGGCTAGTGGGCTCATGGATGACTCATACCTCTAGGGAGAGGGCTGGGCGTCGTACAGACAGGGAGTTGATGAGGCCAGCTGAAGCTTGTCAGCTCATTTAGGCCTCTATAAGAACTCCCAGCTTCATTATATGTTAGCTCATGCCTGGAACCAGACCTGTGTGGACTGTCTAGGGAGAGTGAACCCCTGTGCGGTGAGGCAAAGCCTGTGTGGCTATTTGTTTGGACTTTTACTAAACCAGGGACTTAGGGACTAGGACAGCACTAGGCTGATCCCAGTTGTTAGTTAGGAAACCTGTATGTTTAGTCAGAGGTCAACTTGACCAGGATTTATTTTGGTTATGTTTCTTTTGCTTTGCTGTGTTTTGTCACTGTAAATAGAAAATAAACCGCACCTTTTTTTTGATTTTGAAAACCACAACCTCCGTTTGCTGGGCCTGTTTTTGTGTGGGGAGCCCATCCCGGGGGTCACACACACCCGCTGCCAAGCTAACCCCCTCACACTTGGTTCGCAGGTGTAGGATTCTGAACATATTGAAATACTTTTTGTGGTACTTCTACTGCCAGCAAAGTTTCCCATTCCCTACTTGTCTATTTTAAACCTACTTATAGCTTGTATCATTAACCCCCTGAAGAAGACTTTCATAGTATCCCATATAGAGGTCGACCGATATATCGGCCGGCCGATATTTAGGCCGATATTTGGCCATTTTGGAGAAATCGGCATCGGCCGATTATTATCCAAATTAGGCTGATATTGAACACTGGCCGCATCTCTGCCAGCAGAGTGTGGAGGAGGATCGTAGGGTTCCTCCTCCCTTCTCCACACTCTGTTAGCAGAGCAGCGCCGCGGTGTGGGAAACTGCATGGAGAGAGAGAGGAGCTGTCAAAATTGAGGTTGGATGTCTGGGGTGGGCGGGACCCAGCTATCCAACACCAGCCAATGGGATGGGATCTGGGCGGCCCGCTACGTGTATGTGGTCCTGCCCCTTTCTTAAACAGCCCAATCATTGGCTGGATAGCTGCTGGGTCCTGCCCACCTCCGACATCACACTGAATTTGTCAGCTCCTCTCTCCATATAGTTTCACAAACCGCGGCGCTGCAGAGAGCATTCAGTTTCACACAGTTACACTATCGGCTGTGAAACCTGCCATTGCCATCCAGTGCCACCTGCCAGTCCCATCTGCCAATGCCAACCAGTGCCACCTGCCAGTGCCAACCAGTTCCACCTGCCAGTGCCACCTGCCAGTGCCATTTGCCAGTGCCATCCAGTGCCACCTGCCAGTGCCAATCAGTGCTATCCAGTACCATCTGCTAGTGCCATCCAGTGCCATCTGCCAGTGCCACCTGCCAGTGCCAATTAGTGTAATCCAGTGCCATCTGTCAGTGCCAATTAGTGCCATCTGCCAGTGCCACCTGCCAACCAGTTCCACTTGCCAGTGCCACCTGTCAGTGCCACCTGCCAGTGCCAATCAGTGCCATCGGCCAGTGCCAATTTGTGCCACCTGCCTGTGCCAACTAATGCCACCTGCCAATCAGTGCCACCTGCCAGTGCCATCTGTCAGTGCCAACCAGTGCCACCTGTCAGTGCCAACCAGTGCCACCTGCCAAAAAAAATTGGCCTAAAATATCAGCCGCATAAATCAGCATCATATATCGGCCATCGGCCGCCCCGATTTCTAAATATCGGCATCGGCCAGAGAAAAACCCATATCGGTTGACCTCTAATCCCATACCACCTGAGAAGTTTGTTGATTTTGTATTTTCAAGGAAAACGTTAATAATTGTCACATGGACTCCCCCTGGATCACCTGTAGCCATGAGGCATCCATGCGCCAATAACTTTTGTTATATGGTTTAATTTTTCTTATGGTCATCAAAACTGGAGAATGATCCGAGATCCCCCTTGCCAAAATACTGTATATCAGAAAGCAGAGGAAAAGCTAATTCCGTGCCCAGAGCCAAGTCAATCCTGGATAATGTACCATAAGTAGAGGAGCAACAAGTATCATATATTCCAGGATTGAAAAGGTGCCACATATCACACAGTTAGGGAAAGGGAAGTAACCGCTCCAGATGGATATAACTGGCAATCAGTGTCCTCTCAGAAACCACGGGTGCTCTGACTAAGCACTAGACATTAGTGCGAAATGCATTGGCTGTGTATCCCACTGTTTGCTGTGACTTGTAGTGCTTTTATCCTTTTTACTAATAAAGGCAACTGAAAGGTTGTTTAGAGTGCGGCTGTCCATATATTTTTTTCCTACTTTTACATAATCACACAGTCCCATCTCCCGCAGATAGGCGGCAAAGGGGGTCTCCGATTTTAGGCCCGCCGGGTATTGATCCATACTCGCATCACATACATTATAAAAATCCCCCATTATCATTGTTAGGATACCAGGATGTTCAGCCAGAAATGTGCTAATCCTCCGCAATATTTCTAAGTTATAAGGTGGTGGTATATATACTGATCCTATTATACATTTAGTACTAAATAAGGAGCATACCAATAAGACATATCTACCCTGGGGATCTATCAATGTCTGCCTGCAGGAAAATTGTATCTTAGATAATATTAACACACTAACACCTCTTGAATATGTAGAGAACACTGAGTGGTATTGAGTAGAAAACTTTGCGTTTTGTAATAGGGAGACAGTGGGGGTTATTTACGAAAGGCAAATCCACTTTGTTTGCTTAGTTTGCTACAAGTGCAAAGTGCGCTTGAAATTGCACTTGGAAGTGCAGTCACTGTAGATCCGAGGGGGACATGCAAGGAAAGGAAAAAACAGCATTTTAGCTTGAACATGATTGGATAATAAAATCAGCAGAGCTTCCCCTCATTTCAGATCTACCCCTCAGATTTACAGCGACTGCACTTCCAAGTGTACTTTCAGTGCAATTTCAAGTGCACTTTGCACTTGTAGCAAACTAAGCAAACAAAGTGGATTTTAAATAACCCCCAGTGTCTTTTGTGAGAGGAGTTTCAGAGTTTCCTGCAGACAGACTATTGATGAATTATATTGTTCCAGAATGGAGAAAATAGCCCTTTTTTAACTGTATCCTTCAATCCTCTCACATTCCAGGATACAAATATTAACTCATTAGCCATAATCCCCATTTATTATACCTATAGCCAAGATAAAAAAGGGAACATAACCTGGTATTTCAAAAGTACATTCTAGCACATCTTAATCTTATAATAACCCCAACATATGTGAGAGCTCATGGACGGGGGGCAGACGGAGAGAGAGAGAGCAAGAGAGAGAAAGAAGAAAAAAACAAAACAAAAAACATTGCAGACCCTCCAACACTTATCCAAAACACACACACACCGTCACACACCGTCACACACCCTCACACACCCTCATGCTAAAACATTTTCCCCCAAGGAAAAAAACAGGAGTTAGAAAAAAAATAAAGAATTATCCCGGGCCTAAATGTGAACATCCACCTAGCTGCATCACACTCCCCCTACTTTTAGCTTATAATTAGGGATGAGCTCCAGCGTGTTCGCATTGAACACGTGCAGAGCCCGCCAGGAAGTAGGAACCGCGCTGCGCTAAAGTTCCTACTTTCTAGCGGGCTCTGCACGTGTTCAATGCGAACACGCCAGAGCTCATCTCTACTTATAATGTTTAGGGCAGAAAAAAAAAAGGAAAAAAAGAGCAAGTGACTTTTTCTCAGCTGGCTGGGTCTATCTCTGCAATCAGAAGACAATCAAAAGACAAATGTTGCTCGTTTTTGTCCAGCCATATTGTGACCTTTTTAGAATTATCCCCAAAAATTGGATCGTCTTTAACAATAATCAACAATTTAACAATCTTTAACAATAATCCTCAGTTTAGCCAGGTATAACATTCCATACGCTATTTGGAGCGTGCAAAGACGCTTTTTAACTTCTGAATATTCTGCCCTAATTTTTTTTGTATTTCAATAGAGTAATCTGGGCAAAAATAGGATTTTTTTACTCACCGTAAAATCCTTTTCTCTGACGTCCATGGACGGACACAGCCTTCTTATACTCTTAACTGTAGGGTTATGTTCCTGCCTATTAGGAGAGGACTAGGCAGACATGTTAATAGTTAAAAACATTAATCTTTAGCACAGCTGAACAGCCCCGCCCAGGGGGTGGTTCCTCTGGTAATAACCCCTCACACAGAAGTTAGCAGCTCAGTTCGCCAAAAAGCAGTCCCCTTCGGACTCCACTCTGTGAAGCAGACGAGGAAGCAGTTCCAGTGGGGGAAAGGCATAAATCAGCCGATACTGTCCCCACGGGGCCACCAACGCATCTGTTGCGTCCGCCCAAGGATATTTTGACCTTGCCACGAACCTTGACACCTTTTGATTGAACCGAGAAGCCAGGAGACCCACGTCTGGCTCACCCCATCTCAGGCAAAAGAGAGTGAAATACCTCTGGGTGTAGTGACCATTCTCCTTGGTCCAGCATCTGGCGACTGAGGTAGTCCGCTTGCCAGTTTTCTACACCCGGAATGTAAATGGCTGATAGAGCCGGTACGCTCCTCTCTACCCACCTCAGGATGTGAGCTACCTCTGAGGCTGCAGCCGTGCTTCTTGTTCCGCCTTGATGGTTGACATACGCCACCGCCGTTGGCATTGTCCAACTGGATCCTGATCAGATGCCCCCTGTAGCCTCTGTGACCAAGCAGAGAGGCACTGCCTGATCGCCCAGAGCTCCAGAACATTGATCGGCAGGCGAGATTCTTCCTGTGTCCAGCGACCCTGTGTCGACTGAACACCCCAAACACCTCCCCAACTGGTCAGGCTGGCGTCCGTCGTTATCACCGTCCATTGAAAGGGAAGGAACGACTTCCTGGCGTGAAGAGCCGGAGATCTCAGCCACCAGACCAGGGAGTCCGTGACTAGTTGGCTCACCCGGATTTGACAATCCAGGGACAACAGAGACTTGTCCCATTTAGACAGGATCTCCTTCTGCAAGACTCGAGTGTGGAATTGAGCATATGGTACTGCCTCGAAAGATGCTACCATCAGGCCCAAGACTCGCATGCAAAAGCGGAGCGACGTCCACTTGCAGCATGCTAGCAGCTTCACCGCAGTCAGAAGAGTCTGAAATTTTTCCAAAGGGAGAAACACACTCGCCTTTGAGGAGTCTAGAATCAACCCCAGATATTCTAGGCGCTGAGTCGGCACCAACACCGACTACTGGAAGTTCAGCACCCAGCCAAATTCTCTGAGGGTCGGACTGGCAATCATCACGTCCTCCTCCAAATCTGAGCTTGAAGCAGCTCTCAGAAGTAGATCGTCCAAATAGCCTACAATGGCAATCCATCGCTGTCTCAGCAAGGCCAGAATCGGGGCAAGCACCTTGGTGAACACCCTCGGTGCCGACGCCAGGCCAAATGGGAGAGCCACGAATTGATAGTGGTCGTCCCCTACTGCAAAGCGCAGCGCAGGAACCTCTGGTGTCCGATGAAAACAGGGACATGTAAATAAGCATCCTTGATGTCCAAGGACGCCAGAAAGTCCCCCGGATGGAGTGCAGCGACCACAAAGCGAATTGATGTCATCCTGAACTTCCGAACCCCCACAAAGACATTGAGGGCCTTGAGGTTCAGGATTGGACGGACTCCGTCCTTCTTCGGGACTACAAACAGATTTGAGTAGAATCCCTGAAACCTTTCCTGCAGCAGTACAGGTATGATCACCCCGCACTTCAGCAAGTCCTGTACTGCCCCCCTTAGGGCGGCCCGACGAGCCGGTAGAAGAGGAAGGTTTGAGGGAAAGAATCTGTTTGGTGGACAAGAAAGAAACCATCTTGTACCCCGATGAAACCACTTCACAGACCCCCCGGTCGGAAAGCAGGGAGGTCCACCGAGCCGCAAACTCGTGAAGACGTCCCCCCACCCGGGAATCGGGCGGAGGCAGACCTTCATGCGGAAGCAGGTTTGTTTGCGCAATCCCATGATTAAGTCTTTAAGACTAAACATGTCGGGGCGTGGCTGTGCGGCAATCGTCTGAAGGAACGTGTGACGTCACGAAGTCAAGCTAAGCAGTGGAGGTCTAGTGAGGGGCGGCAGGAAGGCGGTGAGAGATCATTGTGGTTACCGAGGGTCCGCCGTGACCAATACACTCATTTTTGGTGCAGTTTATGATTTTGCAGTGGTTCAATGCTCATGGTTTATGAGCTTCATGTGAGTGAAATATTTGGAGTGTTTACAAGTATGTCATTAAAACTGATTTTACGTTATCACACTATTGGAGTTTTTTTATATATTTGCATGTGGAGCAATTCTATAATCACTTGATTGGAATCTGGAGTATCGATTACACCGAGTTGTGAGACTTTGTATACGTTTTCAAGCCAAACACGAGAGTGTGAGGCAACTTGCTGTGGTGAGTGTACATCTGACTGGAGAGGGATCACCGAACACTGTGTGTGTGGTGGAAGATTGGAAGAAATTTATGCGCACTGGATTTAATTATACATTGTGTGGACTTGATATTTATTTAGTTTGTGCACATATTCACTTATGTCATAGGGTGTTAATTTTGTAGGACAGTATTGCCCACAGTCTGTGTGATACAGTTACTGTGGAATACTGCCATTGTGTTGTTTCTTTTTAGATTTCACACTGTTTCACATACCGTATATACTCGAGTATAAGCCGAGTTTTTCAGCACATTTTTTGTGCTGAAAATTCCCCCCTCGGCTTATACTCGAGTCTGTTTCCGACTTCAACTTTGTGCGCCTGATCCCGGCCATCCGTAAGTCCCCTGGACCTAGGGACGGGGAGCACCGATTTTTCAAAGCCGGGCACCCCTTTCCATAGACTCCAATGTTAAACGGTAATTTCTCCGGTGATTTAGGGGACCCAGTACTGGCCGGCCGTAAGTCCCCTGGACCCCAAACTTGGCACACATGTAACTCCTCCTCTTCAAGTGTGCCAAGTTTGGTGTCTGGGGATCCTACGGCCGGGGAGCACCGATTTTTCAAAGCCAGGCACCCCCTCCATAGACTCCCATGTTAAATGTCAGTCTAGTCACAGTGAGGCATGGACACAGTGACAGTGAGGCATGGGCACAGTGAGGCATGGACACAGTGAGGCATGGGCACAGTGAGGTATGGGCACAGTGAGGCATGGGCACAGTGAGGCATGGGCACAGTGAAGCATGGACACAGTGACAGTGAGGCATGGGCACAGTGAGGCATGGACACAGTGACAATGAGGCATGGGCACAGTGAGGCATGGACACAGTGAGGCACAGTGAGGCATGCACTAAAAGCCTCTAAAAGCCGCTCGGTTGTTATACCGGAGGAGCGGGAGGGGACATCCCCCCCTCCCGCCGCCTCTGCCGCTCTTACCGGACCTCCCGTCCCACCGGGAGACCCGATCCACGATCCGCCACCCTGGGCACCTAAAGAGAGACTGAATGGAAGCAGCAAATGGCTTTGATTCAGTCTCTTCACTGTAACCACGGAAGCGACGTCATGACGTCAGGTCCGGGTTACTCAGCTGCCAATGGCGCCGGATTTAAAAAAGTACACAGTATTCAGAATCGCCGTTTTCGGCGATATGAATACTTTGAAGTGCAAAGGAGGGGTTGGGGGTCTTTTAGACCTCCGATCTCTACATAAAGAGTACCTGTCATCACTTATTACTGTCACAAGGGATGTTTACATTCCTTGTGACAGCAATAAAAGTGATCAAATTATTATTTTTTTTAAAAAACACTATTTTTTATTATAAAAAGAAATAAAATAAATAAGAAATGTTTTTTTTAAAGCGCCCCTGTCCCCGCGAGCTCGCGCAGCAAAGAAAATGCATACAAAAGTCGCGCCCGCATATGAAAACGGTGTTCAAATCACACATGTGAGGTATCGCCGCGATCGTCAGAGCGAGAGCAATAATTCTAGCCATAGACCTCCTCTGTAACTCTAACCTAGTAAAAAAAATGGAGATTTTAAGGTACCGTAGTTTGTCGCCATTCCACGAGTGCGGGCAATTATAAAGCATGACATGTTTGGTATCTATTTACTCGGCGTAACATCATCTTTCACATTATACAAACAAATTGGACTAACTTTACTTTTTAGTTTTTTTAAAATTCATGGAATTAATTTTTCCAAAAAAGTTGCGTTTAAAACGCAGCTGCACAAATACTGTGTGACATAAAATATTGCAACGATCGCCATTTTATTCTCTAGATTCTCTGCTGAAAAAATATATATAATGTTTGGGGTTTCTAAGTAATTTTCGAGCAAAAAATATGCATTTTAGCTTGTAAACACCAAATGTCAGAAATGGGCTTAGTCATGAAAGGGTTAAAGTGGCTGCTTTTTTAGTTTAGTTTTATTTTTTATTTTCACAAGCGCAGTGGTGGTACATAGGAAGGGTGTATTCATCTGGTTACCATTATCTCACATTGTTTGCGGGCTTGTCTTGCTTGTGAGTCCAGGGACGCTTCTGTCCCCCCGATGAGCCCTTGTTGGCCTGAAAAGGTCTGCCTGCTGGCCCTGACTGATGGAAAAAGCGATTTTGCGCGGAAAAGGAGGGCCCCGGTCTACGTCTCGGCTCCTTACCTTTTCTGGACTGAGGGAGTAGCGTGCTCTTACCTCCAGTGACATCCTTAATAATGTCATCCAGCGAGGCTCCAAAAAGCCTCTCTCCCTTGAAGGGAAAGTCTGCCAGAGCTTTTTTAGAAGCCTGGTCCGCAGACCAGGATTTTAGCCAAATCAAGCGCCACAGAACTACTGCAGACACCAAGTGTCAGAAAAGGGTACTCACTGAGGCCAAGATGCAGAGAGCGGCTCACTTTTGCGACTAAGTGCACTCCACCCCCTGGAGATGGGACAGAGGGTGGATGGCACAAAGAGGCACCAGCTACCGAGAAGATCTCAGAAGACAGGTGCAGGAAATGGTGGAGAACAGAACTCAGCTGGCATGGTGGTGCAAAAGTTCAGGACAGGCCGAGGATCAAACACCCAAAAGAAGGAAAGTCCAAAGGCAAGCAGAGGGTTAAGTACTGTAGACTTGAGATAATCCGGGTCACAGGCTGGAAGGTCAGGTGCAGGAGGCTGGCAGCAAAGTCCGGGTCACAAGCAGGGGGTCAAACACAGAAGATAGCAGTCTAATAAGCAAAGCTGAGGGTCAGGTAAGGAGAGATCAGAGTAGTCCAAAGGCAATCCGGGTCACAGCAGTAAATCAGGCAGGCAGGAAACAGGAACTCGGAAATCACAGGAAGCTGAAGACAAAACAGCAATTTTCTTGGAGATTTGCTCAGCATAGGCAGCCAGGATGTCATGTGACACACTGAATCAGATTGAGGCGGTTTACTTCCTGACAGGCAGCCAGGATGTCATGTGACACGCTGCATGGATTGAAGCTATTTATTTCCCTGAAAGTGCCCCCCCCCCCCTGAGGGGCAGCCTCTGGACGCCCAAGCTGGACATCAATTCCGGGTGTTCCCGATGGAAAGCCTGAACTAAATGTGGGGTGTGCAAATTTCTTGAAGGTTCCCAGGAATTATTTTCAGGGGGATACCCCTTCCATTTGATCAAGTACTGTAATTTTCTACCCCTCTTCCTGCAGTTCAATATGGCCTCCACTTCGAACTCATCTTCCCCATTCACTTCGACTGGTGGAGGAGGTGATTCCTCTCTCCCCGAGAAGGGACTGGGAGTTACTGGTTTTAGTAAGGATGCAAGGAAGAATGGATGAATCCTGTAAGAAGTGGGTAAGTTCAGTTCAAAAGCTACAGGGTTCACCATCCTCTTAATTTCAAATGGTCCTATAAATTTTGGGCCCAACTTCTGAGAAGGACAAGGCAGACTAAGGTTTGCTGCCGATAGCCACACCTTTTCACCTGTTTTAAAAGCTGGGTTCTTTTTTCTCCCTTTATTGTAATGATTTTTGTAACTGTCTTGAGCTTTCTGTAATGTGTCCTGGATTTATTGAAAGTTCCTTTGAATACCGCCTAACCGGTCTTGTACAGCGGGAACCGATGTTTCAGGAATGGAGTTTGGAAGGAAGGAAGGATGGAATCCAAAATTCGACCAGAAGGGTGTTTGGTTAGTGGCAGTATGAATGGAATTGTTATATGCAAATTCTGCGTACGGAAGTAGAGAGGACCAATCATCCTGGGAGCTGGAAAAAAGCAACAGAGGTACTGTTCCAAAGTTTGATTTGTTCTCTCCATCTGGCCGTTGCTTTGGGGATGATACGCAGAAGAAAAAATCTTGATTTCCAGAGCTTTACAGAGTTCCCTCCAGAACTTGGAGGTAAATTGAGTACCCCTATCAGAGGTAATGCTGTCAGGTACTCCATGGAGCCTTATAATCTCTTTAATAAAAATTTTAGTTGTTTCCAGAGCAGAGGGGGTGCCCACCATGGGAAGGAAGAGTGCCAACTTGGACAAGCGGTCGACAGCGACCAGGACAGTGGTGAACCCTTCTGGAGGGAGGTAGGTCAACAATAAAGTCCATGGAGACCTCAGACCAAGGCCGCTCTGGAATTGGTAAGGGCCTTAGTAATCCCCAGGACTTGGTATTTGTCCCCTTACTGCGTTGGCACGAAATACATGACATGACGTAATTTTTACAGTCCTGTCTCCACCCGGGCCACCAAAAAAAATGCGAGACAAGCTCTGTAGTCTTTCGTGTACCAAAATGACTAGCCAACTTATGGCTATAGAGCATCTTCAGGGTAGAGGGTCTTGCCTCCAGTGGGACAAAAAAATGTTTTCCGGTCCAAAGCAGGTCATCCTGTTTTCTCAAGGAGGGTACTTCAGGGTCGGTACAGTGACTGGATGCCTGTTTAATGGTAGTCATCAGGTCGGTCTGTGCCAGCAAGAAAAAATTCAGTGGGGAAAGAATGGTACTTGGTTCTGTAGATTGAGGAGATTCAGGGAACATCTGGGAGAGTGCGTCTGCTTTTCCATTCTTGGAACCAGGCCTGTAGGAAATGTGAAAGTTAAATCTAGAAAAAAAAAAAAGAGCCCACCGAGCCTGCCTGGGCCTTAAGCGTTTAGCAGTCCTGAGGTATTCTACGTTTTTGTGATCCGTGAAAATCATAATGGCATGAGACGCACCCTCCAGCAGATATCTCCACTCCTCCAGGGCAAACTTGATGGCCAGCAGTTCCCGGTCACCTACGTCATTGTTTTTTTCCGGAGGGCTTAACTTCCGGGAGGCGAAAGCCACAGGATGGAGGAGGGCCTTAGGACCCTGTCTCAGAGAGAATGGCTACGGTGGCGGTTTCCGAGGCATCCACCTCCAAAACGAACGGCAAAGCTGGATCTGGGTGCTTTAGGATTTGTGCAGTAGTGAACAAGTCTTTGAGCTTGACAAAGGCTTCTTGGGCTTCCTGGGACCACTGAAAACAGGTGTGCTGACGGGTGAGTTGGGTAATAGGTGCAACAATGGAAGAGAAACCAACAATGAACCTCCTGTAAAAGTTAGTGAACCCAATGAACCGCTGCACCCCCTTCTTATCTACTGGAGCCGGCCACTACTAAATTGCCTTGACCTTTTGGGGGTCCATTGCGACCCCATGAGTGGAGATAATGAACCCAAGAAATTGCACCACAGTTTTTTCAAATTCTAATTTTTCCGCTTTGAGATACAACTTGTGTTTCCTAAGGATGGTAAGGACAGTCTTTACATGAACCCGGTGTAACTAGATGATAGCGGAAAAAATGAGAATGTCGTCCAGGTAAACGACTAAAAAGTTATCTAGGTACTCCCGAAAAATTTAATTTACCAGGTGCTGGAAAGTGGCCGGGGCATTGCATAGTCCAAACGGCATCACCAGGTACTCGTAGTGCCCAAACCTGGATCTAAAGGTGGTCTTCAACTCATCTCCCGGGCAGATTCGTATAAGGTTACAGGCACCTCGCAAATCCAATCTTGAAAAGATCAGAGCGAACCGGAAGCGCTGGAACAGTTCTGGAATGAGTGGCAGGGGGTACCGATTTTTAATAGTAATTTTATTCAGTTCCCTATAATCGATACAGGGCCTAAGGGACCCATTTTTCTTCTCCACAAAGAAGATGCCGGCTCCGGCCGGTGAAGAGGAAGGGCGAATAAAGCCTTTATCCAAGTTCTCGTCAATATAGGCCTTGAGGGCCACCAACTCAGTCTCAGACAGGGGAAAAATGCGCCCAAAAGGTACTTCAGAGCCAGGCAACAGTTCGATGGGGCAATCATAAGGCCGGTGAGGTGGTAGGCAATCGGCCTTTTGCTTATCAAAAATGTTCTTGAATTCACAGTATTCTGTAGGGACGTGCTGGAGATTGTCAGGCATTGGGGCCACGGTGAGGCAAGTGGCCGGAGCCGGAGGAAGGCAGTGCTGGGAGCAAAAAGGGGATGTGAAGAGCACCTGTTTCTTATTTCAACTGATGTCAGGTTCATGTGTCTGTAGCCAAGGGAGTCCCAGGATGATAGGGAACATGGGAGAGTGAATAACATCAAAACGTAAAGACTCCTGGTGACCGGAGTCTGTGGTGACCAGGATGGGGTTAGTTTCATGTGTAACAAGTCCAGAGCGGGGAAGAGAGCCATCAGCCAGGTGAACTTGAAGACTCTGTTTCTTGGTCCGCAGTGGAATATGCAACTTTTGAGCCAGTGATGCGTCCAGAAAGGAGCTGCAAGCTCCAGAATCAATTATTGCTGGGAGATGGATTTCTTCTTCCGCCAGCTGCAGAGAAACAGAAAGAGTGACATAAGTCTGGGAAAAGTCAATGGCTTGATAGTTCATAATAAACTGTGAATGTGACTTGCTGGGTCTCACAGGGCAGGTGCGAAGAAAATGTCCTGTTCCCCCACAGTACAAGCAAAGGTTAGCCTGTCGCCGTCTTTCCTCTGGAGTCAATGGAGTGCAGATCAATCCTTTTTGCATGGGTTCGACTTCAGGGACGGAGGTAATAGGAGGAACTGGAGAAGGTGACTGTACAGGAGAAGACCTGGGCGGTACCCAGCCAGGACAAGGGGCCTGGAAGCGCTGAGAGCGTCTCTCACGCATGCGTCTATCCAGCTTAGTTGCTGCTTGAATTAAGTCCTCCAAAGTGGCTGGGGTCTCAATCCGGGCTAACTCATCCTTTAAACCCTCTGACAGACCCTGGCGGTATTGGTATTTCAAGGCGGGTTCATTCCACCCCGTGTCAGCTGACCATTTACGGAATTCCGCAGTGTAGTCCTCCACTGGCCTTTTTCCCTGAGATAGAGTATGCAGGATGGCTTCGGCTGTCGCAGTGCGTTGGGGGGTCATCATAAAGTTGAGCCATACTATCAAAAAATGTATCTACTGAGTTCTGCAGAGGGCTTCTTTGTTCCATTAGACTGTGGGCCCAAGCTTGTGGTTCTTCAGCAAGAAGGGAGGTAATAAATCCTACTTTAACAACTTCGGATGAAAAAGTCCTGGGTTGAAGGGCTAGGTACAAGGAACAAGCGTTTTTAAAGGCCCAAAACTTTTTGCGGTTGCCTAAAAATCGCTCTGGCGTGGGGACCCTGGGTTCAGGAGCAGCCATGATCACTGTGGGACTGGATGAGGCTTGCGATGAAGAGGCCCCACTGGCCGGTGCCTGAGTTGCTGCTGTCGGGACAGCTGCTGGAGATGGCCGTCTATCTTATTGTAGCCATCCTGCAACTTTTGGACTGCATCAGTGAGAGCTGTGACTTGCTGGCAAAGGACATCAAAAGGTGAGCGCGCTCTGTCGGCCTCTGACATGGCTATTTTGTACTGTCAGAAAAGGGTACTCACCGAGGTTGAGATGCAGAGAGCGGCTCACTTTTGCGACGAAGCGCACTCCACCCCCCTGGAGATGGGACAGAGGGTGGATGGCACAAAGAGGCACCAGCTACCGATAGGCTGAGCAGGACTTGCGAGAAGATCTCAGAAGACAGGTGCAGGAACTGGTGGAGAACAGAACTCAGCTGGTATGGTGGTGTAAAAGTCCAGGACAGGCCGAGGGTCAAACACCCAAAAGGAGAAAAGTCCAAAGGCAAGCAGAGGGTTAAGTACTGGAGACTGGAGATAATCCGGGTCACAGGCTGGAAGGTCAGGTGCAGGACGCTGGCAGCAAAGTCCGGGTCACAAGCAGGGGGTCAAACACAGGAGATAGCAGCGAAGTCCAATAAGCAAAGCCGAGGGTCAGGTAAGGAGAGATCAGAGTAGTCCAAAGGCAATCGGGGTCACAGCAGTAAATCAGGCAGGCAGAAAACAGGAACTCAGAATCACAGGAAGCTGAAGATAAAACAGCAATTTGCTTGGAGATTTGCTCAGCCTATATAGGCAGCCAGGATGTCATGTGACACACTGAATCAGATTGAGGCTTTTTACTTCCTGACAGGCAGCCAGGATGTTATGTGACACGCTGCACGGATTGAAGCTATTTATTTCCCTGACACCGTGGCTCTGGAAATCAAAGAAGCAGCATCCAGGGCTGCATCACAGACATATTTGAGGCGATGCACTAACTGGTCAGCTAGTTCCACGCAGCCTGGAGGATCATGATGGTCCTCTAACTCCCGGTGCAATAACTTTTCCCACTCAGTCAGAGTTTGGGACACCAGTGCCGTGGCCAGAATAGGCCGCAATGCTGATCCCAGCAAGGTGTATAAGGACCCTTAAATGCAGCGGACCCTTCCACCGGAATCGTGGTAATTTTGTTTAACCTAGATACAGGGGGGTCCACAACTGGGGGAGATGCCCATTTTTTCAGAAGGCTCTCCTCAAAGGGATAACGGACTGCCAAGCATTTTGGGACCGAGAAGGTCCTCTGCGGCCGTTCCCATTCCTTGTCTATGAACTTGTCAAAATAAGTCACATAAGGAAATACTTTTGCAGTGCGGGCCGGCTTATGGGACCCAAAAGGGACAGATACCTCAGCAGAAGTCCCAGCCTTATCCTCCAGTTTGAGGGTTTCCCGCACTGCAGTGATAAGTCAGATAAGAAAGAAGTGGGACTTTAAAGGTGCATTTAAACACATGATTGATAAAAAATATAATTTTATTTAATAGAAAAATTCCATTCACATATATTATAAAAAATATGATTTCAGTTACAGTAGGAAACAATGAAGTATTATACAGACAAATAATCTCAATGTTTCGCCAATAAACTGGCTTCTTCAGGAGTATTAGTTATTGTCATGTATTACTAGAATGAAAAATACATACAGTAAATATACAAAAGATGGATAAACAAAAAAACTAATATATTGCTCTACAAAATAATATTTAAATATTCCACAAGAAGCGATACAGAGACATTTTCTAAACCACCACATGAGCCTTCATTACCTGTGCATTGTTGAAGAAATCAAAGATCTAGCTGGTATTGAATCAGATTCAATACCAGCTAGATCTTTGATTTCTTCAACAATGCACAGGTAATGAAACGTCGAGATTATTTGTCTGTATAATACTTCATTGTTTCCTACTGTAACTGAAATCATATTTTTTATATTATATGTAAATGGAATTTTTCTATTAAATAAAATTATATTTTTTATCAATCATGTGTTTGAATGCACCTTTAAAGTCCCACTTCTTTCTTATCTGTATTTTCTAAATATCAGGGACGTGGTGCCTATTGACCTATAGATGTCAGATGATTTTTCTATTTCTCCTTGCAGTGATAAGTGCTCCAACAAGTGCCTTATCCTGCACTGACCCGGACATGGAGTCACACTCACTGTCCGAATGGTCCTGGTCCGCATCCTCTGATACCTCAGAACAGGGGCCCTGGGTCCCAGCCCGGTCCGAGTCAGAGCTATCCCCAGAAGAAGGTGGGGGGAGGGGTCACTTTTTACCCCCTTTGCGCCCACACACCGCTTCCACCCTGGCAACAAAGGACTCCAGGACCGCAGACCAAGCGTCCCCAGGAACCGCAGGTGCAGGGGCACCGGTTGCCACTACTGGAATATCTGGGGAAGAAACTACAGCGTCTGGCGCCATGCTGACCCGCTCACTTGACATCTCTTGGGACTACAGTCAAGTATAAGGTACTTAAAAAACGGCCCACCCTTCGTGCTGCAACTGACCAGGGGACTCCCAGGAGACTCACCACCCTGACCAGGACCGCTCAGCTCAGTGCCGTGTTCCGTTGCCTCTCTCCACACAGCGTGTGTGTCTTCTGAGGTAAAACTGCGCTATTCGCACCATTCAGAAGCCATAGGAACACTAGAGGCCAAAACCTACACCAAGATGGCTGCCCTTCGCCTAAGGGAAAAACCGGGCGGGCCTCAAGAAAATGGCCGCCCGCTAAGAATGCCTCGCTACTACAAGAAAATGGCCGCCGCTGTATTGCTATAATAGCGGTGCAGCCACAGGAAAATTGTGCAGATTTAAACAAAAACGGCGCTAAACAGCAGGAGGCAGACGAGAAGGCCAGGCAACACAGTGGCCCCAGAGGGGGGCTCTTTTAAATGCAGACCACTTACACAGAGAGCGGACGCAGACACCCCCGCAGCCACCGGTCAGGACATGGGAAATCACCACAGGTACCCCCCCAGTCAGTCAGAGCAGGCCCCGCAAGGGAAGGAGGGAAAAGGACAGGGGGAAGAGGAAAGGGCGGACAAGAGACCCCCTATCGACTCCCCTCAGGAAAGCCCAGCTGTTCAAACCTGCCAGACAGGAGGAAAGTACTTACCCGTCCTGCGAGGACCGCTGGCGCGTTCCTGACAGACCTACATCCGAGCAGTACGGAGTAGCTGTCGGCCACGTTCATTGTGACTTAGACAGCAGTAGCCCAGTCATATGTGAACCCCCTGAGCATAGAGCTCACCGGCCGACCCAACTCATAGCTAAGGCCTGCTCACGCTCAATGGCCGGACTGGGGAGACTACAAGGATCTATATTATCCAGCCTGTCACCCAACCGGCAGTTGATAGAAAATCTCAGGATCAAAAATAGAAAAATAAAAATTCTTCAGGACCATGGGCCCAGGGGGAGCCAGGTGTCATGTACCTGGGTGTATTTGAACCGGGATCTTCCTGGTCCCACAGCTGCAGCCTTACCTGTTGTGCTACAGAGGAGATCTGGACTTTTGGAAATGTCCTCTCAGTATTAAGTATTACCTTGGACTCACTAGCCCCACCTGCTGCCAGCTGTGGACAATTTTCAATCAAAGCAGCCCATAAAAAGGAAGTGATGCTATCTCTCAGTGCCCGTTTGTGTGGAATAGCTCCCTGGGTGTTGTGACTGCTTTTTGATCTTGATTTTCGTGTTAAACTTCTGCCTGAATTCCTGACTACTCTCTAGCCTGCCGATTTTGTACTTCACCGCCAGCTCTTTGCCTGCCTGACCACTCTCTGGATTTCGATCGTGTACCGTTTTGCCTGATCTGTTGCCAACCTAATCTGCCTGACTACGTTTTCACCTGAATCCTCAGCACATAAGTTCCACTTCGGACACTACCTATCACAGGTACCTTACATTACAAACGGGCCACAATGACAGTGGACCCTGCTGAGATTGTTAAGGCGATTTCACGTCAGGGACAATTGATTGAAGCTCATGAACAGCATCTTTCTTCCCTGGATGCCAAGTTAGATGAACTTTGTACTATGCTTAAATCTTGTTTGCCTGGTTCCTCTGCAACGGTCCAGACTCCGGATCCAACTCCTGCTATGATCCAACCCGCCTCTTCTGTACCACCCAAACTTCCCTTGCCTGACAAATTTGGTGGTGATACTGAGGACTGCAGAGGCTTTTTAAATGTTTCCCGTTTGCATTTCCGCAACAACCCTGGGACCTTTAGCACTTTGTCTGCCAAAGTGACTTTTGTAATTTCCTTGTTAAAGGGGAAGACCCTGGCCTGGGTCTCTCCTTATCTGGAACGCAATGATCCTGTGCTGCAAGATGCTGACAAATTTCTGGCTTCTCTCCAGACTGTATTTGAAAAGCCAGATAGAGCTTCTGCAGCTGAGTACTCACTCTTGGACATGCAACAAGGCACCAGGTCTGTGGCACAATATGCTATTGAGTTTCGTACCCTTGCTGCTGAGACTAATTGGGACTCAAGGGCATTACGTGCAGCCTTCCGAAAAGGTCTTGCAGATCACATCAAAGACGAATTAGTCTATAAGGATTCCCCAGAAGACCTAGAGAAATTCATAGAGCTCTGTGTTCGTCTGGATGTCCGGTATCAGGAAAGGTGCCAAGAGAGACTTAGAACTCGCAAGTTTCCTAGGCCAGTTTACCGTTTGGCCCCTAACTTCCAAGCACCACCTCAGCCAGAACCTGAAATCTCAGTTGAACCCCAGGCACCTGTGGAACCCATGGATGTAAGCCGTCTCCACCTAACTGAGTCAGAGAAACAAAGGAGGCGTGCATTGGGCCTATGCCTATACTGTGGACTTAAAGGACATTTATTATCTGTCTGCCCTTCCCGTCCAGTAAAACGCAAGGTCTAACCAGTGTTTGAGGAGCTGGCTTAGACCTTACAGGTATATCCTCCAAGATTACCGTTCCTGCAATTATCCATTTACCCTCTAAACTTGTCTCCTGTGAGGCTTTTGTGGATTCTGGAACTGCTGGCATATTCTTGGACTACACTTTTGCTAAAGAAAATAATATCCCATTTGTTCCAAAATCTAGACCCCTGAACATTACCACCGTGAATGGACAACCCTTGGGAGATGGCATTGTAAAATTTGAGACTATGACAATCACCCTTCAGGTAGGCGTACTCCACAAAGAGGAAGTTGTCTTGTCTCTTATTGATTCTCCATTTCTGCCCGTTATCCTTGGTTACCCATGGTTACAACAACATAACCCTTCTTTTGATTGGGAAAATGAAGACCTAACCTCTTGGGGGTCGTTCTGTCATTCAAACTGTTTGTCTCAACCCAAAAGACTTTCTGCTTGTATCTTGGCTTCCGTGGCCGTCCCACCTACCTTGCCTCATGAATACCATGCGTTTGCAGACGTATTTTGCAAGCAAAAGGCAGAGGTTTTACCTCCACATCGTTCTTTTGACTGTGCAATTAAATTGATTCCTGGAGCACCTCTTCCCAAAGGAAGGACCTATCCCCTGTCTTTACCTGAACAAAAATCCATGGAGGAATACGTAAAAGACCACTTGGAAAGAGGTTTTATCCGACCCTCTTCTTCTCCAGTAGGGGCAGGTTTTTTCTTTGTTGAAAAAAAAGATGGGGGTCTTCGACCATGCATAGACTATCGAGGGTTAAATCAAATCACCGTAAAAGACTCCTACCCTTTGCCTCTCATTCTTGAACTGTTTGATGTACTTAAGAGGGCTGTTATCTTCTCCAAGCTAGACCTACGAGGGGCTTATAATCTGATTTGAATTAAAGACGGGGACGAGTGGAAAACAGCATTCAACACTCGTAATGGACATTTTGAATATCTGGTTATGTCATTTGGGTTGTGTAACGCCCCTGCTGTCTTCCAACATTTCATGAATGAAATTTTTCATGATTTCAGCAACAGTTTTGTGATCATCTACCTGGACGACTTTTTAATATTTTCCAAGACTCATCTAGAGCACATCTCGCATGTAAAGCAGGTATTGAAACGACTGAGAGAAAACCATCTTTACGCGAAGATTGCGAAATGCAGTTTCCATCAAAGCCGTATTCCTTTCCTTGGATACATTATAAGTGCTGTCGGTTTCCAAATGGACCCTCAAAAACTTTCCGCTGTCTTGCAATGGTCCCAACCGACCACTTTAAGAGGGCTCCAAAGCTTTCTAGGGTTCGCAAATTACTACAAACGATTCATCAAAGGTTTTGCCTCCATTGCGGCCCCCCTTACTGCTATGACTAAGAAAGGTACAAATTGCAAGGTATGGTCCTCAGAAGCAGAATCGGCTTTCCAGCAATTAAAAGACATGTTCAGCAAAGCTCCAATTCTTCAGCATCCAAATCCCGATCTCCAGTACATAGTTGAGGTTGATGCCTCTGAGGTAGGAGCAGGTGCCGTGCTCTCCCAGAGACAGCCTAAGTCCGGTAGAATCCATCCAGTAGCATTTTTTTCTAGAAAGTTTTCTCCAGCGGAGATGAATTATGATGTTGGGAATCGAGAACTACTGGCCATCAAATTGGCATTGTCTGAATGGCGACATCTTCTGGAAGGGGCTCCCAAACCTTTTTCTATCCTCACTGACCATAAAAACCTACTGTATCTTCAGACTGCAAGACGTTTGAACTCACGTCAGGCTTGATGGGCTCTGTTTTTCTCCCGTTTTAATTTTGTTCTTTCTTATGTTCCTGAGCATAAAAACAAGAAAGCCAATGCTCTTTCCAGTCTTTCCAGACAGTTCGCTACCTCTGAAGAAGACCAACCTACAGAGCAGTATATAATCCCACCTCACAAAATTGTCGCACAGATCTCTACGGCTCTTTCCCAACAGTTATAAGAAACCCAGAATCGTGTTCCCCAAGGCTTGAAGATACCACCAGGTCACCTGTTCGTAGCCCCTAGCCTCAGAAAACCTGTACTCCTCTGGGCACATGATGGTGTGTTATCTGGTCATCCTGGTGTCACCATCACTCTTAAGACCTTGCAGCGTCATGTCTGGTGGCCTCATATGAAAAGGGATGTTACTGACTATGTGGCTGCCTGTCCAACTTGTGCTGCTAATAAAGTACCCCGTACATTGCCCTTCTGGACTGTTACAACCACTTTCGGCACCTCGTCAGCCTTGGACCCATTTGACTATGGACTTCATTACAGACTTACCCAAGTCCGAGGGCATGACTGCTATATGGGTCATAGTGGATCGCTTTTCCAAAATGTCTAATTTTGTGCCGCTCCCGGAATTACCTACAGCGGAAGCACTGTCTACTCTCTTCCTTTCCCATATTGTGAGATATCATGCCATACCTACCAATGTCGTCTCAGACCACGGATCCCAGTTTGTTTCCCGATTCTGGAGAGCGTTCTGCAAGAAACTGGGAGTAACGCCTTCACTCTCTACCTCACATCACCCTCAAACAGATGGTCAAACCGAACGCATGAACCAGACCCTAGAAACCTATCTTCGACATTATGTCAATGCCTTACACTCCAACTGGTCTGAGTATTTGCCTTTAGCTGAGTTTGCGATTAATTCCCGTTGGCACAGTGCTCTTCATACCACACCATTCTACGCAGCCCTAGGCTATTACCCTCAGACTTTTCCCTTACTTCAGCCTTCTTCTGGTGTACCAGTAGCAGATCAGTGGGTAAAAAATATTCTGCTACATTGGAAAAAGATTTGCTTATTACTACGAAAGTCAGCAGGCAAGTATGCACTTTTTTTCAACAAACGAAGACGCCATATACCTCCATATGTGGTGGGGGACAGAGTTTGGCTATCAACCAAATATGTGAGACTGAAACAACCTTCTACCAAATTGGGCCCTCGATTCATTGGTCCTTAAAGAATTATTGCTCGAGTCAGGCCAGTCTCCTATTGGTTGAAATTACCCTCCTCTCTCCGGATTCATCCTGTGTTCCATGTTTCCCTCCTCAAAAAAGCAATTTTCAATCGCTACTCCAGAATGCAACAGCTACCTCCTCCTCTTCTTGTTGATGGACAAAATGAGTTTGAAGTCTCCAAGATTCTTGATTCTAGAAGACAGGGTCGTGGCCTTCGGTATCTGGTTCATTGGAAGGAATATCCCGTCACAGAACGTTCTTGGGTTCCAGCCAAAGATCTGCATGCCCCTTCTCTTATTCAAGACCCCCGGAAGGGTCCACTGGGGAGGGGGCCCTGTCATGTACCTGGGTGTATTTGAACCGGGATCTTCCTGGTCCCACAGCTGCAGCCTTACCTGTTGTGCTACGGAGGAGATCTGGACTTTTGGAAATGTCCTCTCAGTATTAAGCATTACTTTGGACTTACTAGCCCCACCTGCTGCCAGCTGTGGACAATTTTCAATCAAAGCAGCCCATAAAAAGGAAGTGATGCTATCTCTCAGAAACCGTTTGTGTGGAATAGCTCCCTGGGTGTTGTGACTGCTTTTTGATCTTGATTTTCGTGTTGAACTTCTGCCTGAATTCCTGACTACTCTCTAGCCTGCTGATTTTGTACTTCACCGCCAGCTCGTGTATGACCTTTGCCTGGCTGACCACTCTCTGGATTTCGATCGTGTACCGTTTTGCCTGATCTGTTGCCAACCTAATCTGCCTGACTACGTTTTCGCCTGAATCCTCAGCACACAAGTTCCACTTCGGACACTACCTATCACAGGTACCTTACACCAGGTCCTTCTCTACTAGGCAGAAAAAAACTGAGCTGCTAACTGCTGTGTGAGGGGTTATGACCAGAGGGACCACCCCCTGGGCAGGGCTGTTTAGCTGTGCTAAAGATTAATGTTTTTAACTATTAACATGTCTGCCTAGTCCTCTCCTAATAGACAGGAACGTAACCCTACAGTTAAGAGTATAAGAAGGCTGTGTCCGTCCATGGACGAAAGAGAAAGGACATTTTTCACCCTTTAACTTCTATAATAAAATTATTGCTGTTGTGTTTTACATGCGCAACAAACTGTAAAAAATCTACTTTTTTACTATCATGATATGTTTTTTGGCTAACCATATTCACCTCACTCAAAGTCCCAAGGCGAACCCCATGTAAATATTTAACTTCTATAATGCTCTTTGTTTGTACCAAGGCCATTATTTTATCAATGTCACCAAAATGCAGCATTTTAACATTAAATGGGTGTAGAATCTTTCCTGGAGAGGAGGGGGGGGGGTGTCTTGATGGTATCCTATGAGCACGCTCGACAGAAAAGGAAGAGAAAAATTTTTTTTTTTCAAAAATCTCCAAAAGCCAATGTTTAATAAATTCTATAGCATTTCCTCCTTCCATTTGTTCCGGGAGGCCCAATATCCTGACATTATTTCTGCGTAACCTGTTTTCTAAAGTGTTTGGACTGTAAACCCACTGCTTTTAGATTCCATTGCATAAAGGCCAAAGTATCTTCAACATTGCTAATTCTATCCTCCACAACAGTTGTGTGTTCTCGAACTTTTTCCATATCATGGTGTTTAATGGTAACTTCCTCCCGTAAATACTGAAATTGGCTTGATAATGTGATTAATGTAGTATTGCATATCTGTACTGCTTGAAATACATCTTTTAAGGTTGGTTCTCCTCCCTGTGAATTTTGTATGCTCTCTTTGATAACGGATTTACTTCCAGATCTCTTTTCCTCCTCCTTGTTCCCCCTTTCCTCCTCTGTATAAGCTTCCTTTCTCTGCACCTCTATTGGTGTGTATACCGGGGTTTGCTCCTGATGATATTGCTTTTTCATTATCTGTACCGGTGAATGCTGTGTGTTGTATTGCTGAAGCTTCAGTAGTAATATTTCCTACAGGGTTTTTCAGCTTCTCCCCTGAAGTTTTATTTTTTGGCAATATTTTCTGGGAGGAAGACTCATATTCTGGGCCGTCATTATTCCCTCCCCTCTATTCCTTCTCTGCATAGCTCTATTAATTATCCCTAGCCTGACGGCTAGCAGCTCGAATATTTCAGATATTGCAAATAATACAAATATACAGATATTATAAGTAATTCAGATATTTCAAATTACTATGATATTTCAGAACTTTCGTATATTTCAAGAATTTCAGATATCTCCGTTCTTTCAAATATTTTCACACTTTTCAGGTATTTCCAGTACTTCAAATATCAAATATTTCATATATTCCTGATAACCTCAAATACTTCCACCATTTTAAATACTTCAAGTACTGCGACCAACTTAAATGTTCCAAAACTTTTCGCAAGCAAAAAAAAAGGAAAAAATACAGTCGCAAACGTCGCAAAGAAATACAGTCGCAATGTTCCTGTATATAAATCAGTACAGTCCCATCAGCACAGTCCCACAGCACAGCTCCACAGAGTTCTTTTCAAACGGGTCAAGAAAAGGATCCCCAATCACTCACCGCACCTCCTCTTTCTCCACTCTCTCTCCGCTCCAAATCATGCGTTTTACCAGCGTTACTGCGTGCTAATGGCTCTCTGCTCCGCCTGTACTCCTCCTGTAGTGTGGCCCAACAGACAACAGACTAATGCTTCAGTATCCAGGAAAATAAAATGTCCAGTGACACTCCGGGGCTCAGTACAGTCCAACAGAGCAGTAAAATGGAGGGGTAACGGATAAGCAGGTGTGAACGAGCCACTTCTGTCTGTCTGCGTTTTACCTACCCAATCCGATCCAATCCGTCTAGCCTTGTATGGGAGCGGAGGACCCGGTACACGGATCGCTAAGAGCACGAAGCGCCAAGTGCACAAATCACAGAGCTCAGGGCATGGGATACAGAGCATGGGGTTCGGGTTTGGGGGTAGGAGACCTGCCGGATATTCACGCTGGGGTTTACAGTGACTTACAATGGCTCACCTCGGTCTCCCTCTGGCTCGGCTCAACTTGGCTCAACTTAGCACATCACAGCACAGCACCTCACACTTGCACCCCTCTCTCCGCTCTGTCTTTCTCCCTCTATCTCCACAGCAATCACGCTCCACATCCCAGCTTCCAGGCACCTGCACTGGTATACCTGCCCTCAGCTGATATCAGGCTAGCATTCTGCAGGTCAGGTCAGGAGCTAATCCAGCACACGTCCGCTCACATTAAAGCCCAGCCCGAACTCCCTTAAGACCAATTTCTAGTTAGTTAATACTACTGGGTCTTCTAGTAGCGGTTTATTGAGGTGCTGGGACCACTATCTGTGTTTAATCTTTAACCACTTAAGCCCCGGACCAATACGCAGCATAAAGACAAGAGGTGTTTTTACAATTTGGCACTGCGCTGCTTTAACTGGCAATTGCGCGGTCATGCAATGTTGTACCCAAACAAAATTTGTGTCCTTTTCTTCCCACAAATAGAGCTTTCTTTTAACGGTATTTGATTGCCTCTGCGATTTTTTTTTTTTGCGATATAAACGGAAAAAGAACAACATTTTTGAAAAAAAATGATATTTTCTACTTTTTGTTATAAGAAAAATCAAATAAACTCAATTTTAGTCATACATTTTGGCCTAAATGTATTCAGCCACATGTCTTTAGTAAAAAAAATGTCAATAAGCGTATATTTATTGGTTTGCGCAAAAGTTATAGCATCTAAAAACGAGGGTACATTTTCTGGAATTTACACAGCTTTTAATTTATGACTACCTATCTAATTTCTTGAGGTGCTAAAATGGCAGGGCAGTACAACCCCCCCCCCCCAAATCACCCCATTTTGGAAAGTAGACACCCCAAGGAAATTCCTGAGAGGCATGTTGAGCCCATTGAATATTTTTTTTTTTTTGTCCCAAGTGATTGAATAATGACAAAAAAAATAAAAAATTACAAAAAGTTGTCACTAAATTATATTTTGCTCACACATGCCATAGTTATATGTGGAATTGCACCCCAAAATACATTTTGCTGCTTCTCCTGAGTACGGGGGTACCACATGTGTGGGACTTTTTGGGAGCCTAGCCACGTACATGACCCCGAAAACCAAGCACCGCCTTCAGGATTTCGAAGGGCGCAAATTTTTGATTTCACTCCTCACTACCTACAGTTTCGAAGGCCATAAAATGCCAAAATAGCACAAAACCCCCCCAAATGACCCCATTTTGGAAAGTAGACACCCCGAGCTATTTTCTGAGATGCATGATGAGAAATTTATAGCTCTCATTTGTTTTTGAAAATGAAGAAAGAAAATATTTATTTTTTATTTATTTTTTTCAATTTTCAAAACTTTGTGACAAAAAGCGAGATCTGCAAAATACTCACCATACCTCTCAGCAAATAGCTTGGGGTGTCTACTTTCCAAAATGGGGTCATTTGGGGGGGGTTTGTGCCATCTGGGCATTCCATGGCCTCCGAAACTGTGATAGGCAGTGAGGAGTGAAATAAAAAATGTACACCCATAGAAAGCCTGAAGGCGGTGCTTGGGTTTTGAGGTCTCACACATGTGGTATCCCCGTACTCAGGAGAAGCAACAGAATGTATTTTGGGGTGTAGTTCCACATATGCCCATGGCATTTTTGAGCAATATATTATTTAGTGACCACTTTGTGCAACAAAAAAAAAAATTGTCTTTTTCCGCAACTTGTGTTGCGGAAAATCAGATCAGGCCTGTCTCTGCGAACGCTGCAGTTATGTATGTTGTGTTTTGTAAGTGACAGTGATCGATCGATACTGCACTTGGGTGGCCTGGGCTGGACGGAGGGGCAAAACGCAGATGCTAGCAGGTATCTGGGCTGATCCCGCTAACACTGCATTTTTGGGAACCCTAAACTGCTGGGGACGCTAGTATAGATCTGATCAGATCAGATATTGATCTGTTCAGATACTATACCACTAAGGGAGGTGTATGCTTCACGCGTGGGTGTTAGCGTTACTGGCACTAACCTGACGCTGCCTGGGGCGACGCAGACTCTATCTGACCCTAAAACCTAATTGAAATCACACGCCAGGCGATCAGGGGGTTAAACCTTTATTGGGTTATATACGGCGGGTGCCCTGACACTATAAAAAGCAAACTAACTAACCAGCGTCACCCGTAACACTTATACGGTGATCACTGGTGAAAGGGTTAACTAGGGGCAATCAGGGGGTTAAAACCTTTATTAGGTAATATATGGGGGTACCTGACACTATATAAAAACCTGACGGGAACCTAAATAAAATAACTAACTGGCTAACCAGTGTCACCAGTGACACTTATACGGTGATCACTGGTGAAAGGGTTAACTCTAGGGGCAATCAGGGGGTTAAAACCTTTATTAGATAATATATGGGGGTACCTGATGCTATAACCTTTATTAGATAATATATGGGGGTACCTGACGCTGGCGGCGAACCTAAAAAAATAACTGGCTACCTAGCGGCACCAGCATAACTAATACAGCGATCAGAAAAACGATCGCTTAGTGACACTGGTGACAGGGGGTGAAAGGGTTACCTGGGGGGCGATCAAGGGGTTAAACCTTTATTAGGGGGGGTTAGGGGGCTACCCTGGACCTAAAGGGACCTAACACTTTTACTATCACAAATGTCACTGATTGCAGTTATCAGTAAATAAATGATTCTTGCAATCGCTGACACTGTGACTGGGGGGTGATCTGGGGGTGACTGGGGGGGGGGGATTGTGTGCCTATGTGTCCTGGTGTCAGTGTACTGTTCGTGCACTAACCTGATGTCTTCTCTCCTCGGCGCTCAGGACGAATAGAGCGCCGCATGGAGAGATGACATCACATCCTCTACCTGTTTTTACATTACACAGGCAGAGGAAGCATCTCACTCGCCGGGAGCGATCACGAGGGGGTGGCCAGAAACCAATGGCCGCCCCCTCATCACGGATCGCTCCCGAACCGATACTGACCGCCCCATATACCCGAGGGGGGTCAGATCGGACCCCCCACCCATACGAAGGCAGTCACGTACAGGTACGTGAGTGTGCCTGTCCGTGCCATTTTGCCAACGTATATGTACATGGGGCAGTCGTTAAGTGGTTAAAGTGGTTGTAAGCCCACTTTTGCAACTTGCACCTACAGGTAAGCCTAGATTAAGGCTTTCCTGTAGGTGCAAGAAATATCTCCTAAACCTACACGGTTTAGGAGATATTTGCTAAAAATGACATGCGTCGGTGTCTACGGCGCATGCGCGCCATAGACAACGGCGCATTCATAGGGTTAATCCCATTCACAAATCCGGCTTAGCCAGATTTGACGGCTCCTGCGCGCATGCGCGGAGTCACGTCTTCGCCGCTCCGGCCAATCACAGCGCCGGAGCGGCGCTGTGATTGGCTGGAGCGGTGATACCCGGAAGTAACCTTCCGGCTATCGCCGCAGCGATGGCTGCGGCTGGAGAGGGAGACGAGGACGCCTTCGGGGGCCCCGATCTAAGGTAAGTGATGCATAATGAACTAGTATGCTAGTCATACTAGCTCATTATGCCTTTGTCTTGCAGGTTAGTTTTAAAAAAAACAATTTTTAACAGGGTTTACAATCACTTTAAGCTGAAGCTCAAAGGTTTTTGGGAAGTGGTTTGAGATAGTGGTAGGTGTTATTTTTTTCTTGACTTTTTAGGTCTAGATGGATCTAATCCAGAGAAAAAACAAATCAATCCTTGTACAGAGATCGTGCGTCACAGTATAATATATAATAATAATGTACACTGTGGAATTTACCACCCACCAGCAGTCTGAGTTGTAGCATTCCCAGCAGTTCCTTCAACCAGTAAGGCTTCATGTACATGACACATTTTTACAACCTCTCCTGAACGATTTAATTTGACAGACAGTATCCATTTTGCCACGTTTACATGCTGCGTTTTGAAGCGTTTTTAAAAAAGAAATACATTTTCTTGAAAAAGCCAAAAATGAAAAATGCCTGTTAGCGAAACGCGGATTACTGTGGCATGTAAACGTGGCAAAACTGATGTTTTTAAACATTGGTTACTATCTGTTAAATTCTTCAGGAGAGGTTGTAAAACGTCCAGTGTACATTAAGCCTTAAACTGATACCGAAGGATATTTTTTGATTTAAATAAAAAATAAGTTATACTTACCCACAAAAAGGCCCCTTATGTCATCTGGCAGTCCCCTGGCCAGTGCAGTCTGCTCCTCCCTCCTCCAGGTGCCCTCCTTGGCAAACCAGGTGCAAAGGAGGCAGCTGTGTGTGCATAGTCCCAAGCCAGGTTGTGTGTACCGATAGACACACATAGTGCAGGAAAACTACACCCCTCACTCTTTCCTTGCGCAAGAAGTTGACCAACAGCAGCAGGAGCCATTTGACTGACAGCAGAAGGAGTGTATGGCTCTCCTGTCATTAGTTTCTTCTGTGGGACCAGGAAGTGAGGGGAGGGGGTGCTGAAGCAGAGACAGCGCTGCAGTGGTAACAAGAGCAAGGTAATTGTTTAATGATGGGGGCAGGTAATGGATTTTTTTTACCTTAATGCAGATAATGCGTTAAGGTAAAAACCTTTAGACTTTACAGCTCCTTTAATCTTGGAAAACGAGTGGATTGAGCATCTTTTCGAGGTGTTTAGAGTTGGGTTAAAAATAAAATCCTCACTTCGTATTGGGATCTGGTCTTTAAACTCTGCCAAGAAAGTAAGAATTTTGTCAAACAATGTGAGATGGTGGATTTTAGGGTAATATATTTGCTAGTGTAATTGTCTACCCAGTAAGTCTTTTACACAAGTAAAGCACTTGACCAGGTGAGTCTTATTGCCCTGTACACACAATCGGATTTCCGATGGAATAAAATCCGAAGAATTTTTCCATTGGAATTCCGATGAAGCTGACTTTCATCAGTCTTGCCTACACACCATCAGTCAAAATTCCGACTGTCCGGGGAGGGCGCATGCGCGACTTCCACGGGAACGGCTGCATGTCTCTGTAGCTCCTCACTACCCGCGCTGATTAGCCTGCTTCCCGGGGCCAATTTTGCTGGATTGCTTCTCTATCCTTCTCCAACACCCCCGGGGACCACTTTGTGCATGCTGCCGAAGAAGAAGGGACAGGGGCCCTCGCAGAAGACCCTCAAACTTTCTACTGCAGTCACAGGAGTGGTACAGCATGGCTCAAGATGGCGCCGGCAGCCCTGCCTCGCTACATTCACAGGACACCACGGTCTCTCTTCAAGACTGTGAGTACGCTCCCCCCTTACAAAAGAGGATTTGGACAAAAGCCTGGAAGCTATTTATAGCAAAATGGCCTCTAAATTTCAAACGGAATTACATAAAAGCACTAGTACCCTCACACAGGAGATCGCTGCTTTAGGATCCCGCACCGATCGTTTAGAGACCAAACATGATGAACTCAGCATTGCTCATAATGACCTTTCTAGGGAACATGAATCCCTTACTGCGACTGTTACACAGCTACAAGCCCAAATCGAGGATCACGATAACAGAAATCGCAGGAACAACCTCAGGGTCCCTGAAACTACCACTGAGCTTATCCCTACTATGCATAAGCTGTTTCAATCTTTTCTGCCTGACCACGAAATTGAATCATTCACCTGTGATCGCATACACAGAGCTCCCCCCCCCCCCCCAGACAAACCACCTAGGAACATTGTATTATGTCTAAAAGACTTTCTCGTTAATGAGGAGATCCTCAGGGCTGCCCGCAACTCCCAGAATATTACCCTAGATGGTACCCCAATACAAATTTACCCAGACATTTCAACCGCGACTCTGGATAGACGCCGCAAGATGAAGGAAGTGACTTCAGTTCTAGCTTCTGCACGGATTTGTTATAGATGGACGACTTACTCTGCTACCACGCTTCAAGAAGGACAGGAAATCCTGGTCAAATTAGGCCTTCTGAAGGCTGAAGCAATACCTTGGCTACCCTCCACTCCCCGTTCGACACCTATCTGGCGTACACCTTCTCCACGTAGGGACAGGAGGCAAGTCAGACAAGAAATTGGCCCGCACTTCCATTGACTCCCTATTTTGCAGTGACCTTAATGTTTTCATCAAAATGAATCCTTCTCTTTTGCTCATATTCTGACTGTGGATCATATCCTAGTAGTTCCTGTATTGGAGAGCCATCTTGTGCCCGTTTTTGGAATTGAACGCTCTGCAGCATATGATGTGTACATCCTACATCTTTCCTCCCTTCACAGCACCCCTCTGATCTACCCGGCTGTTCTGACCCACCTTATTCCGAACAGGACTTCTACTTCTGGGATGGCTCTCTGTGTGACTCTCTTTGGGTGCTCTCCCACAGGAAGATTTACTATGATCCTTTTCCTCTTTTTCTTTAGTTTTCAAATTTCTTGTTTTTCTTTTTTTTCCTTCGGTTCTGCACTACTGATACTATATTTTTTGATGTACAGGCTAGTTCGGCGGATGTCGATGCCATGCCACCCCACTCCTCTCACATCCTGACTTCCATTAGAGGTCTGGACGTGACTCCTGTAGTTAGGGGCATTTTTGCCCCTTACTTATCCTGTTTCTCTGTTTCAGGTTTATGCAATTTGCAACCTGACCCGATGAGGTTCCAGCAACTAATCATTCTGCTGGCTTTATTATTTTTTGATTGTTTTCATTATATGTGTAGCGGGGTCTCCTTTAAGACTCTATGGACTGCATTTCCCAGAACCCCGTTTGGCACCCAGGGTGCATTGTTGCCACCGCAGAGACTTGTGGGTGGGGAGATAAAAGGGGGAGGCGAGGCTAAGCTCTTCCTCTTTGGACACCGCACGGCTATCAACCGGTCTTCCTGTGCGGATCTGCTGGAGTGCAGGGCCTGAAGCCTGGGGCCTGGCACAACTTCCAAAGAGCCTTCCACCCCACTGCGAGCCTGGGTGGCATCTGACGATTTCAAGCTGCTGACATTAGTTGGATCGGAGACCCGATCGTTGCAGGCGCTGTGCGCAGAGACACAGTGGTGGAAGTCCCAGACTGGGATCGCGTCCGGAGTGGTGAGCGAGCACCTGCTCAAATCCTATAGGCTGTACTGTTGTTAGGCCTAGAGACTGCCTTGGCCCACCGGCCTTTATTTGCTGTTCCACTGGAGACTAGTAGCGGAACTGAGTTGAGTGGTCTCCAGCGAACTGTTCTTTTTTTGATTGCCTACCCTGTGGATTACAAGTGTTTTTTTCCTATACGTGCACCACCATTCAAGTTGCATGCGAAGAAAGTGTTATCCTAAGGACTAAGTTAAATCTGTGTCAGGCCTGACCAGGGGTAGAGTATTGTTTGGTGCGCCACAGGGCGCATAGATAATAATAGCTGCGCGTGGTGTATGACCGCGCTGTGCTATTATTGTATGCTATAGCTATTGCTGCAGGGCTCTGTAAGCAAGTTATGTGTTATGTTCTAACCTATGCCTTTTAACCAAAAGTAAAACAGTTATACTTTACCACTTGCTATCAGTGTGTTGTCATTGCACATAGTGCTTGCCTCTCAATATAGTTGGGGTGTGTGTACAATCAGGTATAGATTGTGATAGATAACATCCCCTAGACTGTGCCATAAGTGGGTTGAGTAGATTGCCGGGGGTTGGCGGAGCTGTACTCAGGGCCCAAAAATCAAACCAGCGGCTCTCTTAGCTGGGGGTAGCGCTACACGTGGGGGCTCGTCTGGAATCCTGATACAGCAGGTGAACACGCCAAAAGTACCGGCATGGACCCATTAGAGGTTAAAGCATGGCGCGAAGCAGCTAAGACAGAACCAGATCAGTCGGTGGTCATCAGCCTCCCAGGAGAGGAATGGTCAACAGAGACGGTAGAGCAACTTGTGGTGTCACTGTCCCCAGATCATACACCGTGGGTGATGGACATGAAGTCAGACCCAAACATCTCGTATCAGTATGCGCTGATAGAATGGTGGGACGGAATGCCGGAGACCTTTAAGCACAAATGTGTATGGACGCCAGACAATAGAACTTATAAGTTGGTGCACGCAATAACCGTTAAGACGGAGCCATCCCCAACGGGATCACCGCAAGGGACACCCCGTGTCTCACCTGAAAAGAGAGAGAGGGCGACGCATCCGGCAGCACCGGTCACTACCATAGCACCAGAATTAATAAATGCCTTAGGGCAGTGTTTCTCAACTCCAGTCCTCAAGGCGCCCCAACAGGTCATGTTTTCAGGATTTCCCTCTGATGAAACAGCTGTGGTAATTACTAAGGCAGTGAAACTGATCAAATCACCTGTGCAAAATAATGGAAATCCTGAAAACATGACCTGATGGGGCGCCTTGAGGACTGGAGTTGAGAAACACTGCCTTAGGGGATCTGCTAACAAAGTGCCAGAGAACGAACACGGTACATGTAGAGGCTAGCTACCGGAGGCTAAAGACATTCTCAGGGGAGCTTCCTGTCCCTGCAGGGGAAGAAGATTTTGATACCTGGGTTGAGCAGGCATTACTAGCAGTAGAGGCATGGGAGGTGCCTGAAGCGCAGAAGAGACAGCGCGTGATCGAAAGTTTGAAAGGCGCAGCAGCAGAAGCGGTGAAAAGCTTCCGGTTTGGCAATGCTGATTGCACGGCTCAGGACTGTTTAGCCATGTTACAAGAGGAGTTCGGTCAGCTAGAAAAGGTGACAGAGCTAGTGTACCAATTCGAACATACTTTCCAACAGCCGAATGAGAAGCTTTCGGAGTATGTAAGAAGACTGAACAAGATGCTTTACAAAATCGTGTTAAAAAAAGGGATGTTGCCCAAGACACAGATGCGGCAAGAATGAAGCAGGTGTTAAAGGGGGCGTTGCGCTCGGATCCAGTCTGGCTTCACCTGAAAACCTCAGGAGGGGGAATGTCACTAATTTACTCTGATCTGATAAAAATCATCAGAGATGAGGAGTCACTACAGATGGATCAACAAGTGATCAAGGCACATACCTCTTCTGCACCAGTGATAGTCAACTCAGTGATGACCAAAGAAAGAGACTCAGAAGTAGACACTTTGAAATCACAGATGTTAAAGATGCTGACCTCTCTGATGGCAAAAGACTCGAGGGTTCCAGAAAAAGAGGGACCAAAGAAGGAGTTGTTCTCGGAGGTTTCAGTGCCCACCTCCCTACAAGATTGGGGGGGATGTGATCTGTTTTAACTGTGGAGGAATTGGCCATATTGCAGCTGTATGTTCCAGTCCCAAGAAAAAGAAAACAGATAACCGCAAGTCGGCGGGAAACTCTAGAGGGCCCCGGTGAAGGAGTCAACCGGGTGCCCATCATCTTCAGTGAGCTCCAAACTGAATGAGAAGCCCAGGAAAAGAGAGGACAAAACTCCTCAGAAGAAGCACAGTATTCCACAGCGGGAATACACCCCAGAAAAAGAGCATAGTGTCCCTCAGCGGGTCTGTACACCCATTAAGGGAAAGAAAATCAATGCATACCGATCCCAAGAAAGACTCAAGTTCAAAGGGAATTTGAAGAAGGGAAGTCTAAAGGGAGCATGCAAAGATCAAAAGGCAACCCCTTTGAAGCCATATCCAGAGAAGCTGGTAGGCCCATCCCCCATAGTGCCCATTCAAGTGGAGGGAGTCTACACAAGAGCCATCTTGGATATGACAAACACTTAGGCCACCTACCCATCAAGAAGATAGAAGAACTAGAAATATGGGGAATCGGGACCCAGAGCTTCCCTTATGATGGCTAACCTGCCCGTAAAACTGACCTTCGACCCATCTGTGGCTGGGAAGGCTGAAGTGTTCGACACTCTGGCAGTTGTGTGCCCCCGGCCGCCTGGAGCCAACAAGAGTTCCTTAATAATAGGGATGAACACGGACCTGGTCCGGAGACTCCTGAACCCTCTTGCACAAAGGAAGGACCCCGCAACCACCAAGATCCACCCCATCTTGAAGACAGCCTACCAGCGGTTAGTCTTGGAGCAGAAGGCCCCGGAAGAGGGAGTGGGGAAGGTCTGGAGACTTGAAAAGAGGGGGGTAGTGTTGCAGCCCGGTGAGGTAACCCGTCTCAGAGCTACTGTGAAGCTTACTTGGGAGCAACCTGGACCCTTTGTCATGTTGGGGCCAGACCCAAGGAACGAAACACTCGGGTTTAGAAGTAATCCCAGAAGTGGTCCCGCTGAGGGCTCTGAAGGAGGCCCACTATAAGGTCCCTGTGAGTGTCAGGAACACTACGGATGGTCCCATGGAGATCCCAGCCAGAATGTTACTGGGCCAGGTGAGCCCTGCTGCCCCGGTTGCCTTGTCAGAAGTGGAGAAGACAGGAGAAGAAGGGAATGTTTGGGAGAAGCTCTCCATGGAGAACCCGAATCTGCCCAGGGCTTGGAAAGAGAGAGCCAAGGCCCAGTTGGCCAGGTGGAAGATCTTCTCCCAAGATGAGTTCGATGTGGGGTGTGCAAGGAGTGCCACCCACCATATTCGCCTCCAAGAAGACAAGCCCTTCAGGGAGAGGGTCAGGCGAGTCCCACTAGCAGACCTGGAAGATCTGAGGGAACAACTCGGGGAACTCAAGCGGAGCGGTGTGATCCGGGAGTCTAGAAGTCCCTATGCCTCCCCGATAGTAGTGGTCAGAAAGAAGAATGGATCGTTGAGGTTGTGTATCGACTACAGGACCCTCAACAGGAGAACCATCCCTGACCAGTACACCACTCCGAGGATAGAGAATGCCCTGCAGAGCTTGTCTGGAGCCAAGTGGTTCAGCGTTATGGACCTCAAGAGTGGATACTATCAGATCCCCATGCATCCGGAGGACAAGGAGAAGACAGCCTTCATAACCCCAGTGGGATTCTTTGAATTCGACCGAATGCCCCAGGGACTGTCAGGAGCCCCAGCCACCTTCCAACGTCTCATGGAAAAGACTGTAGGAGACATGAACCTTATCGAGGTCCTTGTGTACTTAGACAATGTCATTGTCTTTGGAAGGACCTTGGAAGAACATGAAGAGAGGCTGGAGAAAGTCTTGAGAAGACTCAGTGAAGAGGGACTCAAGCTTTCGCCTGAGAAGTGTCGGTTCTACCAATCTTCCGTTAACTATCTGGGACACATAGTGTCTGAAGAAGGGGTGGCCACAGACCCCGAGAAGTTAGAGGCAGTTACTTCCTGGCCACGGCCTTCCACGGTAACAGAATTTAGATCCTTTTTGGGGTTCTGTTCCCATTATAGAAGGTTCGTGGAGGGGTTTGCCCGAATTGCCAGACCACTGAATGAACTACTCAAGACAGAGGGGGAAGAGTATGACTCAGGGCCCAACAAGCCGGGAGAGTCAGTCAAAGACCAGTGGACCCAGAAGTGTGAAGAGGCCTTCCAGATGTTGAAGAAAAGCCTAACCACTGCCCCCGTCTTGGCTTACGCAGACCCAAAGAGACCTTATGAACTCCACGTAGATGCCAGTCATGAGGGTCTGGGAGGAGTGCTCTACCAGGAGCATGAAGGACAGCTGTGACCCGTTGCTTACGTGAGCCAGAGCCTGACCCCCTCTGAAAGAAACTACCCCACTCATAAGTTAGAGTTCCTGGCGCTTAAGTGGGCGGTGGTTGATAAACTCAAGGACTACCTGTATGGGGCCGAGTTCACTGTGAAGACCGACAACAACCCCCTTACTTATCTCTTCACCACAGCAAAGCTGGATGCCACAGGACATAGGTGGTTGGCTGCACTGTCTGGGTTCAATTTCAGCCTGAAGTACAGGCCGGGGGCTGGGAATCGAGACGCAGACGCCCTGTCTAGAAGATCTCATGCCCCCACCGGTGATACAGAAGACTGGACCCAAGTGGCACCTGACGGGGTATGGGCCCTTTGTCAAGGGGCTGAACGTCAAGCCAGAGGAGGCTCAAGGGCAGAAGAGATAGGGGTTACCATGGTAGGAGTTCCCAAGCAATACTGTGGAGTAACCCAGTTGGAAGAAGATAATCTGCCAAAACTGTCAAAGAAGGAGTTGAGATGTGACCAATTGGAAGACCCCATGGGGAGATTGGTCCTGGAGGCCCTGGAGAATAAGGATCCGAGTAGACTCCTGCGCCATACTTCAAAGGAAGCTCGCCTGTTGAGGAAGAAGTGGGACAGATTACAGGTGCATCAGAGTGTGGTCTACCGAAGGGGCCCCTCCGATGACTTGGAAGATAAGTGGCAATTGTTTCTTCCCGAGAAACACAGAGAGACTGTCCTGGTCGCCCTGCATGACAATCATGGACACCTAGGGGCTGAAAGAACCTTCCAACTTGTTAGGAGTCGGTTCTATTGGCCCTGCATGAGGGCTGAAGTAGAGGAATACTGCCATTCATGTGCACGCTGCATCCTGCGGAAAACTTTACCCCATCAAGCTGCCCCAATGGGCCATTTACAAAGTCAAGGCCCGCTGGATTTGGTATGCATTGATTTTCTCTGCCTCAAACCCAACCTGAGTGGACTAGGAAATGTTCTGGTGATAACCGATCATTTCACCCGGTATGCCCAGGCCTTTCCAACCAAAGACCAGAAGGCTTCCACTGTGGCCAAGGTACTTATGGAAAAGTATTTCGTCCACTATGGGCTACCGCAGCGACTTCACTCCTCTCAAGGGAGGGACTTTGAATGTCGGCTGATCCGGAAGCTCCTGGATTCCTTAGGGATCAAGAAGACCTGAACCTCTCTTTACCACCCACAAGGGGATGCTCAGCCGGAGAGGTTCAACCGAACTCTGCTCAATATGTTGGGGACCTTGAACAGCGAGAAGAAACAGCATTGGAGCAAGCACATAGCGGCCATAGTGCATGCTTACAATACTACCACAAGTGATGCTACAGGCTACTCCCCCTACCGCCTCATGTTCGGAAGAGAAGCAAGGTTACCTGGGGACCTGGCCTTTGGCACCTCCATAGATCATTCCTCAGCCACCTCTCACAAGGGACATGTGGACAGACTCAGACACAGCTTAAAGATGGCTTATGAGCAGGCCCAAGCGGCTTCAGACCAAAGGGGAGCCCGCAACAAGAGGAACTTTGACCTGAACGTTCGGATCCAGGACCTGCAACCTGGAGACCGAGTTCTGCTACGGAACCTGGGGGTCCCTGGAAAACACAAGCTTGCAGACAGATGGAGACCTGAACCCTATGTCATTTGTAAGAAGCTGCCGGGCCTACCTGTTTATAAGTTGAAGCCCGAAGGGTAGGTGGGCCCACTGAAGACCTGGCACCGGAATCACCTACTCCCACTTGCCGAAGCAGTTTGGATACCTCCTGTGAGGGACTCCCCAGCCCCAGCCTCCATTCTGGATACTCCCAGGCCAAACACTCGGTCCCAGTCCTCTCGAAATGAAGATTTAGAGACCTCTGAACTAAGTGAAGATGAGAGACAGGAACTTGATTGGTTATGGCCTTCCCCGACTCCAGGAACTTCTGCTATAGATCTTCCCCCTACTGAAGACACTATAGACAGAACACTGAATGCAGAAGCTACTGAGTTCGTTCCATCCAGTCCTTTATCAGATTATTGGGAAGATGCCTGTGACACATACTCAGAGGAGGACCCAAGAGACCCTATGTACCTCCCGGCTCCTGAACCAAGTGTTTCAGAACCAGCAGAATCCCTCAAATTTGCTCCAGAAGGGGAGCCTGCAGTGTCCCAGCCAGAAGTCCCAAGAGAGCAAAGAGCCAGAACAGTTATAAGGCCTCCTAAGAAGTTGACTTACCCACAAATGGGGAAGAGCTCAGAAGAAACTGTGGTCACTGCAAGAAGGAGTGCATAGCATCCAGTTCCCTCCACTGTTCATTTGGTGGAGGGCAACCCCAACTCATCCTCTGGCACAGTTAGGCAGGCCACTCATGAAAGTGTGACCTGTGGGCAAGGGAATTCAACCCCTCAGTTTTGGTGGGAGTTCCCTCTGCCGACATCTTACACAACGTTGTCTAGGATTGTACGTAGTGTATGTTAAGAGTTATCTTTGGGGACCAAAGAGTTCAAGTGGGGGGAGTGTGTAGCGGGGTCTCCTTTAAGACTCTATGGACTGCATTTCCCAGAACCCCGTTTGGCACCCAGGGTGCATTGTTGCCACCGCAGAGACTTGTGGGTGGGGAGATAAAAGGGGGAGGTGAGGCTAAGCTCGGCCTCTTTGGACACCGCGCTGCTATCAACCGGTCTTCCTGTGCGGATCTGCTGGAGTGCAGGGCCTGAAGCCTGGGGCCTGGCACAACTTCCAAAGAGCCTTCCACCCCACTGCGAGCCTGGGTGGCATCTGACGATTTCAAGCTGATGACATTAGTTGGATCGGAGACCCGATCGTTGCAGGCGCTGTGCGCGGAGACACAGTGGTGGAAGTCCCGGACTGGGATCGCGTCCGGAGTGGTGAGCGAGCACCTGCTCAAATCCTATAGGCTGTACTGTTGTTAGGCCTAGAGACTGCCTTGGCCCACCGGACTTTATTTGCTGTTCCACTGGAGACTAGTAGCGGAACTGAGTTGAGTGGTCTCCAGTGAACTGTTCTTTTTTGATTGCCTACCCTGTGGATTACAAGTGTTTTTTTCCTATACGTGCACCACCATTCAAGTTGCATGCGAAGAAAGTGTTATCCTAAGGACTAAGTTAAATCTGTGTCAGGCCTGACCAGGGGTAGAGTATTGTTTGGTGCGCCACAGGGCGCATAGATGACCGCGCTGTGCTATTATTGTATGCTATATCTATTGCTGCAGGGCTCTGTAAGCAAGTTATGTGTTATGTTCTAACCTATGCCTTTTAACCAAAAGTAAAACAGTTATACTTTACCACTTGCTATCAGTGTGTTATCATTGCACATAGTGCTTGCCTCTCAATATAGTTGGGGTGTGTGTACAATCAGGTATAGATTGTGATAGATAACATCCCCTAGACTAATTGTGCCATAAGTGGGTTGAGTAGAATGCCGGGGGTTGGCGGAGCTGTACTCAGGGCCCAAAAATCAAACCAGCGGCTCTCTTAGCTGGGGGTAGCGCTACATATGTTTTTATATTCTATTTTTGTTCTCTCATTTCTTGAAGCATTCTCGTTTTCATGTATATCACGTTGATCTTAATGTTGTGCATCTTCGAAGGTGCGCCATGCTTGGTTTTCCCTTTGTGCTGGAGGATTCTTGTGCTGCACTGCACTCGCCACTATGCCCATCAGGTACGCTTAATTGGTTGTCCATACATAAATGGCGATAACATGTGTTACAAATAGTGTACAGGGCTTTAACTCTCCGCATAAACGGAAAAAGGCCTTTACCAGCTATAAAAAATTGGGGGTTCAAATCATTTTGTTACAAGAGACTCACTTTGCCTCTGACAACCATACGTCCTTTTTTCATAGGGCATATAGGCAAGCCTATTATACTTTATTCCAATCTAAATGTAGGGGTGTAGCAATATTTTTACATAATTCCTTTCCCCTAGATATTAAACAGGTATATAAGGACCCGGATAGCAGATTCCTCATAATTAAAGGGGTTATTGCGGGACGTGAACTTACCATTGCAAATGTGTATGCCCCTAATGTGGTGCAAGCTACCTTTTTTTTCTAACTTCTTTAGGATCCTTGAAAGATATTCCTCCACACATGTTCATAGGAGGGGATTTTAACCTTGTAGCCCATCCCCAAGTGGACAGGAACCCTGTACCTTGTCTCCATATGGCCTTCCCTAAAACGCTCTCCAAGTCATTGCGGGCCTACCAATTGACTGACGCTTGGCGGGCGCACAATATTGGTGCAAAGGATTTTACTTTTTATTCTCACCCCCACAATTCCTTTGCCAGGTTGGATTACATTTTTTGTACCCCGGTTGTGCTTGCTAACTCCACTAACTCTAATATCTATCTATGCCCATGGTCTGACCATAACATGGTTACCTTGTCTACCTCATTCATTGGTTTATCGGACACCCCCTATTTCTGGCGTTTGAATGATTCTTTACTTACTGATCCGATTACACGCCATGAGATATCTACTGCTATTCAGGAATACTTTACTTTAAATGCCACTCCAAACATGTCCCCGAATACTCTGTGGGTAGCCCATAAGGCGGTTCTCAGGGGTCGTCTCATCAGCATAGCCTCTAGGAAAAACAAAGAAAGCTGGCAAAAGATCTACGAATTGACTGCAGAACTAGACAGACTCCATAAGATTCAAATTGGTAATCCCTCTAGGTCTAATGAACACTTAAGCCCCGTACACACGAACGGTTTGACTGATGAAAACCGTCCGATGGATGGTTTTCATCAGACCAACCGATCGTGTATGGTACCCATCGGTCTTTCTTGTTCATACATCACGGGACACAGAGCAGCATAGTCATTACTATGTGGGTTATATAGAATTACCTTCAGGTGCTGGCACTGGCAACTTCCAAAACAGGAAGTACCCTCCCCTATATAAGCCCCTCCCATCCGGGAGCACCTCAGTTTTTTGCCAGTGTCTAAGGTGTTGGCCAAGGTTAACATGTATTCATCTGGGCTTGTGTACAGGTTCTCTGGGCCTTAGCAAGCTATTCCGGATCCGACCAAAAAAGCTTCATAGCTAAACGGTCGGTACCCGGGCCTTGCAGAGAAGAGCAGGGTTTTGCCTGTAATGCCTCTCTTAGGAGGGCTGGACCCTGGGATCCAGAGCTCTGGTCATACCCAAAACCAAGAGGCTATCTGTACAGGGTGCTATACAGGTCCAGGGGAGTGGAATCCTTGGGAACCCGGTCCCTGAAGGTCTAGTACAATGCCTGCCGTGAGAGGTGAAGTTTGGGCTTCTGTGGACCAAACAAAGTCCTGCGGCGGGGAAAAGGTAAGTGGGGGCCCCTCAGGAACTTGGTTCTATTGAGGGGACCCCCAAGCCTAATATGTCTTTCTGCCTGTTACCTAAAGGTATTCCCGCTAATAGCTGTATATGCCTAAGAAATCCTAGAAATGTCTTTTCATAAGGAAGTTTTAAAAACTGTAAACCTAGAAATGTTTTTCATAAAGGGGGTTTTAAAAAAAAAAAAAAAAAAAGACAAAGTGCGGTACCTGTGTTTGTCCACTAGAGGCCGCTGTGGAACGTCTTTTTTTCTTGGGACTATTCCTTCCATGGTGAAAGTCCAGGCAGATGAGTGAGCTCTCTATCAGGGAAGCTGCATTCCTCTGTCATGCTGCCGAGTAGTTTCCTTCCATCCCCGAGTCCTGGTGAAACAGGGACCCTGGCTCCTCTCCCTACATGGCGCCAAGAGCGCACACGTGCACGCGCGCGCGCACACACGCTTTCTTTTTATAAGATTTAGCTTCAAAAAAGGGGGCGGAGCCTGGCAGATGACGCGCTCTGTGCGCCCAGCGCTTCTGCGCATGTGCGGGCGTCCCAGCAAGATAAAAGGACTCAGTCCGCGCTGCTTGCTATGGACACAGAGCATGAAAAGGAGCTGGTAGCATGGTATAGGGGCTTACAGCGGGCGGTTGATACAGGCATCCCCAGAAAGACGCATTAGTAGACACCCACTGATGTACATAGCAGCAAATTGCATTAGACTATTTCAGTAAAGGGGTGTATTGCGGCTGGAATACCTCAGCTTTGAACTAAGGAATATGCCGCCTAAAAAACTCCGAGATATACCTCTCAGGAAGTGTAGGGGGTCTCCATCAGGCTCTGAGGATCTGGAGCAGTCATCTGCACCTTCCTCCCCTGAGAAATCAGAGGTTAATACCCATAAGGAACCCCCGGGAGTGCCAGGTACTGCGGCTGTCCTCAGTCCACCTGCTCCTGCATATATAACAGAGGAGGTTTTTGCCTCAACTCTGGAGGGATTGGAGCAGAGATTGGCAGCATTGATCGCTTCTTCTCTACAGGAAAGAAAGCGCGCCAGATCTCCATCCCCTCCATTAGAGTGCCTGTTGGCAGAGCAACAGTCCCAGGAAGGGACTGACCTACCTGAAGGGGATCAGGAGGAGGTTAACTCTGTTTTTGAGGAATCGACAGTAGATGAACCATTTTCAGCATCACAGACTGAAAGATTGTGGGTCCAGACCCTAACTGACATGGTTCGATCTGCATTTAAAATGCCTCTTGTTGAACCATCAACTACTGCTGTCTCCTCGTTGGGGTCGCTAAAAGCTCCCCAGATTAATTGCTCCTTTCCAATTTCATCCATTATTGGAAGGACTTATATACCAGGACTGGGAACATCCTGATAAACTATTTGTTCCACCTAAGAAATTTCAGGTGATCTATCCCATGGAGGAAAAATTCACCCAGAGATGGAATGTTCCTACGGTGGACGCAGCCATTTCTTCTGTGAACAAATCACTGACATGTCCAGTAGATAATGTTCAAATGTTCAAAGATCCAGTAGATAAAAAATTGGAATCTTTATTAAAATCTGCTTTTTCCACAGCAGGGGCTGTTACACAGCCAGCAGTGGCAGCTATTGGGGTCTGCCAAGCTTTAAAGGATCAAATGAAAATGGTCCTGAGGGATTTGCCAGACCAGCAGGCCCAGGCTCTGGCTGATCTGCCTAGAGCATTATGCTTTGCGGTTGACGCCATCAAGGATTCTATCCATCAGGCCTCCCGCCTCACGCTGTCTTTGGTACATATGCGTAGGCTTCTGTGGCTCAAGAACTGGTCTGCTGAGGCTCCCTGTAAGAAGCTCTTAGTTAGCTTCCCATTTCATGGAGAACGCCTTTTTGGCGAAGACCTGGATAAATATATCCAGAAGATTTCCAGTGGTAAATGTACTCTCTTACCAATTAAGAAGAGGTCTAGGGGTCCGTCTTTTAAGAGGACTACCTCTCCTATCCCTGGGACGTCTGCTACTAAGCAGTTCCGACGGCCTCCTCGGTCAAACTCAGGAGGTAAAAATCAGGGACAGTCACAGGGTAATAAAAAGCCCTGGATCCGAAGAGGTACTAAACCAGCCTCCAAGTCAAGCCTATGAAGGGCTGCCCCCACTCAAACGGGTGGGGGGAAGACTTCAGTTGTTCACAGAGACCTGGCGGGAGACGATCAAAGACAGATGGGTGCTCTCCGCAGTAACTCGGGGATACAAGTTGGAGTTAAAGAGTCTCCTCCTTCCCATTTTATGTGGTCAGGCATGCCAAAAGACCCTCTGAAAAGAAGGTGTCTCCTAGTGGCGTTAGAACAACTATTGCTCCAAGGAGTAATTATGGAGGTTCCTATGGAAGAGTGGGGGTTGAGTTTTTACTCAAACCTTTTCACAGTCCCGAAACCAAACGGGGACATAAGACCCATATTGGACCTAAAGAGTCTAAACAAATTTCTAAACGTCCGGTCTTTCCGGATGGAGTCGATCCGATCGGTCACCGCTGCCCTACAGGGGGAGGAATGGTTAGCCTCGATCGACATCAAAGATGCTTACTTGCATGTTCCCATCTTTCCAGGTCATCAAAAATTTCTACGCTTTGCAGTAGAAGGGCGCCATTTTCAGTTCAGAGCCTTACCATTCGGTCTGGCCACAGCACCACGAGTGTTCACAAAAATTCTGGCCCCACTGTTGGCCGATCTAAGTACACGAGGTGTAACGATAATGGCATACCTACACGACCTGTTGTTGATGGACCACTCAGTTGCCAAGCTAGAAGTGGTAATTGTCGATACAATCAAGTATCTAGAATCTCACGGTTGGGTCATCAACCTGGACAAGTCAGCCCTACAGCCAGTGAAAAACCTGGTATATCTAGGGCTGCGGCTGGATTCAGACCAGAGGAAGATTTTCTTACCTCTAGACAAGGTATCCTCTCTGAGGGGCTTGGTCCGTCTGCTTTGTGCAAAAAGACAGCCGTCCATACGCCTGTGCATGAGGCTGCTAGGAAAGATGGTAGCATCATTCGAAGCTGTGCCATACGCCCAATTCCACTCAAGGAATTTACAGAGGGCCATATTGTCAGCCTGGAACGGAAAGATTCAGGCTCTAGACTTCCCGATGGCTTTGTCCCCTTCCGTTCGGAAGAGTCTCTGCTGGTGGTTGATCCCCCAGAATCTCCAGAAGGGAAAACCCTTCAGTCCGATATCCTGGAAGGTGGTCACTACAGATGCCAGCCTTATAGGCTGGGGGGGCAGTACTGGAGCAATGGTCTCTCCAGGGCAGATGGTCAAATGTAGTAAGAACCCTGCCCATCAATCTCTTAGAGATACGAGCAGCCCGGTATGCCCTAGTAGCCTGGACATCCAGACTCCAAGGGTCCCCTGTCAGAATCAATCAGACAATGCCACAGCAGTGGCATATATCAATCATCAGGGAGGCACCAGGAGTCATGCAGCCCAGAGGGAAGTAAGTCACATCCTGGAATGGGCAGAAAAGCATGTCCCATGTATATCAGCTGTCTTCATTCCAGGGGTGGAGAATTGGAAGGCGGACTTTCTGAGTCGCCAACAGTTATGCCCAGGGGAATGGTCCCTTCATCCCGAGGTCTTCCGAGCAATATGTCAGCGGTGGGGAACACCGGATGTAGATCTGCTAGCATCCAGATTCAACGCAAGGGTGGACAGATTTGTCTCCCGGACAAGGGATCCCCTCGCTTGCGGCGCGGATGCTCTGGTGTTCCCTTGGGATCAGTTCAGACTGATATATGCATTCCCTCCGCTACAATTGTTGCCTTGACTCCTTCGCAGAGTCAGGTTGGGAAAGAAGCCGGTGATCCTGGTGGCTCCAGCGTGGCCCCGAAGGGCCTGGTACGCGGAGATCATCAAAATGTCTGTGGGGAGTCCTTGGACCCTTCCACGTCGACCGGACCTGCTTTCGCAAGGACCGATATACCACCCTTCCTTATTAACTCTAAGTTTAACGGCCTGGCTATTGAATCCCACATCCTAAAGAAGAGAGGTCTCTCTAACTCTGTGGTATCAACTATAATCAATGCCAGGAAGCCTGTATCCAGGCAGATCTACTATAGAGTTTGGAAGGCGTACATCACTTAGTGCGAGGCCAGAAAATGGCATCCACGTAAGTACGTTATAGGCAGAATTCTGGACTTCCTGCAGTGGGCTGTAGACAGGAAGTTTGCCTTAAGTACTATCAAGGGCCAGGTTTCGGCCTTATCAATACTATTTCAAAGGCCCCTGGCTATGCATTCACTTGTCAAATCCTTTATGCAGGGTGTGACTCGTATTATTCCACCGATTAAAGCTCCCATATGCCCATGGGATCTAAATTTGGTTCTGTCGGTTCTGCAGAAGCAGCCATTTGAACCTTTGCGGCACATTTCCTTGGTTCTGCTCACCAGAAAATTGATATTTTTAGTAGCCATATGCTCGGCTAGAAGAGTGTCGGAATTAGCCGCCATGTCCTGTAAAGAGCCATATTTGGTTATTCATAAGGACAGAGTAGTATTACGCCCTCACCCAGCCTTTCTTCCTAAGGTGGTATCGGGGTTTCACTTGAACCAGGATGTGGTTCTTCCTTCTTTTTTCCCCAAACCAAGCTCGGTAGAGGAAAAGTTATTGCATTCTTTGGATGTAGTAAGAGCAGTTAAAGCTTATCTAAAAGCCACTGCTCAGATCCGTAGAACGGATTCTTTGTTTGTTCTGCCGGAAGGCCCCAGAAAGGGTCAGGCAGCATCAAAATCTACTTTAGCCAAGTGGATTTGACAGGTCATAATACAAGCCTATGGCTTGAGAAGTAGACCGCCTCCGTTCAAAGTTAGGGCGCGCTCCACGAGAGCAGTTGGAACTTCATGGGCAGTGCATCACCAGGCCTCCCTGGCTCAAATTTGTAAGGCCGCAACATGGTCTTCAGTGCACACGTTTACTAGGTTCTACCAGGTGGACGTTAGAAGTCAGGAGGATGTCGCCTTTGGGCGCAGTGTGTTGCAGGCCGCAAAAGATCCTCATGCCTGATAGCGCCCAGCTTATGTATGGTGTATCCCCCCCCTCATTTGGCATTGCTTTGGGACATCCCACATAGTAATGACTATGCTGCTCTGTGTCCCGTGATGTATGAACAAGAAAGTAGGATTTTTAAAACAGCTTACCTGTAAAATCCTTTTCTTGGAGTACATCACGGGACACAGAGCTCCCACCCCTCTTTTGGGGACACGTATTGCTTTGCTACAAAACTGAGGTGCTCCCGGATGGGAGGGGCTTATATAGGGGAGGGTACTTCCTGTTTTGGAAGTTGCCAGTGCCAGCACCTGAAGGTAATTCTATATAACCCACATAGTAATGATTATGCTGCTCTGTGTCCCGTGATGTACTCCAAGAAAAGGATTTTACAGGTAAGCTGTTTTAAAAATCCTACTTTTTTTCCATCGGTTGTAAAAAAATAGAACTTGTTTTAAAATTTTCCGATGGATAAAAAACCGATGGGAATTTCCGATCGTCTATGGGCAAGTCCATCGGTTAAAAAACCCACGCATGCTCAGAATCAAGTCGACGCATGCTCAGAAGCATTAAACTTCATTTTTTTCGGCTCATCGGAGTGTTTTACGTCACAGCGTTTGGAATGGTCGTTTTTTTGACTGATGGTGTGTGGCCAAGACTGATGAAAAACAGTTTCATCGGATTTCCGATGGACAAATCCATCGGACGAAAATCCATAGGTTATCCGATCGTGTGTACGGGGCTTTAGTCACTCAGAAGAGACTTGAATTAGATACATTATTATCAGCCAAAACTAAAAAATCCCTTTGTTGGTCCAAAGCCAAATTTCTCCTACATAGCAACACAGCCTCCTCTATGTTTGCTCACAAACTGAACCAGACCTTACATCCTCCTCACTTATATAAACTCTGTAACTCTTCTGGTAGACACATCCTAAAGAGGTTCTGGATATATTTGAACAATTTTACTCTAACCTACTTACGTACCCACCTTCCTTTCCCGCCCACTTGGCTCATGATTGGCTTGATACTCTCCCCTTGCCCTCTTTATCATCCGCACAGATAGACTCCCTTAATGCCCCTTTCACAGAAGAGGAGGTACTGGGTGTTGTCAAATCCTTGAAACGCTCGGTAGCTCCAGGTCCTGATGGGTTCACGTCCAGCTATTATAAGCATAATGCCTCTGTACTTACCCCATGGTTGACCTCTATGTTTAATAATATCCTTGCAGGCGGACAGTTCCCTATTGAAATTACTTTGGCCAACATGTCCCTACATCCTAAACCACTTAAGGACCATTCTCTCCCCCAAAACTATAGACCTATCTCGGTCATTAACAATGACCTAAAAATATTTAGTCGGGTCTTGGCTAACAGACTGGCCAACATCATTGAAACCCTAACCTCTGCAGACCAATCGGGCTTCATTCCTAACAGACTCATCACCGATAACATCCGTCTTACTATGAACGTGCTTCAGGATGCTAATAGACACAAGAAACAGGTACTCATTGAAGCAGGTAATACCGCCACCCAGGTGTACTTCAGGTAAATGCAAGATCATTTTCAGTGACCCCCGGATCCGTGAGAAATCAAAATGACACATGGAAACGGATAGTGTGTTCATTAGATCTCTGGCCTTTATTGAATTTCAGAGTGGCTTATATGAAAAAGAAAGATAGGAGGGGCTATGTCTTAACACATACATTTCTAAAAATTATACAAACTCAGTGTAACGGCACCCCAATCTCAAGGGGTATTAACGCCGTTTAAGATGTTCCCTCTCCTAGACACACATCCACTCGCTACCGATATCCACAGCTAAACGACCCTTTCCTATAGGAGCCGACCCCTCTGGAAGAAGACGAGACGCACTCTGTCTCTTCTGTAGTAGGAATGCCTTTATTATTGACAAACATTGTAACTTTATACACAATTCAGGGCACATGATTTAACATGAACAAGGGCCCAGCTCCACCCACACATCCCAAAACTCAACACCTCATCCTGACGTCTGCTAGGCTTCAAAAGATCCCAACACAATAGAATATACGATCTCCAATACACATCTTCCCACAAAGGGTTGGCAGCCAGTCTGTCTAGCGACAACAGGTTCTAAACCCTTTACATCTTAAATCCCTTTGTATTGTAAATCCCAGTCTGCCTTTACAATACACCAGACCTTCCCAAGTCATACTGAACAATAGAATGCAAATTACCTTAATTCCTCACAGCCATGATTACACAAAGTCAGGGCTGTCGGTGATGATATTAGCATCTAAGAGTATGTGTCTAAACATCATGAAGGCGTCACTTTCCAATTAACCTGTTGAGGTCATAATCAAACAGTAGAGAGTTCTTTGCAGGTATCCTGGGGAATATGGTGGATGAATATTACAGACCCAATCTAGATAAAATGTATGTACAGCATTGAATATGGCCATCATAGACCATATTGGGGTTTTCATTCTACCTGTGCCCCTAATAGAGACACAGGGTGATTGACACATAAGAGCCATTGGGGAAGTTGGCGCAAGGGTATTTCATACTTCCTAAGCGATTCTGAGTTCCCCGGGCCTTCCCGTTACACTCAGTATATTCTTATCTTATATTAACTGCTGAATTTAGTTTAGCAAGGGACTTTTCTTATACAATCAGGCTACTGCATGAACAGGCTTAATCACAATGACTATCAGTAGCAGGGTGTGACTCTATACAAACTGTCAGTTAACCTAAGTATGTCAAAGTTAATTTCTACTTAAAATGGAGTTGATTATTTATACATTCTATTACACTCATGTTGAGCCTTGATATTAACAAAGCTTTTGACAGAGTTCTTTGGCCGTACCTTTTTACAATTTTACAGCGCATGGGCTTCAGGGATGAATTTCTTAGGGGTATACAAGCACTGTACCATAATCCTAAAACAAGAATTAAACTGCCAGGATGCAATTCTGGGTTTTTCACACTGGGCAGAGGCACCCATCAAGGCTGTCCCTTGTCACCCCTGCTATTTGCCCTAGTCATGGAACCCCTAGCAACCGCTATTAAACAACACCGGACATATCCGGCTACCCCTTGGCATCTGCCCCTTTTAAAATCTGCATGTATGCGGATGATGTCATGCTTTTTTTTACCCAGCCCCAAATCTCCTTACCTAACTTACTCTCTTTATTGTCTAAATATGCATCTATCTCTGGCCTCACGCTCAATGTAGCTAAATCTACTGCACTCCCCATTAACATACCCTCTGCTCAGTGTGAGACGCTACAAAAATCCTTCCCCTTTCAATGGGCATCGGATAAGATTCCCTATCTTGACATTTATGTCACACAACATTGGACTACTATCTTCAATGCGAACTATCCTGCATGTGTGTCTCAGCTTCAGTCCTTACTTAAAATGTGGAGTTCTTATCGCATATCATTTCTGGGAAAAGTCACGGCGGTCAAAATGATCCTGCTTGCTAAACTTTTATATCTCTTAAGAGCCCTCCCCATTATGATCCCTAAATCCTTTATTGATAATTTACAGAGGGAGGTTAATAACTTTATTTGGCAGAATAAGAAACCCAGATTTTCCAAACTTGTGTTGTATAGATCTCAAAAAGCCTAGGACTGCCAAACCTTTGGTTATATTTCTTAGCTGCTCGATTTTCTCAGATGGCTCAATGGAATATTCCTGATTCAAAGGTCCCACGGGTCTTGTTTGAATCTCTGTCAATAGCTCCCTATTGTCTCCAATCTATACTTTGGTCTCCAATTTAGTACACAAACTCTCCTCCCGTAATTCCATTGTAACCCACGCCCTTATTCTTTGGAACCGTTATAAAAATAAATTGGACCTTGTTTCTTCAGTTCCACCTGACTCTTCCTTCATAGGTGAACCCTTATTTGCCACGGCATTTGTACACCCCTGTAGCTTCTCGTGGTGGATATCTAACTCCCTGGTCTCCTTAAGTGACCTCCAAATTGATGGTACTTTTGCCTCATTTGACCTTCTTCATACCCGTAGGCAGGTCCCACTTAGAGAGTATTATAGATATTTACAAATTAACCTTTGATAACGACCATTCGTCGAAACGCGTCAGTTGACCATCCAGACACGTCCACGTCACGTCCGGTTAGTGAGGCTCGAGCGGTGGAACGCACGCCGAAGCTGAGGCTGACATAGCAGGCTGGTGTGACTTCCATGGGACCTGTCTGACATCGGCATACGGTTTGCGGTGTGGACTCACTAGGCACCTGGCGGTAATTACAACCTAAGGGATTGAATCTAGTAAGGTCTGCAGGCCTTAATTTTTTTTTTTATTATTTTTATTATGTTTGGAATTTTTACTTTTTTTACGAATAAATAAGCGATTTTACGCTATGGAAGTTCTGTTCTGTGGTTCATTTCTGAGGATCTGATTGGTGGAGGAGGAGAGAGCAGAGAGTGGAACAGCCTACAGGAGTGGAGGATAAATTGCTGGGGATACCCGATGAGCTTGTGACCCCTGCAGGGGTGCGTCTATCTGGTGAGTGGGGACCCATACGAGGGGGGAGCACCAAAAGTCACCTCTTTATCTGCAAGCTGGAGGATCTCCATTGGCAATATATAATCACCAAAGTCACAGAAAAAAACGCATGAAGAATACTTGAACTTTCACTATGTTAACATATGGATTGGTTGTAGCTGCATGAACTTATCCTGGCTACAGCATATATGCACATATTTGTTATTAATTTATCCACATTTATTTATTCTGCTTAACCTTTTGTACTGAGGAATTACTAAAATACTAATCCTCACCACTAAAGTGGCTGACCATTACATGACCATTGTGAATATATTTCATTGGTGCAGTTAATGGGTTAACCTACAAGGGAATTAACTAGACGTCCAGCAGCTCCAACCTGGGGCAGAGACCAGGGACTATAACGGAAATTGGGCAATACTAGGTTTTAGGCATAGGAATATTGGATATACACACAACACTTTAAGGTGTGATCTGTATGGAATAAGATACAGGGATCTATACGGCAAGGAAGTCATTTTTTGGAATTTGTTTTTTGTTTCTTGGTTTGGTTTTTTGGAATACTAAGTTCATTGGATTTTTGAGATTAATGTTTGAATATGGTACTTGCATACAATATGAAGTGAAATCACATCTAGATAGATATCACACACACAAATAAGGGTAACATTTATTATTTTAGCACCATTGTCACAACCTCTGGAGGGGTAGGATTATTTCACATATATAGGAGTTGAGGATCATATATATAGAATCCAGGATTACTAGCACAAAATATACACAGTCCTGTACTCATCCCATAGGGGCTTAATAGTTGTACCCGGAGAGGAAACCCAACACCAATAAGTTCCCAGAGCATAAAGGCAGCGCCATATACCCCACACCTATTACCACAACCATCCAGTAATTTGCCTTGTGACGGATTACATATTAGGGGGGGCAGCAGCCATAATAAAAATCCACATTGCGCGGAACACCACCACAAGTATATTTACAAATTAGACAATTCTTTAGCTCCCATTTTGCACTTACCCCGTCCCACCCCTCTTCGGCTTACGAACAGATCTGTCGTGACCCTCCCAGGGGCAAAGGCCTTATTTCAGTACTGTATAGGACTATGTTAGAGGTCCTTAGCGGTGAGAGAAACTGCCTATAACTAACTTACTAGGTGGTATTATACCCCTTCCAGACTTCAAGTCATGTTTTCCGGGACCTCTGGGTTGTGCTTCAGGGGTTGCAATCTCCCAGGTACTTTTAAACGCATATTTTGGGATTGTGAGTTGCTTTCCCCAGTTTGGAATAAGGTATCTGTGGTTGCCTCTGCAATCGCGGGTACCTGTATACAACTCACAATCTCCATGGGTCTTCTTGGGGCACCGATCCCGGGCACCCTCCCCAGGCAGGAATGCCTCATACATATGATCTGTGTTTCCACTCAGTGGACTATTGCCCTGCACTGGAAGTCCCCGGCAATTCCATTACCCTCTATCCTTGCTAGAATTGATGCGATTATGTTGATGGAAAGGATTTTGTACACCTTGCAGGATAGAATGAAATTATTCGACCAAAGGTGGGGAGCCTGGCAAACGCATAAGAATGTTTTACTGTCATAAGCCTAGTCTTTAAATTACCTTACTTACCCTTCAGTCTGAGATTCCCCCTGGTGCACCTTTTTTTCTTCTCCCTTTTTGTCCTTGTCTCTAATATTGATGATCAATACTCTCTAAAGTTTCCTACGGTATGCTTCAAATTTTTGTTATTGGTTTTGTTTTTGTTTTTTTTCTCATATACACTTGTGATTTTGACTATAAGATGTATGCTGTCCTACGACTGTATGCTTCATTTATCCCAATAAAAACGTTTGTAAACAAAAAAAAAAATTCCGACCGTCCAAAACGCTGTGACGTACAACACGTACGACGGCACTAAAAAGTGGAAGTTCAAATTCAATGGCGCCACCCTTTGGGACGCTTTTGCCGATTTCGTGTTACCGCGTGTTAGTAAAAGTTTGGTGAGAGCCGATTCGCGCTTTTCAGTCTCCGTGTTTTTCAGGTCGTTTTCTGCGTTTCAGTTTGTGCTTGTGGGTTTGTATTTGTCTTTCAGTGCGTGCAGTCAGGTCGGTTCTGTTTTGCAGTGCCTTCTTGGCCGCTCGTTACTGTTTTTCAGGTCGTTCTTCACAGGCCTTACTGTTCAAGTTCGTTCTGACCAGCTGACCGGTTTAAAGCCATGTTGAAAGTACGTTCTCATCGTAGAGCTTGTGCTGCGTATGCGCTTGGTGTTGCGGTTAATACTTTGACCCAAGCTTAGTCCATGAACAGGGTGAGGAGGAGTTCATGGACCAAGAATTGGTTACTCCAGCGGGACCAATTCTTTCACATGCCTCTGCTGCGGGAAATCCAGGAGAATAATCCTGATGACTACAGGAATTATCTGATGACGGACCCCGTTTTTCACCGTCTGTTGGATTTGGTGTCCCCCTATATCACGAGGCAGGACACTGATGCGCCAGGCCATCACTGCCGAGCAGAGGCTCATCGCCACCTTGAGATACCTGGCGACTGGGGGAAGCGTGCAGGACCTCAAGTTCACGACAGGCATCTCCCCCCAGGCTCTGGGGGTCATTATTCCAGAGACCTGTTCTGCCATCACACAAGTTATGCAGAAGGACTTTCTTTTTCGTACATCACGGGACACAGAGCGACTTAGTCATTACTAATGGGTTATATAGATTACCTTCAGGTGTTGGCACTGGCCAATTCCAAACCGGAAGTACCCTCCCCTATATAAGCCCCTCCCATCCGGGAGCACCTCAGTTTTTTGCCAGTGTCTAAGGTGTTGGCCAAAGAGTAACATGTGTTTTCACTGGGCTTGCGTACAGGTTCTTTTGGGCCTTAGTAAGCTGTTCCGGATCCCACCAAAAAAGCTTCATAGCTAAACGGTCGGTACCCGGGCCTTGCAGCAGAAGAGCAAGGTTTTGCCTGTAATGCCTCTCTTAGGAGGGCTGGACCCTGGGATCCAGAGCTCTGGTCATACCCACGACCAAGATGTTGTCTGTGCAGGGTGCTATACAGGTCCAGGGGAGTGCAATCCTTGGGAACCCGGTCCCTGAAGGTTTAATTACAATGCCTGCCGTGATAGGTGAAGTTTGGACTTCTGTGGACCAAACAAAGTCCTGCGGCGGGGATCAGGTAAGTGGGGGCCCCCAGGAACTTGGTTCTATTGGGGGACCCCCAAGCCTAATTTGTCTTTCTGTCTGTTACCTAACGGTATTCCCGCTAATATCTGTGTATGCCTGTAACTACTGAAAATGTAAAATTTTAATAGTAGTCAAGAAAAAAAAAAAAAAAAAAGGGGACCGCGGTACCTGTGTTAAACCACTAGAGGCCGCTGTAGTCCATTTTTCTTGTCATGTGGATCTTTGGTTTTCTCAAGTCAAAAGATCCAGGCAGTTGGTAAGTTTCTCTGTGAGAATCCACTTCCTCTGCCCTGTTGCTGCGCTCATCCACCGCACAGGCCCTCCGGTAAAAAGGGCCCTGGCTCCTAGTCCCTGTTTGATTTCGAAAAGGGCGCCAATGGCGCACGGGCGCGCGCGCGGGCGCGTGCACGCGCCTCCTATGAAAAAAAAGGGGCGGGGCGGATGGATGACGCTCGATGTGCGCCGCGGCGCTTCTGCGCATGTGCAGGCGTCCCAGCATGGATAAAAGACACAGTACAAGTGTCAGCTGGATGCAAACAGAGCTAGCAACAAACAGTGGCACACAGAGGCGGTTGATGCAGGCATCCCCATAGAAAGGCACTTTAGTGGACACCAGCTGGTATATAGCAGCAACTGTGTTAGACTATTACCAGCAAAATTGGTGTATGACGACGGGAATACCTCAGCTTTGTGCTTAAAGGATATGTCGTCCAGACGCTCCGGAAATAAGTCTTCCAGGAAGCCAAAGGGGTCTCCATCGGGCTCTGAGGATATTGGGCATGCTTGTACTGCACCAATCTCCCCTGAGAATTCAGAGGTCAGTAGCCGTAGAAACCCCGCAGGAGTGCCTGGTGCTGCGGCTGTCCCCAGTCCACCTGCTCCTGTATATATAACAGAGGAGGTTTTATCCTCAACTCTGGGAGGATTGGAAGAGAGATTAACAGCATTGATCGCTGCTTCCCTGTCACAGGAAAAGCGCGTCCGATCTCCGTCTCCTCCTTCAGAGTGCCTGTTAGTGGAGGAACAGCCCCACACAGAGATCGACCTACCTGAAGGGGATCAGGATGAGGTTGATTCAGTTATGGAGGAATCAACAGTGGAAGAACCTTTCTCAGCATCTCAGGCTGAAAGATTATGGGTTCAGTCTCTGACTAACATGGTCCGATCAGCATTTAAAATGCCTCTGGCGGAACCACCATCCACTACGATTTCCTCGCTGGGGTCGCTAAAAGCTCCCCAGGCTGTCTGTTCCTTCCCAATCCACCCTTTATTAGAAGGGCTTATTTACCAGGATTGGGAGCATCCTGATAAAATATTTGCTCCCCCCAAGAGATTTCCGGTGATCTATCCCATGGAGGATAAGTTCATAAAAAAATGGAGGGTCCCTACAGTGGACGCAGCCATCTCTTCTGTTAACAAATCACTGACATGTCCAGTAGATAATGTTCCAATGTTCAAAGACCCAATAGATAAAAAATTGGAGTCTTTACTAAAATCTGCTTTCTCTACAGCAAGCATGGTGACACAACCTGCGGTAGCAGCGATTGGAGTCTGCCAAGCAGTGAAAGATCAGTTGAAACAAGTCTTAAGGGACTTACCAGATCAGCAGGCTCTTGCCCTAGCTGACCTGCCTAGAGCCTTGTGTTTTGCGGTGGACGCCATAAAGGATACAATCCAACAGGCCTCCCGCTTTACGCTGTCTATAGTACATATGCGTAGGCTTCTGTGGCTCAAAAACTGGTCTGCTGAAGCTCCCTGTAAAAAACTGCTGGTTAGCTTCCCATTTCATGGAGAACGCTTATTTGGAGAAGATCTGGACAAATATATCCAGAAAATTTCTGCCGGTAAAAGTTCACTCTTACCGGTTAAGAACAAGGGTAGAAGTCCTTCTTTTAAGAGGCCTACTTCTCCAGTCCCGGGCACATCGGCTGTGAAGCAGTTCCGACGGCCTCCGCGGTCAAATTCAGGGGGCAGAAATCAGGGACAATCACAGGGTAACAAGAAACCCTGGGTCAAGAGAGGTACAAAACCTCCCCCCAAGGCATGAAGCGTTGCCCCCACTCAATCGGGTGGGGGGAAGACTTCAGTTGTTCACAGAGACCTGGCGGGACACCATCAGAGACAGATGGGTGCTCTCCGCAGTAAGTCTGGGATACAAGCTGGAGTTAAAAGGCACTCCTCCTGCCCAATTTATGAGGTCAAACGTGCCAAGAGATCCCCAGAAGAGAGGATCCCTCCTTCTGGCACTAGAACAACTATTGCTCCAAGGTGTAATCATGAAGGTTCCCCTGGAAGAAAGCGGATTCGGGTTTTACTCGAACCTTTTCACAGTCCCCAAACCAAATGGGGACGTGAGGCCCATATTAAATCTAAAAGGGCTAAACAAGTTCCTAAATATCAGGACTTTTCGGATGGAGTCGATCCGATCGGTGGCCACCGCCCTACAAGGGCAGGAATGGTTAGCCTCGATCGACATAAAGGATGCTTATCTGCATATTCCCATCTTTCCGGCCCACCAGAAATTTCTACGCTTTGCAGTAGAAGGGCGCCATTTTCAGTTCAGAGCCTTACCTTTCGGTCTGGCCACAGCACCACGAGTGTTCACAAAAATTCTGGCCCCATTATTGGCCAATCTAAGAACACAGGGTGTAACGATAATGGCATATCTAGACGACCTGCTACTAATAGACCACTCAGTGGAAAAGCTGGAAGTAGCTATTCACAAGACAATCAAGTATCTGGAATATCACGGTTGGATTATCAACCGGGACAAGTCAGCTCTAAGACCAGTCAAAAGTCTGGAATACTTAGGGCTAAGGCTGGATTCAAATCAGAGAAAGATTTTCTTACCTCCAGAGAAGGTGTCGTCTTTAAAAGATTTGACCCACTTAGTGGGTACAAAAAGAAAACCATCCATACGCCTCTGTATGAGGCTGCTGGGAAAAATGGTGGCTTCATTCGAAGCGGTACCCTACGGTCAATTCCATTCAAGGAATTTGCAAAGGGCCATACTGTCAGCCTGGAACAAAAAAGTTCAGGCTTTAGACTTACCAATGTCCCTGTCCCCTTCCGTTCGCAAGAGCCTCCATTGGTGGTTGGTGCCCCAGAATCTGGAAAAAGGGAAACCCTTCAGTCCGGTTTCTTGGAAGGTAGTCACTACAGATGCCAGCCTCATAGGCTGGGGGGCAGTACTGGAGCAATGGTCTCTCCAGGGCAAGTGGTCAGAAGCAGAAAAGGCCCTGCCCATCAATCTCTTAGAGATACGAGCAGCCCGGTATGCCCTAGTAGCATGGACATCCAAACTCCAAGGGTCCCCTGTCAGAATTCAATCAGACAATGCCACAGCAGTGGCATATATCAATCACCAGGGTGGCACCAGGAGTCGTGCAGCCCAGAGGGAAGCAAATTGCATCCTGGAGTGGGCAGAAAAATATGTCCCAGCCATATCCGCGGTTTTCATCCCAGGAGTGGAAAATTGGAGAGCGGACTTTTTAAGTCGCCGACAATTATGCCCGGGGGAATGGTCTCTTCACCCCGAGGTTTTCCAGGCAATATGCCAGCGGTGGGGAACACCGGATGTAGATCTGCTAGCATCCAGATTCAACGCAAAGGTGGACAGATTTGTGTCTCGCACAAGGGATCCTCTAGCTTGCGGCTCGGATGCCCTAGTGTTCCCTTGGGATCAGTTCAAGCTGATATATGCATTCCCACCGCCACAATTGTTACCGCGATTACTCCGCAGAATCAGGGTAGAAAAGAAACCAGTGATTCTGGTGGCTCCAGCGTGGCCCCGAAGGGCATGGTACGCGGAGATTGTAAAAATGGCAGTGAGGAGTCCTTGGACCCTCCCACATCGTCCGGACCTGCTGTCGCAAGGACCGATATACCACCCTTCCTTACCAGCCCTAGGTTTGACGGCCTGGCTATTGAAGCCCACATTCTGAAAAGGGCTCTCTAATTCTGTGGTATCTACCATGATCAATGCCAGGAAGCCGGTATCCAGGCAGATCTATTATAGGATCTGGAAAACGTACATTACGTGGTGTGAGGCCAAGAGATGGCATCCACGTAAGTACGTGATAGGGAGGATTTTGGACTTCCTACAGTGGGCTGTAGATAGGAAGCTGGCCTTGAGTACTATCAAGGGTCAGATTTCGGCCTTGTCAATATTTTTTCAAAGGCCCTTGGCTTCGCATTCACTAGTCAAAGCTTTCATACAGGGAGTGATGCGTATTAGCCCTCCGGTTAGTATTCCCATATGTCCTTGGGACTTAAACCTGGTTCTGTCAGTTCTACAGAAACAACCGTTTGAACCATTGCAACATATTTCCTTGGTTCTTCTCACCAGGAAATTGATTTTCTTAGTAGCCGTTTGTTCGGCTAAAAGAGTATCGGAATTAGCCGCCTTGTCCTGTAAGGAGCCATACCTGGTTGTCCATAAGGACAGAGTAGTATTACGTCCTCATCCAGCCTTTCTTCCTAAGGTGGTATCGAGGTTTCATTTGAACCAAGATGTGGTTCTTCCTTCTTTTTTCCCCAAACCTAGCTCGGTAGAGGAAAAGTTATTACATTCCTTGGATGTAGTAAGAGCAGTTAAAGCTTATCTAAAAGCCACTGCTCAGATTTGCAGAACGGATACTTTGTTTATTCTGCCGGAAGGCCCTAAAAAGGGTCAGGCAGCATCAAAATCCACTTTAGCCAAGTGGATTCGACAGGTCATAATACAAGCCTATGGCTTGAGAAAGAGACCGCCTCCGTTCAAAGTTAGGGCGCACTCCACAAGAGCAGTTGGAACTTCATGGGCAGTGCATCACCAGGCCTCCCTGGCTCAAGTATGTAAGGCCGCAACATGGTCTTCGGTACACACGTTTACTAGATTCTACCAGGTAGACGTTAGAAGTCAGGAGGATGTCGCCTTTGGGCGCAGTGTGTTGCAGGCCGCAAAAGATCCTCATGCCTGATGGCGCCCAGCTTATGTATCCCTCCCCTCATTTGGCATTGCTTTGGGACGTCCCATTAGTAATGACTAAGTCGCTCTGTGTCCCGTGATGTACGAAAAAGAAAAAGGGATTTTTATAACAGCTTACCTGTAAAATCCTTTTCTTGGAGTACATCACGGAACACAGAGCTCCCACCCCTCTTTTTTGGGACACTTATTGCTTGGCTACAAAACTGAGGTGCTCCCGGATGGGAGGGGCTTATATAGGGGAGGGTACTTCCGGTTTGGAATTGGCCAGTGCCAACACCTGAAGGTAATCTATATAACCCATTAGTAATGACTAAGTCGCTCTGTGTCCCGTGATGTACTCCAAGAAAAGGATTTTACAGGTAAGCTGTTATAAAAATCCCTTTATATTAAGGTAATTTTTCTCCTTTAACATCACATTCTATGTATCTAATGCTTGCTAATGTATTGTATTTCTTTCATCCTTCCCTAATTACCATAATTGTAATATAAAACAGTGATGGTGTTAGCGCTGTGTTTAAACAAAGAGAGAATATGAAAGCTGGGAACAGTGTGACTGATAACACACTAAACCTAAATAATATTGTGACCTAATATGAAAAATAAATAACTTAATTAAACTCAAATATAATCACGTGAGTCAACGTGATCGTGTAACCATATACATCAAATTGTCCAGTTGTGATCAATCCAAAAAGGTGTACTAATATATATAAATACAATTGCAAAAAGAATGTTGTTAAAAAATCCAAATACGCCCAATCAAACCGTGCAATCCAAAAGTATATATAAAGTGATTCCCGTCACCAAAGATGAAAAAATAGAACACACATTGGTTCAGTGCTCAAAACTTGATTTCTCTTCAGTGCTCCACCTCTGTGCCTGTGAGCAGCTTACCTTGTTGCTAATTAAGCTTAGCAAAACCAGGTCACAGGGTTATTCAGGACAGGTGGACAGTAGCTTGGATGATGCCAATCTCCTTCCTGTTACTGCAATCCTCCCAGATGTCATATATGAAACCAAAGAAGATGGATCATAGTGTAGTACCGCCAATGTCCAGAGACACACACACACGCCAAAAAAGTACTCACTTCACAGATAAGTAATATGGGAACGTCTCCACGAGCGCTGAACTCGTCGTCCCTCTAAGTGTCTGTGGCTCCGTGTGGATTCCAGTGCAGTGGTGTCTCAAATAGACATCGTATTCAATGTAATAAAAGATATGGCAGACATAGCATAGTCCCGTACCGGAAGGTTTTATTAAAAATAAATAATATAAATGTAACACTCACATAAACTTAAAACAGAGATTGCAGGGTATCCTACGAGCGCCTCGCTCGTCTACCTGCTCGGGTCCTGGTCTGTCAGCGATCCTCCAAACCCTACGCGTATCGTCACGTGTCACGTGACTTCATCAGGGGATACTAGAGTGAAGGGCTGCTGACAATATATAGTCTGCTAATTGGACATACAGCGGGTATACGGCCGCCATTTTGTTGTGGTCCTATCTTGTAAACAAACCGGCGCCATTTTGCCAGGGTCATTCCGGAGTGTTTTAGCCTGTATTGTGTATACTAATATACATGTTCAGCCATTGGTCCACGGCCGCCATTTTATTGTAGTACAAAAAACAGAAAATAGACAGATAGACACCATTTTGCCTAGGCTGATGCTTGTCAGTCAGGCAACAGTGTCAAGATTTACACCCTGTTTATTACAATGGCCATATAGGCCGGACTATAGGGACCAGCTACAATTACAGATAAATGGGTCCAGCGTCTTGCCCTAATGGCTGGTCCATCAGAGGCAAGCAGGGCAAGGGGATTTTTATTCAAATCTTGTCAACGCTCACACCCATCACTCCTGATATTACCAGAATCGTAGGTTGGTCAACCACTGATCCGGGCTGCAATAGCACAACATCATAGCAAGGAGTGGCGTGAGAAACAACCAGATACACGACTGGTTGGCACAGAACCAGAGGAGGGACATTGCAAAAATTAAAATGAAAATAAAATTAAAATGTACAAATCGGAATCAGAAACTTAACCTCTGATCCAAAGACCTGTACCCATATATACCTATATAAAAATATATATACCTGTATGACTGTATATAATATATATAAAAATTTAAAATTGTTAAAATATTGAAATATTCAAACATTAAAATCCACTGTGGTCAATCCATTGAAATAGTAGTACATTGGTGGTATTCATAGGGAGTGGCAAATTTAGCTAATATTTTTTTAGATATATTCTGAGAGCGTGCCGCACACCAAAATCCCAGCACGAAGACCCAGGCCTCAAATCATAGCATTAATATCTAAACATCTAATCGAAATAAAACTTATATGTGAATAATTATGAAGGAAAATCATAAAAATATATATATATATATATATATATATTAATAATAATATACATAATAGACGGGAATTAAGGAAAAGGAACAAATAAGTGACATTAACTACTTCCCTACCGCCCACCGTCAAATGACGTCAACAGATGGGATCTCCCATCCTGAGTGGACGTCATATGACGTCCTCGGCTTTGAGGGGGGGGATATCTGAATGATGCCTGCAGCTAGAGGCATCATTCAGATATCCTTTTGTTAAGCCGGCGATTCTGCGCACCATAAGAATGATCATAGCGGCGGTTCCGCTGCTTGATCGTTCTTATAGGCGGCGGGAGGGGACATCCCCCCCTCCCGCCGCCATCAGGTGCTTCTCCGGGCTCTCCCGTGCGATCGGGGACCCGGAGCGAATCTTCCGGCGCCGTTGGTGGGTCACGTGATGAGCATAGAGATGACTGGTGACCAGATGGTCACCAGTCATCTCTATGATCGTCGGAGGCCCGGGCGCGATGTGATGACGTCACGCCCGGGTCCTCAAATGTAAACAAAGCCGCCATTGCGGCTGTAAGTATGAGATCAGTGAAAAATGTTTCACTGATCTCATGCTTTCCAGCCTGGAGGAGAGATGTGGGGTCTTATTGACCCCGCATCTCTCAATAAAGAGAACCTGTCACACACATTCCTAATACAAGGGATGTTTACATTCCTTGTAATAGGAATAAAAGTGATCAAAAAAAATAAAATAAAGTAAAATAAGTGTAAAAAAAAATAAAAATAAGTAAAAATAAATAAATAATAATAATAAAAAAAAATTAAAACGCCCCTGTCCCCAGTAGCTCGCAATCAGAAGCGAACGGACATGTAAGTTCCACCCACATATGTAAACGCCGTTCAAACCACATATGTGAGGTATCGCCGCGTGCGTAAGAGCGAGAGCAACAATTCTAGCACTAGACCTCCTCTGTAACTCTAACCTGGTAATGTGTAAAAAATGTTAAAGCGTCGCATATGGAGATTTTTAAATATCGAAGTTTGGCGCCATTCTATGAGTGTGCGCAATTTTAAAGTGTGACATGTTGGGTATCTATTTACTCGGCGTAACATCATCTTTCATATTTTACAAAAAAATTGGGCTAACTTTACTGTTTTGTTATTTTTTAAATAATAAAACCTTTTTTCTTCCAAAAAAAAGGCATTTGAAAAATTATTGCGCAAATACCGTGCAAGAAAAAAAGCTGCAATGACCGTCATTTTATTCCCTAGGGCGTCTGCTAGAAAAACATATATAATGTTTGGGGGTTCTGAGTAATTTTCTAGCAAAAGAATGATGATTTGTACATGTAGGAGAGAAGTGCCAGAATAGGCCCAGTATTGAGGGGGTAAGAAAAGCCCTGTATTGAAGTAGTTAAAGAAAAGAAAAAGAAAGAGAAAGGCGGGGGGAGGCCGGGGGGGGAATTAAAGGAAGGGAGAGGGTGAATAGGATTACAAGGGGAAAAAATTGGGAGGAGAGAGAAAGGGGAAAAGGAAAGGGGGGGGGAGGGTTTGTGCGAGGAAAGATTAGGCACAATGGGTAATCGTTAATAGAAGAGTGTTAATGGTTAATAAGGAAAGTTGAAGGGGGGGAGGGGAAAAGGGATTAAAAGTGGAAGAGGGGAAAGAAAAAAAGGGGGAAAATGGTGAGCACTTGTGTTAAGGAAGAAGGGGGAAGGGGAGGGGGGAAGAATGAGGAAAAGGGGGAGAGGAGGAAGAGGGAAGGGGAGGGGGAGGAAGGAAAGGAAGTGTTAGTAAACGAGTTGTGTTAATACTGAAGGGGAAAGGGGAAAAGGTGGACACACAGACACTATTAATACTAAAGGGGAAGGGGGGAAGTGAACACATGGGAGGGGGGAGGGGGAAGGGGGAGGAGAAAGAAAGTGATAGGGAAAAAGGAAAAGGGAGAGGAAAGGCGGGGGGCGATATTGTGTTAACGAAAGGGGAGGAAAAATAAACTAAAAAGAAAAGTGGGGAAAAGGGGGGGTTCCCTCCACAGATGCACATAAATTGCCATGATGATGATACCTCAAGTGTGCTGTGTTGGTGTAGCAAAGTATAATAAGTTAGAAGTCACTCAAGAAGCAATTCAGGTCGAACTCTATGTTGAGTCCCCTCGGAGCCACAGTATTCATACAGAAAATCCATTTGGATTCAACCTGGCTAAGCGCCCTAACTTTATGGCCTCCTCTTCAGGGCCTAGTATATGGGACAATTCCCCAGAATTTGAGGTGATTCGGATCCTTATTATGTACTTCTAGGAAGTGTCTGGACACGCTATGCTTTGGAAATCCATTTAGGATATTTTGAACATGTTCTTTGACCCTAATCCTCAGGACTCTCTTAGTGCGGCCTACATATTGCAGGCCGCAACTGAATTCCAGTACATACACTGCTTCCTCAGTGTTACATCCTACAAATTCTTTTATATCATAACTTGTACCATTGCTGGTTGATTGGAACAAAGTTTTCTTTTCATTAGGTCGTTTAGTGCGTTTGCAGGCATAGCATCTCTTACACGGATAGAAGCCTTTGCCTGTAAAAAAAGTAAATAGTTTTTTAGGTGGGTCAATGATATTTTTCACAGGTTGGTCACGTAGGGTCGGGGCTCTTCGATAGATAAATTTAGGTTTGGCTGGTAATATCTCATTTAATCGCCTATCAGACTTCAGAATGTGCCAATGGCGCTTAATAATGTTTTCAATTTTTTTATATTGGATGTTAAAATCTAGTATCGCAGGAACCTGATCCAGTTGTAATATAATCTTTTTTTTCTCCTAGCAGGGTTTTCCTTGGTATGTGAGTTACCTCTTCTATTATCTCTTTTATAAACGGTTCTTCATATCCTTTTTGGATGAATCTTTCCCCGATAATTTTTGCTTGGATCTCAAAGTCCTCTATTTCGGTGCAGTTCCATTTTAGTCTCACCAGCTGCCCTTTAGGGATATTAAATATCCAATTCCTGTGGTGACAGCTATTGGTCGGTAGGTAACTGTTCCTATCCACATTTTTGAAGAAAGTCTTTGTGGTGAACTTGTTGTTCACCAGTGATATCTCTAGATCCAAGAATGGGATGGTCTTCTCTTCTATCTGCCAGGTCAAGGTGATGTTGATATCATTCTGATTTAATTTTTCGAAAAACTGGATCAAGCTATTATGATCATCTTTCCAAACAATAAAGATGTCATCAATATAACATTTATATTTGACGAGGCCTTCTGGACGATCACCAAACACAGCTTTTTCCTCCCATTTAGCCATAAACAGTCCTGCAACACTTGGAGCAAATTTTGCTCCCATAGCCACCCTAGTTATTTGTTGGTAATATTGCTTGTTGTACCAGAAATGGCTGTGCTTTAAACAAAAGTCTAAACATTTAACTATATACTTCCTTTGTACACAGGGTAATATAGAAACATTTCTAAGACCCCATTTGGTTGCTTTGCATGCCATATAGTGGGGTATAACTGTATATAAGGATGACACATCTGCTGTAGCCATCAATAAGATTCCCGTATCGTTCTTTCCTTCTAGCAGTTGTATCATTTCTTTTGTGTCTTTAATGTATGCTTTGCACTTTTGTACTGTAGGCTGTAGAAACCGATCAATATATTGTCCTAATCTGGCTGTAAGTGATTCTATGCCATTGACAATTGGTCTATAGGGAGGATCTGTCTTGTCTTTGTGGACCTTGGGTAGCACATATATAACAGGGGTCCTACATGCCTCTGGTGATAGATACTTGGCTTCTTTTTTGTCTAATACACCCTTTTTTAGTCCTAAGTGTACCACTTGTTCTAAATCTTTCTTCCATTTAAATGCAGGATTACCTAACAGTAGGGTGTAGGTATTTTGATCTTCCAATAATCTGTTCATCCCTCTGTTATATTGCTCAATCGTTTGGATCACAATCCCACCTCCTTTATCGGATGGTCTAATTACCAAGTCTTTTCTTACAATTAGTTTCTTTATCCCAGTCTTGATGGCTCTGGATTCTTCTTTCTTCTTGACTGTTAGACCCTTTACCTCTTCAGTGACTAGATGTTTAAACACCTCAATATGTTTGTTGTCCTTAGGCTTGGGATTAAAAACAGATTTATTCCTCAAATTACTATTCACAACTGAATTTTTTCCTCCTACTTTAACATTTATTGGATTATCCAATAAATATTTCTTAATATTGAGTTTCCTCGCATATTTTTGGACATTTATATAGGTCTGGAACTTATCCAAGTTCTTGACCGGGGCATACTTAAGCCCTTTGTCCAGAACTTTCAGCTCTTCATTAGTTAGAGGTATCTCTGTTAGATTAAAAATTCCTTTGCCTATTATATCCTTACTAAGATGTTTCTTTTTACCTGCTCTGCACCCTCTTTTTTTGTATATTTTATTGTATATTTTATTTGCCACTCCATATTCTACCACCTTCTTGGAGGGTGGTAATCCACCCCCCTCTCTAAAAAAGACCTATTATATCCTCGTTCATGACGATAGTCTACTTGAGGTCTACTATCCCTCTCATTGTCGCAAAGATCTCTTAGTGGGGCATAATAATTGTAAGTTTGAATCGGGCTTCTCTCTCGTATTCCTCTTGGTGGTGGACCTCGCCCATCTCTTATAGTGTAATGGTCTTGTGGACCAGGGCTTCTATCTTGTGGTCTGTGTCCATCGTCTCTGGTTCCGTAGTGTGCTCTGGAGTGGGCTGGACTTCTATCTTGTCTATATTGCTCTTGATATGTAGCTCTCGGTCCTTGATTTTGTTTAGTCCAGTTGTTGAGGTTTTTTATTATTGTTGTTCTTCCAGTGGTTAGGCTTTTTCCACCCTTGTTGTGTTGCTCTTTCAGCTTGTGGGGGTGGTAGTTTCCTCCCGGCGTTGTGCGGAGTACTATTACTCAAAAGCTTCGGTCTTACTTCGTTTTTATCTTGTCTTGGAGAGATATCTCTTGGTATCTGATCTCCTGTATTCCTCTGCTGTACACCACGTCGGGGTGACCTAGGTATTGGCGACATATCGGTATAGTATGGTCTAGATCTATCATTTCTTTCAGGGGTAGAAGCGGTGGAAATCGGATCACTTTGTCCATTGCCATTCTGCCACCTGAAAACTAGATCATTCTTATAGTCGTTTATGTCTCTAGAATATTTCTTACTTTTTCTCGTTTGTACTTCTGTATCTTTTTTTGTAAGATCTTTATTGAGTAGAGTGGTAAGCCGTTTAAAATCTGCCGTATCTTTATGGACCTCCAATTGCACTTTCAGTTCGGCAATCGCTTGGTCAATCTTCCTAATTTTCTTTTGTTTTCGTTTTAATAGAAGTTGTAATAACTCCATCCCCTTTTTGTTAAAAAAGGTGAACCACTCATCTATAGATTCTTGATCAGTGAGTCCATCGTTGAGAGGTACATCCCATCTCAGGCGTCTTGGTACAATATTGGCCTTAATATATCTATCGAAGGTGGTGACTTCCCACCAAAGGCCAATTTTTTTATCCATATTGTGACCAAGTTTACGCATGAGTGGCCCAACGTTGGACTCTATTTTAGGGTCTTTATTATTAAACACTATATCAAGGTCTACCTCTCTTTGTTCTATGAACGTGAAAATCTCCATGGCTGCAGCAGGAGTATTGGGAGAATCAGTAAACATATGCAAAAAAGTTGGGGAAACTCTCGCGCTGCCCTACCGTGTGATGGATGGGTAAATCTATAAACCCTGACAAAAAAAGGGGGGGGCACTGCTGCCAGACACCAGTGAATCCAATTCGGGAAAACTTAGAACAATATAAAACAATGATGGTGTTAGCGCTGTGTTTAAACAAAGAGAGAATATGAAAGCTGGGAACAGTGTGACTGATAACACACTAAACCTAAATAATATTGTGACCTAATGTGAAAAATAAATAACTTAATTAAACTCAAATATAATCACGTGAGTCAACGTGATCGTGTAACCATATACATCAAATTGTCCAGTTGTGATCAATCCAAAAAGGTGTACTAATATATATAAATACAATTGCAAAAAGAATGTTGTTAAAAAATCCAAATATGTCCAATCAAACCGTGCAATCCAAAAGTATATATAAAGTGATTCCCGTCACCAAAGATGAAAAAATAGAACACACATTGGTTCAGTGCTCAAAACTTGATTTCTCTTCAGTGCTCCACCTCTGTGCCTGTGAGCAGCTTACCTTGTTGCTAATTAAGCTTAGCAAAACCAGGTCACAGGGTTATTCAGGACAGGTGGACAGTAGCTTAGATGATGCCAATCTCCTTCCTGTTACAGCAATCCTCCCAGATGTCATATATGAAACCAAAGAAGATGGATCATAGTGTAGTACCGCCAATGTCCAGACACACACACGCCAAAAAAGTACTCACTTCACAGATAAGTAATATGGGAACGTCTCCACGAGCGCTGAACTCGTCGTCCCTCTAAGTGTCTGTGGCTCCGTGTGGATTCCAGTGCAGTGGTGTCTCAAATGGACATCGTATTCAATGTAATAAAAGATATGGCAGACATAGCATAGTCCCGTACCGGAAGGTTTTATTAAAAATAAATAATATAAATGTAACACTCACATAAACTTAAAACAGAGATTGCAGGGTATCCTACGAGCGCCTCGCTCGTCTACCTGTTTGGGTCCTGGTCTGTCAGCAATCCTCCAATCCCTACGCGTATCGTCACGTGACTTCATCAGGGGATACTAGAGTGAAGGGCTGCTGACCAACCTACGATTCTGGTAATATCAGGAGTGATGGGTGTGAGCATTGACAAGATTTGAATAAAAATCCCCTTCCTTGTCCTGCTTGCCTCTGATGGACCAGCCATTAGGGCAAGACGCTGGACCCATTTATCTGTAGTTGTAGCTGGTCCCTATAGTCTGGCCTATATGGCCATTGTAATAAACAGGGTGTAAATCTTGACACTGTTGCCTGACTGACAAGCATCAGCCTAGGCAAAATGGTGTCTATCTGTCTATTTTCTGTTTTTTGTACTACAATAAAATGGCGACCGTGGACCAATGGCTGAACATGTATATTAGTATACACAATACAGGCTAAAACACTCCGGAATGACCATGGCAAAATGGCGCCGGTTTGTTTACAAGATAGGACCACAAGAAAATGGCGGCCGTATACCAGCTGTATGTCCAATTAGCAGACTATATATTGTCAGCAGCCCTTCACTCTAGTTTGCCCTGATGAAGTCACGTGACACGTGACGATACGCGTAGGGATTGGAGGATCGCTGACAGACCAGGACCCGAGCAGGTAGACGAGCGAGGCGCTCGTAGGATACCCTGCAATCTCTGTTTTAAGTTTATGTGAGTGTTACATTTATATTATTTATTTTTAATAAAACCTTCCGGTACGGGACTATGCTATGTCTGCCATATCTTTTATTACATTGAATACGATGTCCATATGAGACACCACTGGTAGGGCAGCGTGGGAGTATCCCCAACTTTTTTGCATAATTGTAATATGCTGTGAATGTCCCCTTTGTCCTCATGCATGCTTTACACATTTTTTTGGCCTACATGCACTTAATGTATTTTGTCAACTCCATTGTATTGCTTTACCCCCCCCCCCCCCTAAAATGTGTACAAATGTTTTGCTTCTCATTACAAATCAGGCAGAGTGTTTTTTTTTTGTAGGCCCAAACTCAGCTAGAACCCCTCCCCCCCCAAAAAAAAATGTGTGCATTGAACCATCAGAGGGGGTGAGGAATGTGCTAATTGTTTCTTCTATTTGTGGCTATAACAACTCCCCCCAAAAAAAATGTTATACTGATGTTGGGCAAGAATGTTTTTGTGTAATCTGCTTGCAATGTTACGTGCAAAAGTCCTAATTTTAATTTTTTGTTTGACTCCACAGTTTTCTTCATCGTGTGGCATCCCATTTTGCTGAGCGGTGGGACTTTCCTAACTGCGGAGGGACAATCGATGGGAAACACGTCCGCATAGTGCCGCCACCCCGTTCGGGGTCGTACTATTACAACTACAAGGGGTTTAATAGTATTGTGTTGATGGCGGTGGTGTCGGCACACAATGGGTTCATGTATGTGGACATGGGGAAGAATGGCCGGATGTCGGATGGTGGTGTGTTCGCACAGACGGAATTTGCCAGACGTCTCCAGAGTGGTGGCCTGACACTATCACATGATGAGGAGAACGTTGAGGGCCTTCCGTTTGTTTTTATCGCGGATGAAGCTTTCGGGCTGGGACCACACCTGATGAGGCCATTCCCCCAGATGACCCTCACCCCGGAGAGGAGGGTTTTTAATTACCAGCTAGCCAGAGCCCGGAGGGTTGTTGAGAATGCCTTTGGGATAATGGCCAGCTGGTTCCGCCTGTTTCTTACCTCTATCCATATGGCAGAATACAAGATCAATCATATTGTTTTTACCTGCTGCATACTGCACAACTATTTACGCAGAAATGAACCCACTTATCTGAGTTCTGTTGGGCCAGAGGCCGGACTTGTAGACAATGCCCTGACGGGCCTGGATACTGGCTGTATTGGCTTGGCCCCCCAAAGTGCCCGTGAAGTGCGGGATAAATATGTCAATTACTTTACGGATAGGGGCATTGCTATGCCAGACAATCTCTGATTTTTAAACTTTTTAAAATAAAAAAAGTAAAATCTGTAAAAAACTTTCTCATTATTGCTTGTGTTTCTTGAATCTGTCTCCCAGGTTCTCCTAGTACACTTGTAGTGCCAAGTGGCTTTGTCTTTAGTAAATAACTTTTCACGGTAAACAAGAACATATTTTCCATAATGGTATTGAGCATAGAAAGAAGAAAGCCACACATTTTAGATTTGAAAAATATTTTATAAAAATTTTGGGAACATTCTAAACAGTGTTTCCCCCCCAAAAAATATTTAACATTTTGGTTTTGCATGAACACGCATGTAAAAAAAAAAAATTATTATAAAAACAATGGAACTTACAAAGTTGAACCTTATAGAAAAACTGAAGGCAATATCAGACATTATATAGTATTTCCAAAATGTGTTGCTGTTGCCTTCATGAGATGGGGTGATGTCACCCCTGAACAAGGCAAATTTGGAAGATGCACACAAATTGTGTGTTAGAATGGGGATTTTCATCCTGATCCCATGCCAAATGTCAACATGTGCTATCTCCCATCATGGGGGATCAATGGACGTGTTTTGGGGGTGCAAACCCTTCCTCTCACCTACTTGAGTTGCGAGGAAGGGGTTGCACACTCAAAACACATCCATTGATTTTCTCTCATGTCGACACTCTGTGTGCATCTTCCAAATTTGGCTTGTTAAATCACACAAAAAGTTACCAACTTTAGGCCAAAAAAACTTAAAATGGTGTCAAGAAAAACCATCTTTATACTCTCTGCAAAACATCAATCATTTTTTTAATTTGTTGGTCAAAACGATACAGTTTGTGCGTTATAACGTCGATTTCTCGACTCATAACCATGAGATCCTGTATTATGATTTGTGCGCTCCCACTGGAGAAAGGAGGAGATTGATCTTCCACAAGCAGCACATCACCTAAAAAAATAAAAAAAGCATATCTTAAAAATATGCATGCATGCATCTATTCCCTGAATCTGTGGTGTATGGCACTGACCTGTTGTGGTGACAATCTCGCACACTTCCTCCACATCTCCTTCCTCCACCTCTCTTTCCTCCACCTCTCCTTCCTCCACATGCTGAGGTTTGGGTTCTTTCTGGTCCCCTTCTTTCTGAGTTTGGGGTTCCCTCTGTTCTTTCCGAGGTGTGGGGTTCCTGGCCTCCTCAGAGTGATGTGCTCCAAGTCTCCGCTCCCCTATGAGAATGAAACAAAAGGTATACTTATCACACAGATATTTGAGGTCAGAAATAGGAATATGAAACATTGCTTGGAAGTGGGGTACAATTGCCTTTTTTTTGCAGAGTTACAAGCTGAAGACATGTTTTAAAATGTTTTTGTAAAATGGAAATCTGAACTTTTTACATGTTACACACATGGAGACACCCCCAAAGTATCCACTATAGCACCTGTGTGGGACACCCTAAAAAGCTTGTTCTGGTGTCCCACACAGGTGATCCTGAGTACAGCTGTGGAAACAGCTGCTGAGTGTCCTCTCCTTTACACTGAATCAAGTTAGCATTTCACATTCGATTTCAAAACACATCATCTAGACAAAAATGTTTATAAACGTTGTTTTAATACAAATAGACATGACCAAATGTGGTTTACCTGTATCTGCGCGAAATAACTCATTTGGAGGAGGATTGATGTTTACTACGTACGATTATACTTTGGCCACTACCTTGAAAGTGGCCATTTTAAAATATCCAAGCAGTCTATAAAAGCACATGAAGCAAAACATGCAAGTTTAATAATCAAATTATTATTAACACTGGAGAAAAACTTACTTTTTACTAGCATTCTTTTGATCTTCCTGTACTGCTCCGACTCCCTCAGCTTCAGGTCAGACCACCTTTTACGGAGCTGCTCCTTGGATCTCCGGACCCCAAATTTATGATACAGACTCCTCACCACTTTGCCCGTTATTTTGGCCTTCCTGAGATTAGGGGTGTTGTATGGCCCATGCTTTCCATCGTAATCTCTCTACTCCGCAAGATGTCCACCATCTCCGCCATCTCAGCAAAGGACATATTACTGGCCTTGTATCTTGTCCTGGATTGGGACGTTTCCGGCTCCGGGCTTTCCTCGACGGAAGTTAAAACAACCCGCACCTGCTGTGTCACCGCCATGTCGTCTCCCACTGGGCGTCGAACAACAAGGAAATATCCGAGGAAGAACTTCAGGGGCGGGAACGTCAGCGGCAGCCGACGTGGGTGGAGTTTCACGCATGCGCAGGGTATATAATGATAACACGCATGTGTCTTAACGACGTTGTGTGCGTGGAGTAAGGAGGACCGGAAGTTCCAAACGTCACTGACGAAGGTAAAAATTAAAGTTGGGGCATCAGTGGCCTATATTAATTCATCATTTTAAAGGGCTAGATTGGGATAATATTAGGACAGTTTTTGTCTTGTGTTTTATCTTGCAGAAAATATGCAGAGATTCAAAGATCCTGTCATATTCCGAGCATTCATAGACAAATAGAGAGCTCACCAATTTATGGGAGCTTAAAACCCCATTATACCACAATTGTGATGTAAGGAGGGCAACAGTTGTCAAATTAGCGGAATATATGAAGACCTGGATCCCAGAGGCAGACTATAACATGATTAATACTAAAATCAATAATATAAGGAACAGCTACAAAAAACAATACAAACAAGTCTGTGAATCCCGGAGATCAGGAGCAGCAGCAGAACAAGTGCATGTCCCCAAGCTGTGGTATTACAAACACCTGCGATTTCTGGACGATCAGATTGAAGCCAGGGAATCACTTTCAAGCCTTCCCTCCAGCGTTCCCTCCAGCCCTGCAGAAGGTGCAGAGGAGCTAGCTGACCTCGAAGAGCCGGATCTTCACATCTATAGTCAGGTATAATATTTTTCAACATATTTATTGTCCAAGAATAATTTTTGGGAACTAGGTGTTGTTATTAAAAATATATATATGTATATAAAAAATATATATATAGTGGGCAGAATTGTTTGGGACAAGAATGAAAAATGCTGGGGTCAGAATGAGAGTCTTTTCTATTTATTAACATTTAATTTGCAACAGTCATGAGCTGTAAATTGTGTGTGATTGATGAACCAAAAACTCAAACTATGTCCCTTTTTTATACACAGGATGAGGTCAGCCAGGAGGACGAGGCTCTGGAGTGTGGCACCCAGGAGGAGGCAGGGGTGAGTGGCACCCAGGAGGAGGCAGGGGTGAGTGGCACCCAGGAGGAGGCCGGGCCAAGTGGCAGCACCCAGTCACAGGTACTTCCCCTCCAGGTGAGATGGAAAAGGCCTAGGAGGATGACTCAGGTGGAGGAGGAATCCCTGAAAATAATTAGGGAAGCAGCTGAGATCATGAGGGCCCCCCTCAACCCAGTCGAGTCCTATGGGTGCTATGTGGCCGATAGACTCCTTAAAGTGGAGAAGGGCCAACGTGCCCTCTGTGAGGAGATTATATCTACGGCCCTTCACAGGGTGGGGAGGGGCCAGCTGACACAGGCCACACACCTTTGCGATCTGGCCCATCCTTCTCCTCCTTCTCCTCCTCCTCTGGCCACATTCCCACCACCAGAGCCACAGCCTGCAAGGGGGTGTGGAGGCAGGGCCGGACTGGCCTACCGGGATTGCGGGAAATCTCCCGGTAGGCTGGCTGTCCTGGGGCCGCTCTGACGGCTAGGAGCTGTGAGGAGGACTGAGGGCTGGCTGAGGAAATGTATTCTAGCAGCAGAGCAGAGGGCTGGAGGAGCACTGACTATCATGCGGCAGGCACTTACTGTGTGTTCTCTGGCCAGTGGACTGATCATTTTTCTAGTAGGAAACCCACAGCCAATAGCGCTGCTTAGAGGAGTACAAGGGAGAACCTGCTCCTCCTCCCGTCTGTCCACAGCCAATCAGCAGGCAGTGTAGCTCTTCCCTGCTCACATTTGACTGTAAGTGCTGGAGTGAGGCTGAATATGGGGACACCAGGAGGGAGATACAAGAAGGTATGATTACAACAATCTTCTGCAGCCTTAGGACACACAAATCTGCCTGAATGGAAAAAACAGGATCATCAGGAGAACAGTAACCGTATCATGCTGCCTGATAGATATCTACCAGGCAGCGTGCAGGTTACTGATCAGCCTCCACCCCCGCTTGTCTCCCTCGTTACTTTTTTTTTATCTGCCAAACCTGACCTGCACCTTGTCTGATCACACTGATAAGATCTCTGGAAGATGCTGCAGCAGCATTCTATGAGACCAGGACACATGGCTGTTACGGTAACTATTTCAGCTTATAATCAGCTATTTAGCCAGAGTTCTGTGTGTGCTGCACAGATTGTTTGATGGGGGTTTTTTGTTGGAGGATTTATTGCTGGATCAGGCTAAAATCTTAACAGACCAATTAACTGGTTACTGTCCTCCACTAATCCTGAGCAGTTCAGTGTTTGCAAGAAAATTTGTATTTTGGAAATTGGATGTGATTATTTCTTCTGTCACTTGGTTGTACTTTCAAAGGAAAAAGACTGACTTGATCTTGCAGAGATGGTTTAACCACTTCCCGCCTGGTCAATAGCAGATTAACATCTGGGAAGTGGTTCAGTTATCCTGACTGGGTGTCATATGACGTCCAGCAAAATAACAGCCGCAGCGCGCCCGTGGGGGCACGCATCGCGGCGATCGGTGGTGCGGTGTGTCAGTCTGACACACCGCAACACCAATATTGCTAAAGAGCCTCCAGCGGAGGCTCTTTACCACGTGTTCTGCTGTGTCCAATCATGGCTTATCACGATGTAAACGGGAAGAGCCGTTGATCGGCTTTTCCTCTCTCGCGTCTGACAGACGCGAGTAGAGGAGAGCCGATCGGCGGCTCTCCTGACAGGGGGGTTTGCGCTGATTGTTCATCAGCGCAGCCCCCCCTCGGATGCCCACACTGGACCACCAGGATGCCGCCCAGGACCACCAGGGAGGCACCTAACATGTGGATGGCCAGGTAAGTCCTCCATGGCCATCCACATGTACAAATGTATGCATAACCTATGCCAATCAGTGCCCACAAATGGGCACTGACTGGCACCATCATGGCACAAACAAAATTTGTGATGCCCATCAGTGCCACCCACCAGTGTCCATCAGTGTCACCCATAAGTGCCCATCAGTGCCGCCTATGAGTGCCCATCAGTGCCGCATACCAGTGCTGCCTATCAGTGCCCATCATCAGTGCCACCTGATTGGTGCCATCTCATCGGTGCCCATCAGTGCCGCCTTATCAGTGCAGCCATATCAGTGTCCGTCATTGAAGAAGAAAACGTACTTATTTACAAAAAAAATAACAGAAACAAAGAAAAAATCGTTTTTTTCAAAATTTTCGCTCTTTTTTTATTTGTTGCGCAAAAAATAAAAATTGCAGAGGTGATCAAATACCACCAAAAGAAAGCTCTATTTGTGGGAACAAAATGTTAAAAAATTTGTTTGGGTACAGTGTTGTATGACCGTGCAATTGTCATTCAAATTGCGACAGCGCTGAAAGCTGAAAATTGGCTTGGGCAGGAAGGTGTATAAGTCCCTGGTATTGAAGTGGTTAAATAGAGTGGAGCAACCCTGGAATACTATATACCTGTACACTGAGTTCAGCTTTAAATGCAGTCTCTGACCATCTCCTGAATCAATCATGTCTGCAATCCCTAACCGTCCCCCCCTGTACAATGTCTGCAGTCTCTGACCATCTCCTGTCCTATATCTGCAGTCTCTGACCATCTCCTGTAATATGGCTGCAGTCTCTGACCATCTCCTGTCCTATATCTGCAGTCTCTGACCATCTCCTGTCATATATCTGCAGTCTCTGACCATCTCCTGTACTATATCTGCAGTCGCTGACTATCTCCTGTCCTATATCTGCAGTCTCTGACCATCTCCTGTCCTATATCTGCAGTCTCTGACCATCTCCTGTAATGTGTCTGCAATCCCTGCAGGAGAGGACACACACACACTGTACACACTTCCTCATCTGCCACAGCAGAAGTATATTACAGCAACCAGTACAGAGGAAGGATGTTGGGCACTATGGCCAAGGCACATTTCACATTGAAATCCACCCTCCCCCATAAGACAATCATTCCTTGGGTGCAATATACATACAGTGTGTGTATAGATATAGAGGCGAGAGAGGAAAAAAACAAGGAGAAAGAGAAGGAATAAAAAGAGGGGGAGAAACAAAAGAAACCGGGTGAGAAAGAACATGAAAGATGGATAAAGAGCGATAGATGGGGGGGAGGGCAAGACATTAGGAAAGAGAGAGATAAAAGGTAAATAAAGGAGAACAAAGAGAGTGGTACATCCTGAGAGGTGCAAATTACGTGCCTTGGGTGCTGACAACGCCACTGGGGCTGCTATGAAATTATTTCCAGGGCTGGTTTTTATGCCCAGTCCAGCCCTGCGTGGAGGGAGCCGTGGAAGGGACACTGCAGCGTGGAGGGAAGGCTACAAGGAAGACCAGAAAGTGATTCCCTGGCTGCTCTGCCAGAAGACGCAGTTTGTTTGGAGTACCACAGCTTGGGGACATGTATGACATCTGCTGCTGCTCCTGATTTCTGCGATTCGGGGACCAGATTGTGATCCCAATTCGAGGGACTCATGTTATTGATTTTATTTGCCTTCAAGTCTGCCTTTTGGGGTCCAAAGTCGGCATATATTCCACTAATTTCACAATTGTTGCCCTTCATCTTTATTTGTTTTCCAGAATTAATGGATATTTTATTTAATTAAAATAGTTGCCGATGTGTTTTTCTTGTGAGTAGGAAGGTACATTTCAGAACTACAATGTGTAATTAACAAGAGACACCAACACCAACCTCCTTGAGGGAAAAAAAAACATTAGATAATAATGTTGTTGTGATAACTTGACCATAAAAAAATAGGGACATCACTATAAAATATTAAAAAGGGCAGAAAAAAATTAGGAGATCTTGAGTCAAAAAAAAAAATTTTTTGGAGACCTGCCTTTAACCACTTAAGCCCCGGACCATTTGGTAGCTAAAGGACCAGAGGTGAATTCAAAATTTTGCACTGCGCTGCTTTAACTGTAAATTGTGCGGACATGCAATGTTGTACCCAAACGAAATTTGCGTCCTTTTCTTCCCACAAATAGAGCTTTCTTTTAATGGTATTTGATTGCCTCTGCGATTTTTATTTTTTGCGATATAAACGGAAAAAGACCGAAAATTTTGAAAAAAAATTATATTTTCTACTTTTTGTTATAAGAAAAATCGAATAAACTAAATTTTAGTCATACATTTAGGCCAAAATGTATTCAGCCACATGTCTTTAGTAAAAAAAATGTCAATAAGCGTATATTTATCGGTTTGCGCAAAAGTTATAGCGTTTACAAACTAGGGTACATTTTCTGGAATTTACACAGCTTTTAATTTATGACTGCCTATTTCATTTCTTGAGGTGCTAAAATGACAGGGCAGTACAAAACCCCCCCAAATGACCCCATTTTAGAAAGTAGACACCCCAAGGAAATTGCTGAGAGGCCTGTTGAGCCCATTGAATATTTTTTTTTTGTCCCAAGTGATTGAATAATGACAAAAAAAAAAAAATTACAAAAAGTTGTCACTAAATGATATATTGCTCACACATGCCATGGTTATATGTGGAATTGCACCCCAAAATACATTCTGCTGCTTCTCCTGAGTACGGGGATACCACATGTGTGGGACTTTTTAGGAGCCTAGCCACGTACGGGACCCCGGAAACCAAGCACCGCCTCCAGGATTTCTAAGGGCGCAAATTTTTGATTTCACTCCTCACTACCTATCACAGTTTTGAAGGCCATAAAATGCCAAAATAGCACAAAACCCCCCCAAATGACCCCATTTTGGAAAGTAGACACCCCAAGCTGTTTACTGAGAGGCATGGTGAGTATTTTACAGCTCTCATTTGTTTTTGAAAATGAAGAAAGAACATTTTTTTTTTTTTCTTTTTTTTTTTCAATTTTCAAAACTTTGTGACAAAAAGCGAGATCTGCAAAATACTCACAATACCTCTCAGCAAATAGCTTGGGATGCCTACTTTCCAAAATGGGGTCATTTGGGGGGGTTTTGTGCCATCTGGGCATTCCATGGCCTCCGAAACTGTGATAGGCAGTGAGAAGTGAAATCAAAAATTTACACCCATAGAAATCCTGAAGGCGGTGCTTGAATTTCGGGGTCCTGTACGCGGCTAGGCTCCCAAAATGTCTCACACATGTGGTATCCCCGTGTATTTTGGGGTGTAATTCCACATATGCCCATGGCATGTTTGAGCAATATATCATTTAGTGACAACTTTGTGCAAAAAAAAAAAAAAAATTGTATTTTTTCCGCAACTTGTGTCAACATATAAAATATTCCATGGACTCGACATGCCTCTCAGTATATAGCTTGGGGTGTCTACTTTCCAAAATGGGGTCATTTGGGGGGGGTTTTGAACTGTTCTGGCATTTTATACACAACATTAGGAAGCTTACATCCACTCTTCTAACCACTTGAAGACAAAGCCCTTTTTGACACTTTTTGTTTACATGAAAACATATTTTTTTTTGCAAGAAAATTATGTTGAACCCCCAAACATTATATATATTTTTAAAGCAAAGGCCCTACAGAATAAAATGGTGGGTGTTGCATTTTTTTTTTCTACACAGTATTTGCGCAGCGATTTTTCAAACGCATTTTTTTGGGAAAAAATACACTTTTTTTAATTTTAATGCACTAAAACACACTATATTGCCCAAATGTTTGATGAAATAAAAAAGATGATCTTAGGCCGAGTACATAGATACCAAACACGACATGCTTTAAAATTTCGCACAAACGCGCATTGGCGACAAACTACATACATTTTTAAAAGCCTTTAAAAGCATTTACAGGTTACCCCGTTAGATTTACAGAGGAGGTCTACTGCTAAAATTACTGCCCTCGATCTGACCTTCGCGGTGATACCTCACATGCATGGTGCAATTGCTGTTTACATATGACGCCAGACCGACGCTTGCGTTCGCCATTGGGCAAGAGCAGGGCAGGACAGGGGTGCTTTTTTTTTTTTTTTTTTTTTTATTAATTTTGCTTTTTTATTTTATTTTTAAACTGTTGCTTCCATATTTATTTATTTTTATCACTTTTATTGTTATCTCAGGGAATGTAAATATCCCCTATGATAGCAATAGGTAATGACAGGTACTCTTTTTTGAAAAAACTGGGGTCTATTGGACCCTAGATCTTTCCTCTGCCCTCAAAGCATCTGACCACACCAAGATCGGTGTGATAAAATGCTTTCCCAATTTCCCAATGGCGCTTTTTATATCCGGGGGGGGGACATTCCCTCCCACTGCTTGTAAAAGCAGTCCAGAGGCTAATTAGCCACTAGGATTGCTTTTACATGAAAGCCGGCCGCTGGCTGAAAAGAATGATACCAAGATGATACCTAAACCCGCAGGCATCATTCTGGTATAAACATTCAAAGTCCAGCAACATACCAGTACGTTGCTGGTCCTTGTTGGACATGTATTGTAATCTTTTTTTTCATGCAGCCTGTTGGCTGAACGAAAAAAAAAGATTGATTGGTGGGTATGCCCACCATTAGAATACCGCCCTTCATCCACCCACTTCTAATGATGGGCATACATGCACCATTTATATATGCCGAAGCATGGGGGCATCTTCTCGCAAAAGTTATGCCGCGTACACATGGTCAGACTTTTCCACGGGCAAGCCTCCGTCGGAATTTCGACCGTATGTACGCGGCATTAGGAGCAAAATCGCTCCTCCGCCCCTGCTGCCCCAATGCTTCGGCATATATGCTTTTTTTTTTAAACTGTGGTGGTGAAATCACCTCCTACAGCACTGGAGTCGCAGGGATCAGGCCTGTCTCTGCGAACGCTGCAGTTATGTGTGTTGTGTTTTGCAAGTGACAGTGATCGATCGATACTGCACTTCGGTGGCCTGGGCTGGACGGAGGGGCAAAACGCAGGTGCTAGCAGGTATCTGGGCTGATCCCACTAACAGTGCGTTTTTGGGAACCCTAAACTGCTGGGGACGCTAGTATAGATCTGATCAGATCAGATATTGAGCTGATCAGATACTATACCACTAAGGGGGGTGTATGCTTCACGTGTGGGTGTTAGCGCTACTGGCACTAACCTGACGCTGCCTGGGGTGTGACGCAGACCCTCTCTGACGCTAAAACCTAACTGATATCACCCGCCGGGCGATCAGGGGGTTAAACCTTTATTGGGTTATATACGGCGGGTGCCCTGACACTATAAAAAGCAAACTAACTAACCAGCGTCACCCGTAACACTTATATGATGATCACTGGTGAAAGGGTTAACTAGGGGCAATTAGGGGGTTAAAACCTTTATTAGGTAATATATGGGGGTACCTGACGCTATATAAAAACCTGACGGCGAACCTAAAAAAAAATTACTGGCTACCTATCGGCATCACCGACACTAAGACAACGATCATAAAAACGATTGCTTAGCGACAGTGGTGATAGGGGGTGAAAGGGTTACCTGGGGGGCGATCAGGGGGTTAAACCTTTATTAGATAATATATGGGGGTACCTGACGCTATAAAAACCTGCGGCGAACCTAAAAAAAATTACTGGCTACCGATCAGCATCACCGACGCTAAGACATCGATCAGAAAAATGATCGCATAGTGACGGCGGTGCTAGGGGGTGAAAGGGTTACCTGGGGGGTGATCAAGGGGGTTACACCTTTATTAGGTAATATATGGGGGTACCCGACGCTATAAAAACCTGCGGCGAACCTAAAAAAAATTACTGGCTACCGATCAGCATCGCCGACGCTAAGACATCGATCAGAAAAATTATCGCTTAGTGACAGTGGTGATAGGGGGTGAAAGGGTTACCTGGGGGGGGCGATCAAGGGGGTTAAACCTTTATTAGGTAATATATGGGGGTACCCGACGCTATAAAAACCTGCGGCGAACCTAAAAAAAATTACTGGCTACCGATCAGCATCACCGACGCTAAGACATCGATCAGAAAAATGATCGCATAGCGACGGCGGTGCTAGGGGGTGAAAGGGTTACCTGGGGGGTGATCAAGGGGGTTAAACCTTTATTAGGTAATATATGGGGGTACCCGACGCTATAAAAACCTGCGGCGAACCTAAAAAAAATTACTAGCTACCGATCAGCATCGCCGACGCTAAGACATCGATCAGAAAAATTATCGCTTAGTGACAGTGGTGATAGGGGGTGAAAGGGTTACCTGGGGGGCGATCAAGGGGGTTAAACCTTCATTAGGTAATATATGGGGGTACCCGACGCTATAAAAACCTGCGGCGAACCTAAAAAAAATTACTGGCTACCGATCAGCATCACCGACGCTAAGACATCGATCAGAAAAATGATTGCTTAGTGACGGCGGTGCTAGGGGGTGAAAGGGTTATCTGGGGGGTGATCAGGGGGTTAAACCTTTATTAGGGGGGGGGTTAGGGGGCTACACTGGACCTAAAACTAAATGTAGTGACACTTGTACAGTCACAAATGTCACTAATTGCAGTGATCACTAAATAAATGGTCACTGCAATCAGTGACACTGTGACTGGGGGCTGGGGGGGGCTGGGGGGTGATCTGGGGGTGTCTGGGGGGGCGATTTATGTGCCTATGTGTCCTGGTGTCAGTGTGCTGTTTTGTGTACTAACCTGCATCTTCTCCTGTACGGCGCTCGGTATATGTGAGCGCCGCAGGAGAGATGACATCACTTCCTCCTTCCTGGCAGGCAGGGGAAGCTCTCTCATTCGCCGGGAGCGATCGAGAGGGGGTGGCCGGAATCGAACGGCCGTCCCCTCATGCCGGATCGCTCCCGAAGGTAAAACGACCACCCACTGTAAAGAAGGGGGGTCCGATCGGACCCCCCAACTATACAAAGGCAATCACGTATATGTACGTGATTCTGCCTGTCGGTGCCATTCTGCCGACGTATATTTACAGTGGGCGGTCGTTAAGTGGTTAAAATAAAATACGAATATCCATGAGATCTCAAAGAAATAATTTTGTCCGAACTCTGTGAATATCCGCAACAATTTTTTTTAGGGTAAAACCGTTTAGAAAGAAGAAAAGAAAGCGCTCCATTTCACGATGCAAAATTTTGCAGCATGACGAATGTGCTATGTCCATTACGAACACTAGTTTTACCAGAACGAGCGCTCCCGTCTTGTAATTTAGTCTGAGCATGCATGGATTTTTCTCCGATGGAGTTCCCCACAGACAATCGGAATTTGCTATCGTTTTTTTTTGTTCTATTTTTTGATACCGATGGAAAAAAGACCGATGGGGCCCACACACGATTGGTTTGTCTGATGAAAAAAGTCCATCGGTCTTTTTTCATCAGAAAAAACGATCGTGTGTACGCGGCATTAGTATTTACTTTTTTGAGTGTTTTTTTTTTGCTTTTATCAATGACAATATGGCCATCCCTTTGGATTACGGTGTTGGCAAATCATTGAGAATCCAATGGTCAATGTGAAGCATAGTTTTTAGCAGTAAAATGTACTTTCTGTGGGTGTAAAATCTAGTGGTTACAGTATATCATTTTAATTTTAACCATAGTATATTTATTTCTCTTTTTCAGGAAGAATAATCTTCTAAAGGTATAGGTGAAAACTTTCAAGTAGAGACATCTAAATCTCTAAATCTTTAGAATCACAGGGTTAATTTCCCCCATAAGGCCTCATGCACACTGGATGTTAAAATAACGTTATTAAAATGCCAGTAGCTTAGCAGTGAGTTTTACGTTTATCAACGATTTTGAAATAGCTGTTTTTAGCATTTATTTGCATTTTTTATCGTTTTTCCACGTTAGCGTTTTTTTTTTTTTTTCTCAGAACGCAGTAGTTTTGGTTTTTTTTTTTTTACAGCCAAAAATTCTTACTTAACCACTTAAGCCCCGGACCATTTTGTAGCTAAAGGACCAAAGGTGTTTTCAGAATTTTGCACTGCGCTGCTTTAACTGTAAATTGTGCGGACATGCAATGTTGTACCCAAACAAAATTTGCGTCCTTTTCCTCCCACAAATAGAGCTTTCTTTTAATGGTATTTGATTGCCTCTGCGATTTTTATTTTTTGCGATATAAACGGAAATTTTTAAAAAAATATTTTCTACTATTTGTTATAAGAAAAATCGAATAAACTAAATTTTAGGCCAAAATGTATTCAGCCACATGTCTTTAGTAAAAAAAATGTCAATAAGCGTATATTTATTGGTTTGCGCAAAAGTTATAGCCTTTACAAACTAGGGTACATGTAACGGATCTCAGATACCCCAGATGGGCACATCCGCCAGACTTGTGTCTCCTGTCCTCCAAACGCACCCGCAGCCTGCAGATTCGCCATAACCAGCCCTTAACCCCTCAATCACGAGACAAGCCACACAGGTGTTGAGGGTTAAACATGCAGAGCATCAACAGTTTATTAAATCCAAAACATACACTTTTACACACAGTTAGGGACACTCCCCTTAGCCTTGTCATAGAGGGGGGGTAGGGGACAAGGAAGAATCAATGGGAACTGAACACTTGTACATTGAAACAGAGACTACAGATAAACAAAGGGATTATGATAAGCAGGCAACCCCTCAATACACATCCCCTGCGGAGAGATGTCTGCAGTCCAGACCATTGTCTATGTGCCATGACTCAACACAGCTAAACACAGCAACAAGAGGGGGGGGATGGGGGAGAAGGGATGTAGCATTACATTACATTATCTCAATGCCAGCTTCTCCCCGAGTCTCCAGTCTCTTCTGGGCCATAATCTGTGGGTAGGAGGCCCGCCCTCAGTCCCTTCCAAAGCACACAGTGACAGTGGGTTCTGTCACATTTCTCCCCTTTTAAAAACAGACTAACCAGGTTCCTGACCCTGAACTGGTCTGGACCTGCGTTAGTTGCAAACTTCCACCCCAGGCAACCAGGAAAAGGAAAAGTAAGTCTCTGGGGCTGGGGAGCAAAATCGCACATACGGTCTCCCGTGAATAAAAACAGCCGCTGCAGAGTGGGAACAGCTGTCCGCACTCCCGTGATCCGGGGCTGGGTTGCAGATATTGAGGGGAGCTGAATAATCCTCTGCCCCGATGCCAGCGCTTCAGCTTGTAGGGAACATAGGCTGGCAGTGCTATGCAGTTGGGGAGGAAAAGGTTCTTGCTTTTCTCCTGGAGTAGCTAACAGCCGCTGAGGAGGTATCTTGCAGGGACTGTCTCCCGGACTCTCCGTCTCTTTTTCTGATGCTGGGCAGAGGCCAACATCGCTCTGCCCCGTAGCCAGTGCTTCTGCTAGGGGGACATATACAATGGTAGAGTTCAGCAGCTGAAGAGGGGGAAGGCTTTTCTCCCCTCCTGGTTCTGTGACCAGCTTCTGAGGCGACTTCTGACAGGGGCTGTCTCCCAAACCCTCCAAAAATCTACTGAGGGCTGGGTCGGGGCCGGTAACACTCTGCCATGCAGCCAGTGCTTCTGCTGGGGGGATATACACTGGGGTAGTGTCCAAGTGCTGGGCAACCAGCTCACTGAGGTCATCCCTCGGACTCCCTGGATCTAACTCTGAGGGTGGGCAGAGGCCCGCGGCACTCTGCCCCGTAGCCAGCGCTTCTGCTGGGGGGATGAACACTGGGGTAGTGTCCAAGTGCTGGGGAAACAGCTCACTGAGGTCATCCCTCGGACTCCCTGGATCCAACTCTGAGGGTGGGCAGAGGCCAGCGGCACTCTGCCCTGCAGTCAGCACTTCTGCTGGGGGGATGAACATTGGGGTAATGTCCAATTGCTGGGGAGGGAGAATTGCTTCCTCCACTCCCGTTGGGGATATCTGCTGTTGGGGAAACGGCTCACGAAAATCATCTCTCAGACTCTCCGGATCCAACTCTTTTTCTGATGCTGGGCAGAGGCTAGTGGCACTCTGCCCTGTAGCCAGCGCTTCTGCTGGGGCACCGGATGCGATACTCTTGACTTGCTGCTGATCACCATTTACCAGCCTTCCAGCGCCAGTCTCAACTTCCCCTTCTGAGACCTTTATGCTATTATCTTGTCTCTGCTTGGGGAACCTCTGGTGCGTTCCGGCATTCTAGCACTCGCAGTGCCCGCTGTATCATCGCCGCTTCTTCCATTGCGGTTAGGACGGGAAAACGTAGGGGCACTCCTGGCCCCATTTGCTCCGCATCTTCGTGACTGTCCGCTATTTCTCCAAGACAGTCCCAGGCAACGGGAGCCATGCCAGGCTGCTGATCACCGTCAAACAGCCGCTTGTAGGCAATCTCGAGCTCCCATTCCTGCTCAACCAGGAACTCCAATTCCTCCAGGTCACACGCCTCTTCGGGGAGGTCCAGCACCTCATCTCGGAAGTCCAGGATGTTTTCCAGCCGCCACTCCTCATCGCTCCCAAAGTCTGGGTCTCCGTACATTTTTTGATGGAGCAGCCCCACGCCGCCATAGCCAACGCCTTCTGTCGGGCTGCCGTCTGCTGTACTTGGCCACAGTTGAGCCGCGAACCACCGGAGGGCTCTGTAGCTGGCGTCCAGCCTCATCTCCTCCTGGACCAATCTTCCGAGCTCCGTCTTCCACTCATCTCGCGGTCGTTCCCTCAGGAACACCTCTCGCGCATGGTACTGGGTCCAGTACATCTCTGTGGAGGAGGGAAGGATCTTCCCCTGATGGCGCCACTCGTGGCTTAGCGTTTCATGCCAGAGTTGCCAGCGGATCACATCCCCCCAGCCGAGCATGGTGCGCTCTGTCGCTGGTCCCCGATGTTGCTTCTGCATGCCTTGCAGCCTCCTCCCGAACTCCGCTCTCATGCTGGCTGGTCCCCGTATTGCTCCTCGACGGCTGCCCAGATCTTGAATCCTGGTGGTGGTTTGGATGGCCCGGACTGCAGGAGACATCCCACCGCTGCCAACACTGTAACGGATCTCAGATACCCCAGATGGGCACATCCGCCAGACTTGTGTCTCCTGTCCTTCAAACGCACCCGCAGCCTGCAGATTCGCCATAACCAGCCCTTAACCCCTCAATCACGAGACAAGCCACACAGGTGTTGAGGGTTAAACATGCAGAGCATCAACAGTTTATTAAATCCAAAACATACACTTTTACACACAGTTAGGGACACTCCCCTTAGCCTTGTCATAGAGGGGGGGGGGTAGGGGACAAGGAAGAATCAATGGGAACTGAACACTTGTACATTGAAACAGAGACTACAGATAAACAAAGGGATTATGATAAGCAGGCAACCCCTCAATACACATCCCCTGCGAGAGATGTCTGCAGTCCAGACCATTGTCTATGTGCCATGACTCAACACAGCTAAACACAGCAACAAGAGGGGGGGGGATGGGGGAGAAGGGATGTAGCATTACATTACATTATCTCAATGCCAGCTTCTCCCCGAGTCTCCAGTCTCTTCTGGGCCATAATCTGTGGGTAGTCCCTTCCAGAGCACACAGTGACAGTGGGTTCTGTCACAGTACATTTTCTGGAATTTACACAGCTTTAAATTTATGGCTGCCTATCTCATTTCTTGAGGTGCTAAAATGGCAGGGCAGTACAAAACCCCCCAAATGACCCCATTTTGGAAAGTAGACACCCCAAGGAAATTGCTGAGAGGCATGTTGAGCCCATTGAATTTTTTTTTTTTGTCCCAAGTGATTGAATAATGACAAAAAAAAAAAAATTACAAAAAGTTGTCACTAAATTATATATTGCTCAAACATGCCATGGTTATATGTGGAATTGCCCCCCAAAATACATTCTGCTGCTTCTCCTGAGTACGGGGATACCACATGTGTGGGACTTTTTAGGAAACTAGCCATGTACGGGACCCCGGAAACCAAGCACCGTCTTCAGGATTTCTAAGGGCGCAAATTTTTGATTTCACTCCTCACTACCTATCACAGTTTTGAAGGCCATAAAATGCCAAAATAGCACAAAACCCCCCCAAATAACCCCATTTTGGAAAGTAGACACCCCAAGCTATTTACTGAGAGGCATGTTGGGTCCATGGAATATTTTATATATTGCCCTAAGTTGCGGGAATATGACAAACTTTTTTTTTTTTTTTGCACAAAGTTGTCACTAAATGATATATTGCTCACACATGCCATGGGCATATGTGGAATTGCACCCCAAAATACATTCTGCTGCTTCTCCTGAGTACGGGGATACCACATGTGTGGGACTTTTTAGGAGCCTAGCCACGTACGGGACCCCAAAAACCAAGCACCGCCTTCAAGGTTTCTAAGGGCATACATTTTTGATTTCACTCCTCACTACCTATCACAGTTTTGAAGGCCATAAAATGCCAAGATAGCACAAAACCCCCCAAAATGAGCCCATTTTGGAAAGTAGACACCCCAAGGAAATTGCTGAGAGGCACGTTGAGCCAATTGAATATTTTTTTTTTGTCCCAAGTGATTGAATAATAACAAAAAGAAAAAAAAATGTACAAAAAGTTGTCACTAAATGATATATTGCTCAAACATGCCATGGTTATATGTGGAATTACACCCCAAAATACATTTTGCTGCTTCTCCTGAGTACGGGGATACCACATGTGTGGGACTTTTTGAGAGCCTAGCCGTGTACGGTGCCCCGAAAACCAAGCACCGCCTTCAGGATTTCTAAGGGCACAAATTTTTGATTTCACTCCTCACTACCTATCACAGTTTTGAAGGCCATAAAATGGTAAGATAGCACAAAACCCCCACAAATGACCCCATTTTGGAAAGTAGACACCCCAAGCTATTTGCTGAGAGGCATGGTGAGTATTTTACAGCTCTCATTTGTTTTTGAAAATGAAGAAAGTCATTTTTTTTTTCTTTTTTCAATTTTCAAAACTTTGTGACAAAAAGCGAGATCTGCAAAATACTAAACATACCTCTCAGCAAATAGCTTGGGGTGTCTACTTTCCAAAATAGGGTCATTTGGGGGGGTTTTGTGCCATCTGGGCATTCCATGGCCTCCGAAACTGTGATAGGCAGTGAGGAGTGAAATCAAAAATTTACACCCATAGAAATCCTGAAGGCGGTGCTTGAATTTCGGGGTCCTGTACGCGGCTAGGCTCCCAAAATGTCTCACACATGTGGTATCCCCGTACTCAGGAGAAGCAACAGAATGTATTTTGGGGTGCAATTCCACATATAACATTTAGTGACAATTTTTTGTAAAATTTTTTTTCTTTTCTTTTTGTCATTATTCAATCACTTGGGACAAAAAAACAAAAATATTCAATGGGCTCAACATGCCTCTCAGCAAATAGCTTGAGGTGTCTACTTTCCAAAATGGGGTCATTTGGGGGGGTTTTGAACTGTCCTGGCATTTTATGCACAACATTAGGAAGCTTATGTCACACATCATCCACTCTTCTAACCACTTGAAGACAAAGCCCTTTCTGACACTTTTTGTTTACATGAAAACATATTTTTTTTAAAATGATGTTGAACCCCCAAACATTATATATTTTTTTAAAGCAAAGGCCCTACAGATTAAAATAGTGGGTGTTGCAATTTTTTTTTGCCACAGTATTTGCGCAGTGATTTTTCAAACGCATTTTTTGGGGAAAAAACACACTTTTTTTATTTTTAATGCACTAAAACACACTATATTGCCCAAATGTTTGATGAAATAAAAAAGATGATCTTAGGCCGAGTACATGGATACCAAACACGACATGCTTTAAAATTGCGCACAAACGCGCAGCGGCGACAAACTACATTCATTTTTAAAAGCCTTTAAAAGCCTTTACAGGTTACCATGTTAGATTTACAGAGGAGGTCTACTGATAAAATTACTGCCCTCGATCTGACCTTGGCGGTGATACCTCACACGCATGGTGCAATTGCTGTTTACATATGACGCTAGACCGACGCTTGCGTTCGCCTTTGCGGAAGAGAAGGGGGGACAGCAGTGCTTTTTTTTTTTTTATTATTTATTTTGCTTTTTTATTTTATTTTTAAACTGTTCCTTCCATATATTTTTTTTTTTTTACCATTTTTATTGTTATCTCAGGGAATGTAAATATCCCCTATGATAGCAATAGGTAGTGACAGGTACTCTTTTTTTGAAAAAAATTGGGGGGTTAGACCCTAGATCTTTCCTCTGCCCTCAAAGCATCTGACCACACCAAGATCGGTGTGATAAAATGCTTTCCCAATTTCCCAATGGCGCTGTTTATATCCGGGGGGGGGGACATTCCCTCCCACTGCTTGTAAAAGCAGTCTAGAGGCTAATTATCTGCTAGGATTGCTTTTACATGAAAGCCGGCCGCTGGCTGAAAAGAATGATACCAAGATGATACCTAAACCTGCAGGCATCATTCTGGTATAAACATTCAAAGTCCAGCAACATACCAGTACGTTGCTGGTCCTTGTTGGACATGTATTGTAATCTTTGTTTTCATGCAGCCTGTTGGCTGAACGAAAAAAAGAGATTGATCTGTGGGTATGCCCACCATTAGAATACCTCCCTTCATCCACCCACTTCTAATGATGGGCATACATGCACCATTTATATATGCCGAAGCATGGGGGCATCCTCCTGCAAAAAAGTTATGCCGCGTACACACGGTCGGACTTTTCCACGGGCAAGCCTCCGTCGGAATTTCGACCGTATGTACGCGGCATTAGGAGCAAAATCGCTCCTCCGCCCCTGCTGCCCCCATGCTTCGGCATATATGCTCTTTTTTTTAACTGTGGTGGTGAAATCACCTCCTACAGCGTTGGAGTCACGGCTTTATGCATCGTGGGAGCAAACGCTGTTGCTGTCAAGATAAATAGATCTGCGCTGTAACTGAATGGTGTACCTGCTAAGCAAATGATGGTTAACATTAAAACAAAGTAACATTACAGTATAACAGTAAGACCTTACCATACCATACCTGCAAAGCAAATACCAAAACAAAACCTAGTAAAAAATAAGGGAGGATGCCCCCATGCTTCGGCATATATAGATTTTAGGCACAGGTTGCGTTAAAAAAATGTATGCCGCGTACACACGGTCTGACTTTTCCACGGGCAAGCCTCCGTCGGAATTTCGACCGTATGCCATTGCCTGACAGCTGATCACATGGTAAAGGGCAGGGATCGGCCCCTTACTTGGTTCTGTCATCACCCCAGTCTCAGTGACTCGGTGACCACAGCGCGCGCGCGAAGGGGAGGACGTCTATTGACGGACTCCCGGCAATTGAGGACCGTGCTGTGGCCATCAATCAGTTATAGCGCTGATCTCAAGTGATTAAAGAGGGTCTACATGGGCCATTGCCATGCATCACAATTCAACTTAGGAATGTGTCTTTGCAAAGTTAAACTAAATTAAATCCTTTCTTATTTTTGCTTGGGGATAGAGTGCAGAGGGATTACAAGTCTAGACAGTTTTTGGGGATGTCTGCACCCCTGATAGGGTGAAGACAACTCCCAAATTTGGCCACTTTATCTTTCCAAATAATTCACTTCCTGTCACAGAGCCACACAGGAAGTGAGGGGAAATCCCTACCAATGTCTTTCCTTGGGGACACACAGGTCAATCTAAATACTTTCCCCATTATGTACATTGCACTCCAGCATTTTGCGGGGTACACCCCAAATTATTAGGTATTTTGGACTTTGGGGTTTATTTACTAAAGACAAATCTACTTTGCACTACAAGTGCACTTGCTGGATATCCGAGGGGGACATGCAAACAAAAAAAACACCATCTTTGCTTTTACATGATTGGATGTTACAATCACCAGTGCTTCTTCCTCAGATTTTCAGCAGCTACACTTTTACTGCAGAGTGGATTTGTCTTTACTAGACCCCAAACTACCCAATGATTTGGGGTGTACACAACAAAGTGCTAGAGTGCAATTTGCTTAATGGGGACACTAGTTAGATTGATCTGTGTGTCCCCAAGAAAAGACATTGGTAGGGTTTTACCTTCACTTCCTGTTTAGCTGTGTGACAGGAAGTGAAACCAATTTTACTTAAAGGGGACACAAAGCCCATCCTAAAAAAATAAATAAAAAAAAAGCAGGGGTTCTAACACTTACTTTGTTTCCCTCAAAATGCCCACAATTAGAATCGTATTGCCTTGAGCTATTTTTAAGTGCAGTGCTCTAAATCAGTGCTTCTCAAGTACCCCCAACAGGCCATGTTTGCAGGTTTTCCTTCATCTTGCACATGTGCTTTAAATCACAGTGAATGGTTTTGGATTTTGGACAGCAATTCTCAATAAGATAAATTCACAAAACATGTCCTGTTGGGGGTACTTTAGGACTGAGGCTGAGGCCTCGTACACACGGCCGAGATTCTCGTTGAAAAAAACATGTCGTTTTTTTCGACGAGATTCTTGGACAAGAAACTTGTCCCGGCCGAGTGTACACATGCTCGTTTCAAAGAACCCGCAGTTCTTTGAAAGGAGTGTACGCGGTGACGTCATCGACTACGTCGAGCATGCGCTCGTCACATTCGATGCCGTCGCCGCCATCTTGGTATACCCTACGTATGCCTAGGAAGCTACCGCGCATGCGTCAAATTCATTTAGAACATGCGCGGGCTTCCGGGCGGACAGGTAAGTGTACACACACTCACTTTTCTCGTCGAGAAACATGCCGAGGAGAATCTCGACGAGAAAATAGAGAGCAGGTTCTCTATTTTCTCATCGAGGTTTCTTGACGGTTTTCTCGACGAAACCCGCTAGCAGCGTACACACGACCGATTTACTCGGCAAGACCTCTCTGCCAGCAAGTTTCTTGCTGGTTCTTGCCGAGAAAATCGGTCGTGTGTACGAGGCCTGAGAACCACTGCAGGAAAAATGAAAAATTGAATACTTACCGCTCTGTATTTTTCATTTCCTGGTGATTATCCATGGCAGCACACAATACATGCATATGCTAGCATGAAGGCACCAGAGTAGACAAATCACACCTGTTTTGTTTTGACATGCCAATCAGCTGTCACATTTGTTGGAAAGAAAACGTAAAACAAACCTCAAAACTTTGCATCAAATTTTATTGGTCAACAAAACAAAAGGAAAGCCAAAATAAAAAACAGGGTCAATTTGAAACAGTTACAGACTCACAACATCTTGAGAAAGTTTTCGCAAAATAATGCAGCACAGACAATTAAATAAAAGTGAACAAACGACACACATTAACAACATTAAAATTATTTCAGGGGAACATTTCCCCCACACAAAAAAATACAATCCACAAAAGTAAAACAAACACCTGTTTTGCAAAGACATAACAAATAAAATACATGTGTTACAAACTCGATAAGGACACCAAAATTTACTTTTTGCCCCCCCCCCCACACACACACGCACGCACACACTTGCCTCTTTTCAGGGCAAGGGAGGGGATGCTATAAGCAAGCTTTATATAACATAGGTTTGTGAGCTAATGAGGCAATTGAAAACACATGCACAGTCCATGAAACACCCAAAATGCAAGTTCACCCAATGTAGAGACTGAACTTCAAAGTGGCTACACCTGTTAAGGATGTCCTTCAATTACTAACCCATAAAAACACTCTCTGAGCATGCCCAGAAATATCCAGGTGCTGTTCACACACAAAAAGCACCACAAAAAAAATCTAACAGGCTGGGCATGCTCAGAAGAACTCAAATACAGCTAGCAGAAAATAACCCCCCCCCCCCCGCCCCCTGTCCAAAATTAAGCACATCATCCAGCATGCTACAAAATTAGAGATGGGACAAACACACCCCCCCTACCAATAAATACCATTGCAGTCTATGGGAACTGACTTGTTAATTTTGCTAGTCCCCACTTGGCTGGCTTATCTTCTAGTTATTGGCCTTAAAATGGGGGCCCAGGTCCCACCCTAAGGGACATATATCAATGTCACCAATTTGGACAACACCAAAAACAAAACAAGGAGAAGTGCCTTTAAATATGCCAAATTGCTTAAGGGACATTTCACACCACATGCAGTCCATTGCGTTTTTTATGCATCAAAAATGCATGGAAAGTTGGTTACATGGTTCTAAATGGCAGTGTTTGTTCCAGTTCCACAAAAAAAGTAGAACATGCTGCATTTTACCTGCACTGGACCTTACTGGAACGCAGCAAAATGCATCATAAACGCACTGGAACGCACAGGAACACACCTAAATGCACCAAAAACGCACTGGAACACACTTGTCCTTATCTATGGTTAATAAAAAAGAGGGGTGAAAAAAAGCACTGGACTGCATCAAAAACGTACCAAAAATGCACCGGAATGCATCAAAAACGTGCATGCAAAAAAGCACCTGGAACGCATCCGGATTGCGTTTCTATGGTGTGAACTGGCCCTAGTTGACACCATAGAAAACGCAGTGTGGATGCGTTCCAGGTGCTTTTCTGCATGCGCGTTTTTAACACGTTCCAGTGCATTTTTGATGCGTTTTTGATGCAGTCCAGTGTTTTTTTCCCCCTCTTTTCACTTAGGACAAGTGTGTTGCAGTGCGTCTTTGGTGCATTTAGGTGCGTTCCGGTGCATTCCAGTTAGTTTTTGGTACGTTCTGTTGCTTTTTTGATGTGTTTTACTGCGGTCCAGTACAGTTCTGTACCTAAAAAATGCAGCATGACCATTTTTTTTTTCCTTTCTGAAACGCACTGGAATGGACTGCAGTGGTGTGAACTATGCCATTGGCATTAATGTGATCAACTTTCTTTGCGTTTTTCATGCATCAAAAAAATGCACTGCACTGCATCCGGTGTGAACTGGCCCTAAATATCATACCTGGGGGGTGTCTATAGTATGCCTTTAAAGTAGCGCATGTTTTCCATGTTTATAACAGTTCAAGAGCAAAATGACATTTCTAAAGTAAAATAATAGTCATTAAAAAGTACTCGCGGCCGTAATGAATTGCTGGTTCCTGTCAATACAGATAAAAGTCATTGAAAGTCTTTGAAAAAATAAAAATAAAATGCGTGGGGGTCCCCCAAATTCCATTACCAGGCCCTTCAGGTCTGGAATGGATATTAAGGGGAACTCTGCCGCAAATTTAAAAAAAAATGCGTGTGGTTCCCCCAAATATCCATACCAGGCCCTTCAGATCTGGTATGGATTTTAAGGGGAACTCCACCCCAAATAAAAAAAAAATGGCGTGGAGTCCCCCCAAAAATCCACACCAGACCCTTATCCGAGCAGGCAACCTGGCAGGCCGCAGGAAAAGAGGGGGGGATGAGAGAGCGCCCCCCCCCTCCTGAACCGTACCAGGCCACATGCCCTCAACATGGGGAGGATGTCCCCATGTTGATGGGGACAAGGGCCTCATCCCCACAACCCTTGCCCGGTGGTTGTGGGGGTCTGCGGGCGGGCGGGCTTATCGGAATCTGGAAGCCCCCTTTAACAAAGGGGACCCCCAGATCCCGCCCCCCCTGTGTGAAATGGTAATGAGGTACAAATGTACCCCTACCATTTCACAAAGAAAGTGTCAAAAAATGTAAAAAATTACAATAGCCGGTTTTGACAATTCCTTTATTATTATTTTTTTTCTTCTTTTCCTCCTCAGACTCAACCATAGCAAGAGACCTGGTCATGTTTTATATTCGCTCATGTCGTCTCTACTTCAGTTTCGCATCATTTGTGGTTTTCTTTATTACTTTTTTTTTTTTTTTTTTATTAAATAAATTTAATTATTAATTGTTCATATGAACACACTATTACAACCTTTTACACATGTTTGTTAGTACACACCACCCCTTACCCTTCCCCACCCCTTTCCCCGACCTCTCATGTTCGGTATCTCTCCGTTTCCTACTCTCTCTGTATTTATACCCTTGGTATATTTTTCCCCCCTCCTCTTCATCTCTAATAATTTCTTATTCCACTATTTTTAGGTCTATATTATCTTATTGTTGTTTGGTTTGTATTTTGTTTAGTTTTATTTGTTATGCATTATGCGTTATGCCATATGCCCCCATTATTGCTGCGTATCCCATAGTGTGTTTAAAGATCAACCATTCATTCAATTTTTTTAAAAATTCTTCCATTCCCACACTGTCACAAGACCTAAGATATTCCAAGCCGTATATTTCATCTAATTTTTTACACCATCCCCTCAGTGTTGGTCGTTCCGGATTTGGCCAATAAATGGGAATTTGGCTCTTCGCTGCATTTAGGAGCTGTGGGAGCAATGTTCTTAAATAGTGTTAGTCTGGCATTCGAACACCATGTAATAAACATACCCATGGGTCATCGGGTACTTGAAATTTTAGTTATTTCTGTAATCTTATTTCGTATCTCACTCCAATATTTTTTAATTTTGGAGCATGTCCACCAAATGTGACCCATAGTCCCAATTTCCTGACAGCCCCGCCAACAAAGCCTGGCTGTTAGCGTGGATCCTTTATATACCTTATCGGGGGTTAAGTACCATCTGGCGAGACATTTATAATTTAATTCCATTATATTAGAATTAACTGAGGTTGAATGTGCCCTTTTTATTACTTGTTTAATCTCCAAGTCATTTACCCGTATCCCCAGTTCCTCCTCCCATTTTTTGATGAATCGCGGTATGCCCTGCTTTTTTACTTCGTTTAATATCTTATAGATTTTCGAAATTACACCCTTTCTGCCCTTGTCCTCACATAGTTTCTCAAAGGGCCCCAGATTTTCTACTGTTCTAATCGGCTGTGGTAATTTTTCAAAGAAAAGTTTTAACTGGGCATACCGCCACTCGTCAATCCGCATCAGTCCACTCCTTTTTTTTAATTCCTGGTATGTAAGAAGTTTATTTTGCTCCATTACATCTTTTAATTGGGCATTATCTTTTATAATCCACTTTCCGAACATTTTTTCTCGTCCTGGCAAAAAGCATTTTGTATCAGTTAACGGTATTAGAGGTGAGTTAAAATCCCAATTTTCTTTTTTATGAATCTTGTCCCAAATTATTAAAGCGTTCCTAGTGCAATGTGTATCTATACCCAATTCGCAGTGTTGAGCCGGGATCCAGATTACCCTCCCCAGTGAAGTTTTACTACTTATAGATTCCATATTTACCCATCTCTTTTCAGTGTTATTTTTAGCCCATTCAATTATACGTAATAATACAATCGCATTGTAATAATTTTTCAAATCAGGTGCCCCCAAACCCCCCTGTGCCTTTTGCAATGTCAATAAAATAAATTTAATTCGTGGTTTTTTACCTCACCAGATAAATGTTGAAAATAGTGTTTGTAGTTTTTTAAAGTATACCTGTGGAAGTGGGATTGGGAGCATTTGTATTTTATATACTATCTTAGGTAAAATCACCATTTTAAAGATGTTTATTCGGCCGCTCCATGAAATTTGCCCCAATGCAATTCTATTAAATTCTGATTTAATACCATTTAATAATGGAATGAAGTTGGCTTTATATAATGTCTCGGTAGTGGATGTTAATTTAATTCCGAGATAATTTAATTATTTTCTCCAACTAAATGGGAACACTGCTTTATATATGGTCTTTTCTGATTTGGGAATATTAAAACTCAATATTTCAGATTTTGCTGAATTTATTTTAAAGTTAGACAATTTTCCATATTCACTGAAAGATTTCATTAAATTGGGTAGAGTTATTTTCGGGTTAGTTATAAAGCATAAGATATCATCCGCGTAAGCAGCAAGTTTGTGATCCTCTTCCCCGACTTCAATCCCCCTTATATCTACGTTCCGCCTTATCCCCCTTAGCAGAGGTTCTAATGCCAATACGAACAATAGCGGTGACAAAGGGCACCCTTGTCGGGTACCGTTTTTCATCTCGAATGGCATTGAGGATGTCCCATTTATTTTAATTCTCGCCGTTGGTCTAATGTAAAGAGATCCTATCCACTTGGTCTTTCTTGATCCTACACCCACCGCCTCAAGTGTACTCTGCATGAAGCCCCAGTCTACCCTGTCGAGTGCTTTCTCGGCGTCAATTGACAGGAGTAGTCCTGGGGCTCCGCTATCTTTAATTTTCTGTATGGCTAGGAGAGTTCTGATTCCGTTATCCCTCCCCTCCCTTCCTGGGATAAATCCAACCTGATCAACATGGACCACGTCTTTCATTATTGTTTTCATCCTATTAGCGAGAATTTTTGAAAAAAAAATTGTATTGGTATTCACCAGTGAACTCGGTCTATAGCTAGAGCAGAGTGTAACGTCTTTGCCGTCTTTTGGGATTATTGTTATAATGGCTTCTAATGCCTCTTTCCGCATCTCCCATTTCGAGCCGATCCCATTCATGTAAGAGCACAGTTTCGGCGTTAGGGTGTCTATAAATTTTTTGTAATACAATATCGTCAGGCCATCTGGTCCGGGGCTCTTCCCGTTTGGCAGATCGTTTATATATTTTTTTATTTCCTCCTCTATAATAGGGTCCTCTAAATGGCTAATTTTTTCCTCTGGGATTTTATCCAGGTCAATCTCCTTCAAGAAGGCTTTAATTTTCTCACTTTTTTGTTTTACCTCTTCCTGTGTATCGTTTGTATTAATTGAGTACAATTTATTATAAAACTCATGGAAAATTTTAACGATTTCTGATGTCTTATATCTTAGTTCTCCAGTGTTTGTTTGTATTTTCTCCTATATAATTAAGAGATTTTTTCTTTTTTAGAATTTTCGCCAAGTGCTTCCCAGATTTATTTCCCCATTGATATCTCTCTTTCCTAATTGGATTATAAACCATGCGAGATTCTAATTCAATTACCTCTCTCAACTCCTCTCTTTTAGTGCACAGATATAGAAATAGTTCTTTTCTTCCAGTTATCTTATGTTGCTGTTCTAATTCATATATTTATTTTGTTAATATTTTTTTTTTCTCCTTAGTTCTTCTATTTTTTTCCGCGCCCTCCCTGATTAATATACCCCTAATGTATGCCTTGTGGGTTTCCCAGACCGTTGCCTCTGACATGCCTCCTGTACTATTCTCCCTGAAGAACCGTTCTATTTCTAACCTTATTCTCTGCACTGTTCTTTTATCCTCTAAAAGTTCTTCATTCAGCCTCCAGCTATTTAACTTATTTTGTACCTCTTCTATATTCATTTGAAGTGATATTGGTGCATGGTCTGAAAATGTTGCTATTCCAATATTTGTACCTTCCACCATCTCCAATAACTGATGCTCAACTAGAGAAAAATCGATTCTTGAGTATGTCCCATGCACTGGGGAGTGGAATGTATAATCCCGTTGGTTTATATGTTGTGTTCTCCAGACATCTACTAGCTGATGTTGATGCATTTTCTTTTTTAGATTATTCCTCAGGGCCATTCCAGTCCCCCTTGCATTTGACGTACTATCCATTTTTGGATCCAGACCAATATTAAAATCTCCACACATAATAGCCCTCCCTTTCTTAAATTCCATGTACTCATTCATAACCTTTATTATATATTGGGTAGACTTTTTGTTTGGTCCGTAAACGTTTGCCAGAGAGACCTCAGCTCTATTCAATTTCCCCTTTAAGAACAGGTAACGCCCCTCTGGGTCCACTTTCCTCTCCTCTAGTATGAATCGGGTTCCTCTGGCAAACCCTATAGCGACTCTTTTAGCTCGACTTATTGGTGAGTCCCCGTAGTACCAAAGAGGATAGTCCTTAGAGATAATACAACTATTTGTACCCACATAAAAATGGGTCTCCTGTAGGAGCACCACATCAGCCTTCATTGAAAGCATTTCTCGCATTATGTTTGCACATTTAATGGGGGCCTTCAGTCCGCGCACATTGTATGAAATTAAATTAATTTTAGACATTGTAATTTATTAAATTTCTTACTTCGAGAGAAGGATTTTTTCCTTTTATATACATTTTCAGAGAGGTCTTCCAGATTCCAATAAGCCCCCCGCCCGCAGACCCCCACAACCACCGGGCAAGGGTTGTGGGGATGAGGCCCTTGTCCCCATCAACATGGGGACATCCTCCCCATGTTGAGGGCATGTGGCCTGGTACGGTTCAGGAGGGAGGGGGGCCGCTCTCTCGTCCCCCCCTCTTTTCCTGCGGCCTGCCAGGTTGTGTGCTCAGATAAGGGTCTGGTGTGGATTTTTGGGGGGACTCCACGCCATTTTTTTTTAAATTTGGGGTGGAGTTCCCCTTAAAATCCATTCCAGATCTGAAGGGCCTGGTATGGATATTTAGGGGAACCGCACGCATTTTTTTTTAAAATTTGCGGCAGAGTTCCCCTTAATATCCATTCCAGACATGAAGGGCCTGGTAATGGAATTTGGGGGACCCCCACGCTTTTTTTTTTTTTTTTTTTTATCAATGACTTTCAATGACTTCTCTATATTGCCGGGAGCCGACAATTCGTTACAGCCGCGGGTGCTTTTAAATGCCTTTTTTTTCCTTTAGAAATGTCATTTTGCTGGCGCACTGGCAAGTTCAGAGCTGCGCCTGTTCAACTTATGCAAATTGAGTTACGTGACTTGACATTTACTAAGATTTTGCCGGCGCAGTGTCTTGGCGCGTTTGAACAAGGAAAATTCCTGCGCTGAGCTCAAAAAAACCTCTAATCGTACTTGCCGGCGCAGCCGGCTGGTTTTGAAAAAGTTACTTGAAATTGCACTTGGAAGTGCAGTCGCTGTAAATCTGAGGGGTAGATCTGAAATGAGGGGAAGCTCTACTGATTTTATCATCCAATCATGTGAAAGCTAAAATGCTGTTTTTTATTTTCCTTGCATGTCCCCCTCAGATCTACAGCGACTGCACTTCCAAGTGCAGTTTGCACTTGTAGTTTGCACTTGTAGTGCAAAGTGGATTTGCCTTTAGTAAATAACCCCCACTATCTTTTACTTTTTGCTATAATAAAATATTCAAATTTAAAAAAAAATAAACATATTTTTTTTCCTCAGGCCGATATGTATTCTTCTACAAATTTTTTATAAAAAAAAAATCACAATAAGCATATATTGATTGGTTTGCCCAAAAGTTATAGCGTCTACAAAATAGGGGATAGATTTATGGCATTTTTATTATTATTATTTTTTTTTATTAGTAATGGCGGTGATCAGCGATTTTTATCGGTACTGAGATATTTCGGCGGACAGATCGGACACTTTTGACACATTTGAGAGATCAGTGTAATTAGTATGAACACACAATCTGTCTCCTCTCCTCTGAGTCTCCCCTCATCGCGCCTGCCGGGCACGAGCATCGGCGGCGAGCCGCGGGCGCGTGCCTCCGGCAGCGTGTGCCCCCTAGTGGTCAAAAGGCAAACCCGCCTTTTTGCCCACCTGTGCCATTCTGCCGCAGTAAAACTGCAGCGGCTGGTCGGGATCCGGTTAATACAGTATTTCCTCCATAGAGTCTTTACTGTAACGTTTCCGTTTCTTTACGTTGATTCATTTTTTTCTATCTTTTGTAAACAATAAAAAAAATATATGAATTGTAGTTTTCTTTCAAGGTCAAATCATTATTATTTTGATAGTTGTCACAGGGCCTTTAAAACAGGCCGGTGCCTACTCTGTCGATTTGGTAAACTGCCACTGTACCTGTTCTACCCACCCCAGTCCGTAAACTTACTTAACTCCTCTCACCGCTCCAGTGCTGTCTCAGCTGCAGCACAGCTCCTCACACTTCCTGGTCTCACTGGTGCCCCCTTTGCACCTGGCTTGCTAACAGGCCACCTAGAGCAGGCAGAAATAACAGTGCCAACAGGGCAACTGCCAAATAGGAGGTAAGGGAATGCTCTGCAAAATATAATTACACAGAGCAGGTAAGTGTAAGATCTTTTTTATTTTAAAACAAAAAAATGTCCTTTAACTTTATCATTACTGAAAATGCTGTGATGTTTAATGTAGGTTTGATGGGCGCACACTGTTTGACACTGAGTAATAGGCCAGCAAACTTGTCACACATCAGAAATACAATATTATGGTTGGAGAGAGGGATGAAAGCATAGGTGCCAGGCACTGAGGAGCCGATGATCCAGCTTGGTTCAGTTAAGCCCTTCTGTCCCAATTCCACCTTCCGATCCATCCAGAGGGGGATCGTATGTACTGGCATCCCTATGAGCTCCCCCTGCATTTCCACATAATTTTTTACTTGAAATGTCAGATGCTTATGTAGCGGGGTCCCCATATTTGGGGGGCGCTATGTTTGAAATTTAGGGGGTAGCCTGAGCATTAGTTTGATTCAGGCTGTTTTCTTTAAATTGGACTCTGCTCTGCTGTGATGTTGTCTGGTCGTACAGTTCCCTTTGACCTGCAGGTGGCGATGTTGCCCAGGTCCCAGGTTGAACCACAGGAAACATTGCAGTGTGATTGGGTGTCCTCTCTCGGCAGCCGTGCAGTGGGCGTTGTCTACCTGCTGTGCGTGCTGGGAGAGGGTACTTTAGGGGCAGACGCGATTGACGTGGGGTCTTCGCCCTCGGCACGTACCCCACCTTCAGTGGCCCTCATGGCCAGGGGTGCGTGTAAATGTGCTGGGTCCCGGGCACCTTTAGCCCGAGGCCCCATCGTTCCAGGTAGGCTCAGTACCATTAACTAAGGCCTACAACCAACCAGCGGAATCCCAGGGTGCCCGTGGGAGGGTGACCCGCTCTGAAGGAGAGGTAACCAGGGGAGGACCTTTCTAAGGGGATCGGTGAAGGATGTCGCCGCCTCGGGAGAGGCCTGGTTACCTGTCAGAGGGAAGGATTCCGTGACCCGCTAAGAAGCCCTTGTAATGTGCCCCATTGGCACCTATGGTCTTTAAAGTTACTAGCGCTGAAACGTTCAGGACTTAGGGGCTAAAAGGGTTCTGTGGCAGAGGATCTTCTTAACACGTCCCTAGGAGAAACAAATCTAAAGTGAATGTTTCGTGCTCCACTCCGGCTGCTAGGACCGCGAGAGGGAACTATCCGGGTGAAAAAAACCCACTCAGGCTTGAGTGGCGACCAGAGTAAATAAGTGCCGCGTGCCTGAACCTCCCTCCCTGTTTAACTCTATCTCTATCCTCAACTCTCTACTAAGTTTCTACGCAAGAAAAATAAACTCTTTTGTTGGGGTTAATACTGTCTGGACATTGGCCTTCTTAAGAGAGAAAATAGACTTTTCCCTACAACCAACGGAAGGAGGTAACTCGCTGCAGGACCCAAAACTGTTAACACCGCTCACCCTCTACAAAATGGAGGATACTGGGCATGTGGCATGGTGTGTCCCACTCTGTGAGTGAAGGTAAGCAGAGGCCAGGGATCTGTGTGCTACACTTACTTGAAAAAAAGTTCTGGGGGCGCATGCGTGGAGTCTAGCAGAGCAGACATGCACAGCTAGAACTCTGCTCCGCTGAGGAGAGAAGCCATTATTTCTAACGGCGACAACGCTACAAAAAGGTACTAGACGGAAAGATAAAGTACCCAGGAACAAACTGGGAAAATTTGGACCGGAAAGATGGTTCAGGGAGGCGGCCGTGGCAAAATGAAGAATCACCTCACAAAGGACACCTCATACACTGCCTCAGTGCGCACACACAGACAGAAGCTTGTTCAGCCAGACTCCCCAGGTGAGTCAGAAACAGAACAAACTCCCTCACAAGCCTCATCAGTACCACCAGCCATATTGCAGCAATTTGAACATATGCTGCATAAAACTCTGAAACAGACATCAGAACAAATAACTAAAAGCCTCACAAAAGAAATCAGAGAGCTGGGAAACCGCACAGCGGCACTGGAACTCAAAGTAGATGAAATTGAAATTAATTCACAAGACTGTATGATGGAATTGGAAAACCTAAAAGAAGAGAACCTGTCACTTCAATCTAGATTGGAAGACCAAGAGAACAGGGACAGACATTCCAATATCCGAATAAGAGGAATCCCTGAAACAATCACAGATTTTCAATCTACAGTCACTGCACTGTTTCAGGAATTACAACCTGCTATCCCCATTGAGCGCTTGGAACTTGACAGAGTGCACCGTGCACTCACAGCCAAGAAAGTGGATGGCCCTCCACGTGATATAATCACAAAATTACATTACTACAGGTCTAAAAAACAACTAATGTCTGCTGCAAGAGAAAAAAAAAAGATTTAACATTCCAAGGACACAACTATAAAATATTTGCCGACATATCACACCTTACTATAGCAAAGAGAAGATCTATGAAACCCCAGCTTATGGAGCTGCAAAGGCACAACATAATTTACCAATGGGGTTTCCCCTTTTCAATTCGATTTACTTACCAAGGCACCAGAAACGTATGTAGATCTGCTGAGGAGCTACAGCAGACTGTTAAAATTACATCTGACAGAAGATTCAACTAATGCCCCTTCAACACGAAGAAGAGCAGCCTCATCATCACCTCCAACCAATGCCTCACAAACATGGCAGAAAAAAGGAGGCCATCATTGTCATAAGAGAAGCCGCTACGCCTCTTCCATAGTAGGGCCAGAAGATTCCATGGATTGAAGACATGCACCAGTTACATTCTCCTATTATTAAACTGACGCATAGTGGTTCAACAATAGTCTGACTGAAAGACAATATCAAGCCATTCTTATAGTCGCATGGCCTAAACAAGGTTATGCTTACTATTAAACACAAAACTTTAAATTAGTTACCCTCCTTTGAGACCCCTAATGTCCCCTGAGGTATCCCCTTCCCATGTATCTATATATTCACAACAAGTTTTAATGATACACTCACTGTAGGATTGTAAAATGGAAGTTGGATGCATATGAAACAACCTCCTAACTGCATCCCTTAACCCTTCATTATCACAATTAACTTGTATTTACCCCCCACATTCCCCGGAACACTAGAATTACTTTATAAGGAAAGGTTAACTGGTAAGTATTAATAATTTAATCGTTGTTCTAGATAAATAAAATAGGTACTGAGTATATTGTGCTCACAAACAAACTACTTAAATCCTATCAACGCGTTATCTAGAGGTTAATTTTAGTTTATAAGTTAGTTATTGTAATATTATAGTAATAGTCAAAATTCCCTTTCCCACCATGATTTCAATGGTACCAAATAGGGATGGGCCCAGTGCTCGATTCGAACCCATGTTCGAATCGAGCATCGGGAGTTCGCTCGCTCGTCGAGCCCAGAACTATTTGGGCCGTTCGCATCACATTCGTGTGATGCGAGCGGCCCCGCAATGCATTGCGGCCGGCGCAGTGCATTGCTGGCTGATGATTGGCCAAGCATGCACTGTGACCCCGCATGCTTGGCCAATCACAGCGCCCGAAACTCGGAGAGCAATAATTGGCTACAGGCAGGACGCCTGTAGCCAATTACAGCTCAGGGGCTTTAGTACACGCCCCACCATTTAAAAGGCCGCCACGCCATCGGCCCCGGTCACATGAGTTCCGGCTTTAGGAGAGATTAGTCTGCTGATTCTGTCTTTGCTTGATACTGAAAGATTTGCTCTTCTTTGCTAAACCATTGGCTATTTCTTTGCTAAACCATTGCTACCTAAGTCATTGATCGTTCATTGCTGCTGATTGCACAGTTAGTGTGTTATTAGCTGCTGCTGGGGATTAGTCTGGTGCGTGCTTACTGTTAGTACAGTATTGCAGTAGTACCAACCGCAGTGCTGTTAGCACAGCATTGCACCCCAACAGCACCCATAGGACTTCTAGTGTGTTAGTGGCAGCAAACAGAGCTCCTATATTTTCTTCTCAGCAGCACCCATAGGACTTCTAGTGTGTTAGTGGCAGCAAACAGAGCTCCTATATTTTCTTCTCAGCACCACCCATAGGACTTCTAGTGTGTTAGTGGCATCACACAGAGCTCCTATATTTTCTTCTCAGCAGCACCCATAGGACTTCTAGTGTGTTAGTGGCAGCAAACAGAGCTCCTATATTTTCTTCTCAGCAGCACCCATAGGACTTCTAGTGTGTTAGTGGCAGCAAACAGAGCTCCTATATTTTCTTCTCAGCAGCACCCATAGGACTTCTAGTGTGTTAGTGGCAGCAAACAGAGCTCCTATATTTTCTTCTCAGCAGCACCCATAGGACTTCTAGTGTGTTAGTGGCATCACACAGAGCCCCTATATTTTCTTCTCAGCAGCACCCATAGGACTTCTAGTGTGTTAGTGGCAGCAAACAGAGCTCCTATATTTTCTTCTCAGCAGCACCCATAGGACTTCTAGTGTGTTAGTGGCATCACACAGAGCTCCTATATTTTCTTCTCAGCAGCACCCATAGGACTTCTAGTGTGTTGGTGGCAGCAAACAGAGCTCCTATATTTTCTTCTCAGCAGCACCCATAGGACTTCTAGTGTGTTAGTGGCAGCAAACAGAGCTCCTATATTTTCTTCTCAGCAGCACCCATAGGACTTCTAGTGTGTTAGTGGCAGCAAACAGAGCTCCTATATTTTCTTCTCAGCAGCACCCATAGGACTTCTAGTGTGTTAGTGGCATCACACAGAGCTCCTATATTTTCTTCTCAGCAGCACCCATAGGACTTCTAGTGTGTTAGTGGCAGCAAACAGAGCTCCTATATTTTCTTCTCAGCAGCACCCATAGGACTTCTAGTGTGTTAGTGGCATCACACAGAGCTCCTATATTTTCTTCTCAGCAGCACCCATAGGACTTCTAGTGTGTTAGTGGCAGCAAACAGAGCTCCTATATTTTCTTCTCAGCAGCACCCATAGGACTTCTAATGTGTTAGTGGCATCACACAGAGTTCCTATATTTTCATCTCAGCAGCACCCATAGGACTTCTAGTGTGTTAGTGGCATCACACAGAGCTCCTATATTTTCTTCTCAGCAGCACCCATAGGACTTCTAGTGTGTTAGTGGCAGCAAACAGAGCTCCTATATTTTCTTCTCAGCAGCACCCATAGGACTTCTAGTGTGTTAGTGGCATCACACAGAGCTCCTATATTTTCTTCTCAGCAGCACCCATAGGACTTCTAGTGTGTTAGTGGCATCACACAGAGCTCCTATATTTTCTTCTCAGCAGCACCCATAGGACTTCTAGTGTGTTAGTGGCAGCAAACAGAGCTCCTATATTTTCTTCTCAGCAGCACCCATAGGACTTCTAGTGTGTTAGTGGCAGCAAACAGAGCTCCTATATTTTCTTCTCAGCAGCACCCATAGGACTTCTAGTGTGTTAGTGGCATCACACAGAGCTCCTATATTTTCTTCTCAGCAGCACCCATAGGACTTCTAGTGTGTTGGTGGCAGCAAACAGAGCTCCTATATTTTCTTCTCAGCAGCACCCATAGGACTTCTAGTGTGTTAGTGGCAGCAAACAGAGCTCCTATATTTTCTTCTCAGCAGCACCCATAGGACTTCTAGTGTGTTAGTGGCATCACACAGAGCTCCTATATTTTCTTCTCAGCAGCACCCATAGGACTTCTAGTGTGTTAGTGGCAGCAAACAGAGCTCCTATATTTTCTTCTCAGCAGCACCCATAGGACTTCTAGTGTGTTAGTGGCAGCAAACAGAGCTCCTATATTTTCTTCTCAGCAGCACCCATAGGACTTCTAGTGTGTTAGTGGCAGCAAACAGAGCTCCTATATTTTCTTCTCAGCAGCACCCATAGGACTTCTAGTGTGTTAGTGGCATCACACAGAGCTCCTATATTTTCTTCTCAGCAGCACCCATAGGACTTCTAGTGTGTTAGTGGCAGCAAACAGAGCTCCTATATTTTCTTCTCAGCAGCACCCATAGGACTTCTAGTGTGTTAGTGGCAGCAAACAGAGCTCCTATATTTTCTTCTCAGCAGCACCCATAGGACTTCTAGTGTGTTAGTGGCATCACACAGAGCTCCTATATTTTCTTCTCAGCAGCACCCATAGGACTTCTAGTGTGTTAGTGGCAGCAAACAGAGCTCCTATATTTTCTTCTCAGCAGCACCCATAGGACTTCTAGTGTGTTAGTGGCAGCAAACAGAGCTCCTATATTTTCTTCTCAGCAGCACCCATAGGACTTCTAGTGTGTTAGTGGCAGCAAACAGAGCTCCTATATTTTCTTCTCAGCAGCACCCATAGGACTTCTAGTGTGTTAGTGGCATCACACAGAGCTCCTATATTTTCTTCTCAGCAGCACCCATAGGACTTCTAGTGTGTTAGTGGCAGCAAACAGAGCTCCTATATTTTCTTCTCAGCAGCACCCATAGGACTTCTAGTGTGTTAGTGGCAGCAAACAGAGCTCCTATATTTTCTTCTCAGCAGCACCCATAGGACTTCTAGTGTGTTAGTGGCATCACACAGAGCTCCTATATTTTCTTCTCAGCAGCACCCATAGGACTTCTAGTGTGTTAGTGGCATCACACAGAGCTCCTATATTTTCTTCTCAGCAGCACCCATAGGACTTCTAGTGTGTTAGTGGCAGCAAACAGAGCTCCTATATTTTCTTCTCAGCAGCACCCATAGGACTTCTAGTGTGTTAGTGGCAGCAAACAGAGCTCCTATATTTTCTTGTCAGCAGCACACATAGTACCTATAGTGTGTTAGTGTCAGCACCCATAGGACCTACAGTGTGTTGTGAGCACACATAGGAGTTCTATTTTTTATACTATATACACTACCGACTACAATGGCTGGAAGACCGCCAAGGAGAGGCAGAGCGTGCCGAGGCAAGAACACAGGGCAGGCAGGCTCTGTTTCTAGAGACAACAGTGCTGGCCGTGGACGTGGTCGTGCATCGTCATCAGCACGTGGCCATGGGACACGCTTGTCTTTGTTTTCGGCAGCTGGACATGTGGAGCCGCATCATGCCGAAGGCTTGGTAGAATGGATGACCAAGCCCTCCTCATCCTCCTCATCCTCTCTCACCCAGGCTCAGGGTACTGGCAGAGCAGCTGCCAACGCGTACTCAATGGCATCATCAGCCACCCCTTCCCTAGACCCACCATGTCCTCCTGAGGAGTCCCCCGAACTGTTTGAGCACAGTGTTGGGTACATGCTCCAGGAGGATGCCCAACGATTCGAAGGCTCGGATGATGATACCCAGCTTGAGGAAGTCAGTAGTGTGCGCGCAGAGAGAGGGGATGCTGAAGGACAGCAATCTGGCAGTAGTGTTCCACCAGCTGCAGCTTACTGCCAGGTTTGCTCTAGTGGTGAAGAGGGAGGGGATGATGAGGTCACTGACTCCACGTGGGTGCCTGAAGGGAGAGAGGAGGAGGAGGAGGAGGATGCAGCGTCACATGTCCAACGAGGCAGGATGCCCCCTGGAGGCCAGCTAGAGGCCAGCACAGCAACTGTACCACACCGCAGAGCTCCGCCTGTGCAGGGCGCTGCCTCTGCACATTATCACAAAAGTTCTTTGGTGTGGGCCTTTTTTGAGACGAGTGCATCAGATCGCACCACTGCTATTTGCAATATTTGTCTCAAGCGTATCTCGCGTGGCCAAAACATCAGCCGCTTGGGCACCACAAGCATGAGCAGACATATGTCGACCTGCCATGCAGCTCGTTGGCAAGCACACATAAAAGACCCACACCAAAGAACAAAGCGGACCTCTCCTTGCTCCTCATCAGCTGGGATCTCCATCCCCACTATATCTTCAGTCCTCTCTGAAAGCTGCTCTGAGAGGACTGAAGGTGTAGAATTAGGTGTGTCACAACCAAGTACTTGCAGTACACCGACGTCCGATTGTAGCAGGCAAATTTCCCTGCCCCAGCTGCTGGACCGTCGAAAGAAGTATACTCCCAGCCATCCACATGCCCAGCGGTTGAATGCTAGCTTGGCTAAATTGCTAGCACTTCAACTGCTGCCTTTTCAGTTGATAGACTCGGCCCCCTTCCGTGAGTTTGTTCAATGTGCGGTTCCTCAGTGGCAGGTTCCCAAACGCCACTTTTTCTCACGGAAGGCGATTCCGTCTCTCTACTGGCATGTGGAAGGCAATGTCCATGCCTCGCTGGACAGGGCGGTCAGCGGTAAGGTGCATATTACCGCTGACTCATGGTCCAGCAGGCATGGACAGGGACGTTATCTTTCTTTCACGGCCCATTGGGTCACTCTATTGGCAGCTGGGAGGGATGCAGGACAAGGTGCAGTAGTGTTGGAGGTTGTTCCGCCACCACGCCTCCAAAATGCTACTACTGGTTGTGACACACCTCTCTCCTCCACCCCCTCCTCTTCTTCTTCCTCCATGTCCTCTTCGAGTGCTCTGTCCTCGGAACCAGCGGTGCTCCGTAGGCGTACAAGGGGCTACGCGAGTACGCAGGCAAAAAGATGCCATGCCGTGCTTGCGCTGGTGTGTTTGGGGGACAGGAGCCACACTGGGCCAGAGGTTCTGGCAGCTCTGCAGGGGCAGGCCGAGAGGTGGTTGACGCCACGCCAGCTTAAGCCAAGAATGGTCGTTTCTGATAATGGCACCAACCTCCTCTCCGCCCTGCGACAGGGGCAGCTCACCCATGTGCCCTGTATGGCTCACGTCCTCAACCTGGTGGTGCAGCGGTTCTTGGGCAGGTTCCCAGGCTTACAGGATGTCCTGAGGCAGGCCAGGAAAGTCTGTGTGCATTTCCGCCGATCTTATAATGCCAGTGCTCGGCTGACTGAGCTGCAAAAGGAGCTGAACCTGCCCAAGAACCGCCTAATATGTGACATGCCCACCAGGTGGAACTCAACGTTGGCCATGCTGCAGCGACTGCACACGCAGCAGAGGGCCATCAATGAGTACCTTTGCGACTACGGCACCAGGACAGGGTCAGGGGAGCTTGGCTTTTTTTCCCCACGCCAGTGGAGCATGATCAGGGATGCATGCACTGTCCTCTCACCATTTGAGGAGGCCACGAGGATGGTGAGCAGTGACAGTGCATGCATCAGTGACACTGTACCTCTTGTCCACCTGTTGGAGCATACGCTGCGTGGGATAATGGACAGGGCACTTGAGGCAGAACAGAGGCAGGAAGAGGAGGACTTCCTTGTCTCTCAAGGCCCCCTTTATCCAGACAATGTTCCTTCTGTCCCACCCATCACACAGGAAGAGGAGGAGGAGGAGGAGGAGGAGGATTGTGTGAGCATGGAGGTGGAGCCTGGCACTCAGCATCAGCAGCAGCAGTCTTTTAGGGATGATGTACAGTCCCAACAAACCAGTGGACTTGTACGTGGCTGGGAGGAGGTGGCTGGCGATCATGTCATCCTCAGTGACCCAGAAGACTCCGGACCGAATGCCTCAGCTAACCTACGCTGCATGGCCTCCCTGATCCTGCAAAGCCTGCGGAAGGATCCTCGTGTTCTTCGGATCAAGGAGAGTGACCATTACTGGCTGGCCACTCTCCTTGATCCACGGTACAAGGGTAAGGTTGCGGACCTTATCTTGCCGTCGCAGAGGGAGCAGAGGATGAGACATCTCAGGGAGGCCTTGCAGAAAGGTCTGTGCAACACGTTCCCAGAAACTGGGAGGTTACAAACTCCTGGTCCTGGACGACGAGTTGCTGAGGCTTCGGTCAGTAGCAGAAGGAGCGGTGGGGAAGGTGGACGTCTGACCGATGCGTTCAGACAATTTTTTAGTCCGCAGCCCCAAGGTATGATCGGTTCCAGCAACCATCGCCAACGTCTGATATACATGGTGCAGGAATACCTAGGGGCAAGGTCAGACTTGGACACCTTTCCCACCGAAAATCCTCTGGCTTACTGGGTCCTGAGGATGGATCACTGGCCAGAGCTTGCACAGTATGCAATTGAGCTACTGGCCTGTCCTGCATCCAGCGTTCTTTCCGAACGCACATTCAGTGCTGCTGGAGGATTTGTCACCGATCATAGGGTGCGCCTGTCCACCGACTCGGTTGATCGACTGACCTTCATAAAAATGAATCAGTCTTGGATCACCACCAGCTACCAGACACCTGAAGCGGATATAACGGAATAATTTATAATGTCACATCCCTTCAAGACTGCCTATGCTGATGCTGAGTGACTGTCCTGTTATGTTCACTGACTATCCTCTTCCTCCTCCTCAATGATCCATGCCACCACACCAGTGCCTAAGGCACAATTTTTCAGCCCCTGTATAACAGGGGCGTGTAATTACAATTTTTTAAAAAGATGCTTCGCAACAGGTGTGACTGCTGTGCTCAGAGTACAGTATCTGTGAGGGGTTGCAGTGTTGTGGCACCAGCACCAGTGCCTAAGGCACAATTTTTCAGCCCCTGTTGGGGCGTGTAATTACAATTTTTAGGCAATGCTTTGCAACAGGTCTCATTGCTGTGCTCAGAGTACAGTATCTGTGAGGGGTTGCAGTGTTGTGGCACCAGCACCAGTGCCTAAGGCACAATTTTTCAGCCCCTGTATAACAGGGGCGTGTAATTAAATTTTTTTAAAAAGATGCTTCGCAACAGGTTTGACTGCTGTGCTCCAAGTACAGTATCTGTGAGGGGTTGCAGTGTTGTGGCACCAGCACCAATGCCTAAGGCACAATTTTTCAGCCCCTGTTTAACAGGGGCGTGTAATTACAAATCTTGATCTAATAGTTCACAGCAGGGCCCATTCCTGCGCCCACCAAGAGTAACTATGAGGGCCTACAGTCTTGTGGCAACACCGTCCACCACCACCACCACCACCAAAGGCCCAATTTTTCTGCCCTGTTCAACAGGTGCATGCAATTACAAATCTTGATCTAATAACTCACAGCAGGGCCCATTCCTGCACCCACCAAGAGTAACTGTGAGGGCTTACAGTCTTGTGGCAACACCGTCCACCACCACCACCACCACCACCAAAGGCCCAATTTTTCTGCCCGGTTCAACAGGTGCATGCAAGTACAAATCTTGATCTATTAACTCACAGCAGGGCCCATTCCTGTGCCCACCAGTCTTGTGGCTACACCAACATCTAATAGGGCAAATTTCTGCAGAGTATATACGGCAGGCCCCTACTTTCAAACATCCAACTTACAAACGACTCCTACTTGCAAACGGCAAGAGAAAACAGGAAGTGAGAGGAAATCTACCCCTAGGAAGGAAAATTCTATCCTGTTAGATTTAATTTGGGAAAAAGGTATCTCCTCTCTACTGATGCTTTATCACCAATCCTTGTTTCAATTAAAACCCCACTTTTCCAAAAACATTTGTCATTGGGACGGAAAGTGAGGTGACATGTTCTGAACAGATGTGCAAAGACAGCAAATGTTACAGGGGTGATAACCCCTCCCTATGTTCTCCAAAAAGCTTAAAAATTGATTTTTTTGGGATGTAGCTACACTTCATAATGTACCTGTTCAGATTCTACTTAAGAACAAACCTACAGTCCATGTCTTGTTTGCACCACCTATATACTGCTGTTCAGAGTATATAGGGTTGTAGGTATAGGGTTTTATTTTGGGTGCGGGGTCCCCCTTAGTATCCATACAAGACCCAAAGGGGCTGGGGTGGGGGGGGGTGATGGGGTAGCCATGCCATTTTTCTCAAGGATTTTCAGCCATATGGCGGCCAGGACAAGACATGACATTAAAGCCGCAAGTGGTTTTAAATGGCTTCTTTTTTTCCTTTACAAATGTCATTTTGTGCAAGGACAGTTCTAAACACGGGAAACACATGCCACTTCACAGGCATACTTTAGACACCCCCCAGGTACCATATTTAAAGGAAAATTTCACTTTTTTTTTTTTCACTTTATGCATCATTAAAATGACTGCTCCCGAAAAACTTTAGTTTTTAAAATTTCTTTTTGCATTGATATATGTCCCCTGGGGCAGGACCCGGGTCCCCAAACCTGTTTTATGACATTAACATGCATATTGGCCGTTGTAATTAGCAATTTTGATTTCGAACGTTCGCGTCCATTATAACGAATAGGGTTCGAAAATTCGCGCGAACTTTCGGTCCGTTCGAAGGTTCTGGTGCGAACCGAACCCGGGGGTGTTCGGCTCATCCCTAGTACCAAAATATGCTGATGGACGCAGTATGGGTTTAGCCCTCATACCTAGTTAAATTAGCATAATGTCCATTGGCTACACTGTAATACATTTACGCAAGCATCATTTAGATGCTTTCTTTATAGTGTTTTTCTCCTGTACGCGGAAGATCCGCGTGCCCTCCTTAGCCTCCCTCGTACACCCACCCATAATATGTGTGTGTCCGACGTGGGCATTTTTCCCCCTGATGGAGTTTCAAACCCTCTATCACGAGCTATTTTTGAAATTTTACTTATATTTGTACAAGCGATATATTTATTAATTTTCTGTTATTAATGTTTTCTTTACTCCAGGCTTCACTGGATTCTTCTCTACTCTCATATCTTTCAAGTCCACACAGGTTGATCCACCCAGTCAGAATTGCAAGGTACTTGGTAAGTTCTATATTTTTGATCAGTTGCCATGGCACCATTGAACATCCTGTCCCTGAACGTTCAGGGCATTAATGTTCCACAGAAAAGGACTAAGGCATTTTGCATGTTCCAGTCACGTAGGGCGCACATAGTGTGCTTACAGGAGACACATTTCACAAAAGAATCCACCCCCAAATTCATGTCCCCCTCATATCCACAATTTTTCACTGCTTCTGCCAACACTAAACAAAGAGGAACTCTAATAGCGTTCCATAGATCCACTCAATTCACACTCGCAAAAGACATCATAGATCCAGAAGGGAGATATACAGTATATTATTGATGGGTCACATAGTGGATACCCCTGTCATGATAATCTCGTATTATGCCCCCAATAAACAAACCACCTCATTTCTCTCCCACCTCATGCAAGTGATCAATGACCATAAATTCGGAACAGTAATTACCGTATTTATCGGCGTATAACACGCAGCCCAAGTTTAGGAGGGAATTTTAGGGAAAAAACTTTTAGGAGGGGAGTTTAGGGAAAAAAAACTTACATTTAAATGCAGCCTTATCAGTGTAATTTGTAGCCTTGTCACAGTGCAGCCTTGCCCCAGTGTCCATTGCAGCCTTGTCAGCGTCCATTGCAGCCTTGTCAGTGTCCATTGCAGCCTTGTCACAGTGCAGCCTTGCCCCCAGTGTCCATTGCAGCCTTACCCCCAGTGTTCATTGCAGCCTTGCCCCCCAGTATTCATTGCAGCCTTGCCCCCCAGTGTTCATTGCAGCCTTGCCCCCCAGTGTTCATTGCAGCCTTGCCCCCCAGTGTTCATTGCAGCCTTGCCCCCCAGTGTCCATTGCAGCCTTGCCCCCCTGTCCATAGCAGCCTTGCCCCCAGTGTCCATTGCAGCCTTGCCCCCCAGTGTCCATTGCAGCCTTGCCCCCCAGTGTCCATTGCAGCCTTGCCCCCCAGTGTCCATTGCAGCCTTGCCCCCCAGTGTCCATTGCAGCCTTGGCCGAATTTAAATTTGGCCCTGCCGAGATCGCCGCCGAGACAGGGTGGAGCGGGGCGACCGCCGCCGAGAACGCAGGGAATGCAGGGAATGGGCGGAGCCGAGATACACATAGCCGAGTGTACTCGGCTCTACTTGACTCTTCTCGGCTCCGCTCACAGTCACTGTGAGCGTGACTGTGAGCGGAGCCGAGAAAAGCCGTGTACACTCGGCTATGTGTATCTCGGTGGCGATCGCTCCGCTCCACTCACAGTCAGCGGAGATCGACGGGGATAGGTGGGTATCGGCGTATAACACACACCCACGATTTTCCCCTGATTTTAAATAAATATGGTATGTGCGGGTATTCGAACCAGGTCCTCCTCCCATTCCTGGATAAATCACCTTATGTTCCACCCGCAAGTCCAAACAAACTGTCTTTCTCAAAGCTCCTCTCGAAATATAATATGGTAGACTCATGGAGAGAAAGCAACCCGACTAAAAAAAGATTCACCTATTTCTCTCACCCGCACCAAATTATTCACCCGTATCGATCATATCTTTTTAACTATCGGAATGATCCCAGAAATTCTTGAATCCGACATAATTCCCATACCATGGTCCGACCATAATGCAGTATGCACAACTATTGCGTCCATCATACCAAAAGCACAGCATCCAACCTAGTATCTCCCTGACACATTGCTTAAGCACCAAATCCACCGCACTAAAGTTGAACAAGCTTTAAAGAAATATTTGCTCCACAATAGAACCCCTGACATATCCCCTTTAACACTCTGGGAGGCCCACAAACCTGTGTTGCGTGGTACCCTACAAAAACAAATGGCTACACTTAAACAGGAACGAAAATCCTTGGCCCTGCATTCATAGCATTTCAAGAAAATCCATTGACATTAACGAAAACCCACCTAGAAAAAACTAGATTAGAATACGACCTATTTCTCACGGAATCCCTAGATAAATTTTACAAACGCTCTAAACACAATTTTTTTTCCAGAAACAACAAACCAGGTACAGCTATGGCACGGGCTCTAAACTCAATAAACTAAAAGTTCAAGCCAATTCGTTTAAAACTAGCAAAAGATATATATACTTGCAACCCCACCAAAATAGTCCACAAATTTCATTCACATATTGCTTCTTTATATGATACAACCAATGAATTTAACCTCTCAGAAGCAGAATCGTTCTTTTCCCAGATCACCCTACCAAAATTATAGCAAACCCCAAAAAATATGATGGAGGAACCTATAAGAATTGAAGAAGTAGCTTCTTCAATCAGAGATTTCAAAATAAATAAGCGACCCCTATTTAGGAATACACCTAACAGCCTCCATAACAGAATTATTCTCAGCCAATTATCCCCCCCTATTGAAACAGATCACAACCTTACTAAAACAATGGTCCCATCTCCCACTATCCTGGATAGGTAAGATCAATGCGTCTAAAATGACTATCCTGCCCAAACGACTTTATTTGTTTAGAGCCCTGCCAATCCCAATCCCTTCCTATCATCTAAGGTTGATCCAAAAAAGAACAAATACCTTTATATGGGGTACCTCTAAACCGTGCATACCGATCCGCACCCTACATCTCCCTAAAACACATGATGGTCTAGGCTACCCCAATTTTGATGCCTATTACAAGGCTGCTCACTTAGCTAGTCTTCCAAAGTACCACGCAACACAGGAATGTCCCCTATGGGTATCGATAGAGGCCTCAGATAGCAACCCTCTGTTGATTTCCAATTTATTATGGATGAGGCCCAGAGATAGGCATGATTTGAGTAATCTGATAACAAAACACTTCTTATCCCTTTGGGATAAATCTAAAATTAAACATCATTTGCAGTCGGTTCAAAACCCCCTCTTATCTTTTCTTAAAAATCCGGCCCTCTATCTGGCTTGGATATTCCCGAACACTTTTAAAGCTTGGACAACTTCAGGTATACTGACATTACATGACTTGGTCACTTCAGAAAATGTTGTACCTTTCTCTACACTCAGAGAGAAGCACAAATTACCAGAATCAGAACAGTTCAGATACCTCCAAATCAAAAATGTATTTTCCCCACTCACACTAGTTGCAACACCCTTGACCCACTTATCTATTTTTGAGAAAATTTGTAAAAAAGATCCACTAAACAGAGGAATGATATCAATCCTCTATAACCAAATTCTAGTAGGCCCTCATTATGACAAACCAACCAATATTCTAAAATGAGAGGATGACCTGGGACGTACCCTAGATGACACTGAATGGACTAATGCCCCGTACACACGATCGTTTTTCATGCCGTTAAAAATGCCATTTTAAAAAATGGCCCTGAAAAATGATCGTGTGTATGCTCCAGAGCATTTTTAACGACGTGAAAAACGGCCATTAAAAATTCCGGACATGCTCTCTTTTTTCACGTCGTTTTTCATGTCGTTTTTTTTAACGACGTGAAAAACGATAGTGTGTATGCTTTAACGACGTGAAAAAAAACGCGCATGCTCAGAATCAAGTATGAGACGGGAGCGCTCGTTCTGGTAAAACTAGCGTTCGTAATGGAGATAGCACATTCATTACACAGTAACGGACTGAAAAGCGCGAATCGTCGCTCAACAAACTTTACTAACATGAAGGGTGGCGCCATTCGAACGGAACTTCCCCTTTATAGTGCCGTCGTACGTGTTGAACGTCACTGCGCTTTGCTTGATCGTTTTTTTTAATGATGGTGTGTACGCAAGGCAGGCTTGAGAGGAAACATGAAAAAAAACGAGGAGAAAAACGTCGGTTTAAAAAATGACATTAAAAACGATCGTGTGTACGGGGCATAAGATTTGGTCAACTATAAAATCATCCTCGCCCAATGTCATCGCGATGGAAACAAATTACAAGGTCCTGACACGGTGGTACCTGGTACCAACAAGAGCAGCCAAGTTTGCACCTACACATTCAGCTCTTTCCTTTAGGGGCTGTTCAGACTTGGGCACTCACTTGCACCTATGGTGGACGTGCCCGATAACACAGCTTTTCTGGAAAGAAATCTTTGCAATGGCGTCTAAAATGTTCCAACAGCAGATACAGCCTAACCCGTTTACGGCACTACTTAAAGCGGAGTTCCACCCTTTTTTTATGTTTATTAAAAGTCAGCAGCTACAAAAAGTGTAGCTGCTGGCTTTTAATAAACATACGCTTACCTGCTCCACTGTCCAGAGACTGTCCGCTCCTCTCCCCCCTCCTCCGCCGGCGCGTCCATTCACAGTATGGGCACCCGGCCGTGACAGCTTTCGGCTTCACGGCCGGGCACTCACTGCGCATGCGCGAACGGCGCAGCGCTCTGTGAGTGGACAGGCGATCGCCTGGGACCTGTCACGTCCCAGGTGATCGCCTACAGGGAGGAGCCGTCACAAGGCGATATGACGTATCGCCTAGGCGGCTCCAGGGCGGAAGGAGGAAGTGGGACAGGAAGTCCCACTCCTACTGAAGCCCCCACTCCCCCCCAAAAAAAATTACATGCCAAATGTGGCATGTAAGGGGGTGAGGAGTGGAATAAAAAAAAGTAAAAAAATTGGGTGGAACTCCACTTTAACCTTAAAACCAGAAAGCTTAACATTTTTTCAATTTAAACTCTTTACTCTACTTTTAACTGCAGCAAAACAAATGATAGCCAAAGCATGGAAATCCCCAACATTAGGGTTGGCAGAAACAATTCACAGAATGAACACCACAATGTCACACGCCAAAATGATAGCCACTGACGGAGACCAATTCCCAAAATTCAAAAAACTTTGGCTCCCATGGATAAAACACTATTTACCTCTGGATTTTAACGATGAGGTCTTTTTGCCATGGTAGCGGATTAATAGCTTCAATGCAAATCCCATGTACCTAAGGAATGGTAAACCATACGCATCGTACTGGTTCATGGACCGACCTTGTGGACTTTCTCTCTCTCTCACTATTTTCTTTCTCTCTTTACTCTCCTTTATTTTTATTATAAGTAATATTGTTCTTCACTACAATTAACATAAGATATTATACCACAATCTTTGCGTATAACGTAATGGCAATTTGTTACACGTTAAGACACGGTGGGCATGAATACAATGTTACCCACCGACTATCTAGTTAGTGAAGATCTAATTAAATTAATTTAAATATTTTATGTTATGTATTATTTACTTATAGAATATTTATTTGTACATTTTATTTATCTGTATCCTTGCATAAATAACCAAAGTATGTATTTATTATTATGCAACCAATAAATATTATTGACAAGGAAAAAAGTTCTGCTTCAAGTGCAGTAAAAGGGGATGTTGCCAAATTCAATGATTGTGGTAAAAATGAAAATCCACTGACTACAAATACAGAAGCAGAATAAATAAGTTGTTACCTTTTTGTATGATAGTCTCAGGTGCAGTCTGGCTATTTCAAATGTAATGTGCATTTCAATGGTTTGATTTGATTATATCTTTCACTTACCTGTTTGTACAGCCAGCCCATCTTTGTGACTACAGCATTTGGATTCCTTTTCATGGAGTTAGATCGTTTCCCAAAGGCGATTCCTTTCTTAGATGGTCGAGATGGCTTTTGGAAACAAAAAATACCCAGTGTCATTCCACACAGCATCTCACAAAAAAATTATCCACCATCTCTACTTTATCACTCTTTAGACCTAGACATGATAAACAGTTTTCACACACCTATTTATAGTACTCTAGATTAAAAATTGCAAAATGAAGATCATCAAAGGTTATGGATTGAAAAACAGGCAGCCCAACAATATTCTTGTTTCTGTATTGTAAGAAACATGTTTTAACTTACTTTATTGATAGTATGGCTAGTTTATATAAATTTTGGGGCACACACACCCTCATTGGAAAAAATAGTAATTTTGACTTGCCTGTAAATTCCCTATCTTGGAGTGCAGTACAGGATACAGGCAAAGTATTCATGCTACCTGGGTTATAGGCGCGTACCGTCCGGTGATTGGACACTGGCAAGCTTCAGAGGACCTACCCCACTCCGTGAGCAATTCACAGTAAACAAATAATTGGAAGAGAGGGAAGCCTGTGTCCTACACTGTACTCCAAGACATGGAATTTACAGGGAAGTCAGAATCCCTCATCTTATTTGTACAGTACAGGAAAAGTATTCATACACCCTGGGACGTCATTAAGCAATGAATGTGAAGGGTGGACAACCACTAGGCAAGGGTTTCTCAAACTTTTGAAGAGCAAGGGCCACTTAAGTGATTTGGTAACCGACCATGGGCCACAATGAAATTAACATAATGAATATTTTTCTCCTGCAGCCTCATAGCAGGCGAAGAGGAGAAGTCGGCTTTCAGCGGATGCAGGAAGAAAATGTTCATTATACTATTCAAAATAAAAAATGTGAAGTTTCAGAGGGCATGGCTTGGCTCGGTCTGTCATCAAGCACTTCTTCCCTGGCATCCAAACCCTCAGCCGTGGGCCAGCATGGCGGATCCACGTGGCAGCAAAACAGAGACTGCATCCCTGACAGAGTCTGCGGCACCCCCGGCTTCATACAACGCTGCAGATTCATGCTCTGGCTTTCCCGCAGCCCTGGCATTACAGCCACCTGCCTCCATCTCACTCCCGGCGGTGTCGGCTCCCTTTCAAGAGGATGCAAAGATCAGAGAGCTATACATACACACGTCATTCTGCACAGAGTGCCCACCCTGTAGCAGTAAATCTGCTATGGGGCAGTCGTAAAGAGGTTAAAGTGATTCTAGCCACGTTATATGCTCCTAACTGTAATCAGAACCACTTCCTTTGTTACACTATTGATACTGTTATGGCATTTGCTGAGGGCCAACTCCTCTTGGGCAGGGATTTCAATTTACCCCTAGACCCTAAGGTAGACACCACTACAGGGGGGTCCTCTTTTACTCTGGGCTACCGCAAATGCATCTTACAGGCTCTCCACAAGTTCTAACTTACCGATATATATGGCATCTGTTCCATCCCGAAGAAAGGAACTATACCCTTTACTCTCCCCCACATATGATGTACTCCCGCATCAACCTGTTCATTATTCCCCACCACATGCTACCTGCGCTAATAGCTGTATATATCGGAAACATCACATGGTCTGTTATATTAAACCTTGCTTTGACTGAACACACCTCCCCAAACACCTGTATTGGTGACTCAAAGAGAGCCTACTTCATGACACTACAGTAGTTGAGGATGTGACCAAAGAGCTCCAGTTCTATTTTTCAAATGAACGTCACCCAAGATAGTGACCCAGGGATAGCGCGGGAAGCACATAAAACCATGATTAATAAAACCTTATTAAACATGGTTCAATAATAAAACGAGACTGTGAAGCCGAACTGACTAAATCACTACCGGATATGCACACGTTAGAGACCCAACACAAACAGAACCTGGCTACACCAGTAGAGAAAGAACTTTTAAGTCTGCGCAGACAAGTTGCTTCCTTTCTCCAGTACAAGGCCAAGGTGGCATTACAGTCTTGTCGGAAATATTACTATGAATCAGGAGAGAAGTGTGGCCGACTGCTGGCCTCCTCAAATCATGTCTATATTCTGCAAATTTTACCGGACCCTGTATAACCTGCCTACTAGTCCAACAGCCCAAGGACAAGATTTCTTCTTCGGGTCTTCCCCAGGTTATCAGATTTGATTCGCGAGGATCTGGAGGCACCCATCACTCTTGAGGAACTGCAATTAGCCATAGGCTCATCCAAGCATGGCAAAGCACCAGGCCCAGCTGGCTTCACACTTAGATATTACCAACTTTTTCAGCCCCAACTAGGTACGCATATGGAACAGACGTTTAACTCTCTAGAATGTGAGACCTCATTCCCTCCGGACACCTTAAAGCACAAATTTTGGTTATACCCAAAGAGGGCAAAGATCTCCTGGCATGTAGTAACTACCGCCCTACTTGTTTATTAAACGTAGACCTGAAGTTGTTCACGAAAATTTCTCGCCACTTGCAATCAAATGCACTCGACTAAATTGATACATCTTGACCAAGTCGGCTTTATACGGACCCGTGAAGCCCGAGACAATACTAATTAAAGCGCTGAACCACTTGGCCAATCTCTGGGAACAGATGGCGAAAAAGCATTTGACCGCATCAATTGGTCTTTCATGTTCACAGTTTTGCGCCATATTTGACTGGTGACAGGATGGTCGGGTGGATTTCGAGTGTATATTCGAACCCAACAGCACAAATTAAGGGTAAAAGACTCTGGATCAGACTTTGAAGGCAAGATGGATGAGAGTATAACAAAAAAATTTATTTTATTAATAAGGAATCGCTCACAAACAGATCAAGTATAGAAAGAGTTAAAAAGACATACATTAAACACAGAAAGATACATTAACCACTTGCCTACAGGGCACTTTCACCCCCTTCCTGCCATTTTTCAGCTTTCACATTATGACAATTGCGCGGTCATGCAACACTGTACCCAAATAAAAAAATTTCCCCACAAATAGAGCTTTCTTTTGGTGGTATTTGATCACCTCTGTGGTTTTTATTTTTTGCGCTATAAACAAAAATAAAGCGACAATTTTGGAAAAAATGCAATATTTTTAACTTTTTGCTATAATAAATATCCCTAAAAAAATCGTAATTTTTTTTTTTCACAGTTTAGGCCGATATGTATTCTTCTACATATTTTTGGTAAAAAAAAAAAAAAAATTGCAATAAGCGTATATTGATTGTTTGCGCAAAAGTTAGAGCAGCTACAAAAAAGGGGATAGATTTATAGCATTTTTTTTTTTTTTTTTTACTAGTAATGGCAGCGATCAGCGATTTTTATCGTGACTGCGATATTGCGGCAGACACATCGGACACTTTTGACACATTTTTGGGACCATTCACATTAATACAGCGATCCCTGCTATAAAAATTTGTTGATTACTGTAGAAATGTGACTGGCAGGGAAGGGGTTAACACTAGGGGGCGATCAAGGGGTTAAATGTGTTCCCTAGGTTGTGATTCTTACTATGGGGGGAGGGGACTGACTGGGGGAGGTGACCGATGGTTGTCCCTATATACAAGGGACACACCATCGGTCTCCTCTCCCTGACAGGACGTGGATCTGTGTGTTTACACACACAGATACACGGTCCTTCTCAGTTACTGGGCCATTGCGGCCGCCGGGCCCCCCGAATCGGGTCCCCAGTGACGCCGCCGGCGTGCGCCCCTAGTGGCTTGTTAAGGCGATCACGTCATATGACGACCGCCCAGAACAAGAGGGTCTTCCTCCCGCCGTCATTTGATGGCGGGCGGTTGACAAGTGGTTAAACAGAAGGTTGACACCAAATGGACAGCAGTGAGCCCCCGCTTCATCAGGACAAACTCGGGGATAATCGAAAAGAACAGGTCTCACTATCTTATCAGCACACAATTAACCCGTATGGGAGACTCCAGATTGGACCTCAAGGCTCATCATATCAAGAGGAAAGAGAAAAGGGTGTTCTACCATTGCTAGCGGACAAATATTGTGTAGCAAAGGAACAAAATTATTTCTTCCTATAGGGTTTATTGCAGAGTAACGTATATCAAAATTACATGATAAACACCCGGATAATTAAACAGAAAGAAATAGGAAAAGGGGGCAGGGGGGGTTGTATATCCAAGGCCTTTCAAAACTGTTTGGTCCGTAGTGTCAGAGACTTGAAAATTCACCCATTTAGACAAATATAGGTCTTATTACTATGGGTAACAGCCAGACCCGTCTGTCACAGAAAGGTGCGGCTGTATATAGTTAGTGATGTCGCGAACATAAAATTTTCGAACAGCGAACGCGAATTTCCGCAAATGTTGGCGAACGGGCGAACCGCCATAGACTTCAATAGGCAGGCGAATTTTAAAACCCACAGGGACTCTTTCTGGCCACAATAGTGATGGAAAAGTTGTTTCAAGGGGACTAACACCTGGACTGTGGTATGCCGGAGGGGGATCCATGGCAAAACTCCCATGGAAAATTACGTAGTTGACGCAGAGTCGGGTTTTAATCCATAAAGGGCATAAATCACCTAACATTCCTAAATTGTTTGGAATAACGTGCTTTTAAACATCAGGTATGATGTTGTATCGATCAGGTAGTGTAAGGGTTACGCCCGCTTCACAGTGACAGACCAAACTCTGACAGACCAAACTCCCCGTTTAACGCACCGCAAACAACCGCAAACAGCCCATTTGCACAACCGCAAGGCTTTAATGATCACCTTAGATGATCACAAAGAAAATTAATGTTTTTTCTATGCAAAATTATCCAGCCGATCGCTTTTGGTCTGTTCACAATGAAGCAACATTGTGCCAACATTGCCATTGCCAACACACTCAGAGGTGGTCGCTTCATTGTGATACGCAAGCCCCTTCACCACAACAAGGTAACGATCACGAAGGGGAATTGACACATGTATGTGCTTTTTTTTTTGTTTTATTTTTGCAGCCACAGTGCAGCACCAGAGGCCAGAAAAATTAGGCATGTACACATGCCTGAAAAATTAGGTATTGTTGCAGCCGCTGCTGTAGCAGCGGCCAGAAAAATTGATGTTTTCCAGGCAGAAAGTGCCCTAAAACATTGCGGCTTGAACCCTAGTTGGTGGCGGATAAGTCACGCAAGTCATCCGGCATGCAGAAATAAAATACAGCAGTGTGCGGACCATTTTTAGCCCAAGGCAGCTCATCTCATCAGGCCTTTTTTAGTCAAATGTATCGCCCACTGTCAGTCCCTTCGGGATCCATGCCTCATTCATCTTAATAAAGGTGAGGTAATCTAGACTTTTTTGACCTAGGCGACTTCTCTTCTCAGTGACAATACCTCCTGCTGCACTGAAGGTCCTTTCTGAAAGGACACTTGAAGCGGGGCAGGCCAGAAGTTCTATCGTAAATTGGGATAGCTCGGGCCACAGGTCAAGCCTGCACACCCAGTAGTCAAGGGGTTCATCGCTCCTCAGAGTGTCGATATCTGCAGTTAAGGCGAAGTAGTCTGCTACCTGTCGGTCGAGTCGTTCTCGGAGGGTGGATCCCGAAGGGCTGTGGTGATGCGTAGGACTTAAAAAGCTCTGCATGTCCTCCATCAACAACACGTCTGTAAAGCGTCCTGTCCTTGCTGGTGTGGTCGTGGTAGGAGGAGGATTACTTTCACCTCTTCCCCTGTTAGATTCCCGTTGTGCTGTGACATCACCCTTATACGCTGTGTAAAGCATACTTTTTAATTTATTTTGGAACTGCTGCATTTTTTCTGACTTCCAGTAATTCGGTAACATTTCAGGCACTTTCTGCTTATACCAGGGGTCTAGTAGCGTGGCCACCCAGTACAGGTCGTTCTCCTTCAGCCTTTTTATACGAGGGTCCCTCAACAGGCACGACAGCATGAAAGACCCCATTTGCACAAGGTTGGATGCCGAGCTACTCATGTCCCGTTCCTCGTCCTCACTGATCTCACTGAAGGTCTGTTCTTCCCCCCAGCCACGTACAACACCACGGGTACCAGATAGGTGACAACGAGCACCCTGGGATGCCTGCTGTGGTTGGTCTTCCTCCTCCTCCTCAAAGTCACATTCCTCCTCTGACTCCTCTTCCTCAGACTCCTCTTCCAGCGTTGCCGCAGGTCCAGCAAGCGATGCTGATAAGGCTGTTTCTGGTGGTGATGGTGACCACAACTCTTCCTTTTCCTCTTCACGCTCATCTATGGCCTGATCCAGCACTCTTCGCAGGGCACGCTCCAGGAAGAAAACAAATGGGATGATGTCGCTGATGGTGCCTTCAGTGCGACTGACTAGGTTTGTCACCTCCTCAAAAGGACGCATGAGCCTACAGGCATTGCGCATGAGCGTCCAGTAAGTACAGGTTGGGGATTGCCTTTTGTGAAAATAAATTTTGGCCGGGTACCTTCCACTGCGGTGTCCCAATAGCTACAAATTTTTTGAAGGCCTCAGACTCCACCAGCTTGTATGGTAAAAGCTGGCGGGCTAAGAGTTCCGACAAGCCAGCTGTCAGACGCTGGGCAAGGGGGTGACTCTGACATTTGCTTCTTACGCTCAAACATGTCCTTGACAGACACCTGACTGTGGGCAGATGAGCAGGAACTGCTCAAGGTGAGAGACGGAGTGGCGGATGGTTGAGAGGGGGCAAAGGGGACAGCAGTGGTTGACATGGCTGAAGATGCTGGATCAGGAGGAGGATGGTGGCTTTGAGCTTGTGTGCTGCTTGTACTCGTCATCATGTGTTGATCCCATAGGCGTTTGTGATGTGCGATCATGTGCCTTCGCAAAGCAGTTGTACCTAGGTGGGTGTTGGATTTCCCACGACTCTGTTTCTTTTGGCACAGGTTGCAAACGGCATCGCTGTTATCAGAGGCAGACACAAAAAAAATGCCACACTGCTGAGCTTTGCAATGACGGCATTCTGGTGGTGGCAACAGCATGCGCTGATTGGCGTGCTGTCTGGCTGACCCCGGGTGCCGATACATGCTGTCTGACTGTGCCACTAGCTCCTTGCGATGACCTACCCCTGCTTCCAACTCGTCTCCTCCTCCTCTCTGTCTCCCCATCTGAACTTTCCCCCTGTTCTTCTTCTCTTCGAGCGGGCACCCACGTGACATCCACGGACACATCGTCATCATCAACCGCTTCACTTGTATCTGACAATTCAGCAAAGGAAGCAGCAGCGGGTACAACATCATCATCATCACACCGTACGTCCATGTGTGTAATGCTGCCTGACGGAGACATATCCCCTTTATCTACATCCTCTGGCAATAATGGTTGCGCCTCAGTCATTTCTTCCAACTCATGTGTAAATAACTCCTCTGACAGATCAAGTGAAGTAGCTGTGGTGCTAGTGTTGGTGGTGGCGGCAGGCGGGCGAGTGGTAACTTGAGAGGTGCCCGAAGCTGAGCTGGAGGAGGATGGTGCGTCAAGGTTCCGAGCGGAAGCTGTAGAAGATTGGGTGTCCTGTGTTAGCCAGTCAACTATGTCCTCAGAACTTTTCGAGTTCAGGATACGTGGCCTCTGAACACTGGGCATTATTCTAGGGCCAAAGGGAATCACAGCACCACGACCACGATGGCCCCTGTGGGGTGGCCTGCCTCTGCCTGTCATTTTTTTTAGATTAGTTTAGTTGTACTATGCGTGCAAGCTACTGTGACACCAGATATGAGTGGCACTGTGCACTGGCAGAAGTTGGCAGAGTAGACGCTGTAGGCCTGACACACACGCTGGCAGGCAACTGACTGCTATTCTATTGCAGTCAAAACTGTTGTTTTTTTTTTAAATGTAATCTACTGTGACACAAGATATATGAGGGGTGGCACTGGGCAAGTGGGCACAGTATACGCTGTGAGCCTGACACACACATGCTGGCAGGCAACTGCAATTAGATTACAGAGGGAAAAAAAAAGCAGACTGATGTACTAGCCCTAAAAAGGGCTTTTTGGGGTGCTGTCAGGACACTGTCCTTACAGCAGAGATCAGATGAGTCTTTCAGGACTGGAGTGGACACTGAATACACACACGCTGGCAGGCAACTGCAATTAGATTACAGAGGAAAAAAAAAAAAGAAGACTGATGTACTAGCCCTAAAAAGGGCTTTTTGGGGTGCTGTCCTTACAGCAGAGATCAGATGAGTCTTTCAGGACTGGAGTGGACACTGAATACACACACGCTGGCAGGCAACTGCAATTAGATTACAGAGGGAAAAAAAAGAAGCAGACTGATGTACTAGCCCTAAAAAGGGCTTTTTGGGGTGCTGTCAGGACGCTGTCCTAACAGCAGAGATCAGATGAGTCTTTCAGGACTGGAGTGGACACTGAAAACACACACGCTGGCAGGCAACTGCAATTAGATTACAGAGGAAAAAAAAAGCAGACTGATCTACTAGCCCTAAAAAGGGCTTTTTGGGGTGCTGTCAGGACGCTGTCACAATATTGCTACACAATATTTGGCCTATAGCAACGGTAGAATACCTTTTTCTCTTTCCTTTTCATATAATAAGCCTTGAGGTCCATTCTGGAGTCTTCCATACGGGTTAATTGTGTGATGATAAGATAGTGAGACATGTTCTTTTCGATCATCCCCAAGTGTGTCCTGACGAAACGAAATAGCGAAACGCGTTGACTCACAGGGGCTCACTGCTGTCCATTTGGTGTCAACCTTCTGTTCACATCGTAGTTTTATGCATCTTTCTGTGTTTAATGTATGTTTTTTTTACTCTTTCTATACTTGATCTGTTTGTGAGCGATTCGTTATTAATAAAATACAAATTTTTATTATACTCTTGTCCATCTTGCCTACAAAGTTCGACCCAGAGTTTTTGATCCTTAATTTTTTCACAAAATCGATCCTATACTGATGTGGCTTTAGGAGTGTTGTTCTATTTTTTGCAGCACAAATTAAGGCTAATGGTCTTCTGCCAGAACCCCTACCTACCTCTAATGGCACCTGACAAGGGTGTCCTCGCTCACCCTTCCTGTTCACTCTTTCACTAGAGGCATTTCTTTGTAGGGCCAGACAAAACCCAGACACCTCTGGCATACGAGTTGGAGATTCCCATCATAAGGTATCTGCATATGCAGATGACTTCCTTTTTTCACTTACCAATCCAGTTATATCTCTGTCTAACCTTCTCAGCGAACTTTAACAGTATGATTCCCTCTCCAATTTAAAAATTACCTGTCCAAATCGGAAGCGATGGGTGTATCCATTTCCACATCCCAAATTGACATCTTAAGAGTCAATTTTAACTTTAAGTGGACCACTTCAGCCCTCAAATATCTGGGCACGTATAATCCACCATGACTGAACCAAGCCCACACGCTGAATTTCCTACCTTTGCTTTGTAAAGTATGGACTTTGCTTTCCAAATGGCATCAGGGCCTCTTCTTCTGGTTCGGTAGGTGCAGTATCATTAAAATGTCCATCTTCCCCAAATTTTCATATCGTTTGCAATCAATTCATACACCCTCTGAATTTTTCAAGCAAACTAATGTCCTACTAGTTCATTTTTATTTGGGCCCACATGAGACCCAGACTACGATGACGCCTCCTGACTCTGCCTAAACGCCATGGTGGTGTCTCGATACCGGATATACAGAAATATTACCAGGCAGCCCATATGAGGAGACTTATTGACTGGTGTAGACACTCTGAATTCAAACTGTGGCCATAGCTTGAGCACTCTCAAAGCGCAGTTCCTTTACGTTGCGTGGCCTGGTGTATTGCAGACCTCTCCCCCGCTCTTAAAATGCACCCGACCCTGGGACCTACCTTGAGTATATGTTCTCGGATATGCTCTACCACCTCGTTATCTGTTCACTCCCCCCTTTTCCTATTGTGGAGAACCCTCGCTTCTCTCCTGGACTGCAAGGGGGACTATTTTGTGCACTTATAGACTCCGAATATTACCAAGCCTCTTATTTCATAGGATCCGCCCAATGGCCGTCGATATCGGCGCTGACTTTGCCGACGGGTCGCAATCATCTTGACCTCTGGAGTGTCTTACAGCTCTGACATTTCTTGAATTTCTTCTCGCTCCCCAACAGTTTCTGATGGCAGTTGACTACCATTGAACAACTTTGTGAGGGGACGGGTCCCCCTCCCCATTCACGCTCCCAAATGCACGCTCAGCTGATTGCTCCACTGGTTGACTATGCTCCCCCATTCATACAGAATTGGTAACTGACACAAAGTACAACTTTTTCCAGGCTCAGCATGGGCGGATTATTTGTTTTGCTTTAAAATCATAATCTGTACACGTGCTCAAGAAACCAAAAATTTTACAATCCTTACTGAATAGCACCGCACACCATAAGTGCTTCACAAGTACTTCCCCACAACCCCGGACAGTTGCTGGAGATGCCAGGAAGAAAAGGGGACTTTGCTACACATTTTTTGGTCCTGCCCAAAATCGGAGCACTTCTGGAAGGAAGTACACCGTACCTCTCAAAAGATCACCAATTACACCCTCCCAGGCGACCCTGTTTTTTTTCTCCTATACGTCTCTGATATTCCCGAGAAAACGTACAACGAATCACTTCTACGCCACCTCTTTAAAGCTGCCAAATCATGCATTGCACTGCGGTGGAGAGACGCACAGCCTTCCTCTATCTCTCGAAAGTTGAGGAAGTGAACAAGATGGAAAACCTGCTATTTTGTGCTCAAAACAGACATGAAGCTTACTCCAAAACATGGGTCCTTTAAAACAGGTTCACATTCTCAGAAGAAGGGGAGGTTCTCTTTGCATCCTGCGCGCACTAAGACACTGTATACTAATGCCTCTCCTACGGGGTTGTACACCCCTCCACCGGCAACCCCCCGCCCAAACCACAAATGTAAACATACCCTTACTGTTCTGAGTAGCCTATAAAGCTGCTTTTACACGGATGTGCTGCAGTTTACCCGCACTGCGTGTGTAGTGCAGTACGAGGCGGTGTCCAAAAAGTTTTGAGACTAGTTTTGTAAAATGCCAACATTTGGCAGCACAAGGCTGCACACACAGTCACATGGAGCACCGACCTTCATAAGTCAGTGTGCCAAAAGACATCGTCCTGTGTACATTGGGAGCTGTGCAACTGGTGCTATTTTGACCACGTGCATTACCGTGAATGCTTTTTCATCATGGACAGCAAGTTAGAACAAAGAGCAAAGATGGCTCACTGCAGCCAACACACAGGAAAGCCACAGGTGCACTGCGCTGCACCTGCCGTGTGGGTAAACAGCAGCGCATCAGTGTAAAACCATTGACCCTTTTTGTTAGAAATGGTAATATGCCCATTGCAAAACCATGTGATGTTTAATAAACTGAACTTTTTCTCTTCCAGATTCTGCTGGCATCGCTAGGCTGTTTGAAAGGTCTCAGGCGAAGTGCACTTGGTATCACTCTGCCTGGGACAGGAGCCGACACTACAGAGGAAGCAACAGCTAATGCGGCTCCTCCTCCCTCTGCGGCCACTTGCTTCCTCCGCAACCAGCACCAGCTTCATGTACTCAAATTCTCTGAGATGGCGTGTCGACAACCCGAGACCTGGGCTTGCTGGCCCACCATTCCAGAGCATAAGGATCACGGGCCACATCAGAGGGCTCTGTGTCACGGGTTGAGCACTCCTGCCGCAGGAAGACTGGACATATACCTGGTAGAATTGAAAAAAAGAAATAAAAAAAGAAAAATAATTAATAGAGAACCAGGTGGCAGTTTTATACAGCTGGGTTACTGAGATCTGGTGCCGAGATGCCCAGGAAATTCCCTCCAATCTAGCAAAATGGATGCAAAAAAGTGCAGGTGGAGATTTGTCCATGATAGCGTAAGCGCTAGATCAGATTTCTATCCATCTGGCAATGGTGGACTTGGAAGCAGGGGTGTCCCTTGCAAGGTCCCGAGGACAGGATGAATATGGAATCTGTCTGATAGAAGCTGTAGCTTTGAGGTGGAATCTAATGGCTCTGACTACATTCAGACAATGAAATAAGTGTTCCTTTGAATACTTTGAAGCAGGGCATAAAGGATGGTAAGACTATGTCTCTATTGAGGGGGAAGGCTAATATCACCTTAGGAAGAAAGGATAGTTTTGAGCATAAGACAACATTATAGATAAAGGAAATCCTGTGAGCCACCGCTTCCTAGATGCTTGAAATGAATAAAATTTCCTAAAAGCTACTAGCATTACACACGTTGCATATATCGTGCAAAGACAAATAAACAAACAATATACGCTGCGCTATAAGAGTAGTATAAATTATAGTGCACAGTAAAATATGTATGCTTATTCCAAAAACAAATAAATAGTGAATCAATTGAATAATAATTAGCAAATAATAAATTTTAAAAAAAGCATATGCTCCATCATATAAACATACATGCGCTACATACAAGTGATAATATAAAATTATATATAAGAGAACATGGCAGAAGATTAAATATAATACAGCAAGTACTCGGGACGCAGTACTTGGTGGCGGAATCTCAGCAGGCATAACCATCTGCCTGCTGGAATCTTAGCATCCATATCCACCACAGCCCGAGGTTTCTTTACTGTAGTTGACCCAAAAAATAGAGTGTATAATAGATTTACTATATCTTACTATAAAGAAAAATTTAATTTGACTTAGCTTAAATTGCAAAGTCGCACGCTCCAAGGTGAGCATTCATTACCTAAGGGGGGCACCTGAGTGATGACACCTTAGCACGGCTTGGATCACATATCAATTCTTTTGGATTACACGGACTATATTATCACAGTATCAGTGACGCAGCTGGATGCTACTCATATGCACATGAGCACCTTGTCATATGACCTGAATCACTTATTTCTGATTGCATTGTTTTCCAGCACGGTCATCAATGACATATTTGGATACTTTTATGAAAGCACAGGAGCACTTTGAAACATTATTTTTTTATGTCTTTGGTTTTTTATACACAGATATGCACCAAGCACTTTAAATTGTGTTTCCTGTCGCATCATGGCAGCATACACCTTTGGGTTGTGGCTCCGCCCCCACAACCTGATAGGACCGTTTAGCTATTAAGCCCAGGAATTCTCCTTTTTTTCCTCACCTGACAAGGACATCAAGATGAAGCACCCCCTTACCGCTTTCGCCCCAGCCAGGTTTTAGCCTCTCCTGGGTGGAAGTCCTCTTCTGTACAGCCTCTAAATGAGCTCTATGGAAGGAACCCCACTCTGATGGTCTCAGGGGTATAATGCCAGCATTTACACAAACCTTAAATAGGTTTATCCTGCAGCGGCCTCCAGCTCTTCTGTGCACTTCTTCCATCCCTCCACAATCCGGTCCCAGGGTTATGTGCCAGCTTCCTTACAGACCTTAATAGGTCTCCATAGCGGCCTCCAGCTATCCTATGCATTTTCAGCAAAAACTGGCTTTCCACGCCCTGTAGTCCCACGGCAGGCCCTGTACAATGACGCAGATCGTCCGGTCACTTCCGCGCATGTGCGGACAGGCAGGTTCACGCTGGGATTCCCTTCTGCCAGTTCCAAGATGGCGCAGGCTCGTTCGTGGCTCTACGGCACATGCGCAGTCATGTCGTCATCACCGAGCGTCAACGGCGGCAGTTTTAAAAATCAAAAATTTTCCTTTTTTCTCCCTGAGCACTGCACCTGTCACCAGCGTTTTTTCCAGTGGATAGATTGCACTGCTGATCCCTCTCCCTCTCCCTCCTCCTTTCAGGTAAGCCTCTCGGGTTACTATTCCTTTCTTAGTTTCACCTACCTGCTACATGCATGTTCATTCCTACTGTCTGTTGTAGGTGGGACACCATCACTCCTCATGGAGGTCGCTGCCCCAGTAGACCATCCCCAGCCTAATAGGTAAGGGGGGGAAGATTGGTAAGTAGTGAAGATTGAAAAAGAGAGCCTGTCACTAATGCTGTCTAAATTGGACAGCCCTATCATGTCGGCCAGATTGTCCGATTCAAGACGACAAGAGCCCTCCAGAAGAAGCCACTCAAGCCATAGACAAAGCCGCTCAGACCGCGGCAGAAGTAGCTCACGCAGGAGGCGAAGTTGCTCAAGTCGCAGGAGGAGCCGTTCAAAATCTCATTCACGGCACAGCCACTCCTACTACAGGAGGTCTCCTTCACGCAGACGCTCTCCTCCCCCTCAGCGTTCCCGCCCATCAGGGAATTCATGCTGGGTTTGCTGTGCCATAGCACTTCTGGACAAGCTGGCCTGTCGCACATGCTTGGATGAAGCAACCATAGAGAGAGAGCTAAGCAGAGAGCCGGCTAGAGACACATCCCTGCAAATCGCAGAGTCTGAAACGAGCAGATCAGTGCAAGGCACTTCACCTGCGACTCCCTCCACATCTAGAAAGTCAGACCCCCTATCTGACAATGAGGACTTGGAGGTATCCACCTGATTTGACTTCGCATTTATAGAACCCTTCATAAAATCAGTGAAGGAAGCTATAGAATGGGAAGAGGAAAAATAAACTCTGCAAAAGACGAAGAAATATTTTCCGAAACTTAAAAAAGAGCCAGAAACCTTCCCATTTATCGATGAGCTGGAAGACTTAATCAAAGATGAATGGCGTCTGAATCTATATGGTGAGATGCACTCTAGATATTTCCAGTGCAATTTGATGTCTACCTCCTTGATACCTCTCATAATGGTAGCTTGGTGTCTACTTCCACCCCCCCCCCCATCATCCCCCATTCCTCCCTTTTTTTTTTCTTTTTTTCTTTTTCTCTTTCTCCCTAGGTTTTTCGGTTTTTGTTTTGTTCTGTTCTCTGCCCTCCAGTTTTCCTAGGGTCCTCCCCAGTTCCAGGATCCATTCATTTATCCTCCCCCCTTACATAGGGATGTTTAGCTTTGAAAGCTCTTACCTCCTACATTGTTTATTCATCCCTTGCATGGGACCTTATTCTTTTATCTCCTAGGATGCGTATTGTTATCTATGCATTATTGTCTTCTTTTACCATATTTACTGGTTTGACACAACTATTGATATGTTAAAATATAATTACTTCTATTGCTGTAGTAATCTGTATGACTTATACCTTCAATAAAATCTATTTAAAAAAAAAAAAAAGATGAATGGCAAAAACCTGAGAAGAAGACCAGTCTCAGCAATAGACTTGCCAAACTGTATCCGCTAAAGGAATCTAGTGTCAACCCACTAGTAACACCACCAGTGGTAGACTCCTCCCTGATGCACCTCGCCAGGCATGTAACACTTCCAATAGAAGATGCGGTTACATTTAAAGATGTACTAGACAGTGGGAAAAAGATGTGGGGGCTATCTCTGACACTCAGTGGAACAGGATCCTTGAAGTAGCCCCACTGGTCTCGCTGTCCCCCTCTCAGAGGATATCACATCTTTTCTTACTGTATAGAACTTATTACACCCCATATAGACTTTTTCAGTTTGGCCGTCGGCCAGACTCTTGCTGTCCTAGATGTAGGAACCCAAGAGGGGGCCTGCTTCATATGTTCTGGAGGTGCCCGAAATTATTCTGGTACTGGACGGAGGTGGTAAAAATTATTGATAGGGTGTTCGGGTTGTCTATTGAGCTGAGGCCAAAGCTATGCCTACTGGGACTAGTGGGGGAAGGGGGTAAACCTGGGAGCTCCCAAATAGCGGCCATGAAATGTCTATTCCAAGCTAGGATACTGATTGCCCGTAAATGGAAGTCAACATTGCCCCCGTCCAGTGAGGAATGGCAGAATAACATGAACGGGGTAATTCTTAAAGAGAAAACGATTTATATAAAGCAAGGTGCTTTAACGACATATGATAAGATCTGGAAACCATGGTGGGAAGCAAGAGGGATCAGTATGTAACCCTCAATAAGTGCAAGATAAAACACTCAAAATGGTGTGCAATGGCCCAATAGAATGTTGGATAAGGGAGTGGAAGTTGAGGAATGACAGAGATGACTGATGTGTAAGGGTATGAATTTTAGCAATAGAACGGCAGTTCTCATAGAAAACCCCAAGGGTCCCCCCTTCACCAGGTTCCCCCCCGGAGATATATTTATTAGGTACAGTCTATCGAACTTGTGGAGGGGAGGTTGTTGGAGGGTTGGGGCAGTCTGGGATTTATCGTTCCTTAATTGTCTAAAAAAAAAAAAAAAAAGAAGATGTACTAGACAGAAAGATCGATCTGGATCTTAAGAGAGCCTATCTTCAGGCGATGCCTGCAGGCCAGCAATAACACTAGCAGCAGTGGGAAGAGCTATCTCAAGCTGGTCCTGCAACGCCGAGAAATTGGTAGCAGAAGGCGTGGAACAAGAGAAAGTGATGGCAGCTCTCCAGGAACTTAGCCTTGCAGGCGATTTTGTCACAGAGGCCTCTGTTGACATTAAAAGAATCAACATCAAGAGCAATGCTAAGCACAGTGATGGCCAGGAGGGCACTCTGGCTAAAACCGTGGTCAGCAGACCCCTCCTCAAAGTCTAATTGGTGTAAGATCCCATTTGACGGCACAAATCTCTTCAGGGAAAAGCTGGACTCTGGCCATTTCAAAGGTCACCGGCGGAAAGTAGGGACTCATTCCTTCGGACAGAAGGCCTAGGCAACAAAGGCCACCTACCTTCAGACGAAACCTCCCAGACAGATATAGAGAGGCAAAATCCTCCAAGCCCGGCAGGGAGTACAGGAAAAATTGGAAGAATCCACAATCATCCTTCCAGAAACTCCAAAAATCCAAGACCCCTGCCAAGGGGGACCAGAAGACTTTTTGAAGGTGCGTCCGCCCAGCCAGCTATAGTAGGAGCCAGACTGAAGGACTTCAAGCAGGTCTGGGCGGAGATAATAAAAGACCCATGGACAGTGGCTACTGTCCAGGACAGACACAGATGGAGGTTCAAGAATCGACCTCCCAGAGACCAGTTTGTCACAACCAGACTTCCAACATCTCAGGAAAAGAAGCTTGTATTGACAGAATATGTCCAAGACCTAATCCAAAAGCAGGCCATAGTGGAAGTCCCACAACCACAAAGTGGGAAAGGTTTCTACTCTCCTCTGTTCTTGGTGAAGAAAAAGACCGGGGATCTGCGCCCCGTCCTCGATCTAAAAAATCTCAATCGTTCAATCCTAGTGGAGACATTCAAGATGGAAAGTTTACAATCAATCCTTTATGCCATAAATATCGGCGACTGGATGCTCTCCATGGATTTAAAGGACGCTTACCTGTATGTTCCTATTCACACTGCATTCCAGAAGTTTCTCCGCTTCTCGTAAATCATCAACACTTTCAATTTCAAAGCCTTCCGTTTGGGATTTCTACCGCTCCCAGAACATTCACCAAGGTCCTGCTGCCAGTGATAGCCCTACTAAGGGAGCAAGGGTTGAGAGTCCACAATTATCTGGACGACATTCTACTGCTCACGGACAACCAGGAGTCTCTTCTACTCCGCCGAAATACTCGAACATCCACCCTGCAAAAATTTGGGTGGCTGATAAATTGGAAGAAAAGCAATCTCCAGCCCACTCAGAGAATGATCTTCCTGGGGGCAGAACTGGATACCCGACTCAACACCATAGAGCTTCCTGAGGAAAAAATTACCATCATAATTCAAAAGGCAAAGAGATTACTCTTATCCACCACATTCCCAGCCAGAGAGTGTCTCAGCATCTTGGGGTCGCTATCAGCAACCATCCCGATGGTCCAATGGGCCAAATGGAACACAAGGCCTCTCCAAACATAATTTTTGAGACAATGGAACGGTGTATCGATGTCTCAACGAATCACGATCCGAAAGGAAGTCAAACAATCACTCTGGTGGTGGACCCGATTGCACAACCTAAAGAGGTACAAGCGCATAGTTACCCCTCCCCAGGAGGTGATCATTTCGGACGCCAGCAGGGAGGGCTGGGGAGCACACTACCAGCAATTTGCAGTCCAAGGCCGTTGGTCTTTCGAGACACAGGATGTAGTATCGATCCTAGAAATTAAAGCAGCGTTCCAAGCTCTTCTGGCCTTCAGTCCTCTCCTGAAGGGGAAAGAAGTCCTATTGAAGATGGACAACAGGGTGGCAGTTGCCTATATAAACAGGCAAGAAGGCACCAGAAGTCGCTCCATGATGCAAGAAGTCCGCCCAGTTCTCGAATGGGCGCAGATGAACCTGTCGGAGTTAAGGGCGATGTATGTTCCAGGAACCCATAACCAGCTGGCCGACACGCTAAGCAGAAGCTTCATTTCCAACAATGAATGGGCTCTGAGTCACCAAGCTTTCTCCCTCATAACCCAAACCTGGGGCATGCCGGATATAGACTTGGCAGCGACACCAGACAACGCAAAGGTACCCGACAAGAACCCTCTGCCCATTAGCGGAGGGGACGGATTGCCTACAGCACGATTTGAACTTCTGTCTGGGTTACATCTTCCCCCCCCCCCGACACCTCTCATACCAAGATTTCTTCTCCGGTTTAAGAGGTCAATATCTACAATCATAGCAGTCCTTCCTTTCTTTTTCGTACATCACGGGACACAGAGCGACTTAGTCATTACTAATGGGTTATATAGATTACCTTCAGGTGTTGGCACTGGCCAATTCCAAACCGGAAGTACCCTCCCCTATATAAGCCCCTCCCACCCGGGAGCACCTCAGTTTTTTGCCAGTGTCTAAGGTGTTGGCCAAAGAGTAACATGTGTTTTCACTGGGCTTGCGTACAGGTTCTTTTGGGCCTTAGTAAGCTGTTCCGGATCCCACCAAAAAAGCTTCATAGCTAAACGGTCGGTACCCGGGCCTTGCAGCAGAAGAGCAAGGTTTTGCCTGTAATGCTTCTCTTAGGAGGGCTGGACCCTGGGATCCAGAGCTCTGGTCATACCCACGACCAAGATGTTGTCTGTGCAGGGTGCTATACAGGTCCAGGGGAGTGGAATCCTTGGGAACCCGGTCCCTGAAGGTTTAATTACAATGCCTGCCGTGATAGGTGAAGTTTGGACTTCTGTGGACCAAACAAAGTCCTGCGGCGGGGATCAGGTAAGTGGGGGCCCCCAGGAACTTGGTTCTATTGGGGGACCCCCAAGCCTAATTTGTCTTTCTGTCTGTTACCTAACGGTATTCCCGCTAAATATCTGTGTTTGCCTGTAACTACTGAAAATGTAAAATTTTAATAGTAGTCAAGAAAAAAAAAAAAAAAAAGGGACCGCGGTACCTGTGTTAAACCACTAGAGGCCGCTGTAGTCCATTTTTCTTGTCATGTGGATCTTTGGTTTTCTCAAGTCAAAAGATCCAGGCAGCTGGTAAGTTTCTCTGTGGGAATCCACTTCCTCTGCCCTGTTGCTGCGCTCATCCACCGCACAGGCCCTCCGGCAAAAAGGGCCCTGGCTCCTAGTCCCCTGTTTGATTTCGAAAAGGGCGCCAATGGCGCACGGGCGCACGCGCGGGGGTGTGCACGCGCCTCCTATAAAAAAAAAAGGGGCGGGGCGGGTGGATGACGCTCGAGGCGCGCAGCGGCGCTTCTGCGCATGTGCGGGCGTCCCAGCATGGTTAAAAGACACAGTACAAGTGTCAGCTGGATGCAAACAGAGCTAGCAACAAACAGTGGCACACAGAGGTGGTTGATGCAGGCATCCCCATAGAAAGGCACTTTAGTGGACACCAGCTGGTATATAGCAGCAACTTTGTTAGACTATTACCAGCAAAATTGGTGTATGACGACGGGAATACCTCAGCTTTGTGCTTAAAGGATATGTCGTCCAGACGCTCCGGAAATAGATCTTCCAGGAAGCCAAAGGGGTCTCCATCGGGCTCTGAGGATATTGGGCATGCTTGTACTGCACCAATCTCCCCTGAGAATTCAGAGGTCAGTAGCCGTAGAAACCCCGCAGGAATGCCTGGTGCTGCGGCTGTCCCCAGTCCACCTGCTCCTGTATATATAACAGAGGAGGTTTTATCCTCAACTCTGGGAGGATTGGAAGAGAGATTAACAGCATTGATCGCTGCTTCCCTGTCACAGGAAAAGCGCGTCCGATCTCCGTCTCCTCCTTCAGAGTGCCTGTTAGTGGAGGAACAGCCCCACACAGAGATCGACCTACCTGAAGGGGATCAGGATGAGGTTGATTCAGTTATGGAGGAATCAACAGTGGAAGAACCTTTCTCAGCATCTCAGGCTGAAAGATTATGGGTTCAGTCTCTGACTAATATGGTCCGATCAGCATTTAAAATGCCTCTGGCGGAACCACCATCCACTACGGTTTCCTCGCTGGGGTCGCTAAAAGCTCCCCAGGCTGTCTGTTCCTTCCCAATCCACCCTTTATTAGAAGGGCTTATTTACCAGGATTGGGAGCATCCTGATAAAATATTTGCTCCCCCCAAGAGATTTCCGGTGATCTATCCCATGGAGGATAAGTTCATAAAAAAATGGAGGGTCCCTACAGTGGACGCAGCCATCTCTTCTGTTAACAAATCACTGACATGTCCAGTAGATAATGTTCCAATGTTCAAAGACCCAATAGATAAAAAATTGGAGTCTTTACTAAAATCTGCTTTCTCTACAGCAAGCATGGTGACACAACCTGCGGTAGCAGCGATTGGAGTCTGCCAAGCAGTGAAAGATCAGTTGAAACAAGTCTTAAGGGACTTACCAGATCAGCAGGCTCTTGCCCTAGCTGACCTGCCTAGAGCCTTGTGTTTTGCGGTGGACGCCATAAAGGATACAATCCAACAGGCCTCCCGCTTTACGCTGTCTGTAGTACATATGCGTAGGCTTCTGTGGCTCAAAAACTGGTCTGCTGAAGCTCCCTGTAAAAAACTGCTGGTTAGCTTCCCATTTCATGGAGAACGCTTATTTGGAGAAGATCTGGACAAATATATCCAGAAAATTTCTGCCGGTAAAAGTTCACTCTTACCGGTTAAGAACAAGGGTAGAAGTCCTTCTTTTAAGAGGCCTACTTCTCCAGTCCCGGGCACATCGGCTGTGAAGCAGTTCCGACGGCCTCCGCGGTCAAATTCAGGGGGCAGAAATCAGGGACAATCACAGGGTAACAAGAAGCCCTGGATCAAGAGAGGTACAAAACCTCCCCCCAAGGCATGAAGCGTTGCCCCCACTCAATCGGGTGGGGGGAAGACTTCAGTTGTTCACAGAGACCTGGCGGGACACCATCAGAGACAGATGGGTGCTCTCCGCAGTAAGTCTGGGATACAAGCTGGAGTTTAAAGGCACTCCTCCTGCCCAATTTATGAGGTCAAACGTGCCAAGAGATCCCCAAAAGAGAGGATCCCTCCTTCTGGCACTAGAACAACTATTGCTCCAAGGTGTAATCATGAAGGTTCCCCTGGAAGAAAGCGGATTCGGGTTTTACTCTAACCTTTTCACAGTCCCCAAACCAAATGGGGACGTGAGGCCCATATTAAATCTAAAAGGGCTAAACAAGTTCCTAAATATCAGGACTTTTCGGATGGAGTCGATCCGATCGGTGGCCACCGCCCTACAAGGGCAGGAATGATTAGCCTCGATCGACATAAAGGATGCTTATCTGCATATTCCCATCTTTCCGGCCCACCAGAAATTTCTACGCTTTGCAGTAGAAGGGCGCCATTTTCAGTTCAGAGCCTTACCTTTCGGTCTGGCCACAGCACCACGAGTGTTCACAAAAATTCTGGCCCCATTATTGGCCAATCTAAGAACACAGGGTGTAACGATAATGGCATATCTAGACGACCTGCTACTAATAGACCACTCAGTGGAAAAGCTGGAAGTAGCTATTCACAAGACAATCAAGTATCTGGAATATCACGGTTGGATTATCAACCGGGACAAGTCAGCTCTAAGACCAGTCAAAAGTCTGGAATACTTAGGGCTAAGGCTGGATTCAAATCAGAGAAAGATTTTCTTACCTCCAGAGAAGGTGTCGTCTTTAAAAGATTTGACCCACTTAGTGGGTACAAAAAGAAAACCATCCATACGCCTCTGCATGAGGCTGCTGGGAAAAATGGTGGCTTCATTCGAAGCGGTACCCTACGGTCAATTCCATTCAAGGAATTTGCAAAGGGCCATACTGTCAGCCTGGAACAAAAAAGTTCAGGCTTTAGACTTACCAATGTCCCTGTCCCCTTCCGTTCGCAAGAGCCTCCATTGGTGGTTGGTGCCCCAGAATCTGGAAAAAGGGAAACCCTTCAGTCCGGTTTCTTGGAAGGTAGTCACTACAGATGCCAGCCTCATAGGCTGGGGGGCAGTACTGGAGCAATGGTCTCTCCAGGGCAAGTGGTCAGAAGCAGAAAAGGCCCTGCCCATCAATCTCTTAGAGATACGAGCAGCCCGGTATGCCCTAGTAGCATGGACATCCAAACTCCAAGGGTCCCCTGTCAGAATTCAATCAGACAATGCCACAGCAGTGGCATATATCAATCACCAGGGTGGCACCAGGAGTCGTGCAGCCCAGAGGGAAGCAAATTGCATCCTGGAGTGGGCAGAAAAATATGTCCCAGCCATATCCGCGTTTTTATCCCAGGAGTGGAAAATTGGAGAGCGGACTTTTTAAGTCGCCAACAATTATGCCCGGGGGAATGGTCTCTTCACCCCGAGGTTTTCCAGGCAATATGCCAGCGGTGGGGAACACCGGATGTAGATCTGCTAGCATCCAGATTCAACGCAAAGGTGGACAGATTTGTGTCTCGCACAAGGGATCCTCTAGCTTGCGGCTCGGATGCCCTAGTGTTCCCTTGGAATCAGTTCAAGCTGATATATGCATTCCCACCGCCACAATTGTTACCGCAATTACTCCGCAGAATCAGGGTAGAAAACAAACCAGTGATTCTGGTGGCTCCAGCGTGGCCCCGAAGGGCATGGTACGCGGAGATTGTAAAAATGTCAGTGAGGAGTCCTTGGACCCTCCTACATCGTCCGGACCTGCTGTCGCAGGGACCGATATACCACCCTTCCTTACCAGCCCTAGGTTTGACGGCCTGGCTATTGAAGCCCACATTCTGAAAAAGAGAGGGCTCTCTAATTCTGTGGTATCTACCATGATCAATGCCAGGAAGCCGGTATCCAGGCAGATCTATTATAGGATCTGGAAAGCGTACATTAAGTGGTGTGAGGCCAAGAAATGGCATCCACGTAAGTACGTGATAGGGAGGATTTTGGACTTCCTACAGTGGGCTGTAGATAGGAAGCTGGCCTTGAGTACTATCAAGGGTCAGATTTCGGCCTTGTCAATATTTTTTCAAAGGCCCTTGGCTTCGCATTCACTAGTCAAAGCTTTCATACAAGGAGTGATGCGTATTAGCCCTCCGGTTAGTATTCCCATATGTCCTTGGGACTTAAACCTGGTTCTGTCAGTTCTACAGAAACAACCGTTTGAACCATTGCAACACATTTCCTTGGTTCTTCTCACCAGGAAATTGATTTTCTTAGTAGCCGTTTGTTCGGCTAAAAGAGTATCGGAATTAGCCGCCTTGTCCTGTAAGGAGCCATATCTGGTTGTCCATAAGGACAGAGTAGTATTACGTCCTCATCCAGCTTTTCTTCCTAAGGTGGTATCGAGGTTTCATTTGAACCAAGATGTGGTTCTTCCTTCTTTTTTCCCCAAACCTAGCTCGGTAGAGGAAAAGTTATTACATTCCTTGGATGTAGTAAGAGCAGTTAAAGCTTATCTAAAAGCCACTGCTCAGATTCGCAGAACGGATACTTTGTTTATTCTGCCGGAAGGCCCTAAAAAGGGTCAGGCAGCATCAAAATCCACTTTAGCCAAGTGGATTCGACAGGTCATAATACAAGCCTATGGCTTGAGAAAGAGACCGCCTCCGTTCAAAGTTAGGGCGCACTCCACAAGAGCAGTTGGAACTTCATGGGCAGTGCATCACCAGGCCTCCCTGGCTCAAGTATGTAAGGCCGCAACATGGTCTTCGGTACACACGTTTACTAGATTCTACCAGGTAGACGTTAGAAGTCAGGAGGATGTCGCCTTTGGGCGCAGTGTGTTGCAGGCCGCAAAAGATCCTCATGCCTGATGGCGCCCAGCTTATGTATCCCTCCCCTCATTTGGCATTGCTTTGGGACGTCCCATTAGTAATGACTAAGTCGCTCTGTGTCCCGTGATGTACGAAAAAGAAAAAGGGATTTTTATAACAGCTTACCTGTAAAATCCTTTTCTTGGAGTACATCACGGGACACAGAGCTCCCACCCCTCTTTTTGGGACACTTATTGCTTGGCTACAAAACTGAGGTGCTCCCGGGTGGGAGGGGCTTATATAGGGGAGGGTACTTCCGGTTTGGAATTGGCCAGTGCCAACACCTGAAGGTAATCTATATAACCCATTAGTAATGACTAAGTCGCTCTGTGTCCCGTGATGTACTCCAAGAAAAGGATTTTACAGGTAAGCTGTTATAAAAATCCCTTTTTTTGGCCGAGGAGACCATAGTTCACCACTCTCCTTAAGCTGAATATAGCGAGACCATTACCGCTTCCACCAGCAGCGGATCTACTCTCCCAGAGGCAACTTCTTCATCCATCCCCGGAAAGGATGCATCTGACAGCCTGTAGATTGAAAGGACTAGGTTCTTAGACCAAGGTTGCTCTCAAAAAGTGGTAGAAACTCTTCTTAAAGCCAGAATGTGCACCACCAACAGTACCTATAAGAGGATCTGGGAGCAACAAGCCTGGAACACATCATCTCCAACAGTTGATCAAATTCTTGAGTTTCTCCAGTTAGGCCTAGAGAAAGGCCTTGGGTCAAGTACCTTGAAAGTCTACGTATCCGCCTTATCAGCCATGACAGGAGTCAAATGGGTGCAAGAGCCTCTAGTCATTCAGTTCCAGAGGGCCTGCCTAAAGATAAGGCCCCCCAGAAAGCCTTCCTTCCCGACCTGGGATCTTTCGGGTGTACTAGAAGTTCTATCACATGAACCATTCATTCCGTTGGAAAACATCTCCTTGTGGGACTTAGCACTCAAGGTCACCTTCTTAATCGCAATAACATTGGCCAAGAGAGTCTCAGAGATGCAGGCTCTATTGGCAAAAGAACCATACTTAATCGTCTACCCAGACAAAGTAGTCTTAAGACCATCTGATTGGTTTATTCTGAAGGTATCATCCTCCTTCCACTTCAATCAGGAGATTCATCTTCCTGCTCTCTCCACAGAACAAGGGGATCCACATCCGCTGGATGTAAGAACCAACATCCTAGCCTACCTAATCAACGACCTTAGGAAGTCGGAAAACCTTCTGGTCATCCCACACGGCTTTAGAAGAGTGCCCCGAGACGACGTGAATTTTCACGAAACGCGTAGGGCGGAACGAGCGGCGTGCTGACGTCACCCTCAACTGCTCGGTCTACGCGGATGGGTCTGTGTGTTAGCGTTCGGCCGGCGCTGATCTACTTAAGGCTGTCTTGTTTCTTGCTCAATGTGAGTATGTTTTTATGCTTCATATAACCAATAAATACCCCGAAGATTTTACACTATCCAGCTATCCTCTTCCTTTCTATGTGCTCCAAATTGGTGTTGAAAGTGCTGACATCCAACTGATGATACATGATCTGTTTGGCTAAACCAGCTGGGATTCATTATATGCCTGTTGAGGTCCTCCGTTATAGGGGACCAACTCCATCTGGTAAGCAGGACTATTTACTTGTGGTGGTGGATTTCACGTTTGGTTATCAGCCTCTAATGAAAATTGGAGAGCCCCCCTTTGGATATCTGCACGGGTGTCTTCTTGGATTCTATTATATGGACTTTGTTTGATTTTTGTCCTTTTCAACAAGTGGACTATTCACACAATATTGTTTGGTGTTCACGTTACTGGTTTATTTGTTTATTGCTTACAAATCAGAACATAACAAGCATTAACCTATTATTCATCACTGATGCACTTTGTATTGGTCATTGACCACCCATTGGTTTATTTATTTGATTCCTGGTTTACAATTCCAGATTTAGCGCAACTATTTATATTTTTTCTACTTTGCACACTAATGTTTGTTTTCAGGTTTGTTGCTGCTTCCCATATGTAGACAATTTAGTCAGATAATTTGTCTAAAAGTTATCCTAGCGCAGTTTCTTTTCCCTTTTCTTTTTATTAGGAGAGGACAAGCTGCAACCTCTCACACCATCGCAGCATGGCTGGTGAAGACCATAAAAAAGGCTTATTCACTAAGTCAAACACAAATACCTGAGGGCTTGAAGGCACATTCCACAAGGGCAGAGTGTCCTCGGGAAACTATTTGCCAAGCAGCGACTTGGTCTTCCAGGAACACCTTTATTTCTCATTACAAGGTGGACTTTGCCAGATTGTCCACGGCAGAGTTTGGACGAGCAATTATTCAGTCCAACACCTCTATTCCATGTAAATAAAAAATTGTCTTTATGCTCAGACCCACCCTGTTTGCAAGTTATTCACCCAAAGGTGTATGCTGCCATGATGCGTCAGGAAAACGGAAAATTGTATACTCACCTTTCTGTAATTTTCCTTTCCTGACGCATCTTTATGGCAGCATACAGATGCCCACCCGTCTGAGGTGAGGTATATATATGCTGAGAATACCTGGGCGGAGGCCCCCTCTGGGCTTAATAGCTAAACGGTCTCATCAGGTTGTGGGGGCGGAGCCACAACCCAAAAGTGTATGCTGCCATGAAGATGCGACAGGAAAGGAAAATTACGGAAAGGTGAGTATACAATTTTCTGTTTTTTCCACTATATGGTATATATATATATATATATATATATATATATACACACACACATATACATATACATACATACATACATACATACATACATACATACACACACACACACATATATATACATATACACACACACACACACATACACACACTGTATATTAATTGTTTAATATATTTACTAATTATAATTTAATTGATTCACCATTTATTTATTTTTGGAATAAGTATACATATTTTACTGTGCACTATGATTTATACTACGCTTAGCGCAGCGTATATAGTTTATTTACAAGACAACACTATTTTTGTGAAGTAGAAACATCTTATAGGAGAGGGCCGCCATCTCAGAAACACGTCTGACAGACGTGCTATTAACCAAGGAGGATACTTTGCAGGGAAGGTCATCTAAGGCAGTGTTCCCAAACCTTTTTGACATTGGGGACCGGCTGTGGCTGGTGTTAGCGATTTTCCGCAGGCTATGGCTGGTGTTAGCGCTTCAATCATCACAGCACCATGCTTGATATGGCGTCAGGGTAATTGAAGCACCATATTTCTATTATTACGTTGTAGTAATAAATTAAATAGTTCAACTCACCATAATGCCGAATCAGTGGGAGAGCTGAGCGTGTCACTTACCACGTCACCTGCCACCAGATGTGGAATGTCACTTGTCACATTGTCACCGGATGCGGAATGTGACTTGCCACGCCACCTGCTACGTTGCCTGTCACCAGATGCGGAATGTCACTTGCCACGCCACATGCCACGTTGCCTGTCACCAGATGCGGAATGTCACTTGCCACGTCACCTGCCACACTGCCTGCCACAAGATGTGGTTTATCACTTGCCACGTTGCAGGTCACCAGATGCGGAATGTCACTTGCCACACCACCTGCCACGTTGCTTCTCACCAGATGCAGAATGTCAATTGCCACGCTGCATTGGTGGCAACACTGGTCCATTTAGCACAGAGGCAGGCCTCTGCAGTGGTGGGTTCCGAATGAAGGCAGGAGAGCGGTGATGCAAGGCGGGCAGCGAGAATGATGCCATCTCTCTGCTCCCTGCCACACCTCCGACACTGAGGCTGACAGGACACTGGCTGTGAGGCCGGAAGAGCAGTGATTGATGATGTCGCTCGCTTCTTCCATCCACCCAGCTCTCATATGCCAGCCGCTCGGCTGTCTCATGCCACCCGCACAGCTCTGTTATGCCGTTGCCCGCCTGGCTACTTCATGCCGGCCACCCACCCATCCAGGTGGTCGCCTGTACCCGTGACCCGGCTGCAAAAAGGCCACGGCCCGGTAGTGGGCCCCGGCCCAGGGGTTGACGACCCCTGATCTAAGGGAATATACCGTATATACTCGAGTATAAGCCGAGGCACCTAATTTTACCACAAAAAATGTGAAAACTTATTGACTCGAGTATAAGCCTAGGGTGTTCATCTGCATGCCTCTCTGTGCCTCACTGTGTCCATGTGAATGCCTCACTGTGTCCATGCCTCACTGTGCCTATGCCTCACTGTGCCCATGACTAGACTGACGTTTAACATGGGAGTCTATGGAAGGGGTGCCCGGCTTTGAAAAATCGGTGCTCCCCGGCCGTAGGTCCCCCAGACAATAATCTTTGCACACTTATAGAGGAGAGATGGGGCTACATGTGTGCCAAGTTCCTCTAAATAGGGCCTAAGACCGGCCAGTACCGGGTCCCCAAAGTCACCGGAGAAATGACCGTTTAACATGGGAGTCTATGGAAGAGGTGCCCGGGTTTGAAAACTCTGTGCTCCCCGGTGGTAGGTCCCCCGGTCAACAAACTTTGCAAACTTGTAGAGGAAGAGTGGGGCTACATGTGTACACAAGTGAAAAATGCGCAAAAACCAAATCACTGGTATCCAGTAAGTGTATGATTGGTAATGTACAATACAATGTACAAATGATGGTGTCTATGAATAAGATAATAACGATCAGGGGTAGGGAGAGGAAGGGGGGGTATGCAGTAAAAATTATTGAGGGGGGGGGGAAGTCACATTTACAGTCTTAGGGCTGCCATCAATGGAGAAACAGAAACCGTTGTTCCAGTACTGTAGAGAAAAAAGCAAGGGAAGAGGCGCCTCTAAGTGTAGACGTTTTAAAACAATTTAATATAAATTAAAAGTACAGGCAACTCACATTTTACAATGTAAAAGCAGGCATTGTACGAATTCCATGAAAAGGGGAAGTGATCATCAGGTCAGTCATTCTGTGCTGTGTCCTGCTGTGGCGCTGTGCTGTTTTGATGTCATCAGGTTCCGCATGGAAGATGGTAGAAGCTGGCGGCGGTGAGGAGATGACAGAGCACGGCCTAGATGGTATTTCCTGGCAGGCAGGGAGCGATGACGTCACTGGTATGCGACGCGTTTCCCGAGCTGGCATGCTGCGTGTAGCGTGGCAGTCGCGCTCCTTTATCAAGCTGATCATGTGTGCCAGGGGACCTACGGCCGGCCGGTATCGGGTCCCCAAAGTCCGGGAGATCAGGCGCAAAAAGGTGACTCGAGTATAAGCCGAGGGGGGCATTTTCAGCACAAAAAAAGTGCTGAAAAACTCGGCTTATACTCGAGTATATACGGTAACTGATGGGTTCAAATAGTAGTTTCTGCAGAGTAGAGAGAACTAAGTTCAGATCCCAAGGAAGCACAGGGTGCTGTAATGGGACCTAAAGAAAAGTTTTTGCACGGGTGAGTGAAACAAGGGGTCTTTGAAAGAAAATGGACAAGAATGGGATCTGTATATTCAGAGTGCTTAAAGAGCAAGTAAACCCTGATGGGTTTTACTTCCTCTATTTCCCTGCAAAGGTAAAGCATAATGGGCTACTATGCATCGCATAGTAGCCCGTTATGTGTCACTTACCTGAAACCGAAGCCTGCGATGTCACTGCTGTCCCCATTAGCAGCAAGCATCCATCTTCACCCCTCTTCCTTCTGGGGCCGCAAACTCCAGCTCTGTGACTGGCCAGAAGTCGCATGATGTCACTCCAGCTGCCAGTCACGGCATGACCTCCTTTAGAAATGGCACGATCGCCATTTCTAAAGCGTGCCTGCGCTGTTGTCTACGGCGCATGCACCATAGACATTGGCAGACGAAATATTTTCAGCACCTACAGGTAAGCCTTCATCTAGGCTTACCTGTAGGTAATAGTGGTTGTACAGGGTGTACAACCACTTTAAGGACAAGTTCTGGTCAATCCCAAGTTGTAAAAAGGCCAGAATGAGAGGCACAGGGTAATATATAGGATTGAAATGTCTGTGTTCACAACAGGCAAAGAGAGATTTTCAGGTACAATTCTAGATTTTCATGGAAGTAGTCTTTCTTGTCTTTTGCAAGGTAAGACTAACAGACTCATAAACCCCTCTATCTTTTTAGACCTGGTTATCAACAGTCATGCCATTTATTTCATCCTGCTTCACAGTGTCTGGCTTTAAGGGCCTTGATATAGCAGATCTGACCTGTTGGGAAGAGGCTAGGAGTCATCTGATAAAAGTCTGTATGAGTATGTCTGTGTGCCAGGTTCTTCTGGGCCAGTTCAGTGCAATGAGAATCATTATTTGTCTCCATCATTATTGTAATCATTATTTGCTCTATCTTTTTGAGCAAAGCAAACCTTGCACCTGGAGGTACTGTGTAGATTAGCCTGAACTGAGTCTGAGAAATGATCAAGGCATTCGTGACCAGCACTTAAAGATCATTGGCCCTGGCAACAAACATAGGAAGTGACGTTGTGTGCGTAGCTCCGCAGAGTCAGGAGTCACACTTTGCAAGAGACAATCCCCCTAAATTCTCCCGTCATAAATTCCCACACATATTCTTGTCAAACAATCGGAAGAAGAAAAAAGGTGTTGTCGCGATCATTAAAGACTATTCCCTTTCAACTTCTTAACTCCAAAACAGATTCCCAAGGGCGTTATATTATATTGGTAGCAAAGATTGAAAACCCAATATTGACAATTGTCAATGTATATGCTCCCAATAAAAATCCTCAGCAATACCTCCAAAATATCCTAAGAACTATCAAGAAAATTCAAAAAGAAAATGTTATAGTTTGTGGAGACTTTAATGCCCCGATGAATGAGTCCATGGATGCTTCTAAGGTATCTCATTCTAAAAGAAAGAGTCTGAAAAATATATTTCTACAGGAAGACCTTCATGACCCATGGAGATGCCTTCATTCAACAGAAAAGGACTATACCTTCTACTCTAATGGGCACAAGACTTATTTAAGAATCAATTTTTTTGTCACTGATAGATTTCTCCTGCAAAAAATTAAAACGGCCCAAATACACAACACAACATGGTCCGACCATGCTCCAATTTGATGAGCAGTGATCTAGGACAACAATCTCCTAACTGCTCACTATGGAGGAATAATACGTATATCCTATCGCAGGAAAAGTCTCTATCAGTGATGAAGGAAAGATTAGAATAATTTTTCAATATTAACGATAATGATTGTGTCTCTACTACTAGTTTATGGTGCGCTCATAAAGCATATGCCAGAGGATTACTAATTCAGATGGCCTCTAGGGATCAAAAGAGAAGAACTCAGGCAGTGAACAACCTATTATCTAATATTTCTAAATATGAAAAAAGAACACAAAGCTTCCCCTAATCATACTCCCCTTCTACAAAAATGGAATGAAGCAAGGAATGAACTAAGCGATACTTATGTCTAACCATGAGAAATACTTTTAAAAAACTTAAGTTAAAGTGGAGTTCCACCCTCTTTTTCAACTTTATTTCTGTCCCCGTAAGAATAATTGGCATAATATTTTTTTTTTTTTTTAAAACTCACTGTTTTATTGTCCTTTATTTGTTTCTCCCGCCGCGGCCGCAGCAGCCTCCTCGCGTCATCCACTGACCGCTATGCCTCCTGGGAGATGTTTGTCATCAATCCCAGGAGGCCCTGGGCCGAAGTATCGCGTTCCCATGGTCATCAAGGCACGCCCATCCTGCCCTCCCTCGGGCCGCCTGGTGTGTGTGTCCTTCTTCCTCCGCTCCTCCCTCCCTACCCAGCGAGCCTCAGCCTGTCACATCTCACACTGCACTGTGTGATGATGTGACCAGGCTCCACAGAGGTGGGGGCGCTGAAGCGCTAGAGTGCTTCCCTCCCTCCTCCTTCTCCTCTCCTTGTCCGTAGGCGGCCCTCTCTGCCGATCACCACCGCCGCCACTGCTGTGTTCCCTGCCTCCTCCTGTCAGAGGAGGAGAGTGAAACAGCTGGAGATTTCGGAGCGGCTGTCTCTGACCAGCCGCGCAGTGACGTTGCTGGGAGGGCGGTCTATGCCCGACGTGTTTCAGTTCTCCTCTTCCTCTACACACCCGGGTGTTTTTAATTAGTGTAATGTAGGGGGGTGGTTTGTCCTGGGGGGGTCTATACTAATGGAGGGGGGGTGGTTTGTCCGGGGGATCTGTACTAATGTAGGGGGGTGGTTTGTTCGGGGGGGTCTGTAGTAATGTAGGGGGTGGTTTGTTCGGTGGGGTCTGTACTAATGGAGGGGGGGTGGTTTGTCCTGGGGGGGTGTGTACTAATGGAGGGGGTGGTTTGTTCGGGGGGGTCTGTACTAATGGAGAGGGGTGGTTTGTCCTGGGGGGTCTTTACTAATGGAGAGGGGTGGTTTGTCCTGGGGGGTCTTTACTAATGGAGGGGGGTGGTTTGTCCTGGGGAGGTGGTTTGTTCTGGGGGGTCTGTACTAATGGAGGGGGGTGGTTTGTCCAGGGGGTCTGTACTAATGGAGGGGGGTGGTTTGTCCTGGGGGGTCTGTACTAATGAAGGGGGGTGGTTTGTCCGGGGGGTCTGTACTAATGGAGGGGGGTGGTTTGTCCTGAGGGGGTCTGTACTAATGGAGGGGGGTGATTTGTTCTGGGGGGGTCTGTACTAATGATGGAGGGGGTGGTTTGTTCTGGGGGGGTCTGTACTAATAGAGGGGGTGGTTTGTCCTGGGGGGGTCTGTACTAATGGAGGGGGGTAGTTTTTTCTGGGGGGGTGTTTTTTTCTGGGGGGGGGTCTGTACTAATGGAGGGTGTGGTTTGTCCTGAGAGGGGGGCTGTACTAATGGAGGGGGTGGTTTGTCCTGAGAGGGGGTCTGTACTAATGGAGGGGGTTGTTTGTCCTGAGGGGGGGGTCTGTACTAATAGAGGGGTGGTTTGTTCTGGGGGGGCTGTACTAGTGGAGGGGGGTTGGTTTGTTATGGGGGTTTGTGCTAATGGAGGGGGGTGGTTTGTTCTGGGGGGGTCTGTACTAATGGAGGAGGGTTTGTCCTGGGGGGTCTGTACTAATGGAGGAGGGTTTGTCCAGGGGGGTCTGTACTAATGGAGGAGGGTTTGTCCAGGGGGGTCTGTACTAATGGAGGGGGGTCTGTACTAATGGAGGGGGGTGGTTTGTCCTGGGGGTGTCTGTACTAATGGAGGGGGTGGTTTGTCCGGGGGGGTCTGTACTAATGGGGGGGTGGTTTGTCCGGGGGGTCTGTACTAATGGAGGGGGGTGGTTTGTCCTGGGGGGTCTGTACTAATGGAGGGGGTGGTTTGTTCTGGGGGTCTGTACTAATGGAGGGGGTGGTTTGTTCTGGGGGGGTCTGTACTAATGGAGGGGGGTGTTTTTTTCTGGGGGGTCTGTACTAATGGAGGGGGTGGTTTGTCCTGAGAGGGGGGCTGTACTAATGGAGGGGGTGGTTTGTCCTGAGAGGGGTCTGTACTAATGGAGGGGGGTGGATTGTCCTGGGGGGCTCTGTACTAATGGAGGGGGGTTGTTTGTCCTGAGGGGGGGTCTGTACTAATAGAGGGGTGGTTTGTTCTGGGGGGGGCTGTACTAGTGGAGGGGGGTTGGTTTGTTATGGGGGTTTGTGCTAATGGAGGGGGGTGGTTTGTTCTGGGGGGGTCTGTACTAATGGAGGAGGGTTTGTCCTGGGGGGTCTGTACTAATGGAGGAGGGTTTGTCCAGGGGGGTCTGTACTAATGGAGGAGGGTTTGTCCTGGGGGGTCTGTACTAATGGAGGGGGGTCTGTACTAATGGAGGGGGGTGGTTTGTCCTGGGGGTGTCTGTACTAATGGAGGGGGGTGGTTTGTCCGGGGGGTCTGTACTAATGGGGGGTGGTTTGTCCGGGGGGTCTGTACTAATGGAGGGGGTGGTTTGTTCTGGGGGGGTCTGTACTAATGGAGGGGGGTGTTTTTTTCTGGGGGGGTCTGTACTAATGGGGGGGTGGTTTGTCCTGAGAGGGGGTCTGTACTAATGGAGGTGGGTGGTTTGTCCTGAGGGGGGGTCTGTACTAATAGAGGGGTGGTTTGTTCTGGGGGGGCTGTACTAGTGGAGCGGGTGGTTTGTCCTGGGGGTTTGTGCTAATGGAGGGGGGTGGTTTGTTCTGGGGGGTCTGTACTAATGGAGGGGGGTGGTTTGTCCTGGGGGGTTTGTGCTCATGGAGGGGGATGGTTTGTTCTGGGGGGTCTGTACTAATGGAGGAGGGTTTGTCCTGGGGGGTCTGTACTAATGGAGGAGGGTTTGTCCTGGGGGGTCTGTACTAATAGACGAGGGTTTGTCCTGAGGGGGGGTCTGTACTAATGGAGGGGGGTGGTTTGTCCTGAGGGGGTCTATACTGATAGAGGGGGTGGTTTGTCCTGGGGATCTATATTGATGGGGGGTCTGTACTGAGGAAGGGGTTTATACTTAGTGGGGGGTCTGCACTTAGTGGTGGGGGGTCTGTACTGAGGGGTGACTATAGTTTGTGGAGGGGGGTGACATCATGTTTTACCGCACCAGGTGACACCAACCCTAGTGATGCCACTGCAGCCGCGGGCTCTTATTTCCCCTCTCCCTCTCCTCCTTGCGCGCGCTGCTGTACTTTTGAGCGGCGCACTATGTTTCTTCCTCGCCTTCATATCGGCCAGGGAAGAAAAAAAAATGAGCAAAGAAGAGGATCGTGGGACATATAGTCCTGAGGACTGGCAGCCCCACTGTAACACAGAAACTGCAGCCCACACAGCATGCTCAGCTGAATGGGAGAGAGAGAGAGCCAGGAGCCCGGGAAAGCTTTCAGGGAAGTGCACCCAGGACTCCAGAGGGAGTGGACAGTGCTTAGAGAACACCATCAGAGAGAGAACTTCGCTGCACTGCGCCACCAGAGGGAAAGCATCACAGCCTAGCGCCATCCCTGGCAGAGAAAGGAATGGAGTCATTGCCAGAATACAGATCTGGGCTCTACCCAGTGGAGTCGCCACGGGCAATTCAGAGTGAGCAGACTCCTGATCAAAGGAACCGTTGTTGCTGTATCGCTGGGTCAGGTGAGAGGGCCAATCGGCCATTATCTACTAACGTCCATAGGAACTGCAGTCTCTGACCATCTCCTGTATCATGTCCACAGTCTCTGACCATCTCCTGTAGTATGTCTGCAATCTCTGACCATCTCCTGTACTATGTCTGCAATCTTTGACCATCTCCTGTATTCTATCTGTAGTCTCTGATCATCTCCTGTACTATGTCTGCAGTCTCTGACCGTCTCCTATATTATATCTCCAGTCTCTGACCGTCTCCTGTAATATGTCTGTAGTCTCTGATCATCTCCTGTACCATGTCTGCAGTCTCTGACCATCTCCTGTACCATGTCTGCAGTCTCTGACCATCTCCTGTACCATGTCGGCAGTCTCTGACCATCTCCTGTAATATGTTCGCATTCTCTGACCATCTCCTGTAATATGTCTGCAGTCTCTGACCATCTTCTGTATTATGTCTGCAGTCTCTGACCATCTTCTGTATTATGTCTGCAGTCTCTGACCATCTCCTGTACTATGTCTGGGGGCTCTTTCTAAAAGACTCTCTAACAGAAGCCCTTTCTGTGTGCATCAGAGAGACTCCCCTCCAGGTCTCATTAGTGTATGCTCTTCCTGCATTTTCTTTATTGTTAAAAGATCATGGGAGGATCCATGGGTAACGAAGACTTCTTAGGGGAGCATCTGTGTTTGTGTCGTTGCCATAGAAACATTTGTAAAGGGGAGGAGTTGGTAAGATGACCACGCCCACGTGGGGCGCCAGAAATATTTCTGCACCCAGGCGTCTGTGACCCTAGGATCGGCCCTGGATGTGACCTCACAGAGACAAACAGTACTTTCTCCACGGTGCGGCTGCACCTGTGATGCTGCCCTCCTCTCCAGACTCCAGCTGGCGCCGGCCACGGAGCCCAGATTCGGAAACAGGTGCGGGCGGGGGTGGGGTGGGTGTCCACAGTCCTCCGCCGGCCCGGGCCCGAGGTGGGGGGGGTGGTGCCATTGTACTGCTAGCGTGGGAGCCTGGAAGGACTCAGTCTCGGACAGTGGCGCCCTGTGCAAGTGTGATAAGGAAGGGAGGGGGGGTGCAAGATGGTCTGCTAGACAGTGACACAGCTATAGATTATACTATTTATATATATATATATTATGTAATATAGCTGGTCCAGCCGCCCCCTCCCCCCACCAGACCAGCTAACTCAGCTACTGTGCCTATATCTAATATTATATATCTGTGTCCAGCAGCACCCCCCCTATCAGACAGACAACACTCACTATATAATTGATATGCTGGGGGTGTTGCAGTGTGCTGTGAGTGATGCGATTCGATGTGCTAGGGGTTATGCAATGTGCTGTGAGCCATGCGATTTGATGTGCTGGGGGTGATGCAATGTGCTGTGGGCCATGCGATTCGACGTGCTGGGGGTGATGCAATGTTCTGTGGGCCATGCGATTTGATGTGCTGTGGGTGATGTAATGTGCTGTAAATGAGTCGATTCGATGTGCTGAGGGTGATGCAATGTGCTGTGGGCCATGCGATTCGACATGCTGGGGGTGATGCAATGTTCTGTGGGCCATGCGATTTGATGTGCTGTAGGTGATGCAATTCGATGTGCTGGGGTGATTTTATTCAATGTGCTGGGGGTGATGCAATGTGCTGTTGGCCATGCGATTCCATGTGCTGGGGTGATGCGATTTGATGTGCTGGGGGTGATGCAATGTGCTGTGGGCCATGCAAATCGATGTTCTGGGGCCATGCAATTTGATGTGCTGGGGGTGTTGCAATGTGCTGTGAGTGATGCGATTCGATGTGCTGGGGGTGATGCAATGTTCTGTGGGCCATGCGATTCGATGTGCTGGGGGTGTTGCAATGTGCTGTGAGTGATACGATTCGATGTGCTGGGGGTGATGCAATGTGCTTTGGGCCATGCGATTCAATGTGCTGGGGTGATGCGATTCGATGTGCTGAGGGTGATGCGATTCGATGTGCTGGGGGGTGATGCAATGTTCTATGGGCCATGCGATTCGATGTGCTGGGGGTGTTGCAATGTGCTGTGAGTGATGCAATTCGATGTGCTGGGGGTGATGCAATGTGCTGTGGGCCATGCGATTCGATGTGCTGGGGTGATGTGATTCGATGTGCTAAGGGTGATGCAATGTGCTGTGAGTGATGCGATTCGATGTGCTGGGGGTGATGCAATGTGCTGTCGGCCATGCGATTCGACGTGCTGGGGGTGATGCAATGTTCTGTGGGCCATGCGATTCGATGTGCTGTGGGTGATGCAATGTGCTGTAAATGATGTGATTCAATGTGCTGGGGGTGATGCAATGTGCTGTGGGCCATGCGATTCGATGTGCTGGGGTGATGCAATTTGATGTGCTGGGGTAATGCAATGTGCTGTGGGCCATGCGATTCGATGTGCTGGGGGTGTTGCAATGTGCTGTGAGTGATGCAATTTGATGTGCTGGGGGTGATGCAATGTGCTGTGGGCCATGCGATTCGACGTGCTGGGGGTGTTGCAATGTGCTGTGAGTGATGCGATTCGATGTGCTGGGTGTGATGCAATGTTCTGTGGGCCATGCAAATCTAGATGCATAAATTAATTTTGTTGCTGAGATTAGTATTTTTTTAAATGAAAAGCTGTACAGAAAAAAGTAGCCGCTGTGTGTGTGCCTATTTCTTGAACATGCAGTATATTTAATTTTTACTGCAGGGAGGAGGGGAGGAGAGGTTTGCATAGAAAAGTGTCCACTTCCTCTGACACTGCCGTTGCTATGGAAACCTGACCTGAAACCTATTACACTGCTTGTGCAGCACTGAGCATGTGCGAGATCTGCAATCATGAAATCCAGGAAGAAATACAGTATGGCTTCAGATGCCCACACTTAAGATGGCCACGGTCTATTTCTAGTTTATAAACTTTCAAAATGCTGTAATAACCTAACAAAACGGACCTCAGTTTACAGACTAACTCTACTAGAATACATTAAGCCAGGGATGGACTGGCCAAAGGGACTACCGGGAGTTTCCCGGTGGGCCGATGGCTCAGTGGGCCGTTTAAAAAAAAAAGAATTAAAAATTAAAAAAATTATTTTATTTTTTTATTTTTTGTGGGCCGTTTTTTTATGCAGTTTTGCGGCAGCGGGAGCGTGGCAGCAAACAGTGGCGGGGATTCGGGGAAGGTGGCCATCGAGGGGGGCAGTTGGATGTAAAATTCAGAGGGAGAAGAGCTCCACCCCCTCCCTGACCACCGAAGAGGCGGACAGTAGCGAGCGCGGCCACCCCGGCGCTCCCAGAACCTCGATTCCTCCACCTCCTCTCTGCTCCAGGAACCATGCGGCCTGGGCCGGAGGGCAGGCTGACTGGGAGCCCGGAGGAAGAGAACATGCGCCGCTGTAAGGAGCAGAGCAGCGTGAGCACCCCCCGGATCAAGAGGGAGACTCGGCGCTGCCGCTGATGGCCATCAGGTACCTGGCATCCTACACAAACATGCCAGAACACTGAGACAGCAGGGAGGTGAGCAGAGGAGGGACTGCAGAAAGGGACAGTGCTATGTGGTCTGTCTCAGCCCTCCCTCTGTCTCTCTGTCCCCCCTCTTTCAGCCCCCTCCTCTGTCTCTCTGTCCCCCCTCTTTCAGCCCCCTCCTCTGTCTCTCAGCCCCCACTATCTCTCAGCCCCCCCTCTGTCTCTCAGCTCTCCCCCTCTGTCTCTCAGCTCTCCCCCTCTGTCTCTTAGACCCCCCTCTGTCTCTTAGACCCCCCTCTGTCTCTCAGTTCCCATGTCTCTCAGTCCCCCCTCTTTTAGCCCCTCCTCTGTCTCTCAGCTCCCCTCTATCTCTCAGACCCCCCTCTGTCTCTCAGCTCTCCCCCTCTGTCTCTCAGCTCTCCCCCTCTGTCTCTCAGCTCTCCCCCTCTGTCTCTCAGCTCTCCCCCTCTGTCTCTCAGCTCTCCCCCTCTGTCTCTCAGCTCTCCCCCTCTGTCTCTCAGCTCTCCCCCTCCGTCTCTCAGCTCTCCCCCTCCGTCTCTCAGCTCTCCCCCTCCGTCTCTCAGCTCTCCCCCTCCGTCTCTCAGCTCTCCCCCTCCGTCTCTCAGCTCTCCCCCTCCGTCTCTCAGCTCTCCCCCTCTGTCTCTCAGCTCTCCCCCTCTGTCTCTCAGCTCTCCCCCTCTGTCTCTCAGCTCTCCCCCTCTGTCTCTCAGACCCCTCCACTGTCTCTCAGACCCCCCTCTGTCTCTCAGACCCCCCTCTGTCTCTCAGACCCCTCCTCTGTCTCTCAGACCCCTCCTCTGTCTCTCAGCCATTCATTTCAATGGGCAGGAGCGGTGTGTACACCGCTCCTCCACCGCCCCAAAGATGCTGCTTGGAGGACTTTCACACTGGGATTGCAGCGGAGGCGTTTTTCAGGGGCTTTACAGGCCCTATTTTTAGCCCAAAAGCGCCTGAAAAACGCCTCAGTTTGTAAGGGGTCCTACACTTACCCCCTCTCTTTTACACTCACCCCCCTCTCTCACCCACCCCCTCTCATCCCCTTTCCCTCAACCCTCCCTCTCTCTCTCTCTCATTCCCCTCTCGCTCACCCTCTCATGATATACAATAATGGATGTAGGGGCCTTTTAGTGGGCGTGATTTTTTGGGGGGGTGGGGGGCAGCATTTTATTGAATTAAAGTGGCCCGGTCTGGATGAAGTCCAGGGCCAAATTTTGCTCCTAGTCCAGCCCTGCATTAAGCTTGTGTATTATAGAGGTATTTTTATTTAAAAAGTGTAATTTTGGCCGAAACACCACTTTAAATCAATATTCACAAGGGAACAAGGCGGGTAAATATCTAGCTCTCCAACTACGCCATAAACAGAACAAACAAAAAATTGTAAAATTAGTCCACCATAAATCAGGGAAAACCATATACAACCCACAAAAGATAGCTGACACATTTGCAGAATACTATGAGGATTTATAAAACATACAAAATGATAATACCATCCTCAACCTGCAGACATAGCAACATTTTTAGGAAAAGTGAATCTACCAACTATAGATCAATATACCCTTGACAGACTTAACAGGCCGAGATCATCAGATCTAATCCTAAAAATAGTGGTATTAAAATTGGACAAATAGAACATAAACTGGGACTATTCGCAGATGAATCATATTAACACTCTCGTCTCCTGTTACTTCCCTGAGCGAAGTCAAGAATACTTTAGAGGCCTTTGGAATAGTATCCTATTATAAAATAAACCTCAGCAAATGCTACGCCTTACCAATGAATATTCCACCAGATCAAGTTGACGATTTGCGACAAAACTATATGTACAACTGGGATAATACATCTATCTCATATTTGGGGATCCGTCTCACTTACCCCACCACTAAGCTGTATGAGATCAATTACACTATCTTATTATAACAAATCACTCCATTTATCTTGGATCGGTAGAATAACAGCATTCAAGATACCAACACTACCAAAAATTTTATATTACTTCCAATCCCTTCCAATCCCATAACCGGCAAAGTTTTTTAATCAAGTCAACTCGAAATTAAACAACTAGATCTGGGAAGGAAAAAAACCTAGGGTTGCATTTTCGATTACGACCTCGATGAGAGCGAAAGGAGGTATGAATCTTCCTGATGTTCGCCTATACTACTATTCATCATTACTAGATCAGATGAAGCATTGGTTTGTATATCCCAATGATAAGTTATGGTTGAATATTGAACGTGAATTAGTTAAAGGTAACGATCTCCATTCTTTAACTTTTGCATATTACCTACTCCCAAAAGTGAATATACCTAATTACCTAACATTTAACGCTACCTTAACAGCCTGGAAGTTTCTTTTATCCAAATTACAACCTATAAATGACCCAGTCCATGTTCCATTACCAATAAGAACTATAAGAATACTGCAAAGCATGGCTTAAGGTGACTCCCTGGATTAGGCAAGGCATAATTTTTTTTGTTAACCTGCCAGATACTCAAAAGACCCATTTCTCAGATAAGCTTAATTCCAAACCACACCTCAAGAATTTCAATCCCAATAGGACAATGGAGATTCTTAGGTTGATCTGGGATTTCTTCACCTCTGGCAAAGTCAATAATAAAAGAGGCATAACACTATTTTATAAACTCATCTCCTCCTTTCTCCCAAATACCAAGACTTCTAATATGCTTAAATGGGAAAATGATCTCTCCCAATCATTCTCATGGGAAACATGGCATAAAGCCATAAGGATTAATAGCTCAGCATCTTCCTGTATGGAACACTGGGAAAACTCCCAAAAAAATACTAAATCGTTGCTATCTAACCCCATACAGACTTTCCAAAATGTTCCCATCTTCATCTTCCCTATGTTGGAGATGTAACACCCAAATAGGTAATTACATACACTTTGGGGATTTAAGCTTTGTCCAGTTTTTGGAAGTCAATTTCCTCTTTTATAGCGTCTCTTACAGGAAATCTAATAGCACTCACACCAGCAATGGCCTTACTAGGTCTAAACTTAGATATATACCCATTAAATTATAGGACTATAGTAGCCAATATATTATTGGCCTCGAGACTCACTATAACTAAATTATGGAAATCCACTTTAGCTCCTAACCTATCTGATGTCATATTAAAACTCAATTCTATAGCCCATTTTGAATTAATGTTGGCACACAAAAATGGTGCCATAGCTAAATTTACAAAAGTTTTGGCTTGCATGGACTTTACATCCTAGAGCTTCAAATTTATTGAAAGATACAGAGAACTAATAATATTGTGTTTCCGGTAGATCACAAGACTAAGAGATAGAACTTATATATGGTAACGTCCTCCCTTTTTTTCCTTCCTTTCCTAATGTTTAGCAACCTACCCTTGTTTACAGAGTGTTCCCGTTTGGGGGTAAACAAGGTAGAGCTGCACAATTAATCGTTAAGAAAATCTTGATCTCGATTCAACCCCCCTGACGATTTTCAATGCAGAGTTTGCCGATTCTTTCATATAACAAGTGGAGAGACTTTACCTGCTCACTCAGCTGTCATAGGAAAATATCCGGGCAGTCTGTAAAGTTTTTAAAAGGAAACATTGTAACTAATGCTTCCTTCTTAGATCAAAGGGATAAACTTCTGTGTGTGAAAAGAAAAAAGTCTGCCAAGTTTTTTAACAACATGAAACATTGTAACTAATTTCCTTCTTAAGCCCCGTACACACGGACGGACTTTTGGCCAACAAACTTCATTTTGAGCAAGTTGGACCAACAATCCGACCGTGTGTACGCTCCATCGGACAAACTTTTTTGGGTTTTTTTTTTTCATCGGACAAAAGTTCGGTCTGCAAACGGACAAACTTTTGGCCAACAAAAGTCCGATGGAGCAAAGTCCGACCGTGTGTACAGAAAACCATCGGACTTTCGTCCGATGGACAAAACAAATAATGTTAAAATCAACCAACAATAGCAGAAGTTGACCAAAGGGTGGCGGTAAAGAGCAGAAAAACCACGTGATGTTGCAAAAAGTTTTTGGAAAGTTTGCAGAAAAGTCCTGTGGTGTGTAATGCTATGGGTGTGCCCGGCCAACTCCGTTCAGACAAAAATCCTCGGAAAAGTCAGATGGAAGTCCGGCCGTGTGTACGAGGCTTTAGATCAAACTTCTGTGTGCAAATGCAGGAAGTTTAACCACTTATGCCCCATACACACGATCAGAAATTCCGACAAGAAAAGTCCGATGTGAGCTTTTGGTCAGAAATTCCGACCGTGTGTAGGCTCCATTGGACTTTTCCTGTCAGAATTTCCGCCAGCAAAAATTTGAGAGCTGGTTCTCAAATTTTCAGACGGAAAAAATTCCAATCGGAAATTCCAATCGTCTGTAGCAATTCCGACGCGCAAAATTCCGATGCATGCTTGGAAACAATGTGTTGCATGCTCGGAAGCATTGAACTTCATTTTCTCGCCTCATCGTAGTGTTGTATGTCACTGCGTTCTTGACGGTCGTAAGTTCAGAGAACTTTTGTGTGACCATGTGTATGCAAGCCAAGCTTGAGCGGAATTCCATCGGAAAAACCATCCAAGGTTTTTCCGACGGAAAATCCGATCATGTGTACGCGGCATAAAAGACAAAATCTTTTTCTGACACTTGTTTCTTAAGTTGAAATCAATATTTTTTGCTAGAAAATTACTTGGAACCCCCAAACATTATACATATTTTAGAAGAGACCCTAGGGAATAAAAATATTTTATGTCACATGCGGTTTTTAAAAAACAATTTTTTGGGAAAAAATACACTGCAATGAATAATGAATAATAAAAAAAAAACAAAACCATAAAGTTAGCCCAATTTTTTTTTGTTTAAATGTGAAAGATTATGTTACGCCGCGAGAATCGTGAGAGAATTGTGATCTATCTTCTAAGCAAAAAAATCGTGATTCTCATTTTAGCCAGAATCGTGCAGCTATAAAACAAGGATTCATTTATTAATAAAGAATAATACACTGTTAGTTGTATTGAGTTAAGAACAAATCATAAAAAGATACTGGTAATGTATTTTGTTCGCTTTGTGGTAGTGTGGTACCCCACCAGTGTATGAATACAGGATTCTCAACCAGGCAGGTTGAGGGGCTCCAGGGTATTTGCTTGTTTGGGAGGAAACTGGCTTTTCAGTTTCCTCATGATTTACTAAAATCCACTTTGGGACCCGGAGCTTGGGGATTTCTTAGAGATTCGGGTGGGATGAAATCCCCAGTCCTGGATCCGGGTTTTGAGACTCAACTGCACACTGATTGTTCAGGTGTGTGTGGGCCTGATAGTAGAATCAGGACCAGCATTCTGGGCCCCACCCTCCCGACGAGTGCAGGTGTGCACTGGGGAAGCCATAGAGTGCAAGTGTGCACTGGAGAAGTCAGAGAGTGCTTGTGTGCACAGTGGAAGCCAGAGACCCAGGTCTGAGGGTCAGAGCAGCAAGGGGCTGCTATCCAAATGGACGGTGTTGCAGATGGAATAGTCTATAGGAGACAGACAAGAGCCTGAAGTGGAAGGCCTGAGCAGCACTGCTGTATGTATAAGCCAGGAGGCTGAATGTCATTTTGTTGTTGAAAAGGAGTACTGAAACCCCTGGGAGGGAAAACCTTTTGATTTTGTTTTGAACTTCTTTTAATAAAAATGGGCAAACAACCCTTAAAAAGAAGAACCAGCGAGTGGCGGTGTCCTTCAAGCTCTACACTTGATGCTAGTCCTTTACAGCTTATATTATATTGTTCGTCTTATATCTGTTTATGATGACATTATCGAACCAAAATGTTCATGTACTACTTTGTTATATATCTGAAAAATCCAATAAAAAACATTTGAACTAAAGTACACAAAGGTGGACTCTACTAATTAGATGACTTCTGAAGTCAATTTGTGCCACTAGATTTTAGTTAGGTGTATCAGAGGGAAGGGGGCTGAATACAAACGCACACCACACTTTTCAGATATTCATTTGTAAAAGAGTTTGAAAACCATGCATCATTTTCCTTCCACTTCACAATTATGTGCCACTTTGTGTTGGTCTATCACATAAAATCCCAATAAAATACATTTACGTTTTTGGCTGTAACATGACAAATTGTGGAAAATTTCAAGGGGTGTGAATACTTTTTCAAGGCACTGTACCTGCAGCCTACTTTTCTGGGGGAGAAGAAAACCTGTGATCACCTAAATGTATTTATACAAGAAGGAACCAAATAGGCATTCTTCCTCAAAAGGCAGATGTTCAAGGTACGTTTTACAGAGGGGTTCCGCTGAGCCAACGAATCCTCAACTTTTTTGTTTTGAAATATTGCTGACAAGGTCACCCACTCAGAAACAATCGGTGGAAATTTGAGCATGTTTAGAATACATAGAAAGCATCAAAGATAGTATTCCAATAGTATTATAGCAAAGCATCGGCTATAACTTGTCATTACGATTTACACAATTTAATATATAAACAAAGCTTACTCTAATCCCAGGACCATCTGGAAGTGCATCAGAGACCATGTTGTATGTAGAGTTCTCACTGGATAGATTAGTGGTCCGCATTCTACCTGTCTCAGCACTCATCTCAGATCTGGTTAAAAAAGGAAATACAGGGATTACATAGCGGCATAAACTGTACCGTATTAAAAAAAAAATGAAATATCAAACTCACCTGGGCAGTCCACTGTATGCAGAAGTATGAGAAGACATTCATTCTGACTATGAAACAAAAAAGGGGGGGAGGCAGAGAGATCTTAACATGTAAATTGATTTCTGTACTGCAGTTCATTTTGTATGCCATTTTACACAGAAGACATAAGGCCTTGTAATTACTGTATATTAGCTTTAAATATTGTAATATACTGGTATTTTTTTAGATCATCTAATTTGCATGGAGGCAGTGGCATTTTCACGTTGTTTCAGATATGTTTAAAGCATATGTATAGCAAAAATGTTTTACCGTATATACTCGAGTATAAGCCGACCCGAATATAAGCCGAGGCACCTAATTTTACCACAAAAAACTGGGAAAACTTATTGACTCGAGTATAAGCCTAGGGTGTCCATCTGCATGCCTCACTGTGTCCATGTGCATGCCTCACTGTGCCCATGCCTCACTGTGCCCATGCCTCACTGTGTCCATGACTCGACTGACGTTTAACATGGGAGTCTATGGAAGGGGTGCCTGGCTTTGAAAAATCGGTGCTCCCCGGGCGTAGGTCCCCTGGACAACAAACTTTGCATACTTGTAGAGGAATAGTGGGGCTACATGTGGGCCAGTACAGGGTCCCCAAAGTCCGGGAGATCAGGCGCAAAAAGGTGACTCGAATATAAGCCAAGGGGAGCATTTTTAGCAAAAAAAAATGAGCTGAAAAACTCGGCTTATACTCGAGTATATACAGTAATAATTTTTTTCAGTCTTCGTCCCATTAAGATTGCCCTTTACTTCCTTTTCCACAGACACAGTAGAAAATGAGAGAAATTCTCAATTAAGTGAGGGGACATTTCTTATTAGATGGTTGTCATGAAAACAGGTGTAAAAATGTATTCTTTATTACTAATGACTTGTAAATAACACACTCCTCACATTTAGACCCTTAACCACTTGACCACTGGGCACTTAAACCCCCTTAATAACCAGACCAATTTTCAGCTTTCGGTGCTCTCACATTTTGAATGACAATTACTCAGTCATACAACACTGTACCCATATGAAATTTTTGTCCTTTTTTTCACACAAATAGAGCTTTCTTTTGGTGGTATTTAATCACTGTTGGGTTTTTTATTTTTTGCGCTATAAGAGAAAAAAGACTGAAAATTTTGTAAAAAAATGATTTTTTTTTCGTTTCTGTTATAAAATTTTGCAAATTACTATTTTTTCTTCATAAATTTTGGCCAAAATTTATACTGCTACATATCTTTGGTAAAAATAAGTACAAATTGGTGGATATTATTTGGTCTTTGTGAAAGTTATAGAGTCCACAAGCTATGGTGCCAATATCTGAAAATTGATCACACCTGAAGTACTGACGGCCTATCTCAATTCTTGAGACCCTAACATGCCAGAAAAGTACAAATACCCCCCAAATGACCCCTTTTTGGAAAGAAGACATTCCAAGGTATTCAGAAAGAGGCATTGTGAGTTTTTTGAAGTTGTCATTTTTTCCCACAATTCTTTGCAAAATCAAGATTTTTTTTTTCTCTTTTTTTTTTTTCACAAAATTGTCATATTAGCAGGTTATTTCTCACACACAGCATATGCATTCCACAAATTACACCCCAAAACACATTCTGCTATTACTCCCGAGTATGGCGATACCACATGTGTGAGACTTTTACACAGCGTGGCCACATACAGAGGCCCAACATGCAGGGAGCACCTTCAGGCGTTCTGGAGCACCAAGGCCAATTCTGACATTTCTCTCCTACATGTAAAAATCATCATTTATTTGCTAGAAAATTACATAGAACCCCAAAACATTATATATGTTTTTTTAGCAAAGACCTTAGAGAATATAATGGTGGTTGTTGCAACTTTTTATCTCGCACGATATTTGCGCAGCAATTTTTTTAACGCGTTTTTTACGGAAAAAAAATGTTTTGTGCTTAAAAAAAACAAAAACAGTAAAGTTAGCCCAATGTTTTTGCATAATGTGAAAGATGAAGTTACGCCGAGTAAATAGATACCTAACATGTCGCCCTTAAAAATTGCACACACTCGTGGAATGGCGCCAAACTTCGCTACTTAAAAAATCCCCATAGGCAACGCTTTAAATATTTTTACTGGTTACATGTTTTGAGTTACAGAGGAGGTCTAGGGCCAAAATGATTGCTCTCGCTCTAACGTTCGCAGAGATACCTCACATGTGTGGTTTGAAAACCGTTTTCATATGTGGGCTTGACTTACGTATGCGTTCGCTTCTGTATGCGAGCTCACGGGGACAGGGGCGCTTTAAAAAAAAAAAAATATTTTATTCTTCATTTTACTTTATTTATTTTAGTTTGACATGTTTTTCCGCCCTAAACATTTTTTTGATCACTTTTATACCTATTACAAGGAACGTAAACATCCCTTGTAATAGGAATATGGCATGACAGGTCCTCTTTACAGTGAGATATGGGGGGGGGGGGTGTCAATAAGACCCCACATCTCACCTCTAGGCTGGGAAGCCTGAAAAAAATACAAAAAAAAAAAACAACAATCCTGGCTTTGATCGTAGCGGTGAGTCGGTAGAAGCACCGGAGGGCGGCGGGGGGGGTGGGGGACATCCCCTCTCGCCTCCCGTAAGAATGATCAAGCGGCGGAACAGCCGCTATGATTGTTCTTATGGTGTAGGGAATCGCCGGCTGAAAAAGCTAATATCTGAATGATGCCTGTAGCTGCTCCCATCATTCAGATATCCCCGCACAAAGTCAAGGACGTCATATGACGGCCGGAGGGCGGGAAGTGGTTATTGCAGAGTATTGCCGGGCATTGCGGAGTATTGCCGGGCATTGCGGAGTATTGCCGGGCATTGCGGAGTATTGCAGGGCATTGCGGAGTATTGCGGACTATGGCAGGGTATTGCGGTGTATGGCAGGGTATTGCGGTGTATGGCAGGGTATTGCACAGGGTATTGTGGAGGGTATTGCACAGGGTATTGTGGAGGGTATTGCAGAGTATTGTGGAGGGTATTGCAGAGTATTGTGGAGGGTATTGCAGAGTATTGTGGCGGGTATTGCAGAGTATTGTGGCGGGTATTGCAGAGTATTGTGGCGGGTATTGCAGAGTATTGTGCAGGGTATTGCAGAGTATTGTGCAGGGTATTGCAGAGTATTTTGCAGAGTATTGCGCAGGGTATTGCAGAGTATTTTGCAGGGTATTGCAGAGTATTGTGCAGGGTATTGCACCAGGGTATTGCAGAGTATTGCACCAGGGTATTGCAGAGTATTGCACCAGGGTATTGCAGAGTATTGCACCAGGGTATTGCAGAGTATTTCGCAGGGTATTGCAGAGTATTTCGCAGGGTATTGCAGAGTATTGCACCAGGGTATTGCAGAGTATTGCACCAGGGTATTGCAGAGTATTGCACCAGGGTATTGCAGAGTATTGGCAGGGTATTTTGCAGAGTATTGGCAGGGTGTATTGCAGAGTATTGGCAGGGTATAGCACAGGGATGGCTGAGCAGGGATGGATGGATGGATGGATCTGTGACTGCAATTGTCACAGATCCAGCCCACAGTGCTGCTGCTGCCATCCGCTCCCTCCCCCTCCCCTCTCACACTGTACCGATCGGTACAGAGAGGGGAGGGAGGAACCGGCGTCATCAAATGACGCCGGTCTGTTTACAAGTGATTGCTCCGTCATTTGACGGAGCGATCACGTGGTAAACGGCCGCTATCAGCGGCGATTTACCGCGATTCGTGATCCGCCGGGTCCTCTGGACCCGGCGGTCACGGAGTTTCCCGTGTGCGCGCCCCAGGGGGCGCGCGGGAGCGCGATTCTGGGAGGACGTTATATAACGTCCTCCCAGAGTTAAGCAACCACCTTGTCGACAGGTGGTTGTTAAGTGGTTAAAAAACCTTTTTACAGGTTTCTGCACAGATGTCAATGTAAATCGCGGGCCAAAATCGCAAAAAGTAGTACAGAAACTACTTTTTGAAATCGGTGCAGCGCCGCAGATGCGGCGTCGCACTGATTAGGACGGTGCCATTGCCAGCAATTTGCGGCATATACCGCCGTTTTGACATGCGATTTGACATGCCAAAACGCATTTCAAAACGCACCAGTGTGAACCAGTGCTAAGACAATTTTCTGACAATTCTCTGCAACTGCAACACATCATGTCATTAAAGTGGTTGTAAAGGCTGAAGTTTCTTTTACCTGTATGCCAGTGGCGGAATTTTCAGGGTCGCACCAGTCGCAGTTGCGACTGGGCCCTGTAATTCCGCCAAGTCCCAGGGGCCCGCCACCCGTCCGTGAGAGGAGCCCGACCGCCGCCCACCTGATTGTCACTGGTGTCCCGGCCAGCGGCGGACGGACTGAGCACCTGAGCACTGCCCGAGATCCCAGGGTCGGTGGGTGGCGCCATGTACGCCCCTCCCCGGCTCCTCCTCTTCTGGCGGGCTCTGCGAATCTCCTGCCATGCATCGGCTGAGCAGCTCTCTGCTCTACTCTCTGGGATGGACGGCTGGCTGTAATAGAGGACTTACCAGAGCTGGCGCGTCATCGAGGAGACAGTCTTCCCCAGCCTCAAGGTACTGCATGACACTCACAAGCTGCCAGCATCCCGTGATCATGTCACCTCCGTCCTGACCGAGGGCACCCCAAAAATCACTGGTGTCAGCCGCACGTGACCTCACAGCCCTGAGTGATGTGCTGTATGCCATGATCCGGCAAATGATGCCACCTACTGACACCTTGTCACAGTCATCATTATCCTCTTCATCATCCCCCTGTTCCTGTCATCATATTTCCCACTGTCAGCTTCGTACCAACTTACCCCGTCATCATCTCTATCCTCATCATAATCCCCTGTGCCTGGCATCCTTATACCCCACCCCCTGTCATCTTCATCCCCCTCACACTGCTCTGCCAGCTCCTTCCGCCCACCCCCTGTCATCTTCACCCCCCCCCCCCCGCACTGCTCTGCTAGCTCCTTCCGCCCACCCCCTGTCATCTTCATCCCCCCCAAACCTCTCTGCCAGCTCCTTCTGCCCACCCCGTCATCTTCATCCCCCCCCCAAACCGCTCTGCCAGCTCCTTCTGCCCACCCGCCCACCCCGTCATCTTCATCCCCCCGAACCGCTCTGCCAGCTCCTTCCGCCCACCCCCTGTCATCTTCATCCCCCCCAAACCTCTCTGCCAGCTCCTTCTGCCCACCCCCGTCATCTTCATCCCCCCCAAACCGCTCTGCCAGCTCCTTCTGCCCACCCGCCCACCCCGTCATCTTCATCCCCCTCGCACCGCACTGCCAGCTCCTTCCACCCACCCCCTGTTATCTTCATCCCCCCGAACCGCTCTGCCAGCTCCTTCCGCCCACCCCCTGTCATCTTCATCCCCCCCAAACCTCTCTGCCAGCTCCTTCTGCCCACCCCGTCATCTTCATCCCCCCCCAAACCGCTCTGCCAGCTCCTTCTGCCCACCCGCCCACCCCATCATCTTCATCCCCCTTGCACCGCTCTGCCAGCTCCTTCCACCCACCCCCTGTCATCTTCATACCCCGCATACCCCACCTCTGACATCCTACCACTCTGCCTCCTGTCATCAACATCCCTATCATCCCCCTGTACTAAACCTTTAGCATCCACCACTCCCTGTTATCATCATCTTTTACTTCATCCCCCTTTACCCCACTGACAGCTTCCTACTAACCTACATCCTGTCATCATTATCTCCATCCTCATCACCCCTGGTGTCCTACCACCCCACCCCCTGTCATCTTCACCCCCCCTGTACCCCACTGCCAGCTTCCTACCACCCCACCCACTATCATCATCATCCCCATACCCCACCTCTCACATCCTACCACCCTCCCCCTGTCATCAACATTCCCATCACCCCCCTGTACCCCACCTCTAGCATCCAACCATCCTACCCCCATCATCATCATCCCCCCTGTAACAGCTTCCTGACATTCTACTACCCCACCCATTGTCATCAACATCCCCATCATCCCTCTTTACCCCACCTTTGGCATCCTACCACCCCACTTCCTGTCATCATCATGCCCCTGAACCCCACCTCTGGCATCCTACCACCCCACCCCCTGTCATCATTTCCTTATAACCCACCTCTGGCATTCTACCACCCAACCCCCTGTCATCATCATCCCCCTGTACCCCACCTCTGGCATCCTACGACCCCATTACCTGTCATCATCCCTCTGTACCCCACCTCTGGCATCCTACCATCCCATTACCTGTCATCATCCCCCTGTACCCTGCCTCCTGTCATTATCATCCTCATCCCTCCTGTACCCCACCTCTGGCAGTCTATCACCCTACCTCCTATCATTATGGGAGAGATATGATCTCAGCCTCTCACCCCAATGCTGCCACCATCATCCCAAACTGCATCCTGTCATCCAACCAACTGTACCCCAACAGTTGCATCACAGACCACAATACTGCCCTGCTACCCAGTGAGAGGTAATAATGTGTAGTAACCTCTAGCAACCAATAAATGTGCAGCAACCTCTAGGAACCAATCAATGAGTGGTAATGATGTGCAGTAACCTCCAGCAACCAATGGGTAGGCAGTAATGATGTACAGTAACCTCTAGCAACCAATTGGTGAGAGGTAGAGATGTGCAGTAACCTCTAGGACCAATTATTGAGTGGTAATATTGTGCAGTAACCTCTAGCAACCAATTAGTAAGTGTGAACCAGATCTTTATGTATACATTATTAATTTTTTTTTTTTTTTTTTTTTTTTTTAGATAAGTCTATGTCCTTGTTTGTTTTTTGGGATATTGGGGCGGAGAGCGATTTTGCTAGGGGTGTGGGAGCCCAGGAAAATGTTTGCCCAGGGTCCAATGAATATTAAATATGGCCCTGGGTGTCCCCAGGATGGTGGGGTGAGCAGGCCGGCACACACTGGGGTAAAGCCATGGAAGTTCCAGCCAACTGTAACACTCTTTTATATCATGTCCGCAAGGCCAGTCTGGGGGGGGGCACTGATGTAAGGGGGGAGTGAATACAGTAAGTTAAGGAGGGCACTGATATAAAGGTTCCCCCTTATATCAGTAACCCCCCCACCTTAGTGCATTCACTCTGTGGAAGGTGAGTCCCCTCACATTACAGTTCCCATTTTAAATACAAGCTGGAACTCTGTGGACCCTGATGTAAAGTGGAATGCTGTGCACTCTGATGTAGCGGGGTGCTAAATTTAGGGGAAGTGTTTGAGTGGTAATTTACTCAAACACCCTAATTTGTCAGGGGTCTTGCAACCATTTTATCCACAGGAGGAGTATCAGTGTACAGTTCCCTGTGGCCTACAGGTGTCACTGCCATTTTAGGCCAGGGTTGAACCACTGAAACAGTGCTGTGCCTTGTGTGTCCCCACTTGGCAAATGTGCAGCGGGGCGGGGTTTACCTGCTGTGCATGCTAGGAGAGGATATAAAAGGGGCAGACGCTGCCTGTTCGGGGTTCTTGTTCTGGCCTGCCCCGGGCACCTTAAGCCCGAGGGCAGGCTTGCTCTTGTATCTCCAGGGGTCCTACTTCCGGGGGTGCGTGTGTGGTTCCTATTCCACCCTGGGCACCTTTAGCCCCAGGGTGAGGTACTTCCTGCTGTTCATGTCTGTCATAGAATTTAAGGCTTCTAATATATGCAATTTATACAGTTAATTTCTATCACTTGAATTATTGTCCCCATTATGGGAGTGAATGGGGCCTCTTGTCTAAGATTTGCCTAAGGCCTCAGAAAGCCTAGAGCCGCCTCTGTTGAGGGGGGTGGTAGAGGTGATACTTGAGGGGAGTGGTAGCGGTGATACTTGAGGGGGGGTGGCAACAGTGGTACTCAAAAGGGGGGTGGTAGCGGTGGTACTTGAGGGTGGTGGCAGTGGTGGTGCCATCCTCTCCCACCACCACCTGTGCCTCTTACTGATCCCATCCCCCCACCACTAATCTCATCCCTATTCCCCCCCCCCATTACTTCTACAACAGAGGTGATGGGGGGGTAGGGATGAGATCAGTGGTGGGGGGATGGGATCAGTAAGAGGTACAGGTGGTGGTGGGAGAGGATGGCACTGTCACCACAGCCACCCCCCCCTCAAGTACAACTGCTGCCACCCCCCCTCAACACCAGCACTTCCACTGATCCCATCCCTCCTACCCACCAGCACTGTTACTGATCCCATTCCCCAGGTCAGATTTAATTGATCCTATGATTGCTTCATAGGATCAGCAACCAATGTATTGCTTCATTTATGTGAAATCCCTGGTGATATGGCCAGTCCCTCTGCTTTCCTATTAAAAACTTACCACACTAGGCAGGAGCGCACAGCATGGTCAGTACTCTAGTTAGGCTGATAACTCTGTGTGCTCTCCTCCAATGATCAATAAATGTTTTACTTTGTTGTACAGTGTAAAAATAAAATAAAGTATCAAAATCATGCTTTTCGGGGGAGGGCCTTCATGATTTCTTGCACCGGGGCCCTGAAGTTTCTAGTTACGCCTCTGCTGTATGCAGTCTATGCATGAAGGTAAAAAACCTTCAGTGTGCAGCAGCCCCCCTCAGCACGCAAAATAGGTTGAAAAAAGACAAGTCAAATGGGGCCATTTGGGGCGGGGTGTTTGTGCCATCTGGACATTTCAGGACCTCCGTAACTGTGATAGGTAGTGTCGAGTAAAAATAGGATTTTTGTACTCACCGTAAAATCCTTTTCTCTGACGTCCATGGACTGACACAGCTTCTAACACTGAAACACGTGGGTATATGTTCCTGCTCGCAGGAGAAGATCTAGGCAAAATGTTAGATGTTAGAAACATACATTCTAGAAAAAAACAGAGCTGAAAAGCCCCGCCCAGGGGGGCGGTCCCTCCGGACATAACCCCCCCCCCCCCCACCTGCAGCTAGCAGCCTCAGTTCGTAACAAAGCAGTACAAACCTTAAAGAAGGGTGGGTGCTGTGTCAGTCCATGGACGTCAGAGAAAAGGATTTTACGGTGAGTACAAAAATCCTATTTTCTCTTATCGTCCATGAACTGACTCAGCTTCCAATACTGAAACACGTGGGATGTCCCAAAGCAGTATCAGAAAGAGGGTAGGAGCAGTAGTAAAGGAAAAACCAAACTCCACTCCAAACAAGCAGAACTCCTCAACGGAGGAGTTGCAACTTTAAACAGCGGCCTGCAACCCTTGCGGCCGAAGGAAGCATCCAAAGATGCAGCCACATCAATCTTATAGAACTTAGAAAAGGTATGAACGGACGACCAGGTCGCCGCATTGCACACATGTGCAACCGACGCTTGATGTCGGAAAGCCCAGGAAGCATCAATTGCCCTGGTGGAATGCGCCGTAACCGGAAAGGGAGGCGCCCGCCCCTTAAGGGCATGGGCCTGTATAACGGTCTGTCTGATCCACCTAGAAAAGGTGGCAGACGACACCGCTTGGCCCTGTTTTGGACCAGAGACAGACACAAACAGTGAGTCAGACTTCCGAATGGAAACAGTAGCAGACAGGTACACCCGTAAGGCTCGTACCACATCCAATGTGTGAAGCGCAAACTCTCAGGGATGCGATGGGTGAGGACACAAGGACGGAAGAACAATGTCCTCATTAAGGTGAAAGGCCAAGACCAACTTTTGAAAGGAAAGATGGTCGTGGGCGCAAGTAAGGCGACATGCAGGACAAGGCCGCCAACTCAGACTCCCGTCGAACAGAAGTAATGCCAACTAAGAAAGCCACCTTCTGGGACAAGGTCAAGAGAGGAATCTCTCTGATATTTTCAAAGGGATGTTCTTGGAGAACCAAGAGCACCAAATTAAGATCCCAAAGAGGGGGAGGAGGCTTGACAGGGGGGGGATCACATGGCGAACCCCCTGCACAAAGGTGCTAATTAAGGAATGGCCCGCTAGTGGTCGTTGAAAAAGACAGCCCGGGCCGAAATCCGACCCTCGATGGTACGCAAGGCCAGCTTTTGGTTCACACCACGCTGTAAGAACAGCAAAATCTTGGGAACGGAATACGTCCGTGGACGCCATCAAGCTCCTCGCACATAGCAATGTAATCCTTCCAGGTACGGTGATAGATCTTTCTGGAGGAAGATTTCCGTGCCCACAACATAGATGAGATGACCGAATCCGAGAGACCTCGGTCCGTCAGCACCTGGCTTTTAACCGCCATGCCATTAAAGCCAAGGACTGTAAAGCAGGATGAAGTATGGGACCATGAGACAGAAGGTCCACCCAAATAGGCAGTCGCCAAGGAACGTCTGCAACTAGCCGAACTAGATCGGTGTACCAATGTCGCCATTCCGGAGCAAGGAGGATCACCGGAATGGCCTCGGCCCCTACTCTGCGAAGCAGGTGAGGCAACAATAGTAGCGGAGGGTAAGCATACATCAGGCGATACTGCCCCCACGGGCCACCAACGCGTCTGACGCGTCTGCCAAGGGATCCCTGGACCTGGCCACGAATCTCGACATCTTGCGAGTGAGTCGAGAGGCCAGAAGGTCCACATCCGGTGCCCCACCTCCGGTAAAGGAGGTGAAAACGCCTCCGGACGCAAGGACCCTTCCCCTGGAATGCACACGGCCGACAGGACCGTCCTGCAGCGGAATGGGTATGGTAATCCCAAGGAGACCCCGCAATGTATCGGAGAAGGGAGGCCCCGGCTTACGGGGTGCCTCAATTGTTGGCCAAGAAAGGCAATCTGACAGAGCTTCCCTAGAAACTCGGTCAGTGGACCAGTAACTCAGCCTCTACAGGTGGCGCAAACCCACCCCAGACACAGAGACCCTAGAGGTTAAAGCAGTTGCAGTGCACCTGCTGGTCGACTGATAGATGAAGCAGAGGCTTTTGCCCAGTCAATGAGCTTCAGAAACACCAGAGACGCAGCCACTAACGGGTGTAATGCTAACCTCAGCATGGCGAACACAGTCCAAGCCAGTGCTTCTGATCACCACCAAAGGGCAGGTGGAAGGTGGTACCCCTGATACCAGGGATCCTTATGACAATGCTCCATCCAGCAGCTACTCCATTGATAAGTGCTGATTGTACAAACACATAGTTTATACTGTGTATTGCATCAAAACGCGCAATTACAGCGTGGGAGGAAACCCCCTCAGCCACAAAGAGCATAGTACAACCACATACGGCGTATAAACAAATTGCACATGTTTATGCTGTGCATAGCGCTGAAAATGCGCACACCATTGGAGCGCGGGGGAAAAACCGGAGCACCCGGATGAAACCCACGCAGACTGCATACCGTGTAGGTACTATAGTATGTGTGATAAACATATTGAACATGTCTATGTGTGCATAGTGCCGAAGGCGCGCACACCATTGGCGCGTGGGGGGAAACCGGAGTACCCGGAGGAACCCCACGCAGACCCAGAGAATACAATACATACATCTACTGTGAATGTATTTAGTGTTGTGTATAAACATAATGTGTATGTTTATACTGTGTATGGCACCGAAGGCGGAAACCGGAGGAAACCCACGCAGACTGCACACACATACCGTGTAGGTATGTTAGCATTTGAATAATCAAATCGCACAAGGTTCAGACTGCATACACATACCGCGTAGGTATTATAGTATGCGTGATAAACATATGGAACATGTTTAACCACTTCAATACCATGCACTTATACAGCTTCCTGCCCAAGCCAATTTTGAGCTTTCAGCGCTGTCGCAATTTGAATGACAATTGCGCGGTCATGCTACACTGTACCCAAACAAATTTTTTATCATTTTGTTCCCACAAATAGAGCTCTCTTTCGGTGGTATTTGATCGCCTCTGCGATTTTTATTTTTTGCACAACAAATAAAAAAAGAGCGAAAATTTTGAAAAAAAAAAAGTTTTTCTTTGTTTCTGTTATTTTTTTTTGTAAATAAGTACCTTTTCTACTTCAATGACGGGCACTGATAAGGCGGCACTGAAGGGCACTGATAAGGCGACACTGATGGGCACCGATGAGGTGGCACCAATGAGGTGGCACTGATGAGGTGGCACTGATGATGGGCACTGATAGGTGGCACTGATGGGCACTGATATGTGGCACTGGTATGCGGCACTAATAGGTGGCACTGATTGGCACTCATAGGCGGCACTGATTGGCACTCATAGGCGGCACTGATGGGCACTCATAGGTGGCACGGACGGGCACTGATAGGTGGGCAATTATGGGCACAGATGGGCACGGATGGGCACTGATAGGTGGCACTGATGGACACTAGTAGGTGGCACTGATGGACACTGATGCCCAGCAATGCCAGCCACCACACATTGTGGTAGTGCCAGTCAGTGCCCATTTGTGGGCACTGATTGGCATATTTTTGTTAATTTTTTTAATATTTTTTTTGTTTTACTACATGTGGATGGCCATGGGGGCCATCCACATGCTTGTGGCTTCCCTGGTGGTCCTGGGGGGCTTCCCTGGTGGTCCAGTGTGGGTATCCGAGGGGGGGCTGCGCTGATAAACAATCAGCGCGAAGCCCCCCCTGTCAGGAGAGCCGCCGATCGGCTCTCCTCTACTCGCGTCAGACGCGAGTGAGAAAGAGCCGATCAACGGCTCTTCCTGTTTACATCGTGATCAGCCGTGATTGGACACGGCTGATCACGTGTTAAAAAGCCTCCGCCAGAGGCTCTTTACCGAGATCAGTGTAGCGGTGTGTCAGACTGACACACCGCTCCACCGATCGCCGCGATGCGCGCCCCCCCGGGCGCGCGGCGGCTGTTATCCTGCAGGACGTCATATGACGTTCAGTGTGGATAACACAACCACTTCCCGGACGTCAATATGCTATTGACTGGGCGGGAAGTGGTTAAACTGTGCAGATGCCCTCAGAGCGTGGGAGGAAACCGGAGTGAAAGCGCACGCGGCTTGAAGAAAATGGCCGCCGACCGCATGTAAACTGTGCCATTGATCCGCGGCAAGATGGCCGCCGAGCGCAGCAAAATACAGTCAATGCACCTAATGGCGTCTCCAAACACCCCACATTTTCACAGGCCCCAGCACACAGACATGAGCGCCCCCCCCACCAGGCCAGAGAGACCCCCAGGCACCCCCACACAGCACAGCGCCAGATTAGGAGGCAGAGAGCAGCATAACAGGGGGGAGACAGGAAAAAAAACATACAGAGAAACACAGCCAGCGTGTACTCACCTGATACAGGAGAGACTACTTACCCGTCCCAGAGGGACCCACTGGTGTGTTTCAGACAGACCTATCACAGAGTAGTACTGAGTAGCTGTCGGCCCGGTCCACCGCAAAAGATACAGCAGGCACTGTTCAATCTTGCGAGGACCGCGGGAGCATAAAAGCCCACCGGCCACCCATGGAGTCATGGGGCATGTCGTGAACTGAGTCTCACGCACACAAGGCGAGGATCAGCACGCTCGATGGTCGGACAGGGAAGACTACGAGGATACTAGTGTACCCAACCTGTTGCCCAGCCGACAGTTGATTGAAGGTCTCAAAAATAAAATAATAAAATTCTTAAAGGAATAAAAAAATAAAATCTTCCAGGAGACTGGCTCCTGAGAGAGCCACATCTTCTCCTTCTGCTAGGCAGAAAAAAACTGAGGCTGCTAGCTGCAGGTAGGAGGGTTATGTCCTGAGGGACCGCCCCCCTGGGCAGGGCTGTTCAGCTCTGTTTTTTTCTAGAATGTATGTTTCTAACATCTAACATTCTGCCTAGATCTCCTCCTGTGAGCAGGGACATATATCCACGTGTTTCAGTATTAGAAGCTGTGTCAGTCCATGGACGATAAGAGAAACCACCATTTTACGCCCTTAGAAAGCCTGAAGTGGTTGGTTTTCGGGGTCCTGTACACGGCTAGGCTCCCAAAAAGTCTCACACATGTAGTATCCCCGTACTCAGGAGAAGCAGCAGCATGTATTTTGGGGTGTAATTCCACATATAACCATCGCATGTGTGAGCAATATATCATTTAACGACAACTTTGTGCAATTCGTTTTTTTGCCATTTTTCATAACAATTGCTACAATCTTAAATTCACCTTTTCATATGACACCCACTGTATTACCTTTTTAGACCTAACAATCTCTAAAGACATTAATGGCTGTTTGGCCTCTACGCTGTGTCAGAAGGAAACAGCTGGAAACACTATCTTACATGCAACCAGTGCCCATCCTCAAAGTTTAATCCGAAGCATACCTTATGCACAATATCTAAGGTTACGCCGGAATTGTACACACACTAGAGACTTTGTAGTGCAGGCAAATTTACTGCGTGACTGTCTTAGAGCACGAGGTTACACAAAATCTCTCTTACGGAAGGCCTATAACAAGGCCCTACGCCAGTCACGTAACTCGTTGCTCTATAAGACCAAAACGAATAAGACAGATCAGATAGTTAGATTTATCACTAGATATTCTAGCCAGCATGTTGAATTGCGTAATGTACTAACTAACAATTGGTCACTATTGACGGAGGACCCTATCCTTGCCAAATACATACACAGTAAACCTGACATCACATTTAGAAGGTCACGTTCATTACGTGATAAATTAACTTCTAGTCATTATTTGCCCTCTTGTAACCCCAAGGATTTCCCCAATGGCATTACCAAATGTGGTAAGTGCGCATTCTGCCCTTGGATCAACAATGGTACCAGCTTCATACTCCCCAATGGGGAGACGTTCACACCTAACTTCCATGCCAATTGTGAGACGCAAGGTCTAGTATATCTAATGACCTGTCAGTGTATGGCCTTCTATGTGGGTAAAACCATTCGACAATTTCGTGCCCGTATCAAAGATCACGTCTATTATTCAGCAGGAGGCAAAATGGTGACCTCTGTAAGTAGACACCTAGATCTCTACCATAGATTTGACACCTCCTTGATATCATTCATTGCTCTTGCAGTAATTCCTCGTGACCCACGAGGAGGTAATTGGGACAAACAGATCCTTTGTAAAGAAACCCTCTGGATAGAACGCTTAAACGCACTATGTGCTCCGGGCATCAATGAAGCCCATTCTTACAAACCGTTTTTGTAACTCAAATAACCACAGGTAGCATCTATGCATGTTAAATATACACTAACAATTACTCTAGTTCCCTCTGAATTCTACCCTCACCCTTCCCCTCTCCTTATTTCCCAGGTCCCCCTCCCCCCCTTCCCCCCCCCCCTTTTTGACAACTGTCTATTACACTACTGAATTCTTTTCCATCAGTTATCTCTCAATCTTTATGGTCCCTTATCTTTCTTCTCAGGATTTATAAACAATAATTTCTTTTCATTTTTATGTTGTTTATATGTTATTGTAAATTGACATATACTGCTATGTCGGTCGCTTATGACAGACACTTTACTGTGCCTATTTTGACGGTCATTTAATCCGAGATTTGAGATTTATGGAGCTCTTTTTTGTTGATTTTTTTTTTGATGACTTTTTGAATCTCTTCTGATTCATACTATTATTACCATTAGATCTAATTTGTATATTATTTATTTTGTTTGAACCAGTTATGCCGACCGGTATCTTTTATATGGCATTGGACATGCTTCCCATCATCCTTTGACTCAATCTTTCATGCGGCCGCTCAGCGTCATCTATACACCTCTTCATTCCCTCCCTCCCCCCTCCCTTCTCCTAGAGGTTGATGACGCATCCATGTATCCTCGGAGAGCATTTCCTGCTCTCGGTTGGTTGCTTGGTTACTATGTGCCTACGTTGAGTCAGCCGTTCAGGGGCTCCTCCCATTGAATGGGTGGCTCTCGTCGCACTTGGTGTTTGGCCGACGCCGGTGACGTCACCCTGCTTCGACGGGCTGACTCATCTGCGATGGGACATGGTTATTTAAACACGCTGTGCTCAGCGTGTCAACTAGGTCACATACTACTGCTTGGTTCTTTTTTGTGAATATTTTTTATTTTTATGTAAACATTCTTTAGGTAATCATGATATCTCTAACACATTGTATTTTCATTTAATAGCTTTGTATGCTGTTGCTTTCTGAAGAAGCGTGTTCTCACGCAAAACTTGTTAAAGCTGTGGACCTCACTGGGTACTATAATTCCAGCCTTCACTGTCGGTATTTAGCCAACTGTTTGGACCTTATGGCATTTGGAGACCAATTCTCCCATAGACCTTCTTGTTACTATATACTCTGTATCCCTCAGTGAATGTACCCGTTGGGTCCATACATATAATCGCTTAATGATTTTTAGCCAATTCTTTTATGTGAAGTTTTGTAAATTAATAAAATTGTTATATTTTTCTACAAATGTATCTTGTTATTTGTGCCTATAAAGTCCAAAGTCCCCCACATTTTCTCTTTCTATAATTTTAGGATGTGGCACATGCTCAATTTTTGTATCCACATTACCACTATGTGTTAAGATACAATTAAACCTTTGTTTTTCATTATTGTACTTGAGGTTTATGTCTTTAGGAGGGTTATTAAGAAGCGGCTCCTTGAGGAGATTAAGAAATGTCTTTACTGTGGTGCTGTTCTTGTGTGGTGTTTCATAGTTCGCCAGCAGAGGGAAACCTTTGCTAACTTTTGTACATTGGAAACTGTTGTGATTTGTCTGGTGTTCAATAAAAACCTTTTTGATTAAAAAAAAAAGAAATGTCTTTGAACTCGTGGCCCCTAGAAAGTTCTTTGGAGACAGGATTGTACATTCAGAGTTGCTTTCCTGGAGAGGCCCAGGCAACATCCGTGATAGGGCATCAGCCTTACCATTCCTTGACCCAGGGCGGTACGAGATAACAAAATTGAACCTGGAGAAGAAAAGGGTCCAACGTGCTTGTCTAGATGACAACCTTTTAGCAGACCTAATAAATTCTAAATTTCTATGATCGGTGAGAACGGTTACAGGGTGCTTAGCCCCTTCCAGCAGATGCCTCCACTCAGAAAATGCTTCCTTAATTGCCAGCAGTTCCTTGTTTCCAATGCCATAATTCTTCTCGGCTGGAGACATCATTAGAGAGAAATAAGCGCAAGGATGAAGCTGCATTTTTTCTCCAATTCGCTGAGAAAGGATAGCTCCCACAGCAGAATTAGAAGCATCAACTTCTAGGATGAAAGGTAGTTCTGGATCTGGATGTACCAGTATTGGTGCAGAAGTGAAGAGTGTTTTCAGTTTACTAAAGGCAGTCTGTGCCTCAGGTGACCACAAAAAGGATATCCCTTTCTTTGTCAGCTGTGTGATTGGAGCAATTACCTTGGAGAAATTCCTTATAAATCTTCTGTAAAAGTTGGCAAATCCAACAAATCGCTGTATCTCCTTAACATTCCTAGGGACAGGCCAATCCACCACTGCTTTGATCTTATCAGGATCCATGCTTACCCCTTCAGAAGAGATTATGTATCACAAGAACTGGATCTGAGTTTGTTCAAACTCGCATTTCTCTAGTTTGATGTAAAGTTGATTCCGCCTTAGTCTCTCGAAAACAATACAGACATGCTTGCGGTGTTCTTCCAAAGTATCAGAGAAAATGAGAATGCCATCCAAATATGCTATTACAAACTGATCAAGCAAATCTCGAAAAACATCATTAATAAAATGTTGAAAAGTTGCAGGAGCATTGCAGAGCCCAAAGGGCATGACCAAAGACTCAAAATGTCCATATCTGGTTCTGAAAGCAGTTTTCCATTCATCTCCGGGACGAATCTGGACAAGGTTGTATGCCCCCTGTAAATCTAATTTAGTAAAGAGCTTGGCGGAGCGGAGTCTCTCAAGCATTTCTGGAATCAGTGGGAGTGGATAGCGATTCTTAATTGTGATCCTATTTAAATCTCTGTAGTCAATACACGGATGCAGGGTGGAGTCCTTTTTCACCACGAAGAATAAGGCTGCCCCAGCAGAAGAGGTTAAGTGTCTGATAAAACCCTTCTCTAGATTCTCATTAATCCACTCCCTGAGCACCTTCAGTTCAGGTTCTGATAAAGAATAAAGGCGCCCAATGGTATTTCTGCCCCTGGAAGCAATTCAATGGGACAATCATAAGAGCGATGAGGAGGCAGCTGATCTGCGTTCTTTTTATCACAAACGTAGCAAAACTCAAGATATTGTGGAGGTAGCTTGTCGTATGGCTTGGTAGTTGCCAAAACTGCTTGTAAATCTTGGGTTGGTGGAGGGCTTATTTGATAAGATTCTTTGCAATGTCTTTTGCAATGGTCAGATGTAAAGCTTAAAGAACGTTTTTCCCAGTTGATGGAGGGATTATGGATAGAGAACCAAGGGATGCCCAGGATAATAGGGAACTTGGGTGATGTGATCAGCTCAAAGCTGATAGTCTCCTGATGGTCAGTCTCGATTAGGAGTTTAAGCGGGATGGTCTCGTGGGTAACTGGACCTGAAGACAAAGGTGAGCCATCCACAGTTTCCATATCAATAGGGGCAAGCTTATTTCTTATTTGAAGGTTATTACTTTGGGCAAATTCGATGTCCATGAAGTTTCCCCCGGCCCCTGAGTCCAGCATAGCAGCGCAAGATATTTCATTGCTTTCCACAATAAGCCTTATTGGGATGACAAAGTGAGTTGATAAAGAATTAACTTTATTTGCTTCCTGAATCAAAGGAGAGACGGACCGAGAAACTGAGTTTATTTGTTCAGATACTGTAACATCCATTGCTGCAATTGTTCTTTTAAATTTATTGGGACAATTAACTGCATAATGTCCAGAGTCTCCACAATAAAGACACAAGTTCTCTGAACGTCGTCTTTCTTTCTCCTGAGTGGTAATAGATCTTTTAATAGCATCCACCTGCATAGGTTCAGGAGTGTCAGAATCAGGAAAAACTCTTGGACCCTTAGGAGGATACTGAGTAGTAGAAAAACGCATGCCACCATTACTGCCTAGGATTCCCATTCTCTCCTTTCTCCTTTCAGTAAGTCTCTGATCAATTCAAATACATAATTTAATAAAAGCCTCGAGGTCGTCAGGACTTTCTACTCTGGCAAGCTCATCTTTTACTTGCTCTGAGAGTCCTTGACGGAACGGAATTTTTTGTGCTGCTGGATTCCAATTGGTATCTGAGATCCAACGTCGGAATTCAGTTGTGTACTCTGCAACAGAGCGTCTGCCCTGCCGTAAATTGTGCAATTTTGCCTCAGCAGTAGCACAGCGGTTAGGATCATCGAAAACTTGGTTCATCGCAGCCACAAAAGAATCTAAATCATCCAGGACGACATCATCTTTCTCTACATAAGGGGAGGCCCAGGCTAAAGCTTCCTCAGTCAGGAGGTTGATAATAAACAGCACCTTTTTCCTGTCAGAAGTAAATGCAGCAGGTTGCATCTGAAAGTATATACAACATTGATTAAGGAACCCTCTATAATGGCTGCAGTCTCCATTAAACTTAAGTGGTAGGGGCATTCGTGCATTAGTATCTACGGCAGCGGTATTTCGGGCACGAAAATCCCGCAATTGTTTATTCAGATAAAGGATTTCCTCTTGTAGTGCTTTCACTTCAATCTGTAACTCAGAAAATTTTTCCTGGTAGTTAACACCAAATGTCTGCAACTCAGCGATTTGCACCCTGAGAGGAGCTACAGCAGCTGCTACAATGGCCTCCATGTTTTGGGCCAGAATATTCTGTCACGGTCTGGAGTCAGGCTCAGAGGCCAGTAGCTATAGCAGCAGAGCAGGTATTCACACAGGTCAACCTGGCTGATGACACGGGTTCACCTGAGGTGCGGGGTCTAAGCACTGACCGGTATTCACCAGGGCTCCTAAAGGTGGAGATGGGCTTTGCTGCGTGTCAGTGCCAGGTCGCGGTCCTCAGATTAGCCCCACCAGGGGGTGAGCAAGCCGGGGTCCAGAAACAGATAATACAGGTAGGGATCAAGCAGAGGCGTAGTCGGGGATGAGCCAAAAGTCGGTAACAGATAGTTGCAGGTTGGGATTCAGCAGAAGCGTAGTCGGGGATGAGCCAAAAGTCGGTAGTGAGTGGTAGCAAAGATGCGGTCGGCAGCAGTAGACAGGAGCAAGATATTGGCTGGTGAAGACACAATATTCTGGCAACCAGGAAGTGCAGGGGCATGGCTTAAATCAGGAAGTTCCTGGGAGGAGCAAAGGGTTCAAGGTTCAAGGCAAACAAGATTCAAGACAAGAAAGATCATTCAAGGAATTGTCTAATGAACTATCCAAGGAGCTGTCCAGCATTCCAGGCGGCTCAGCAAGTAGAGTCACCACCAGACACACCAGAGGTCCCAGGTTCAAGCCCAGGTCCTAACAAGAGGGCTGCCCGACGCGCTGGAAGGAGAGGGAGATTTGAGGGAAAGAATCTGTTTGGAGGCCAGGAGCGGAACTCTATCCTGTACCCCGAGGTGACCACCTCGCACACCCACCGGTCAGAGATCCGGGAGGTCCACCGATCCGAAAACTTGCGAAGTCGGCCCCCCACCCCAGAGTTAGGTGGGGGTAAGACTTCATGCGGTGGTGGGCTTGGCAGCCGGATTGTTTGGCTTACGCACCCAGGGACGCTTCAGTCCCCCAGCCGCATTTTTTTTAGTCTGGGAGGTTTTCCCCGTGGGCTCTGCTCTTTCCCCCCGTGACATCCTTAATAATGTCATCCAGGGCAGCACCAAACAGCCTACCACCCTTAATGGGCAAATCAGTCAGGAGCTTCTTAGAGACGACGCAACACCACTGCAGACACTGAGACCCTAGATATTAAGGGTGCAGCATCCAAAGTGGCATCGCACACATACACTAGACCCTGCACCAGTTGGTGGGCTAGTGCAATGGTTTCTGGAGGAAGATTATGCCCCTGCATGGTCCGATGCAAAATCTTTGCCCATTCCGTGAGTGTCTGAGACACCAGGGTCGCCGCTACAATAGGACGTAAGGCGGATCCCAGCAAGTCGAACATAACTCTGTTCACCACTTCTGACCTCCTGTCAGTAGGGGCCTTAAAGGCAGGAGCCCCCTTCATCGGGAGAGTTGTGGCTTTATTCAAACGGGCGACCGGGGGGGGGGGGTCGACCACCGGAGGAGAAGCCCATTTTTTAACCAGGGCCTCATCAAAGGGGTACCTAACAGACAGACGCCGCGGGAGCGCAAAAGTCTTCTGCGGCTTTTCCCAAACCTGATCTATGAACCTGTCAAAGAAAGGCATATAAGGAAAAACTTTAGAAGTCTTGGCTTTAAAAGAACCAAAAAGGAGACAGCTTCCACCTGAGGTTCCTCAGCCGCAGCATCCAGCTTGAGAGTGTCCCTCACAGCATCAATGAGTTAACTTACAAGCGCTCTGTCATGTACTGACTCAGAGCAGGAGTCTTCCTCACAAGGAATGTCCTGTTCAAAAACATCAAAAAATTCAGAGCTAGGTCCATATCTGAATCAGAGCACTCCCCTACTGGAGATTGTGTGGAGAGAGGGCGCTTTATAGCTCCCTTGCGCTCGCACACAGCTTTCATCCTGACAAGAAATGATTCCAGGACTGCCGACAACTGGTCCATGGGGACCGCAGGTGCAAGAGGCCTGTTGCCTCTGACATGAATGGGGAAGCAGGTGAACCAGACTCTATAACCTGTCAGGCCTCGTACACACGGCCGAGATTCTCGTTGAGAAAAACATGTCGTTTTTTTCGACGAGATTCTTGGACAAGAAACTTGTCCCGGCCGAGTGTACACACGCTCGTTTCAAAGAACCCGCGGTTCTTTGAAAGGAGTGTACGCGGTGACGTCATCGACTACGTCGAGCATGCGCTCGTCACATTCGATGCCGTCGCCGCCATCTTGGTACACCCTACGTATGCCTAGGAAGCTACCGCGCATGCGTCAAATTCATTTCAAACATGCGCGGGCTTCCGGGCGGACAGGTAAGTGTACACACACTCACTTTTCTCGTCGAGAAACACGCCGAGGAGAATCTCGACGAGAAAATAGAGAGCAGGTTCTCTATTTTCTCGTCGAGGTTTCTTGTCGGTTTTCTCGACGAGAAACACGCTAGCAGCGTACACACGACCGATTTACTCGGCAAGACCTCTCTGCCAGCAAGTTTCTTGCTGGTTCTTGCCGAGAAAATCGGTCGTGTGTACGAGGCCTCACTCTCTGAGACTTTGCCAAATAAAAGAAAAGTCCACCCTCTGGCTGCGCCGGTCAGAACCACTCGGTTCCACTGCCTGTGCTGTGCTGTACAGCGCGAATGAGTAGTGAGGAGACTGTGGAGAATCGTGCCTTTCCAGCAGCGATAGAGGTCAAACAGCATGAAAAGCGCGCGCGGCTCCAAGAAAATGGCCTCCGCAATGTAACTGCGCCATAGAATCCACGGCAAGATGGCCGCCATGCGCACCAATGTAAAACATAGGAAAAGATAAAAAAAACATGGCGCCGAACAACGCAAGGCCCGAAACAGTTAAAAAACACCCCCAGCTCCATGCGGGCACTCATGAGCCCCCCCCCCACCGGGACAGAGTGACCCCCAGGCACCCCCAGACAGCACAGCGCCAGAGCAAGGTGACAGAGAGCAACAAACAACAAGGGGGAGACAGGGAAAATCCCCACACAGAGGAACACACAGCATGTACTCACCTGCGGAGGCAGGAGATACTACTTACCCGTCCTAGAAGGACCCACTGGTGTGTTCCTGACAGACCTATCACAGTTCGGTACTGAGTAGCTGTCGGCTCGGTCCACCGCGAAAGATACAGCAGGACTGTTCAATCTTATGCGGACCGCAGGGAGTTAAAAAGCCCACCGGCCACCCCTGGAGTCATGGGGCATGTCATGAACTGAGTCTCACGCCGAAGCGAGGATCAGCATGCTCGATGGTCAGACAGGGAAGACTACGAGGATATCCAATGTACCCAACCTGTTGCCCAGCCGACAGTTGATAGAAGATCTCAAAAATAAAATAATAAAATTCCTAAAGGAATAAAAAAAATCTTCAGGAGACTGGCTCCTAAGAGAGCCACGTCCTCTCCTCTGCTAGGCAGAAAAAAACAACTGAGGGCTGCTGGCTGCAGGTAGGAGGGTTACGTCCGGAGGGACCGCCCCCTGGGCAGGGCTGTTCAGCTCTGGTTTTAGAATGTATGTTGTAACATCTAACATTCTGCCTAGTCTTCTCCTATGAGCAGGGACATAAACCCACTTGTCAAGTATGAAGAGGCTGTGTCAGTCCATGGACGGTAAGAAAAAAAAATCAGATTTTATTTTTTTAAAAGCATTGATTTTTATCCACCCCGTTATCGTGTATCCATATACTATGAATGCATTTTGCCACCTATGTGCTATATCCTATACAAGTCAAGACAGTCTGGTCTTTATAAACCTATATTTACCCTGTATCTGTTTAAGTAAATATTACTATGTATATTATGAATTATTTTACTAATCATTTGTTATATGTCAGCTGTTACAATGGCTTGTTGTGATTTTATTACTTTATTGCATCATGCATTCAAATTATGGAATGTTTCTATTCCGATTTCTAAATAAGATTCTATATTCATTCATTTTTAGATTTATATTATTTCTTCTTAGTGACATCCCTCATACAAAGTCCCATGACCACTGCTCCAATTAGTGTATATCCTTCCAATATATTGTATTATTATTATAATACAGGATCTATATAGCTCCAACAGTTTGTGCAGCGCTTTACGTTAGGGCAGACAGTACAGTTACATTATATTGTATGTTCAGTAATATGTCTGATCATGTATCTATGACCAGATGTGGTTAGTTATTTAGTAGGCAAGAAACAAAAATGCAAGCACTTGCAAGAAACACAGTTAGGTATGTGTTTATGTGACAGGTAGAATGAACAACGTATAGATCATGTTACATCCTATCACACAATCTCATTCCTTACATACCAAAGGAATGCCGGAGGCAGCAGTTTCCAAAGCTCTATTCCAGTTTGCAAAACAAATTCACTAAGGCCCCTTTCACACTGAGGCGGGCAGGTGCGGTGGCGGTATAGCGGCGCGATTTTTAGCGCCGCTATACCGTCGTATTAACCGCGATATTCGGCCGCTAGCGGTGCGGTTTTAACCCCCGCTAGCGTCCAAAAAAGGGTTAATACTGCCCGCAAACCGCGGCTACAACCGCGGTTTGCGAGCGGTATTACCGCGGTGTCCCATTGATTTCAATGGGAAGGAGCGGTAAAGGAGCGGTATACACACCGCTCCTTCACCGCTCCAAAGATGCGGCTTGCAGGAGATTTTTTCTCCTCCCGCCAGCGCATCGCCTCAGTGTGAAAGCCCTCAGGCTTTCACATTGAGCATACTGGGGCAGGATTTTTTCAAAATCCTGTGTGAAAGGGGCCTAATAGCTATTTTAGATTAAGCCCAGGTTCACACAGGGCTGTGGGAATGAAGCCGTGTGAGTTCAGCTGAACTCGCACAATTTCACTCCCGCTTGTCAGTCCCGATTTCGGCCACAATTTCAGAGACATCTGTGCAGATGTCAATGTAAATCGCAGCCCGAAATCACAAAAAGTAGTACAGAAACTACTTTTTGAAATGGGTGCAGCGCCGCAGATGTGGCATTGCACCGATTAGGACGGTGCCATTGATGGCAATTGCTGCAGATTTTACATGTCTCCAGGGCTTAGGGCCGGTTCACACCTCAAAAAACACACTCCAGATCTGTTTTTGCCTACAGTTCACACCACAAAAACCCACTCTGGATGTGTTTCTGCATGCACGTTTTTGATGCGTTCCAGTGTCCCGTCTTGCGTTTTTTTTTGTTTTGTTTTTTGCTGTAATGCATTCTGGTGCATTTTTGATGTGTTCTGGTGCGTTTTTAACATGTTTTACTGCATTCGAGTACAGTTCAGTGCACCAAAATGCAGCACGTGCAAATTTTTGCTTGACTGCACTGGAACGCACTGCATTGGTGTAAGCCAATATTTCTGAACTCCAGTCCTCAAGTACCCCCAACAGGTCATGTTTCCAGGATTTTCCTTAGATGAAACGGATGTGGTAATTACTAAGGCCCCTTTCACACTAGTGCGACTTCAAAGTTTCACGATTTTACCGTGATTTCGCAGGCTGCAATTTCAGGGAATGGCTGTGTAAGTGGCATCAAAATCGGACCAAAGTAGTGCAGAGACTACTTTGAAGCCTGAACGACTTGAAGTCATACTAATATGAATGGTTGTCATTGGAAATCATGGGAAATGACTTGTCATGCTACTTTGCCATCACAAATCGTGGGACAAGTCGTATAAGTGTGAAAGGGGGCTAAGGCAGTGAAACTGATCAAATGACCTGTGCAAAATAATGGAAAGTCTAAAAACATAACCTGTTGTGGGTACTTAAGGACTAGATTTGAGAAACACTGTTGTAAGCTATGCCATTGAAACGCATATAAACATACTGTTCATTTTTTTTTTTTTTGTTTTCTTTTTATTAACGTCTCAGATAAAGTATACAAAAACATTCAGCCCATCCAGTGGTGCGCCAGTCCACTAAAGAAAAAGGGTGTAAGGCACTTGGTGGCAAAGTAAAGCCTAACAACTGTCCATGCATTAGAAAAATGCACTGGACTGCATCTGGTGTGAACAAGCCCTGACAATAAAACCTAGAAGCTCATTGGTTAATATGCACAGCTGCACCCGATTCTGTGTGCACCAGTTTTAGTAAGGCCCCTTTCACACTGGGGCGGGAGGTGCGTCGTTTAGCAGCGCTTTACCGCCAATTTTGCGGCGCTATTCGGCCGCTAGCGGGGCAGTTTTACCCCCCACTAGCGGCCAAGAAAGGGTTAAAAAACACAGCAAAGCCACGGTGCCCCATTGATTTCAATGGGCAGGAGCGGTGGAGTAGCGGTATACAAACCGCTCCAAAGATGCTGCTAGCAGGACTTTTTTTACCGTCCTGCTAGCGCACCGCTCCAGTGTGAAAGCCCTTGGGGCTTTCACACAGGAGACACAGCAGCGGCTGTTTCAGGTCGGTTTGAAGCGCGATTTTTAGCGCAATAGCGCCTGCAAAACGACCCAGTGTGAAATCTCCACCCTTTGTGTAGTTACCCTTGCTTGTCCTCGTTGATAAACACAGGTAACTGCAGTGACATACAGAAAACAGCAGTTTTCTGTGTGTCATGTTCACACTAGAACACATGTTTCTCTGCTTACCAGAGTTGTGGGATGATATGCAACATGTTTGCACAATATGAAGTGCCTCTCTGGATGGCCTTGCCTGTCACTGCACAGCAAACGCAATGACATGAATGAAGTGTCACTTCACATAAAGGTCAAAATGGAAAAGAAAAGGGAGCTGCGTGATGGGATAAAATGCCTGTTACACTGAACTGCAGCCTCAAACACCTGCTGTCCGCACACTAAACCGCTACAGTTTAGTGTATGGACAAGTGTAAATGGGCCTTTAGCTGTTGAGATTTATCAGGATTTTGGCTCAACGGCAATATTGCTAGAAACAATCATTCTTAAAGTGGTTGTAAACCCACTTATGTAACTTGCACCTACAGATAAGCCTAGATTAAGGCTTACCTGTAGGTGCAAGAAATATCTCCTAAACCTACACGGTTTAGGAGATACAGGTCCTTCTCAAAAAATTAGCATATTGTGATGAAGTTTATTATTTTCTGTAATGTACTGATAAACATTAGACTTTCATATATATTTAGATTCATTACACACAACTGAAGTAGTTCAAGCCTTTTCTTGTTTTAATATTGATGATTTTGGCATACAGCTCATGACAACCCAAAATTCCTATCTCAAAAAATTTGCATATCATGAAAAGGTTCTCTAAACGAGCTATTAACCTAATCATCTGAATCAACTAATTAACTCTAAACACCTGCAAAAGATTCCTGAGGCTTTTAAAAACTCCCAGCCTGGTTCATTACTCAAAACCGCAATCATGGGTAAGACTGCCGACCTGACTGCTGTCCAGAAGGCCATCATTGACACCCTCAAGCAAGAGGGTAGGACACAGAAAGAAATTTCTGAACGAATAGGCTGTTCCCAGAGTGCTGTATCAAGGCACCTCAGTGGGAAGTCTGTGGGAAGGAAAAAGTGTGGCAGAAAACGCTGCACAACGAGAAGAGGTGACCGGACCCTGAAGAAGATTGTGGAGAAGGACCGATTCCAGACCTTGGAGGACCTGCGGAAGCAGTGGACTGAGTCTGGAGTAGAAACATCCAGAGCCACCGTGAACAGGCGTGTGCAGGAAATGGGCTACAGGTGCCGCATTCCCCAGGTCAAGCCACTTTTGAACCAGAAACAGCAGCAGAAGCGCCTGACCTGGGCTACAGAGAAGCAGCACTGGACTGTTGCTCAGTGGTCCAAAGTACTTTTTTCGGATGAAAGCAAATTTTGCATGTCATTCGGAAATCAAGGTGCCAGAGTCTGGAGGAAGACTGGGGAGAGGGAAATGCCAAAATGCCTGAAGTCCAGTGTCAAGTACCCACAGTCAGTGATGGTCTGGGGTGCCATGTCAGCTGCTGGTGTTGGTCCACTGTGTTTTATCAAGGGCAGGGTCAATGCAGCTAGCTATCAGGAGATTTTGGAGCACTTCATGCTTCCATCTGCTGAAAAGCTTTATGGAGATGAAGATTTCATTTTTCAGCACGACCTGGCACCCGCTCACAGTGCCAAAACCACTGGTAAATGGTTTACTGACCATGGTATTACTGTGCTCAATTGGCCTGCCAACTCTCCTGACCTGAACCCCATAGAGAATCTGTGGGATATTGGGAAGAGAAAGTTGAGAGACGCAAGACCCAACACTCTGGATGAGCTTAAGGCCGCTATCGAAGCATCCTGGGCCTCCATAACACCTCAGCAGTGCCACAGGCTGGTTGCCTCCATGCCACGCCGCATTGAAGCAGTCATTTCTGCAAAAGGATTCCCGACCAAGTATTGAGTGCATAACTGAACATAATTATTTGAAGGTTGACCTTTTTTGTATTAAAAACACTTTTCTTTTATTGGTCAGATGAAATATGCTAATTTTTTGAGATAGGATTTTTGGGTTTTCATGAGCTGTATGCCAAAATCATCAATATTAAAACAAGAAAAGGCTTGAACTACTTCAGTTGTGTGTAATGAATCTAAAATATATGAAAAGTCTAATGTTTATCAGTACATTACAGAAAATAATGAACTTTATCACAATATGCTAATTTTTTGAGAAGGACCTGTATATTACTAAAAAGAAAGCATTCATAGGGTTAATCCCATTCACAAATCCGGCTTAGCTGGGTTTGACGTCTCCCGCGCGCATGCGCGCAGTCACGTCTTTGCCGCTCCGGCCAATCACAGCGCCGTATTGGCTGGAGCGGCGATACCCGATGGCTGCGGCTGGAGAGGGAGGCGAGGACGGCTTCGGGGGCCCCGATCTAAGGTAAGTGATGCATAATGAGCTAGTATGCTAGTCATACTAGCTCATTATGCCTTTGTCTTGCAGGTGGGATAAAAAAAAAAATCTTTACAAGGGTTTACAACCACTTTAAAGTGCATGTAAACCAACAATATTTGTCTCTTATTTGCTCCCTTTTGGTCTAATTAATATTCCATTGAAAGTGTTTTATTATATCTGTTCGACAAATGCAAAGAAAAATAGCTGTTCATCCAGCCAGACATCTTATGAGCTGATAATTTTCTGTGCGCTCTTACTTTGGACTGTTATCAATTTGCGCCGTACCCTATCTCCATGTACTACAAAACATCCCCCTCCCCCTTTTGTAGCGAAGAGAGGAATGTGTTATGTAGTCCTAACACACTACCTGTCCCATGGTGAAAATTATAGAAAAAAAAAAAAAAAAAAAGCACCCCTGCCCCTCCATGCTTGCGCGCAAAGGTGAACAGAAGTGTCGTCCTTGTGTCATATGTAAACAGCAATTGCACCATGCATATGAGGTATCACCGCGAACATCAGATCAAGGGCAGTAATTTTAGCAGTAGACCTCCTCTGTAAATCTGTAAATCTAAAGTGGTAGCCTGTAAAGGCTTTTAAATACGTATATGTAGTTTGACGCCACTGCACGGTTGTGCGCAATTTTAAAGCATGTCATGTATCTATGTACTCGGCATAAGATCATCTTTTATATGAAGCTTTCGGGCTGGGACCACACCTGATGAGGCCATTCCCCCAGATGACCCTCACCCCGGAGAGGAGGGTATTTAATTACCGGCTGGCCAGAGCCCGGAGGGTTGTTGAGAATGCCTTCGGGATAATGGCCAGCCGGTTCCGCCTGTTTCTTACCTCTATCCATATGGCGGAATACAAGATCAATCATATTGTTTTTACCTGCTGCATACTGCACAACTATTTACGCAGAAATGAACTCACTTATCTGAGTTCTGTTGGGCCAGAGGCCGGACTTGTAGACAATGCCCTGATGGGCCTAGATACTGGCCGTATTGGCTTGGCCCTCCAAAGTGCCCGTGAAGTGCGGGATAAATATGTTGATTACTTTACGGGTAGGGGGCCATTGCTATGCCAGACAATCTCTGATTTTTAAACTTTTTAAAATAAAAAAAGTAAAATCTGTAAAAAACTTTCTGATTATTGCTTGTGTTTCTTGAATCTGTCTCCCAGGTTCTCCTAGTACACTTGTAGTGCCAAGTGGCTTTGTATTTAGTAAATAACCACATTTGTCACGGTAAACAAGAACATATTTTCCATAATGGTATTAAGCATAGAAAGAAGAAGCCACACATTTTAGATTTGAAAAATATATTTTGTGCGTTATAAAATTTTAAACAGTGTTTCTCCCCCCCCAAAATGTAAAATTTTGGTTTTGCATAAACACGCATGTAAAAAAAAAAATTATATAAAAACAATGGAACTTACAAAGTTGAACCTTATAGAAAAACTGAAGGCAATATCAGACATTATATAGTATTTCCAAAATGTGTTGCTGTTGCCTTCATGAGATGGGGTGATGTCACACGGCAAATTTGGAAGATGCACACAAATTGTGCGTCAGAATGGGGATTTTCATCCTGATCCCATGCCAAATGTCAACATGTGCTATCTCCCATCATGGGGGATCAATGGACGTGTTTTGGGGGGTGCAAACCCTTCCTCTCACCTACTTGAGTTGCGAGGAAGGGGTTGCACCCTCAAAATACATCCATTGATTTTCTCTGATGGGAGATAGCACATGTCGACACACTGTGTGCATCTTCCAAATTTGGCTTGTTAAATCACACAAAAAGTTACCAACTTTAGGCCAAAAAAACTTAAAATGGTGTCAAGAAAAACCATCTTTATACTCTCTGCAAAACATCAATAATTTTTTTAATTTGTTGGTCAAAACGATACAGTTTGTGCGTTATAACGTCGATTTCTCGACTCATAACCATGAGATCCTGTATTATGATTTGTGCGCTCCCACTGGAGAAAGGAGGAGATTGATCTTCCACAAGCAGCACATCACCTAAAAAAATAAAAAAAACGCATGTCTTAAAAATATGCATGCATGCATGCATATATTCACTGAATCTGTGGTGTATGGCACTGACCTGTTGTGGTGACAATCTCGCACACGTCCTCCACATCTCCTTTCTCCACCTCTTCTTCCTCCACTTCTCCTTCCTCCACATCCTGAGGTTTGGGTTCTCTCTGGTCCCCTTCTTTCTGAGTTTGGGGTTCCCTCTGTTCTTTCCGAGGTGTGGGGTTCCTGGCCTCCGCAGAGTGGTGTGTTCCAAGCCTCCTCTCCCCTATGAGAATGAAACAAAAGGTATACTTATCCCACAGATATCTGAGGTCAGAAATAGGAATATGAAACATTGCTTGGAAGTGGGGTACAATTGAGTTACAAGCTGAAGACATGTTTTTAAATGTTTTTTTTTTTAATGGAAATCTGACCTTTTTTGACCAAGTTACACACATGGAGACACCCCCAAAGTATCTACTCTAGGACCTGTGTGGGACACCCTAAAAAGCTTGTTCTGGGGTCCCACACAGGTGCTCCAGAGTACAGCTGTGGAAACACCTGCTGAGTGTCCTCTCCTTTACACTGAATCAAGTTTGCATTTCACATTCTAGTTCAAAACACATCATCTAGACCAGTGTTTCTCAACTCCAGTCCTCAAGGCGCCCTAACAGGTCATGTTTTCCATTATTTTGCACAGGAGATTTGATCAGTTTAACTGCCTTAGTAATTACCACAGCTATTTCATCTGAGGGAAATCCTGAAAACATGACCTGTTGGGGTGCCTTGAGGACCGGAGTTGAGAAACACTGATCTAGACAACAATGTTTATAAACGTTGTTTTAATACAAATAGACATGACCAAATGTGGTTTACCTGTATCTGCGCAAAATAACTAATTTGGAGGAGGATTGATGTTTACTACGAACGATTATACTTTGGCTAATAACCTGAAAGTGGCCATTCTAAAATATCCAAACAGTCTATAAAAGCACATGGAGCAAAACATGCAAGTATAATAATCAAATTATTAATAACACAGGAGAAATACTTACTTTTTAGTAGCATTCTTTTGATCTTCCTGTACTGCTCCGGCTCCCTCAGCTTCAGGTCAGACCACCTTTTACAGAGCTGCTCCTTGGATCTCCAGCCCCCAAATTTATGATACAGGCTCCTCACCACTTTGCCCATTATTTTGGCCTTCCTGAGATTAGGGGTGTTGTATGGCCCATGCTTCCCATCATAATCTCTACTCCGCAAGATGTCCACCATCTCTGCAAAGGACATATTACTGGCCTTGTATCTTGTCCTGGATTGGGACGTTTCCGGCTCCGGGCTTTCCTCGTCGGAAGTTAAAACAGCCCGCACCTGCTGTGTCACCGCCATGTCGTCTCCAACTGGGCGTCGAACGAGAAGGGGCGGGGAATATCCAAGGAAGAACGTCAGGGGCGGGAACGTCAGGGGTGGCCGAAGTGGGCGTAGTTTCACACATGCGCAGGGAAGATAATGATAACACGCATGTGTCTTAACGACGTTGTGTGCATGGAGTAAGGAGGACCGGAATTTCTGAACGTCACCGACGAAGGTAAAAATTAAAGTTGGGGCATCAGTGGCCTATATTGATTTATCATTTTAAAGGGCTAGATTGGGATAATATTAGGACAGTTTAGGCTGACCCTAGTGTTTTTGTCTTGTGTTTTATCTTGCAGAAAATATGCAGAGATTCAAAGATCCTGTCATATTCCGAGCATTCATAGACAAATATCGAGAGCTCACCAATTTATGGGACCTTAAAAACCCATTATATCACAATCGTGATGTAAGGAGGGCAACAGTTGTCAAATTAGCGGAATATATGAAGACCTGGATCCCAGAGGCAGACTATAACATGATTAATACTAAAATCAATAATATGAGGAACAGCTACAAAAAGCAATACAAACAAGTCCTCGATTCACGGAGATCAGGAGCAGCAGCAGACCAAGTGCATGTCCCCAAGCTCTGGTATTACAAACACCTGCGTTTTCTGGACGACCAGATAGAAGCTAGGGAATCACTTTCCAGCCTTCCCTCCACCCCTCCCTCCAGCGTTCCCTCCACCTTTCCCTCCACCCCTGCAGAGGGTGCAGAGGAGCTGGCTGACCTCGAAGAGCCGGATCTTCACATCTATAGTCAGGTATAGTATTTTTCAACATATTTATTGTCCAAGAATAATTTTTGGGAACTAGATGTTATTATTAAAAAAAAATAAAAAAAATAATAGTGGGCAGAATTGTTTGGGACAAGAATGAAAAATGCTGGGGTCAGAATGAGAGTCTTTTCTATTTATTAACGTTTAATTTGCAACAGTCATGAGCTGGAAATTGTGTGTGATTTATGAACCAAAAACTCAAACTACTGGTATGTCCCTTTTTTATACACAGGATGAGGTCAGCCAGGAGGACGAGGCTCTGGAGTGTGGCACCCAGGAGGAGGCAGGGGTGAGTGGCACCCAGGAGGAGGCAGGGCCAAGTGGTGGCACCCAGTCACAGGTGCTTCCCCTCCAAGTGAGACGTAAATGGCCCAGGAGGATGACTCAGGTGGAGGAGGAATCCCTGAAAATAATTAGGGAAGCAGCTGAAATCATGAGGGACCCCCTCAACCCAGTCGAGTCCTATGGGTGCTATGTGGCCGATAGACTCCTTAAAGTGGAGGAGGGCCAACATGCCCTCTGTGAGGAGCTGATATCTACGGCCCTTCACAGGGCGGGGAGGGGCCAGCTGACACAGGCCACACACCTTTGCGATCTGGCCCATCCTTCTCCTCCTCCTCCTGCCACATTGCCACCACCAGAGCCACAGCCTGCAAGGGGGCGTGGAGGGAGCCGTGAAAGGAACGCTGCAGGGAAGCGTGGAGGGAACACTGCAGGGAAGCATGGAGGGAAGGCTACAAGCAAGACCAGAAAGTGATTCCCTGGCTTCAAGCTGCTCTGCTAGAAGACGCAGTTTTTTGGAGTACCACAGCTTGGGGACATGTATGACATCTGCTGCTGCTCCTGATTTCTGTGATTCGGGGACCAGATTGTGATTCCAATTCGAGGGACTCCTCATGTTATGGATTTTATTTGCCTTCATGTCTGCCTTTGGGGTCCAAAGTCGGCATATATTTCACTAATTTCACAATTGTTGCCCTTCATCATTATTTGTTTTCCAGAATAAAATGGATATTTTATTTAATTAAAATAGTTGCCTATTATGTGTTTTTCTTGTGAGTAGGAAGGTACATTTCATAAATACAATGTGTAATTAACAAGGGACACCAACACCAACCTCCTTGAGGGAAAAAAAACATGAGATAATAATGTTGTTGTGATAACTTGACCATAAAAAATAGGGACATCACTATAAAATATTAAAATGGCAGAAAAAATAATTAGGAGATCTTGATAAAAAAAAAAAAAAAAAAAGATTTTTTTTTGCAGACCTGCCTTTAAAATAAAACACGAAGATTCATGAGATCTCAAAGGAATAATTTGGTCCGAACTCTGTGTAAAGGACCAACTGGAGAAAACTGAAAAAACTTTTCCTCACCGATTTCATGCAAAGAGAAGAAAAAAATAGGGGGCTCCAATGGTGTAGGTCAAAAAAAATTGGGTTGTTAATCAGAAAAACACCAACATACAAAGATAAAAAGTGATCACAGTTCATATATTAAAAGACAACATGGGAAGCAAAATGCATAGCCCAAATGCAATAGCCCAATTATTTTTTGATGGTCCTTCTACAATACCCTTGTCGGGGTATTTTCCATTTAAGTTTGATCGTATCCCATCGTCCGGTTGAATACCGGGATCCAGAGTGCCAGTCTTCTGGTGGGATCTCCAGCCTTGGGGGTATTGGAGACCCGAGAAGTACTGCATCCATCAATTCCACCCAGGATTGAAGACATCCGATCGTCTAGCCGGTATACCTCTACATCCATCAGAGATTCGGGGACGTTCCTGTGGAGCAGCCGTTGGAGATACTCTCAAGCTCGATTGATCCGCTGTCGTATGACATTGAGTTGAATACCTATAACGTCTTCTTCTAGTTTAACTCATTGTTTGTCCTCCATATTTTGATACCAGTCTACTATCCTAGTCAGAGAGGCTGCTTGTAGATATTTTGAGAAATCAGGTAGTGCTACCCTTCCCTTTTTCTTAGTTCTAATTAAAATTTCCCTTTTGATTTGTGGTGTTTTTTGGGCCCAGATAAAGCTTCCTATTGCTCTCCTTAGTTCCATCATTAGTTTCTTTGGAATGGCTAAAGGAACAGTTTGAAATATATACTGTATATACTCGAGTATAAGCCGAGCTTTTCAGTACATTTTTTTGTGCTGAAAATGCCCCCCTCGGCTTATACTCGAGTCACCTTTTTGCGCCTAATCTCCCGAACTTTTGGGACACGCTACCGGCCGTCCGTAGGTCCCCTGGCCCCCAAACTTGGCACATATAGCCACACTCTTCCTCTACAAGTGTGCAAAGTTTTTGTCCAGGGGATCTACGGCCGGGGAGCACCGGTTTTTCAAACTCGGGCACCCCTTCCATAGACTCCCATGTTAAACGGTAATTTCTTTGGTGATTTTGGGGACCCGGTACTGGCCGGTCATAGGTCCTCTGGACCCGAAACTTGGTACACATGTAGCCCCATTTCTCCTCTATAAGTGTGCAAAGTTTTTTGTCTAGAAGACCTACGGCCGGGGAGCACAGATTTTTCAAACCCGGGCACCCCTTCCATAGACTACCATGTTAAATGTCAGTCTAGTCATGGGCACAGTGAGGCATGGGCACAGTGAGGCATGGACACAGTGAGGCATGCACATGGACACAGTGAGGCAAAGTGAGGCACAGTGAGGCATGCCGATGGACACCCTAGGCTTATACTTGAGTCAATACGTTTTCCCAGTTTTTTGTGGTAAAATTAGGTGCCTCGGCTTATATTCGGGTCGGCTTATACTCGAGTATATACGGTATATAACAATTTTGGTAATATGTCCATTTTTATTATATTAATTCTTCCCATCCATGAGTGTGTTATTTTTTCATATTTTTGTAATAATTTTATTACTTTTCGGATTGTCGCATTGTAATTCAATTCTTGTAACTTGTTCAAGTCTCTTGGGATATAAGTTTCCAGGTATTTAATTGCTACTTGCTGCAATTTAAACGGAAAGTCTTTTTGCAATAATATTTGTATTTTTTTCTGTTCGGGATACATTTAGCATTTCAGATTTATCATAATTCACTTTAAAATTACTCAGTTCCCCAAATCTTTTAAATTCTTTTATTAAATTAGGTATTGTTATAATGGGGTTAGTCACATATATTAATAAATCATCTGCATAGACTGCTGTTTTATATTCTTTATCTTTAATACTGATTCCTTGTGTATCTTTATTTTCCCTTATTGCTTGTATAAGATGTTCCATCACTAGTATATATAATAAGGGAGATAGGAACCCGACAGGGATGTGCACTATCACAGTTTTGGAGGCCCTGAAATGTCAAGATAGCACAAAACCCCATTTTGGAAAGTGGACACCCCAAGCTATTTGTCAAGACGCATGGTGAGTACGGTATTTTGCAGCTCTCATTTGTTTTTGAAAATGAAGAAAGAAAAGGAAACTATTTTATTTTTGGGGTCCTGTACACAGCTAGGCTCCCAAAAAGTCTCACATGTGGTATCCCTGTACTCAGGAGAAGCATCAGAATGTATTTTGGGGCGTAATTTCACATATGCCCATGGCATGTGTGAGCAATATATAATTTCAGTGACAACTTTGTGTAATTTTTTTTTTGGTCCTTTTTCAATCACTTGTGGCAAGAAAATAAAATATGAAATGTGCTCAACATGCCTCTCAGAAAATTCCTTGGGGTGTCTACTTTGCAAAATGGGGTCATTTAAGGGGGGTCTGTACTGCCCTGCCATTATAGCACCTCAAGAAATGAGATAGGCAGTCAAACTAAAATTTGCATAAATCCCCGAAAATGTACCCTAGTTTGTAGACGATATAACTTTTGCGCAAACCAATAAATATACGCTTATTGAATTTTCTTTTACCTGAGACATGTGGCTGAATGCATTTTGGCATAAAGGTGATCAAATACCACCGAAAGAAATTCTCACATCTATTTGTGGGGAAAAAGGGACACAAATGTAGTTTTGGTACAGCAATGCATGACTGCGCAATCATCAGTTAAAGCAGCGCAGTGCCAAATTAAAAAGAAAAAAGTGCTTTGGTCAGAAAGGGGGTAAAATATTCTGGGGCTGAAGTGGTTAAAGAATGTTTGTTTGATTTTTTAATTCATAAATTCTGCCAAAATTTATGATTTATTGGCCATTTTGCAGAGAATATGAATGATAACACAAATACTTTTCTTTCACTCATGGTTAAGGTTTGGCTTAAACCATTTATTATCAAATCAACTGTGTTTACTCTTTTTAATTCAAGACAACAGAAACTACCCAAATTACCCTGATCAAAAGTTTACATACCCCAGTTCTTAATACCATGTATTGCCCCCTTTAACATCAATGACAGCTTGAAGTCTTTTGTGGTATTTGTGGATGAGGCTCTTTATCTTCTCAGATGATAAAGCTGTCCATTCCTCTTGGTAAAAAGCCTCCAGTTCCTGTAAATTCTTGGGCTGTCTTGCATAACCACTTAAGACCCGGACCAATATGCAGCATAAGGACCAGGCCCCTTTTTGCTTTATCTGACAACTGCGCGGTCGTGGCAACGTGGCTCCCAAACAAAACTGGCGTCCTTTTTTTCCCACAAATAGAGCTTTCTTTTGGTGGTATTTGATCACCTCTGCGATTTTAATTTTTTGCGCTATAAACAAAAATAGAGCGACAATTTTGAAAAAAATGCAATATTTTTTACTTTTTGCTATAATATAATAGGTTTGCTGAGGCATTTGGTCCGGAGTCCTCTGGGTCACTCAGGACGACATGATCCGTAGCCACCACCTCCCAGCCACGTACAAGTCCATGGGTGATTTGGGACTGTAATTGATCCCTTGAAGACTGCTGCTGATGCTGAGTGCTAGGCTCCACCTCCATGCGGACACAATCCTCCTCCTCGTGCTGTGTGATAGCCGGGCCAGCAGAAACACTGTCTGGATAAAGGGGGCCTTGAGAGGTAAGGAAGTCCTCCTCTTCCTGCCTCTGTTCTGCCTCAAGGGCCCTGTCCATTATTCCACGCAGCGTGTGCTCCAACAGGTGGACAAGAGGGACAGTGTCACTGATGCATGCACTGTTACTGCTCACCATCCTCGTGGCCTCCTCAAATGGTGCCAGGACAGTGCATGCATCCCTGATCATGGCCCACTGCCGTGGGGCAAAAAATCCAAGCTCCCCTGACCCTGTCCTGGTGCCATATTGCAACAGATACTCATTGATGGCCCTCTGCTGTATGTGCAGCCGCTGCAGCATGGCCAACGTAGAGTTCCACTTGGTGGGCATGTCACAGATTAGGCGGTTCTTGGGCAGGTTGGATTCCTTTTGCAGGTCAGTCAGGCGAGCACTGGCATTATATGACCGGTGGAAATGCCCACAGAGTTTCCTGGCCTGCTTCAGGACCTCCTATAAGCCCGAGTACCTGCCCAAGAACTGCTGCACCACCAAGTTAAAGACGTGTGCCAAACAGGTCACATGGGTCATTTGTCCCTGTCGGATTGCGGAGAGGAGGTTGGTGCCATTGTGGCAAACCACCTTTCCTGGCTTAAGCTGGCACGGCGTCAACCACCTCTGAGCCTGCCCCTGCAGAGCTGACAGAATCCCTGCCCCAGTGTGGCTCCTGTCCCCCAAGCACACCAGCTCAAGCACCGCATGGCATCTTTCTGCCTGCGTACTTGCGTAGCGCCTTGAACGCCTACGGAGCACCGCTGGTTCCAAAGACAAAACAGGTAGAGGAAGAAGAAGAGGAGGGGGTGGAGGAGAGAGGTGTGTCAGAATCACCAGTAGTAACATTTTGTAGGCCTGGTGGCGGAACAACCTCCAACACTACTGCACCTTGTCCTGCATCCTTCCCAGCTGCCAGCAGAGTCACCCAATGCGCCATGAAAGATGGGCAACGTCCCTGTCCATGCCTGCTGGACCATGAGTCAGCGGTAATATGCACCTTACCGCTGACCGCCCTGTCCAGCGAGGCCAAGACATTGCCTTCCACATGCCGGTAGAGAGCCGGAATCGCCTTCTGTGAGAAAAAGTGGCATTTGGGAACCTGCCACTGAGGAACCACACATTCCACAAACTCACGGAAGGGGGAAGAGTCTACCAACTGAAAAGGCAGCAGTTGAAGTGCTAGCAATTTAGCCAAGCTAGCATTCAACCGCTGGGCATGTGGATGGCTGGGAGCGAACTTCTTTTGGCGGTGCAGCAGCTGGGGCAGGGAAATTTGCCTGGTACAATCGGACGTCGGTGTACCGATAGCAGATTGCCCGCAAGTACTTGGCTGTGACACACCTAATTCTACACCTTCATTCCTCTCGGTGCAGGTTTCAGAGAGGACTGAAAGTATAGTGGGGTTGGAGATCCCAGCTGATGAGGAGCAAGGAGAGGTCCGCTTTGTTCTTTGGTGTGGGTCTTTTAGGTATGCTTGCCAACGAACTGCATGGCGCAGGTCGACATATGTCTGGTCAAGCACGTGGTGCCCAAGCGGCTGATGTTTTGGCCACACGAGATACGCTTCAGACATATGTTGAAAATGGCAATGGTGCGATCTGCTGCAAACGTCTGAAAAAAGGCCCACACCAAAGAACTTTTGGAATAACGTGCAGAGACAGCAGCGCCCTGCTCTGCGGTGTGATGCAGTCGGTGTGCTGCCCTTAAGCTGGCCCCTGGAGGGCATCCTGCCTCGTTGGAGATGTGTCTCCTCCTCCTCCTCCTATCAGGCACCCACGTGGAGTCAGTGACCTCATCATCCCCTCCCTCCTCATCACTGGAGCAAATCTGGCAGTATGCTGCAGCTGGGGGAACATGACTGCCAGATAGCTGTCCTTGTTGGGCACCCCCTCTCTCTGGGCTCACATTACTACCCCCTCTCTCTGGGCTCACGTTACTGTCTACCTCTAGCTGGGTTCCATCATCGGAGCCTTCAAAACGCTGGGCATCCTTCTGGAGCATGTACCCAACACTGTGGTCAAACAGTTCGGGGGACTCCTCAGGAGGACATGGTGGGGCTAGGGAAGGAGTGACTGATGCCATTGAGCTGAGGGAAGAGGCCGCTTTGGCAGCTGCTTTGCCAGACAAAGGACCCAGATCCTGGGTGAGAGAGGATGAGGAGGATGAGGACGGCTTGGTCATCCACTCTACCAATTCTTGGGCATGTTGCGGCTCAACATGGCCAGCTGCCGAAAAGAAGGACAAGCGTGTCCCACGGCTACGTGCTAATGAGGATGCACCGTGTCCACGACCAGCACTGTTGCCTCTAGACACAGAGCCTGCTTGCCCTCTTTTATTGCCTCGTGACTGTCTGCTTCTCCTTCTTTGCCTTCCAGAAATACTAATGGCCTGCAGTGAGATGTAGCTGCACAAAGGTGGGATGTATGTATGTATGTATGTATGTATGTATATATATATATATATATATATATATATATATATATATTGTGACAGCAGGAAGGTAAAGTCACCTGGTTGCATCCAGGGGGGTAGATATATTTCTCCCAGATTCAGGCTTTATGCTGACTTATACAACTAGGGTGGAGAGTTGTAAAAGCCCAGCTGAGGCTAGTAGGCTCATGGATGACTCATACCTCTAGGGAGAGTGTGGGGCGTCGTACAGACAGGGAGTTGATGAGGCCAGCTGAAGCTTGTCAGCTCATTTAGGCCTCTATAAGAACTCCCAGATTCATTAGGTGTTAGCTCATGCCTGGACCCAGACCTGTGTGGACTGTCTAGGGAGAGTGAACCCCTGTGCGGTGAGGCAAAGCCTGTGTGGCTATTTGTTTGGACTTTTACTAAACCAGGGACTTAGGGACTAGGACAGCACCAGGCTGATCCCAGTTGTTAGTTTAGGAAACCTGCATGTTTAGTCAGAGGTCAAACTGACCAGGATTTATTTTGTTTATGTTTCTTTTTGGCTTTGCTGTGTTTTTGTCACTGTACATAGAGAAATAAACCGCACCTTTTGATTTTGAAAACCACAACCTCCGTCTGCTGGCCCTGTTTTTGTGTGGGGAGCCCAACCAGGGGGTCACACACACCCGCTACTGAGTTAACCCCCTCACAGTTGGTGGAGAACCAGTGGCAGTTTTTTTTAAGCCAGCATGGAGGAGATACTGAAACAGCTGGCTCTAGCAAATGCCAATCAACAGCAGACAAATGCAGGTTTGCAAAGGAGCCTTGCAGCCCAGCAGCAAGCTCATCAACAAGCCCAGCAGCAATCTGAGGCCCGCTTCATAGACCTGTTACAGAAGCAAGAGCAGAGACTACAACAAATGGAAGCAGTAATGCAGCAACGTCCGCAGACCAGTGAGGAAAGCCGTCCCACTAATACCACGTCCTTTGGGGTGAGTCGTTTATTGACAAAAATGACTGGAGAGGATGATCCAGAGGTATTTTTGACCACATTTGAAAGGACTGCTGAAAGAGAAAAGTGGCCTGAGGAGCAGTGGGCTGGACTGGTGGCTCCTCTGTTAACTGGTGAATCGCAGAAGGCTTACTATGACCTAGAGCCTGACCAAGCAAAAGACTATGTGATGCTAAAAACTGAAATATTGGCAAGGCTGGGTGTCACCCTGGCTGTCCGGGCTCAGCGTGTGCATAACTGGACTTTCCAGCTTGGAAAACCCCCAGGTCTCAAATGTATGATCTCATTCACCTGAGCAGGAAGTGGCTACAGCCAGAGACTTTGTCCGCACCAGAGATTGTGGAACGTGTTGTAATGGATCGGTTTTTGAGAGCTCTTCCTACTGCCATCCAAAAGTGGGTAAGCCATGGAGACCCAGAGACGGCCGGTGGTCTTGTGGATCGTGTAGAGAAATACTTGGCTACAGAGAACCTGACGGCCTCTTCCAGAGACTCTCGGACTTTCCACCCTAAGACCAGACCATCCCCAGGGGCGGATAAGAGGATTCCAAGGGGTGAGGGTGGAGAGAGTGAGAGGGTGGGAGCTCTACCCAAAGTTTGGCGAGAACAGCCTGGGAAGTCAGGGGCTCAAGAGGCAGCCAAAAGGATTGTTTGCTACCGCTGCCGGCAAGCGGGACATATTGCAGCAAATTGCCCGGTTGTGGAGGAACCCATGCAATGTGACTTTCTGACGGACAGACGTCAGTCGCTGTGTGCGACAGTCGCATGCACTGCCATTCGGGGAACTGAGAAACATTTATGCAAAATGTGTATTAATGGTAGAAATGTTGTGGTATTACTGGATTCAGGTAGCCTTGTGACCCTGATAAAGGCTGAATTAGTTAAAACAGAGGTCTCTGGGAATAGCAAGGTAGCTGTTATTTGTGTGCATGGGGACACCCGAGAGTATCCAGTGACTACAGTGTGTTTCGAGACCCCCAAAGGTACCCTCTCTCATCCAGTGGGGTTAGTATCTCAATTACCGCATGATGCCATTGTGGGAAGAGATTTTCCGAAGTTCTGGGAACTGTGGGATGATCCTGAGCCCCCCACTGGTGCCCCTATGTACCAGGAATGTGATAGCCAGAACTCCTCTGAGAGTGGTGAGGACTCTCCAGAATTTCCCTTGTCAGTATTGGCAGGGGAGACTCAAGAAACTGGAGAGGAGCCCACCTCCTCAGACGAAAACCTACCGTCTGTGGAGTTTTCTGATCTGGAGGTTCACAGGGAAAATTTTGCCACAGAACAGTTAAAAGACCCCGCCCTAATAAAGGCACGGGAAAACGTAGTGGAAATAGATGGCGAGTTAGTGAACCCAGATAATACCTGCACTTACCCATACTTCAGCGTAGAAAAGGACCTACTGTATCGGGTGGCAAAAAGGGCAGAAGAAACCGTTGAGCAGCTTGTGGTGCCCAAACCTTACAGGAAGTTGGTGTTGGAGTTGGCCCATGGGCACATTCTTGGAGGTCATCTGGGGACAGAGAAAACCCGAGAGAGGGTATTACAGAGATTCTATTGGCCTGGGGTGATGAAGGACATAGAAAATTATTGTTCCTCCTGCCCTGTGTGTCAGAGGTCGGCCCCGATGCCACATTTCCGTAGCCCGCTGGTCCCTCTACCCATCATTGAGGTCCCGTTTGAGAGAATCGCAATGGATTTGGTAGGTCCTATAATCAAGTCCGCTAGGGGGCACCAGTACATATTGGTTATAATGGACTATGCCACCCGTTATCCAGAAGCGATCCCTCTCAGAAATACCTCGGCCAAAACCATAGCCAAAGAGCTATCTCTTGTTTTTAGCCGGGTGGGTATTTGTAAAGAACTGCTTACGGACCAAGGTACACCCTTTATGTCCCGGGTTATGAAAGAGCTGTGTAAATTGTTCAAAGTGACGCAATTGCGTACATCTGTGTATCACCCCCAAACCGATGGGCTGGTTGAAAGATTCAACAAAACCCTAAAACAAATGTTGAAGAAAGTGGTGGATAGAGATGGAAAGGATTGGGACTGTCTACTTCCTTATTTGATGTTTGCTATTAGGGAGGTGCCCCAATCCTCTACGGGATTCTCCCCCTTTGAGTTACTGTATGGGAGACACCCAAGAGGGCTGTTGGATATTGCCAAGGAAACTTGGGAAAGTGAGAGTTCTCCCCACAGGAGTGTGATTGAGCATGTCGCCCTGATGCAAGATCGAATTGCACAGGTAATGCCCATCGTGAAGGAACATTTGGCCCAAGCGCAGTTGGCACAGCAGAGAGTGTACAACCGTGGAGCAAAGACCCGTACCTTTTCCCCGGGGGATAGGATATTGGTACTTGTCCCTACGGTTGAAAGTAAATTCCTTGCCAAATGGCAAGGCCCCTACGAGATAATGGAAAAAGTGAGCGAAGTGAATTACAAGGTCAGACAACCAGGAAGGCGAAAGCCCGAACAGATATATCACGTTAATCTGTTGAAAGCCTGGAGGGATAGAGAGTCCCTAGTCGCAGAAACTTGGTCACCAGCTCAAACTGGTTGCGTGATTCCGGAGGTTGGAATAGCAGCCACCTTGTCACAACCCCAACAACAGGAGGTTAAGGAGTTTGTGCTTCGCAACAAGGAAGTGTTCTCTGAGCTGCCGGGACAAACATCTGGGGTAGAGCATGATATTATTACCCCGCCCGGTGAAAGGGTGAAGTTAAAACCCTATCGGATCCCAGAGGCCCGACGGGAGGCAATACGGGAGGAAGTACAGAAAATGCTGAACTTAGGGGTGATAGAGGAGTCCCAAAGTGATTGGTCTAGTCCCATTGTGTTGGTGCCTAAACCGGATGGGAGCTGGCGATTTTGTAACGATTTTCGTCAGTTGAACAAAGTTACAAAATTTGACACCTACCCCATGCCACGTATAGATGAGTTGATCGACCGGCTGGGAACAGCCCGATACATGACGACTCTTGACCTCACAAAAGGGTATTGGCAAATTCCCCTGGCCAAGTCGGCCAAAGAGAAAACCGCATTTGTAACCCCAGACGGGGCGTTCCAATATAAGAGAATGCCGTTCGGGTTACAGAATGCGCCGGCCACATTCCAGCGGAAAATGGACCAGATACTGAGGCCCCATCGGAAGTATGCTGCGGCTTACCTGGATGACGTAATTGTCCATAGCACAGATTGGGCCTCACATCTGCCAAAAGTGCAAGCAGTCCTAGACTCTATCCGGGAAGCGGGGTTTACGGCTAACCCCAAGAAGTGTACCATTGGGCAGGAGGAGGCCAAATATCTTGGGTACACCATTGGCAGGGGAGTGATAAAACCCCAACTCAACAAAGTCGAGGCCATCCAGAGTTGGCCACGTCCCAACAGCAAGAAGCAGGTACGGGCCTTTCTGGGAATCGCGGGTTATTATCGGCGCTTCATTCCCCACTTTGCTTCTAAGGCTGTGCCCCTAACCAACCTGACGAAAGGGAAAGGGTCGGTCATGATTAAATGGACCCCCGAGGCTGAGGCAGCATTCCAATTCTTGAAACAAGCCTTATGTAGCCAGCCAGTGTTGTACTCACCCGACTTCTCTAAAGACTTTGTCGTACAAAGTGATGCGTCAGATGTGGGGTTAGGAGCAGTATTGTCCCAGGTCTGGAACGGGGAAGAGCACCCAGTCATTTACCTCAGCAGGAAGTTGAAGTCCCATGAGGTAAATTACGCCACGGTTGAAAAGGAGTGTTTAGCGGTGAAGTGGGCTCTAGATTCCCTTCGGTACTATCTGCTAGGTAGGCACTTTGACATGGTTACGGATCACGCTCCGTTAAAGTGGATGGCTCAAAACAAGGAGACAAATAGAAGAGTGAATAGGTGGTTCCTGGCCCTACAGGAATTCAACTTCACAGTAAAGCATCGCCCTGGCGTTCAAATGGGGAATGTGGATGCTTTGTCTCGAGTACATGAATGCCTGATTGCTGGTGTTCCAACCCCAAGGTTAAAACAAGAGGGGGGGGTATGTGACAGCAGGAAGGTAAAGTCACCTGGTTGCATCCAGGGGGGTAGATATATTTCTCCCAGATTCAGGCTTTATGCTGACTTATACAACTAGGGTGGAGAGTTGTATAAGCCCAGCTGAGGCTAGTAGGCTCATGGATGACTCATACCTCTAGGGAGAGTGTGGGGCGTCGTACAGACAGGGAGTTGATGAGGCCAGCTGAAGCTTGTCAGCTCATTTAGGCCTCTATAAGAACTCCCAGATTCATTAGGTGTTAGCTCATGCCTGGACCCAGACCTGTGTGGACTGTCTAGGGAGAGTGAACCCCTGTGCGGTGAGGCAAAGCCTGTGTGGCTATTTGTTTGGACTTTTACTAAACCAGGGACTTAGGGACTAGGACAGCACCAGGCTGATCCCAGTTGTTAGTTTAGGAAACCTGCATGTTTAGTCAGAGGTCAAACTGACCAGGATTTATTTTGTTTATGTTTCTTTTTGGCTTTGCTGTGTTTTTGTCACTGTACATAGAGAAATAAACCGCACCTTTTGATTTTGAAAACCACAACCTCCGTCTGCTGGCCCTGTTTTTGTGTGGGGAGCCCAACCAGGGGGTCACACACACCCGCTACTGAGTTAACCCCCTCACAATATATATATATATATATATATATATATATATATATATATATCTGTACTGATTATAATGCAGATATCAGAATCAACTGCCTGCTGTTGTATTAGTATGAGAAAAGCAGCAATTGTCTTCAGTTAGTTTTAGGTAAACACTGTGCAAAGGACACAGTACACTAACTGAAAATACTTGCAGCTCCCTGCCTGTGGTTTTATTATGAGAACACCACTAATTGTATTGAGGTAAGCTTTAGATGAACGCTATGCAAAGCAGGTTATTTGATCAGTTTAACTGCTTTAGTAATTACCACAGCTGTTTCATCTGAGGAAAATCCTGAAAACATGACCTGTTGGGGCGCCTTGAGGACTGGAGTTGAGAAACACTGACCTAGGATGCATATATATCCTCTACACACTGTAACTGCAGCTATCTGACTCGCCTGCCTGCTCTATCTAACTCAATATATAAATGACACTGTCTCTCTCTCTCTCTCTCTGTAAGCTCTCTTTAACCAACACCGCAACACACTACACAAGGCCGCAACGGAGGCGGCCTTATATAGGGTGGGGCGTGTACTAAACCCCCTGAAACATAATTGGCCAAAGCCACCCTGGCCTTGGCCAATTATGGCTCTCCGTTTTTTGCACGCTGTGATTGGCCAAAGCATGCGGGTCATAGTGCATGCTTGGCCAATCATCAGCCAGCAATGCGCTGCGATGCCGCAGTGAATTATGGGCTGTGATGCGCCACTCGAATTTGGCGCGGACGGCCCATAATGTTCGCAATTCACCGAACAGCCGATGTTCGAGTCGAACATGGGTTCGACTCGAACACGAAGCTCATCCCTACTAGGAATAGGTGAGCATAAAATCCCAGCCTCTTCTGATCCTGGGGTACTAGAAAAATCACTTCCTGTTGAATCAACTTTCGCAATAGAGACATCATTGCCGGGACTCTCAAACATTCCTACAATAAGTCACAAAAATCCTGCTTGGGGAACCATGGAAAACTCCAGCCTGTAGCCATAAGCGATTAAGAGCTCTCTGGGCTGAATTGACTATGGCTGAAGACCTGGCCCACATCCTGATGGACTGAGCACATGTATCTACCATATATCCAACAGCTTTTAGAAACGTGGGGATAGTTTCTAACAAATCTTTCTGAGGGTTCCCAGCTTCAATATGATCCTTCTACTGACCGAGCCAGCATTCAAGATTTCCGGCCACCACCTTCGAGGCCAAAGCTAGTGTAGCACACCCCCGTAGGAGCTGCTGGTTTTAATTTGGGCCTTGCACGTTACCTCAGTATTCGTTGTCTAGGGGGAAGAAAGTCTGTAAAAACTCCAATGTCCGCACAAGATGTAAAACCTTAAGCTGTTAGGTTTTATTTTCCTTTGCATAAAACATTTGAAGAATAGTAGAAGGGTGAAGGGAAGGGGTAGGTTCAGGTACGCAGTACAGATCACTGGGAAAAACTCAACTATACAGTCATTCACCACTGGAGTGGGTATTGCTCACCCAGATAGGCCCCTCTCACCTGGCCTAGCAGCCGGAATGATGCACGGACATTGATCAGGACCAGTCTCTGCCACAGACTGGTTGTGCACAAAATTGGATAATCTGGCATCCTTTGCCACAGGACTTAACACCCGAACTTCCAACCAAACAGTCAAAAGCCTTTAAGCCGACCCGGCAGACTGCAAGGTGAACTTTAGCTACGGTGCATCCTCCAATAGAATTACCAGGCCCTCCTCAAGACACCAGCCTTCCGCTCGGTCTTTTCTAGGACAGGTCCTCCCCTGGTTTGCTCCATTGAGTGGCTTCCTCCCGCAGGACGGACAGCACAGGATCACCTTCAAGGTGTAGGCCCAGTCAGCATAACTGGGCCTACTTGGTAGAGTTCCAGCCTCGGACCAACATGGTCCCAAGGCCAAAATCACACAACACACTCCCCGTGCCAGGAGGGCCGCGAGGGGATGAAGGACCCCAAAAGATGGCGTCTGCCCCTTAAGTACCCTTCCCTGGCATGCTCAGTGGGTAGACCACGCCCACTGAACTGTTCCTGAGGAAAGATACCCAATACACTTTGGCCTGTCAGTCTTCCACATTAGCCTGAGGTGGTAACGCCACCTACAGGCAAACAGTGGGAAGTCTTCCCAACACAGCCATAGCCGGAACAGAGGCTGATTTAGCATAATCACTTAAATCTGAGCCTAACTATTGGCTCAGATACCCACTAAATTTATCATAGCGCCCAATCATTGGGAGCAGGGCGCTATACTAGCTGAAAACGGAGTTCCACTAATTTTTGTGTTTATTAAAAGTCAGCAGCTACAAGAAGTGTAGCTGCTGACTTTTAATAAAACACACATTCAACCTGTCCCACGGTACATCGATGCAGCCGCCTGAACCCTCGCTTATCTCCCTTGCCTCTCCGCGGCGCCGGCATTGCAAGTGTGGGCACCCGGCTGCGACAGCTTGCGGCTTCACAGCTGGGTGCACACTGCACATGCACAAGTCGCACAGCGTCTCCCCATTTGTAGGGGGAATATTTTGGGACTTGTGACGTGCCCCAGAAGATTGTAAGGAGGGAGGGGGAGAGAAGCAGGTACCAGTCAAAACTAGGTATCTGCTTCCCCCCACAAAGCACATGACAAATGTGGCATATTTGGGGAGGGGGTGCTTAACGCAGAACTTCCCCTTTTAGGTGTAACTCCGATTTACGATTTAAGATTAGAAAAAGGTGCAATCCCATGCTTCAAGGCAGGAATCTGCCCTTTTGTCCATGGCATCTTTTGGAACTCCTACATGTTTAAAAGCCAGGTCTATATTTCTAGACACTTGAGAAAAACTGGCATCTAATCTAGGCTTTTTGTTCCAGACCTGAAATTTATCCTCATCAAAAGGGAATCTTCGCGTAAGAGATCTAGAGAAAGAAGGAGTCCTCTTTGGGTGTTTCCAATCTCTTTTTACAGCCTCCGAAAGTACTTTATGTACCTATAAATCCTGATGCTTTACTTCACCTTTATCCATGTCCTAGTACATATGATCATGCACGTTTAACTGAACTTTTACTTCCTTAATATCCAGAGTAGTTTAAATAGCTTTCAACAAATTGTCCACCTCTTCCAGAGACCACTTGTATGTAGAAAACCTTTTATCCTCCCTTTCCCTCTCCTACAAATCCTGAGTGTAGGACAAACTAAATTCTTCCATAACCGGAGTGATTTTCTTTCTGGGAGAACACATGGATTAATGCTAGTGGCTATAGTAGCCACTAGCAATAATCATATGTAAAATCTGACAAGCTGGTTGTACCAAAGTTAATCAATCAACTTGGGTACATCCAGCCTGCTCATACATGGTTCAAATCTTGTCTGGTCCCTGCTGAACTGGCCAAGATTCAAACCGTCTATGGCCGGCTTAACTCTCCTTCCGAGCAGCTGAGGTGGACAATAGAGGGCTGGATGGCACATTATGCTGACTGCAGAACTGCTGTGCAGAAAACTTAGCCAACAGAGCAGAAGTACTGAAATGTGTCCAAAAAGGTTCCTGCACTGCTATACAAGATCCGCACAATAGTTTAGCCCAGAAATCTTTTAACGTAATCATACAGGAAGGACACCTATTTTTTTTTGGGGGGGGGGGATTACTTAGTTTTTTCCATGGCCTTTGCCTGTCAAAGCTCAAGCGACAGACAAGAAAGCCATAAAAACAGAAGAAAAGAGAGCCATCCCCTCTTGCACAGCCCCACAGAGAAAGCATCCGCTACCCACAGCACACTCTCAAGAGATGTGCACCTTGATAGTGCAGGGCAGGCCCCTTACCCCCAATACAGTAAGGGGGGGGGGGGGGAAATAGACCTGGGCCTGGCTGCTGTTTGTGGCTCCTGCTACTGCTTCCACCCACAACATTATGCAGAGAGTGCAGCGGAGATCCTGAGGCTTCTTTGAATTACTCTGTTAATCCCGCCCATGTGACCTGAAATAAACACACCAGCCGGGGCCCGCCCCTTGCACCCCACTGGAAATCCTGTCTGCCCCAGATGTGAAGTCACCCACCTCTCGGGTCCCAGAGTCAACGCAGGCACGGAGACCCGAGAATCCTGCAACGCTCTTCATGGCTTACTGTTCATTCACAAACTGAAACACAGTAAGTGGTGTTTATGACCGCAGCCATCTTGGTTACTGGCACTGCTGGAGTTCTGTGATGAAACAAATGCTCCATGCTCTGTAATACATTGTAAGTGCATTTACAAAATAAAATTATTTGTGGATTTACACTATAGGAGTTGTGTTTTTTTATCCCTTGCTGTGACATGAGCTGCCCGTCCTGTTCATACTGTGAAAGAGGCATGTAGTGCCGATTTGAGAATCTGGAGACAGGCTGCAGGAGCCATAGACCCTACTCACCTGGGAGTCCTGTGTGGTGCCATTAGGGAGCAAAGACCTTTTGAGATACAAAAAGCAATATATGACCACTCTATATTGGGGCTCATATAATTCTGGTAAGCCTTGGTTGCACAATGCAGGTGGTGTGTGACAAATTAAGCTTTGGAACTGGAAGAAGTTCACATATACAGAATAGCTGTGCACAGGAGAAGGGAGTTGGACACGAGGGGTGGGAACTGTCAGTTTAGCTGAAAGTGCTCTGGGGTCTCAGCTCATGGTCTACAAAATTTATAGTACAGGCAACCACAATAAGGCTCTGTTTCCACTAGTGCGACTTGTCATGTGACTTTGGACACATGAAGTTGCATGACAAGTCACAGCCCATTGATTTCCATTGTACCTGTTCCCATCTATGTGACTTTGAAAATCAGCACTTTGATCCAGAGAGTGCAACGGTGGACCAAAGCTGCACTCAGTCGAATCAAAGTCACTCTAAATCTTGCACGTTTGGGGTCACATTAGTAGAAACGTGACTTGTCATGCGACTATGTGTCCAAATTCACATGACAAGTCACAGTTCATTGATTTTAATGGTACCCGTTCCCATCTATGAGACTTTGAAAAGGTTCCTGCAATGCTTTGATGCGACTTTGGTCCAGCTGTACACTTTCTTGACCAGATGCACTTTCTTGATGCACTCTGCATGCAGCTTTTGGGATCTGTTGCAGTATAATATCTGAACCAACCTGCTTTGTGATCCCTGCCCCCGCTGTCATTCATATATACAGCTTAACCTAATTTTGGTCTGTATCTGCCTCCTGTGGCCACCTGTAAGCTGTTCAGTGGATTTAGCACTTCAAGTTTTTGGAATAAATTTATGACCTCATTCTAAGTGCCATTTCAGAAATACAGGAAGGCTGATACCCCATGCGGATAGCATCTCCTGAGGAAGCCCAATACACAGGGCGAAACATGTCGGGATTCAACACTATGCCACTTTAAACAAGTTTATGAGCCATATCTTTAGGTTTAAGCTTATGTCTTAAAAATATGACTCTGTTTTAAATATAATACATTTTATCTCAAAATATTTTTCTTTGGTTTCTTGGACCGCTGTAGTCCCATCCTTTGTTCTATTTGCTCCAATAACCCCGGTATGAGGTGCTTTATATTCTGGGAATCTATCCACATTGGTACATTCTTCCATACACCAGTGAAGCTAACAGCCTCAGATGATACACAGGGATGAAACAAATCTCCCTACATAAGTTTTGCATGTATATCTGCGGTCTTCATCTTTATATACTGTTTAGAAAGTGCACATCGTGTTAGACTTTCTTTTGGTGTTCAACACCGCAGTAAAGTCTGAGCATACAGCCAAGACAGCTGATTGGAGGAAAGGAACACACCTCCACTCTTAATAGGTAGAGACTTTTAGAGCTGATCGTTGAATAGTTCAGGGATCTGCTAATTTATAGCATCCTCCCCAACACAAAACTCAGGCTGCTTTTATCATACGTGACGGAGAACTTGTCAGGAGTTATCAGGATGATAACAGAAGAACGCAGCAGGAGACAGCTACGGGACATATTGCTTTGAAGAGAGATAACAAAACTCTGCAGATACAGGTGAAACTCGAAAAATTTAAATATCGTGCAAAAGTTCATTTATTTCACTAATGCAACTTAAAAGGTGAAACTAATATATGAGATAGACTCATTACATGCAAAGCAAGATAGTTCAACCCATGATTTATCATAATTGTGATGATTATGGCTTACAGCTCATGAAAACCCCAAATCCACAATCTCAGAAAATTAGGATATTACATGCAATCAATAAAACAAGGATTGTACATAAAACAATATCGGACCTCTGAAAAGTATGCATATGTATTCAGTACTTTGTTTGGGCCCCTTTTGCAGCAATTACTGCCTCAATGCGGCGTGGCGTGGAAGCCATCAGCCTGTGGCACTGCTGAGGTGTTATGGAAGACCAGGATGCTTCAATAGCGGCCTTCAGCTCTTCTGCATTGTTCGGTCTCATGTCTCTCATCTTTCTCTTGGCAATGCCCCATAGATTCTCTATGGGGGTTCAGGCCAGGCGAGTTTGGTGGCCAATCAAGCACAGTAATCCCACGGTCATTGAACCAGGTTTTGGTGCTTTTGGCAGTGTGGGCAGGTGCCAAGTCCTGCTGGAAAATGAAGTCAGCATCCCTATAGAGCTCGTCTGCGGAAGGAAGCATGAAGTTCTCCAAAATCTCCTGGTAGACGGCTGTGTTGACCCTGGACTTAATGAAGCACAGTGGACCAACACCAGCAGATGACATGGCTCCCCAAATCAACACAGACCGTGGAAACTTCACACTGGACTTCAAGCATCTTGCAGTGTGTGCCTCTCCATTCTTCCTTCATACTCTGGGTCCTTGGTTTCCAAATGAGATGCAAGATTTGTTCTCATCAGAAAAGAGGACTTTGGACCACTGAGCAACAGACCAGGTCTGTATTTCTTTAGCACAGGTAAGACGCTTCTGACGCTGTTTGTTGTTCAGGAGTGGCTTGACAAGAGGAATATGACATTTGAGGCCCATGTCCAGGATCCGTCTGTGTGTGGTGGCTCTTGATGCACTGACTCCAGCCTCAGTCCACTCCTTGTGAAAGTCCCCAACACTTTTGAATGGCCTTTTCCGGACAATCCTCTCCAGGCTGCGGTCATCCCTGCTGCTTGTGCACCTTTTTCTTCCACACTTTTCCCTTCCACATAACTTTCTATTAATGTGCTTTGATACAGAACTTTGGGAACATCCAACTTATTTTGCAATTACCTTTCGAGGCTTTCCCTCCTTATGGGGGTGTCAATGATGGTTTTCTGCACAACTGCCAGGTCAGCAGTCTTTCCCATGATTGTGATTCCTACTGAACCAGACTGTGACCATATTCTAATTTTCTGAGATTGTGGATTTGGGGTTTTCATGAGCTGCAAGCCATAATCATCACAATTATGAAAAATCACGGCTTGAACTATCTTGCTTTGCATGTAATGAGTCTATCTCATATATTAGTTTTACCTTTTAAGTTGCATTAGTGAAATAAATGAAATTTTGCACGATATTCAAATTTTTCGAGTTTCACCTGTATATGTGCCCAGCTCAAATTTCATGAATCGGGTTTACATCCACTTTAAAGTGGTTGTAAACCCAACCAGACAACTTGCACCTACAGGTAATGCCGCATACACACGACCGTTTTTCATGACGAGACAAATGCCATTTTTTAATTTGCCCATTAAAAACGATCGTGTGTAGGCTCCAGAGCATTTTTCGCGACGTGAAAAATGGGCATTAAAAATTTGGAACATGCTCTATTTTTCTCGTCGTGAAAAACGACCATGTGTAGGCTTTAACGACGTGAAAAAAACGCGCATGCTCAGAAGCAAGTTATGAGACGGGAGCGCTCGTTCTGGTAAAACTAGCGTTCATAATGGAGATAACACATTCGTCACGCTGTAACGGACTGAAAAGCACGGAGACTGAAAAACGCGAATCGTCTCTCACCAAACTTTACAAACAGGAGGATCACCAAAAGCAGCCCAAAGGGTGGCGCCATCCGAATGGAACTTCCCCTTTATAGTGCCGTCGTACGTGTTGTACGTCACCGCGCTTTGCTCGATCATTTTTTTCACGATAGTGAAAGGCAGGCTTGAGAAGGCAGGCTTGAGAAGAATCACATTGAGAAAAACGTCGTTTTTTTCAATGACATTAAAAACGGTTGTGTGTACGCGGCATTAGCCTAGATTAAGGTTTATGCAGATTTTAACTAGAAACTAGTATAAATAAATAAATAAATAAAAAGGCAGACATACTCACAGATTGGGCCGTGTTGAAAATGCCAACAGTCAGCCTGTTGCCTAGACAATGGCGATGTGTAATAACATAAGGCCAGTCAGGAGGGTATTATCTGTGGGTAATCGTAGTAAATTAAATATCAACCATAAATACATAGTCTCACGGTTAATATATGGAGAGCCACATGACCATAGGTATATGGCACATGTGGGAATCAAGGCCCATAAATTGTAAAGTAAGTAATCTCACCATGTAGAAATGATTAAGGTAATATTGATAGGACGATCTGTGCTGGTAAGCAGGGAATAGAGAAAAGGAAACTCGGCTGCTTGAACAGCGTTATACTTGTTAAGCTTGGTCCAGTCAGTTTACCACACTATGTCTGGTCTACTCAATAGAGAGGTCAGAGCCCTGGGAGGGTAACAGAGTATAGTCATATTAATAGTAATGCCGCATAGAGCACACCAATCAAAGGGGATGGTGTGTTATAGAAAGCTATTTTACCTTGTTCGGGTTGTATTGCGTCGTCAGAGACTGATTCCTAAGCTCAATGTGATCGCCTATATGGAGTCACGGCGTCTTCCGTGTTTATATATGCCCTTACCGGAAGTGCGTCACTCCTGGGCGGAAGTGGTGCATTCCGGTCTGTCCGCAGGCCACCGCGCATGCGCCAGGTCACCGCTGGCACGGTGAACACAGACCAATGCACAGGCAGCAGGGGCGGGGATCACAGGGCAAATTGTTTGCTACGTGTCCCCGTCAATCGCTGCACTTCTGGTCAAGGGGAGAAAGCGGAAGGCGGCGCTGTGCGGACAAACAGAAATAAAAAAAGCCCACCCCACATCCAGAGACATCATGGGGATAGAAATGATGGAGCACGGCCACACACAACCAAATGATAAAAACATGAACAAAAACTTAAAGTTATATTAAAAAAGGGATAAGTCAAATGCAGCTGTTTGCATCTTGTAAAAGAGGTTACAAAGTATTGATTGCAGCTTGTGCAATTCCATAGAACCTCTTCAGTTAGACATAACATAATTGTTTGGACTTCTAGAATATAAACAGTAACATCCATAATAAAAGTACATTGGATTGAAAATAGGAATAAAAATAAACATAACTGTAGAGGGAGACCCCTCAATAGAGGAGGCCGGCAGAGGGGAGGAAGAAAGGAGATTGGAGAAGATAATAATGTTGGTACCAGCTAACAAGCTGTATGAACACCAACAAAACTCGGAGATAGAAAAGGAAGGGGAATGAAAAGAGGAAAAAATGAAAAAGAGAGGAAAGAGATATAGTAGTGCAAATAATGAAAGTAATAATAATATAATTAAATGATATATACCGTATTCGGTGTCGGTGATAACAGTTAGAAATGACAACAAACAGTGTGATGCCGCGTACACACGATCATTTTTCCCGTCGGGAAAAATAAAATTTTTGCCTTTGGGCGAGAAAAACGATCGTCTGTGGGCTTTTTGTCATTTTTCCCCGACGGGAAAAACGGCATTAATCACGACGAGAAAAATTAGAACATGCTCTAATTTTTCTCATCGTGATTCCCGTCGTTTTTTTCCGCGGCAGTTTTCCCATAGGGAAACACTGCCGGGGAGCCCACACACGGTCGTTTTTTTCGACCAAAAAAAAATATGTAATTTAAAACGGCCGTGTGTGGGGGGAACAAGCTGTTCCTCGTTTTTCATGTCGATTTTCTCGACGGTGTTTTCACCGTCTAAAAAATTGATCGTGTGTACGCGGCATCAAGGTTGAGGATGTTGTCCAGAAGTGAATAAATAGAGAAATAAACAGTGAGGGTGAGTGTGAGTGGATAATTTGAATAGTTCACAGACCATAATAATGAAATAAAATAGAAATTAAAAAAAATAATAATAAAAAAAAAAAATGTAATAAAAGGTTGTTGGATTAAAAATATAAAGGTGTTGAAGATGTATACTAGTGAATGATTATATTGGTAATAATGATCCAATCGTAAGATAATTGTCTAAATAAACGAAGTGTAAGTGTGACAATGAAGAAAAGGGAAAGGAGGGATAGGGGCATAGGTTTTGGGACATAGCCACACGTCCCCAAAAGGAGAAAAAGATTAGAGTACATCGGAGTGGAGCCAAAAACGAGATGTTGGTAGACCAGTGAAAGAAGCTGTGCAACCAAAACACCCTAGAGAAAAGGTTTATAGGATTGGGTTTCGCTTAGTCCAGGCGGCTGGGTGGCATTGAGTCTATCTATCCAGATAGTTTCTCTCTGGAGAATGACTTTATCCCATTCTCCTCCCCTCGGGTTTTTGGGAATGACGGTCAGAACAACAAACGACACAAGTGATGTGTCGAATCGGTGGAAAAGGTCAAGGTGCCTAGTAATGGGAGTGAGCATCTTGCCACTACCCGAGTAGTATACGTGGTCATTGATTCTCTGTCTCAGTTGTCTGGCCGTCTTCCCCACATAAAAGGCCCCAACATCTGCAGGTCATAAGATAGACTAGACCTTGTGTGCAACAATTAGCAGTGAACCTAGGCGCAAAGTTTTCACCATTGGGGAGTACGGTGTTGGTGCTTGGCAAAACCCATTTGCAAAATGAGCATTTGCCACACCGTGACGTTCCCAGTGGTAATTTGGATGTAGAATTGGTTGGTTGGGTGTAATACAGGGGTCTCAAACTGGTGGCCCTCCAGCTGTTGCAGAACTACAATTCCCATGAGGCATTGCAAGGCTAAACAGTTACAAGCATGACTCCCATAGTCAGAGGCATGATGGGACTTGTAGTTCCGCAACAGCTGGAGGGCCGCAGGTTTGAGACCCCTGGTGTAATAGCTTTTAACTAATTTGTCACGGATAGAGTTGGCGCGTCTGAATATGATCTGTGGGTGTTGACCCACATATTTGTTGAGCGTGGGGTCTTCCCTAAGAAGATGACAGTGGGTATTGAGTATCGCTTGGATATCCTTATAATGTGATGAAAATGTTGTTATTAGTTTAACCGTTGGGCTAGGGGAGGGGGGTTTGTTTTTGAATAGCAGCGTATTTCTAGTTTGGCTGGCAGCCTTATTATAGCCTTGACGTAATATTGTTTTGCTATATCCCTGTGCAAGAAGGTGAATTTGTACCACTTTATTCAAAAATGAATCTTTGGACATTATCAATGATGCCTTTACAAAAGGCCTGATTGATCAAGACCTTAACGATTACCTGAATGTTCGGTCTCCCAGGGTGGTAACCTTCTATGCGCTCCCCAAAGTGCATAAGAATCCATTAACTAAAATAAATTAATGATGCGCTAAACACCAACCTTTGAATTCCCTCGGTGGTTGATCCCAGTTTGAGCACTTTTGATCTCTATAATTTGAGATCCAACAAATCTGTCCTTTAGTGTCTAGTTTGGATGCAGCATTATTCGTTCAATGCCTTTATTCATATCGTTCTGGTGAGTGTTAACCCCAAAGGGGTGTGTGTATTCACGTGGTGGATCTGAAGGGTCGGTGGAAGGTGCACTCTACAAATCTCTTTAGGATCACCTATGGACACTTTTATGAAGCACTGAAATTAGCTGACATCTATCTAAAGACTTTATATGTGGTGTTGACCACTGTTTAGTTCAACATTAAGCGTTGTTTGTAGTATTGATTGATACAGATGACTGTCTTCATTTTTACAATTTTTTATACAATTATATTATTATTACTTTCATTATTTGCACTACTATATCTCTTTCCTCTCTTTCATTTTTTCCTCTTTTCATTCCCCTTCCTTTTCTATCTCCGGGTGTCGTTGGTGTTCATACAGTTTGTTAGCTGGTACCAACATTATTATCTTCTCCAATCTCCTTTCTTCCTCCCCTCTGCCGGCCTCCTCTATTGAGCGGTCTCCCTCTACAGTTATGTTTATTTTTATTCCTATTTTCAAGCTGCAATCAATACTTTGTAACCTCTTTTACAAGATGCAAACAGCTGCATTTGACTTATCCCTTTTTTAATTCCTTTTTTAATAGAACTAAGTTTTTGTTCATGTTTTTATCATTTGGTGCTCCATCATTTCTGTCCCCATGATGTCTCTGGATGTGGGGTGGGCTTTTGTTTCTGTTTGTCCGCACAGCGCCGCCTTCCGCTTTCTCCCCTTGACCGGAAGTGCGGCGATTGACAGGGACACGGAGCAAACAATTTGCCCTGTGATCCCCGCCCCTGCTGCCTGTGCATTGGTCTGTGTTCGCCACGCCAGCGGTGACCTGGCGCATGCGCGGTGGCTTGCGGACAGACCGGAATGCACCACTTCCGCCCAGGAGTGACGCACTTCCAGTAAGGGCATATATAAACACGGAAGACGCCGTGACTCCATATAGCTTAGGAATCACTCACTGACGACGCAATACAACCCGAACAAGGTAAAATAGCTTTCTATAACACACCATCCCTTTTGATTGGTGTTCTCTATGCGGCATTACTATTAATATAACTATAATCTGTTACCCTCCCAGGGCTCTGACCTCTCTATTGAGTAGACCAGACATAGTGTGGTAAACTGACTGGACCAAGCTTAACAGGTATAACGCCGTTCAAGCATACCAAAATATTACCTTTACACCGGATCAGCCGAGTTTCCTTTTCTCGATTCCCTGCTTACCAGCACAGATCTTCCTATCAATATTACCTTAATCATTTCTACATGGTGAGATTCCTTACTTTACAATTTATGGGCCTTGATTCCCACATGTGCCATATACCTATGGTCAAGTGGCTCTCCATATATTAATCGTGAGACTATGTATTTATGGTTGATATTTAATTTAGTACTATTACCCACAGATAATACCCTCCTGACTGGCCATATGTTATTACCCATCGCCATTGTCTAGGCAACAGGCTGACTGTTGGCATTTTCAACTCGGCCCAATCTGTGAGTATGTCTGCCTTTTTATTTATTTATATACACTCTACATATTTAGATACTCTCATTGATGCTATTCCTATATGAACTGCCCTACTCAATTCTATCTATTAAATTGTCTATTTGTGCCCTAAAGAAGCTGTCGCCTACTCACTCCATTGAACTCTGGGGACCCTTTTGTTGTTGCCCTGCCACATGCTAGCAAATATATATGTATGTCTGTATTAAAATGTTGAATATTGATTTTCTTTTTCTTGTTTGTATATTTTAATAGATTCATATGTCCATGCTCCTGAGGAAGCGTTTCACTAACGCGTAACATGTAGAGCAAGTCCTCCTTCTCCTCTGGACCCACCGCTTGGTTATTCACTTTACAGTTACATTGTTATCACCTATGTTACTCATTTGAGTTTTCCTAGGGAAATTGTACTTTATTGTCATTACTGTGATAACCTATGTGGACCAGTTATAATATTGAATAACCACTCGATTTTCTATAACTGTTTTTTATATGATATTTGATATATTAAAATACCCTTAGTTTTTTTACCTCGTTTACTGTGTGCCTTTGAAAGTCCAAACTACTAGTTTCTTGTTAAAATCTGCATATTATCGGGATGCTGGCACATTATTACTAGTATATCCACAATGTCACCCTGTGGGGATATACGTTAAACCCAATCCTTTGCATAGATTAGGGTTTACTTGTAGGTGCAAGATATTTCTCCTTAACCTACACGGTTAAGGAGATATTTGCAGAAAACACTGCACCTATGTCAATGGCGCAGGCGCACTGAGCGTGCCGGTTTTATCAATGGATAATGCCGGAACCGCGCGCATGCGCTGGGATTGTGCCGGTCCCATGCGCATGCGCGGGAGTGACGTTATCGCCGCTCCGGCCAGCCACAGCCCCGGAGTGGCGATACAAGGAAGATGCTCCGAGGGGACATGGCGGCGGATGGGGACGAGGAGCGCTTCGGGACTTCGATCTCAGGTAAGTGCCACATAATGAACTAGTATGCTATGCATACTAGCTCATTATGCCTTTTTCTTGCAGGGTTTTTTTTTTTTTTTAACAGGAAATTTTTTGGGGGGTTTACTTCCTCTTTAAAGTGGTTGATAAAATCACGGATATAAAAATCCTTCATTCCCTCTGAAATATAACAATACGTGTCCCTGTGCCTGCTTTATATAAAAATGATGCAGATCGGTACCTATATCAGAGCATCTCCCCGGTGCTCAGGTGACTCCTCGGCCCTCTCCTCTTTCCAGCGGGTGGGCCCGAGCACTCCCACTGACGTCAGCCAGGGAAGAGAGGAGAGAGAGAGAGAGAGCCGAAAAGTCACGTGATCACTGGGAGCCGCTGTGATATAGGTACCAATTGACATATTTATATAACGCAGGCACAGGGACACTTTTCTTATTTTTATATTACAGAGGGGATGGGAGGATTTTATATTAGATATAAGAGCAGCAGGAGGGGAGGGGGCAGGCCTTGACACAAGCAGACAGGCAGGGAGGGAGGGGGGCGGAGGATAGAGGAAGACAGAGCAAGGCTGTGGATGACAGAGACACAAACTAACCACGGTGTCAGGGCTCAGCAGTCAGTTTACGGGGGGGGGGGGGTATAGCAAATCCACTTCAATAAAATAAAAAAAGAAACAGTAAAGTTAGCCCCATTTTTTTGTATAATGTGAAAGATGTTACGCCGAGAATCATGAGAGAATTGTGATCTTTATTCTAAGCAAAAAAATTGTGATTCTCATTTTATCCAGAATCGTGCAGCTCTACCCAGTGGTAGGCTGACATGGAGCTGTCAGGAAAGGTAGTTTTTTAACTTAAAAATACATACTTAAATAGAATTTTCTTTAACCACTTCAATACAGGCAACACAGGGCATTTTTACTCCCTTCCTGCCCAGGCCAATTTTCAGCTTTCAGCGCTGACACACTTTGAATTCAATTGTGCGTTCATGCAACACTGTACCCAAACAAGTTTTTTATCATTTTGTTCACACAAATGAAGCTTTCTTTTGGTGCTATTAACCACTTAACTCGTTGCCGCCCACCCACCGTCAAATGACGGTGAGGCGGTACGGCTCTCGTTCTGGGACAATGTCATATGACGGCTGATCATCGACATCTCCTCGCAGGGGGCAACAAAACATGTAATCAGGGCACTGATTAAATTTTAGCGTCACCAATCAGTGCCCACCAGTGCCAGCAATCGGTGCCCACCAGTGCCAGCAATCGGTGCCCACCAGTGCCAGCAAGTGCCACCAATCAGTGCCCATTAGTGATGCTAGTCAGTGGTGGCTATCAGTGCTGCCCATCAGTGCTCATCACCGCTGTCCATCAATGCCCATTAGTGTTGCCCATCAGTGCCACCCATCAATGCTCAGTGCCCATCAGTACCACCTATCCGTGTCACCTATCAGTGCCACCTAACAGTGCTGCCTAACATTGCCCACCAGTGCCACCTAACAGTGCCCATAAGTGCAGCATATTAGTGCCTCGTCATCAGTGCCACCTCATCAATGCCCACCAGTTCTGCCTATCAGTGCTGTCTTTCGATGCCTGATCATCAGTGCCGAGCATCGGTGCCCACCAGTGCTACCTATTGGTGCCGACCAGTGACACCTATCAGTGCCGCCTACCAGCGCTCATCAGTGCCACCTATCATTGCTCTTCAGTATGGCAGTTTAGTCCCTCCTCATCAGTGCCACCTAAGCAGTGCAGCCTATCAGTGCCCACCAGTCCTGCCTCATCAGCGCACATCAGTGAAGGAGAAAAATTACTTAGTTACAAAATGTACTGACAGAAACAAAGTCCAAATAAATTTTGTTTCAAAATTTTTTTGGTCTTTTTTTTTTTTTTGTAAAAACTAAAAAACCCAGCAGTGATTAAATTCCACCAAAAGAAAGCTCTATTTGTGTGAAGAAAATTATAAAAATTAAATTTGGGTACAGTGTAGCATGTCACAGTGTGACAGCGCTGAAAGCTGAAAAATGGCTTGGGCAGGAAGGGGGTGCAAGTGCCCTGTAGGCAAGTGGTTAAGGGCCGGAAGATTTTCCCCCTTAATGACCAGGCCTTTTTTTGCAATCCGGCACTGCGTCGCTTTAACTGACAATTATCGTGTGACGCTATACCCAAACAAAATTGACATCCTTTTTGTGATATTTGATCACCTCTGCAGGTTTATTTTTTTATATATATAAATTAGATTAGATTCTTTTTTTTACTTTTTGCTTTAATAAGTATCCCTCAAAAAAAAGTCTTCATTAGTTTAGGCCAATATTTAATAAGCGTATATTGATTGGTTTGCGCAAAAGTTATAGCGTATAGATAATAGATTTAGGTCAATTGTTTTAGTTTTTTTTACTAGTAATGGCGGTGATCAGCGATTTTTAGTGGGATTGCGGCAGACAGATCAGACACGTTTGACACTTTTTTGGGACCATTGACATCTGTAAAGCGATCAGTGCTATAAAAATGCACCAATTACTGTAGAAATGTCACTGGCAGGGAAGGGGTTAACACTAGGGGGCAATCACAGGGTTAAATGTGTGTCCCTGGGAGATGTTTATAACTGTGGGGGCAGTGTACTGACTGGAGTGGGAGAGACATCGCCATTCCTAATCACTAGGAACAGACGATCACTCTCTACTCCCTTGACAGAACAGGGATCTGTCTGTTTACATTGACAGATCCCCGTTCTGCCTCTCTAGAGAGCGATCGCGGGTGGCTGGTGGATTTTGCGGCCATCGGCCAGATGCATAGCTCCCAACTGTCCCTGATTTTGAGGGACTGTCCCTGATTTGGAGCAATGTCCCTCTGTCCCTCATTCCTCCTCATTTGTCCCTCATTTTGGTCTGATTGATATAGATGTATATAAAATGCACTTATCTATCAAAAAGTGTTTCTCAATGCTAAACCTTTCATCTGATTTCTAAATTGCTGCATTTGTAAATTCCAAAAGCCAATATAAAGGAACAGTAGTGGTAAAAAAAAGCACTTGTGGGTTTAACCAATCTTTTTTTTTGTACAAGTCTCCTTTAAGGGGGCATGGCAAGGGGTGTGTCCTATTCCTGCATACTTTTGCTGATAGGTGTCCCTCATTCCCATCTCAAAAAGTTGGGAGGTATGCATACGCATCAGCTCTCCCGCAATGCAGCAGGTGCGCGCATGTGCCTGCTATAGCAGTTTAAAGGGCCGACGTACAGCTATGGCGATTTATGGGAACAAGCCGACCTGCCACAGTGAAATGATGGCGGCTGGTCAGCAAGTGGTTAAATTACCACTGGGTTTTTTATTTTTTGATAAATAAATGAAAAAAAGTCAGAAAAGTTTGAAGAAAACAAATCTTTCTTCATGAATTTAGAGGATAAAATGTAGTCCGCTACATCACTTTGGTGAAAATAACACAAATCAGTGTATATTATTTAGTCTGTAGGAAAGTTATAGAGGCCACAAACTATGGTATGTATATATAAGAAGGCCAGTATGCTGAACTGAATTTATGGGAGGAGCCCGGATGGTATTTAAGCAGCCCACTCACCCATGCTCTGTCGGTTCAGTGCGCAATACTACACGTCACTGGGCCGACTCTTCCCAGCTCACCTCATGTTCGTGAGTCTGCGCATTCAATCGCAAGTGCATTGCGGCTTCTCCGTTCATGGTCTTCATCGGCAGTTCCCGCTCACTGTTGCAGGTAGTATTCAAACCTTTTCGTAACATGTGCAATCTTGCAATTCGTTATGCTTTATTGTCGCTCATGTTCCAAAATAATTCGGCACAGGCATAGTTCATTCGTAACTTCCTTCTGCCAAACATACGATTCATTTGTAAATCCAAGCCTCCGAGCCACTGTCGGTCGTTATCACTCGCCACAGGTTTCACTGTCCATGGGGTTGCCTTCTAATCGATTTGGAGATGAGCATGTATTGTTTGTATGGGTTATTTGGCAGATTGAGGTGGTAATTAGACCCACCTGGTGCCTTGTCTGCACTTGATTAGCCTGGGGGGGATGGGTGGTTGGTAGGTGTTCAGTTTCAGAGCAAGGGGTAGCATACACTCTACAACCAATTCATATTAGATTCATTTAATACTCCTTACTATCGATTCGTATCGGATTCATTTCATGCATTTTACAACCGAGTCGTATCAGTCATTTCTCTTTACAACCATTTTGTATCAGATACGTTGCATACTTGCTACCGTTGCCATTCGTTGTTTCCCCCATGCCGTGTGTTTTAGTTCCCGCAGTGGAACTTATGAATTGTTTGTACTCGGTTCTTCTCTCTAATTTATTTACCAAACCAAAGTGATTTTCTGTGCGTCATGCATGGCGCCACACCACACTCACTCCAGTCCAAAGCGAACCCAGTCGCACGTTCACTGATCCAGGTAGGATTCGTTACCTTGTTTGTCATGTCAAATTCTTATCAGTACATGTACACAGGATCCCCGATCTCTCCTCTATGTTATCTTCTCAGTACATGTACACGGATGGAAGTCTGCTTGTTTTGCCACATACATCCCAAATCCTCAGGAAGAAATGTCACAAGCCTTCACCAAGCTGGCTCAATAAACCACAAGAATCAATTAAGAGTTATTCCCCTATCTGAGTCTTTTGCCCCCTTTTCTTGGCATACCGACCAGACCACCAAGGCACACTTCAGGTCTATTTATGTTGCAAGTCTTGTCGCGTGTTTATGTGATCCACATCTCTCTCGGTCAGAGGGCCACGACCATGAATAAGAAGGCCAGTATGCTGGCCTGAATTTATGGGAGGAGCTCGGAGGGTATTTAAGCAGCCCACTCACCCATGCTCTTTGTTGGTTCAGTGCGCAATACTACACGTCACTGGGCCGACTCTTCCCAACTCACCTCATGTTCGTGAGTCTGCACATTCGATCGCATTCGATACCCTCCCGCCCTTCCCTTTTTCAGGGCACTTCTCTGCTTATCCTTCTTCATTAACTACCCATTACTTACCTTGGGTATGCCCCCTTTTCTTGGCATACCGACCAGACCACCAAGGCACATTTATGTTGTAAGTCTTGTCGCGTGTTTATGTGATCCACATCTCTCTCGGTCAGAGGGCCACGACTAATATATATATATATATATATATATATATATATATATATATATATATATGAAAATTGATCAAGCCATGTACTGACGTCCTATATCAATTCTTGAGGCCCAAAAATGTCAGGACAGTACAGATATCCTTCAAATGATCCCTTTTTGGAAAGTAAACGGTCCAAGGTATTTAGTAAGAGGCATGGCGAGTTTTTTGAAGTTGTAATTTTTTGTCATAAGTTTTTTTGGAAAATAAGGAAATTAATAAAAATAGTTTTTTGTAGTACAGCGTTGTCATACAACTGGTGTGGTGGTGATCAGGGACACTGACTGGTGACAGTACAACAACATTTTTTTAAATGCATTACATTGTTACAGTATATAAAAGCATTTTACCGAATTAAATGGATTCAGGCTATGTTCACACTGATCTGACACGGAAGTCGCACGACTTCCGATCCAACTGTGCCCTGCAACTTCAGGTCTGACTTCCATGCAAATTCAATGAACGGGATCCTATTTTGATCCGACTTTGAAATTATTGCGACTCGTCCTTTGACCAATCAAAACAATTCCTTTGGCTCTGGTATAGATGAATCCTCACGCCAAATAAAATTAAAAAAAACATGGCTTGGAGTCCCCACTGCCCCAAAGCACCCCCCCCCCTATGTTGAGGGCATGTGGTCTGGTATAGTTCAGGAGGGGGGAGGGGAGGGGAGGCTTATGCACATCCCTCCCCTCAGCATCCATACCAGACTCAAAGGGCCTGGTATGGATTGGGAGAGGGAACGCCATGCCTTGCATACACTTGATCAAGTTGTATGCCACAAGTTGTATCAGGCTGGGTTCACACTTGTGCGTTGCGTTTTTGAGCTCGGAGTTTTTGCCAAGTTCGCAATCAGTCGTTCAGCGGTTCCTACTATTAAAGGGGGCTCCCGGATTCCGATAAGCCCCCCGCCCGCATACCCCGACAATCAACGGCCAGGGTTGTCGGGAAGAGGCCCTGTCATCAACATGGGGGCCTCAAAGCACCCACCCCCCCATGTTGAGGTCATGTGGCCTGGTACGGTTCAGGAGGGGGGGTGCTCGCTCGTCCCCACCCCCTTTCCTGATCGGCCGGGCTGCGTGGTCGGATAAGGGTCTGCTATGGATTTTGGGGGGACCCCCACGCCATTTTTTTTCGGCATAGGGGTTCCCGTTAAAGTCCATACTAGACCTAAGGGCCTGGTATGCTCCTGGAGGGGAACCCATGCCGTTTTATTTCAAATTTGGTGTGGAGTTCCCCCGTTCAGAACGCAACACATGTGCGAATCAGATGCGTGCCCATAGAACATAATGGACCTGAATTCGCACCTGAGCCGCACCGCAATGCCTAGAGAACGCACACATTTTTTCGTCAATGCGCAGTGCGAATGCATCGCACATATGTGAACCAGCCTCATTGAAATCAATGTATTTTATAATGTTATGCGAATTGGATGCGGTGTAAGCCGCAACCAATTTGCATAGGTGTGAACCCGGCCTCAGTTAAGATGATGATCCGACTTGGATGTGACTTTAATTCAAATCAATGGGTGGGCTGAAATCATGCCCAAGTCAGACCAAAGTAGTGCAGGAACCTTTTTCAAAGTCAGACCAGTTAAGACGGCTCTCTCAGGGAACCATTGATTTTGACATGTCATGCGACTTGTGCTCTCGAAGTCAGAGCGCATGTTGGACCAGTGTGAACTGGCCATCATTCAGTTTGTTTTGTTGTGATTAGTCAGAGCTAATCACATGGTAGGGATGGGCTGCGAGTGGCTCAGTCTGTATGATGTGATCACGCTAACCAATCACAGCTAGCAACAAAATTATTTACAATGGATGGCTTTAACCTCCCTAGCGGTATTCCAGAGTCAAGCTTGGGGTGAGTTTTTACTACCAAAAGCGGTAACCCCGAGCCAAACTCGGGATCGCATCGCAATAGCCAGGGAAAGTTACTTACCTTGTCTCCTGGATCCTGCGATGTCTCCCCGCTGTGTCTGTGAGCTGTCATCTCGCTCGATTCACAGTGCCGAGCTTCGTTCCCTGCAAGCGTTGCGACACACGGGGACGGCGTTCGGCCCCAAATTCAAAAAGTGAAAAACACAGTATACATACAGTACACTGTAATCTTACAGATTACAGTACTGTATAAAATAATTACACATCCCCTTTGTCTCTAATGGTTTGTCCAGTGCCCTGCATGCACTTTTATATTATAAATACAGATTTTTCTGCCTGGAAACTTGAGAATGTCCATAGCAACCAAAAGTGTCCCTTTACGGCAAAAGTGGTTTTAGACCAGCTAGAAAACGGCGATAATAAATTAGAATCACTTGCAGAATTGAGTGATGACGAATTTCCCCACAAATCGCTATCGAACACTGAAAGTAATGACAGCGACAATTCTGCAACTGAGCAAATTTCAGTGGTTTTGATTTGATTACATTATTGAATCATTTTTATTATTATTATTTGCTATAGTTATTTGTTATATTAGAATTTATGATTTTGTGTTTCAAACTTTATCAAACCCGGGATGTCTACTAGACACTGGTTTGGACAGATTTAAGTGAGTGATTTCTAAGAATTAGACCCCATTCACACAGGGGCAACACAACTTCCAGCGCGACTTTGGGAGGCAACTTGGACTCGACTTGAGTTTGAATCACAGTGCGACTTGGGGTGACCTCAGCGCGACTTGGGGTGACTACAGCGCGACTTGGGGCGACTTCAGCGTGACTGAAGTCGCATCCAGGACCGGAGGCTTTCCAGTGGCCAATAAAACAAGAATCAGCTCTGTGGGAGGGAGGGGTTTGCCTGAGAAATGCATGTTCTCTTCCTGGAAAGTTGCTTCTGTTAAGACAGTGATCCGACTTCTGAGGCGACTTCCATTGAAATCAATGGGTACAAGTTGCCTACAAGTCGCCTAGAAGTCGGATTGAAGTAGTACAGGAACCTTTTCTGAAGTCGGAGTGACTGCAGTAGTGTGCATTAAGACGGCTCCATTCACTTACATTGATTTTCTCATGCAGCGCGACTTGAGGCGACTAGGGGTGACTTGGGGCGACTTGAAGTCGGATCCAAAGTCGTCCCTGTGTGAATGGGCTCTAACAGGCCTACAATCTAAAACGCCAAATTTCCATGCAAAATAATGGTACCGCTTTCAGCACCTAAAATCTGAAATAATCATACTGCCAGGGATGTTAAAGGAAGCCATCCATTATTTACAACTGTCATGTGGCCTGCTGTGATTGGTTACAGTGGTCCCATGGTAATGGCAGTGGGCCGGTACAGTGATCAGTCTTCGCCTGTGTCCGGAGGACACAGCCGGTGACAGATCACACTGCTGCGTGGCCACCAAATCCGGGAGGACGTCATATGATGTCCGCCCAGATCGACGTGAGGTTATCGCTGGCGTCATCTTGCAATAGGCCCAGCAGGAACCAGTTAAACCCAGACTTTAGTGTCACTTTAATGTGTGCCATCGATCGCTAGAATCAGCTGGCAATATGCTACAGCAGCAATGGGTTGTGCTCTGCTATAAATCCCTTTCCTTCTGCGATTGGTAGCCAAGCATATCATTTGATGTAACATTTCACAGAAAAGCATTAAGGACTGGTTCCCACTGGTGCGATGTCCGACATCGGATGTGATTCACACCGCTCTGCAATGCAAACCACATGTGATCTCTGTGCAATGCGATTTCAGCCATACAGGTAGTATGGCTGAATTTGCATCGCATTCAGACCAAACTCGCACAGGACCCTTTTTTTTGTCCACAGCAGAATCGGAAAACACCAATGCGATCCGAATCCTGTCAGAATTTGCAGATCACACTGCGATTTGCAAACTGATTTGGGAGCGTCATTAACTTTGAATTGACACTCCCAGCAGTTTGCATAGGGCAGTGTGAACTGCCGCTGGAAAACATGCAATGTTGGAACCCGCAGTGGTGATGCCCAACCGGAAAGATTCAACAGGACTCTGTTAAATATGTTGGGGACTCTGAACAGCGAGAAGAAGCAGCATTGGAGCAAGCACATAGCAGCAATAGTGCATGCCTATAACAGCACAACCAGTGATGCCACAGGGTACTCTCCCTACAGATTAATGTTTGGCAGGGAAGCAAGACTGCCCGTGGATCTGGCCTTCGGCATATCAATGGATCACACATCAGCCACCTCGCACAAGGGATATGTAGATAGGCTGAGGAAGAGCCTGAAACAGGTGTTTGAACAGGCCCAAGCGGCATCAGAGCAAAGAGGAGCCCAGAACAAGAGGAACTTTGATCTCAAAGTTCGAATCCAGGACTTGCAACCCGGAGACGGAATGCTGTTGCGGAACTTGAGAGTCCCTGGGAAGCACAAACTAGCAGACAGATGGAGACCCGAACCTTATGTGATCTGCAGCAAAAGGTTACCAGGCTTGCTGGTATATCAGCTGAAGCCAGAAGGGAAGATAGGGCCGCTGAAGACCTGGCACAGAAACCACTTACTTCCACTTTCATAAGCAGTTCAGATACCTCCTGTAGAGGATTGCCCTGGACCATTCTCAAGTCTGAATACACCTAGGCCCAACACTCGGTCTCAGGCACCTCAGTCTGGAGGAATGAATGTCACTGATCAAAGTGAAGATGAAGAAGACGAAGAGCTTGAATGGTTGTGGCTGTCCCAGGCCCCTGAGCCTCTGTCCATAGACATTCCGCCTTCTGGAGATACCTTGGATAGTACATTAAATGTGTAAGCCACTGAGTTTGTCCCGTCCAGCCCTCTGTCTGATGAGTGGGAAGATGCCATAGAGTCGCTCCCTGCTGAAGATCAAAGGAACTCTCTGTATCTTCCTGCACCTGATCTGGATGCTCCAGAAATATTGGAACCCAATACACCTACCCCAGAGGAAGAGCCTATGGTGACGGAGACAGTTACCCCAAGAGAACAGAGAGCGAAGAGAACCATTCGTCCTCCACGGAAGTTAACCTATGCCCAAATGGGAGAAAGCTCTGAGGACACAGTAACTACTGCAAGAAGGACAATACAAACACCTGGTCCCTCCACTGTGCATTTGGTGGAGGGTGACCCCAGCTCACTTTCTGGCACAGTTAGGCAGGTCACCCCCATTGATGTGACCTGTGGGCAGGACAAGCTCCCTTCCCGGTTTTGGTGGGAGCTTCCCCTGCCAACTTCCCTTGCAGCCCTCAATGAACTTGTTGGTACGTGTTGTTAATACTGTCTTTGGGGACCAAAGATTCTAAGTGGGGGGAGTGTGTAGCGGGGTATTTCCCTTTAATTCCCCAGAGACTACACTACCCAGAACACCTTGTGGCACCCGGGGTGCATTGCTCTGTACAAAGACTGCTGGGGTGGACTTTATAAGAGGGAGGCGGGGCCCAGTTCTTTCTCTTTGGATACCGCCCTCCCAGCAAGAGGATCCCTGTGCTGATCTGCTGTGAGCACAAGGCCTGAAGCCTGGGCCTTGTGTTTTTTCAAAGAGCCTTCCGCTCCACCGAGGAACCTGCGGAGCGTCTGATCCTGTTGCTGAATGCTGTTACCAGGAGGACCGAAGACCCGGGTGTCATGGACACTGTGAATCAAGTCACAGCAACAGAAGTAACGGACAAGGACTAGTCCAGTTGGGTGAGAGAGCACCTGCTCAGAACTACACCACAGTATCTTTAGGCCCACTGTCTGTATTCAGGGCCACCACAGTGATTGCAGTTACACTTTGAGGAGACTATCTACAGAACTGAGCTATCAGTCTCCCTAGCATTATAAAGTTACCAATCATCGTTACTTTCTTGCATTACAATTGTTCTTAAAGTGCACCACCGTGTTTGCTAGCGAAGATTTCTTCCACAGAACTATACCCAAATCATAGTCAGGCCTGACTGGGTAGTGTAGAACATTGCTGGGCGCCATTTTGTCCACGAGGGAGGATAGCTGCAGCGGGGTCTGTTAAACTGTCATATTGCTGAACGTTTGGTGTTTTAATAAGTATACCCATATTGCAGGGCGACGTTGTAATTTTTAGTGCTGCGTGCCTGAACCTTCCCCTGTTCTTCTCTCATTTCCTGCTTTCCTCTGAAGTTCCATCAGCAAAGTAAATAAAGCCTAAAGCCTCGTACACACGACCGATTTTTCTCAGCAAGAACCAGCAAGAAACTTGCTGGCAGAGCTTTCTTTTTTTTTTCTTTTTTTTTATTTGTTTATTTGTAACAGAGAGGTCGGTCCGCAGGGACCAATACAGCATAATACAACTTAATACACAGCACGCACGACACATATTAGTACAGGCACGGGTATTTTGTTCAATCATATATACACATATAGACGAAACCTGCTGTAGGTGTCCATATGTGGTCCGTTGTCAAGCACCCCCAAAAAAGGGGGGGGTCAGCCTACCTGTGTGGTAACGTGTGCATCAAAAGGACAGTATGCGCGGATAACCCACACCATGACCCCGGATGCAATCCCTGCCGCCCCCTAACCCAAGGGCAACCGGGAGTCCCAAACCGTAGGATTCCTCGATGCCGCCCGGTCCCACAGGACAAACCCCTCAACTTTTTTTTTTTTTTTGTTTCCAGAATAGTAGAGAGGAAAAATAAGAGATTAGAAAAACCAAGAGTAGGAGAAAAGATAAAGAAAGACGGGAGAATAAGGGGGGGGGGGGAGAATGGGAAAGGGGAAGGGAGCGGTGAGCGTGAACAAGGACATGATAGAGGGAGGGGGGCGGGGGGGGGAAGCCCACCCCTCCGCAAAGGATCTCCATCAGATCGTCAGCCTCCCCAGCAAGTCATCGATAGAGTCAGCAGGTCTGAACGGTTAGCCGTATGTTAATCTAAGTGTCCTCCCCGTCTACGCCTCTAAGTCGCTGACCCTCTGCGGAGTATTTAAAAACATTCCATAGCTGCCAGGTCTTCTTAAAAGTCTCCTGTCTCTCTTGGTTGGTGAGGATCAGGTCCTCCAGCCGACATATGTCGTCTACTTTTTTAAGCCAAAGGGAAATGGACGGCGGGTGAGGTGACTTCCATTGAAGTGGTATGCAGGCCTTAGCAGCGTCCAACAAATGTCGCACAACTGATTTTTGGTAGATTCGCGATGGTGTATCTGCCGCGTGAAGTAGAAAGTAGGCTGGGTCGTCCGGCACTACACGGTCAGTAAAGTCCTGTGTAATCCGTCGGACCTCACTCCAGAAATTTCGCAGTCGAGGGGCAGGACCAAAAGATATGTAAGAGGGTCCCCTTCTCCTCCCGGCATCTCCAACAAAGGTCCGAAGACGCCGGGAAGAGAGTATGGAGGAGCGCAGGGGTCCTGTACCACCTAGTGAGAATTTTGTAATTTGTCTCCTGAAATCTAGAACACAGAGAGGATTTATGGGCGAAGCTGAGTATGTGCTTCTTCTTCCCCTCGGTAAATTGGCAGTTCAGGTCTCCTTCCCATTTAGTTAGGTATGGTATGGGGCTGTCCGCTGTTGGCGTAATCAGCATGTCATATGTCAAGGATAAGGAATGGGGGATCGTACCTGATTCCGTGCAGAGTCCTTCCAGCACTGTGGGCGGGGATCGGGCCGCATCAGGGGGGGGCGGCAGACCATGTAGGAAGTGGCTGAGCTGGTGAGCTCGCATGAAGTCTAGCTTGTACGGTCCAGATAGGTCTAATAGCTCTTCGGTTGTTTTCCACCGTCCCATAATACCAAAATGAGACGCCTGATAATATCCCGCCGCTTGTAAATCCAGAAACCTCCTATCCTGGATACCCGGCACAAAGTGAGGGTGTCCCAACACCGGTCTCAGCGGTGAGTCAGGAGTCGAGATTGAGGGTTTTGACAACAACTGTGAGCAAATCTTGACTGTTGTGCCAATCAGCGGGTGTCATTTAAGCTCTATGGGCAAAGCTGCGTGACACCATGGTGCTCTATGAAGGCGGACAACGCTCTGTGACTGCTCTATTCGCGTCCAGAGCTTGGTGTCTGTATGTCGGCACCAGTCTAGGAGCCTACTGAGGTGGGTCGCTTGGTAATAGACGCGAATATCCGGCATGGCTAAGCCTCCGTGTAATTTCGGGAGGGATAGCATATTCCTGCTAAGGCGCGGGTTTTTCCCTGCCCAAAGAAATCTAGTGAAAACCGAGTTGATCTGCTTAAAAAAGGATCCCGGGATTGAGATCGGGAGAGCCTGTAGGGTATAGAGGAATTTGGGTAAGATTGACATCTTAAGAATGTTACAGCGGCCCAGCCACGAATGGAGGCCGCTGTCCCATTGGTCCAGGAGTTTCTGCACCCTGGTGAGAAGCGGGGGGAAATTAAGCTTAAATAGGCGAGAGAAAGACGCAGGTATATAAGTGCCCAGGTACTTCAGGGCGTCATCTGTCCATTTCAGGTTGAAACTGTTCTTAAGCCTCATCAATTGGTGTGGAGGAATCCCCACCCCCATGGCCTCTGATTTGGAGAGATTTATCTTCAGGTTGGACAGTTGGCCATACGTGTCAAACTCACGCAGGAGGCATCGAAGAGAAGCAGAGGGTTTCGTAAGCGTGAACATTAGGTCATCCGCATAAGCCGATACCCTATGTTGCGTACCCCCGGCGGACACCCCAGTGATGCCAGGGTTCTGTCGGACGTGGCATAAAAAGGGTTCCAGGGTCAGGGCGAAGAGCAGGGGCGACAGGGGGCAACCCTGCCGTGTCCCATTCGTTATCGGAAATGATTCCGAGAGGACTCCGTTCGCCCTGACCCTGGCCGTTGGGTCCAAATAGACCGCCGCCACCCTCCTCATCATCTGATCTCCCAGGCCTATGTACTTCAGTGTCGCAAACATGAATCTCCAATCTACTCGGTCGAACGCCTTCTCGGCGTCCGTCCCCAGCAGCACACACAGTGTCTTATCGCTGACCGCTATGTGCAGCAGGTTAAGGACCTTGGTGGTGTTATCCCTGGCCTCCCTAGTCGGGACAAAGCCCACCTGGTCCAGGTGGACCAGGTGAGGTAGGTGACTCTGCAATCTAGACGCAAGGATTTTGGTAAACAATTTAAGGTCCGCGTTCAGAAGGGAGATGGGACGATAGCTCCCGCATTGAGAAGGGTCTTTACCCTCTTTCGGTATAACCGAGATCTGTGCCTGCAGCGTGGTGGTATGAAAGGACTTTCCCGTACCCAGGGCGTTATAGAGTCTCACCATATGCTGACTCAATGAGGGAAAGAGGGACCTATAATATTGGGTGGTAAAGCCATCCGGGCCCGGGGCCTTACCAGGTTTTGTGTTTTTAAGAGCCTGTTGAAGTTCGGGTATAGTAATGGGTTCTTCTAGGGCCTCCCGTACATCTGTTGATAGCTTAGGCATGAGGAACCTTTCAAGATAGACCTGTGTGGGGTCAGGTTCGGGGTCGGGCGCACGTAGGTTGTACAGGGAGCTGTAGAAGGATCGAAATTCCTGAGTAATCTGGTGGGGAAGGGACACCCTCTGTCCAGAGGGGGAAACCACATGCGGTATGTAAGACGCCAGTCGTTGTGATTTCAGGGCCTGTGCCAGGAGCCTGCCACATTTGTTACCGGACTCATAGACCTTCCTACGGCAAATCAGTATCGCAGCCTTCGCCTTAAATTGTAAGATATCCGTGATTTGTCGCCGGGTCGTGTCTAGCTCCATCCCAAGTTGTCTAGTCGGGTTTGTCTTGTGCGACTTTTCCAAGTCCTGCAGGTTGGTCAGAAGCAGTGTCAGTTTCGCCGTACGCTCACGCTTCAATCTGGCCCCGTGTTTTATAAGCACCCCCCTAATCCCGGCCTTGTGCGCCTCCCAAACAAGTCCGGGGTCGCTGTCAACTGTAGCATTAGTGTCAAAGTAGTGGCCAACCTCGGTGGTCACCTCCGCCAAAATCTCCGGCTCCTGCAGGAGACTCTCATTGAGTCTCCAAACTGGGTGTTGTCTCTCTAGGGTGTCTGACAGTGCATACCGCAGCCCTATCGGGGCATGATCTGACCATGTTATTGAGCCAATTGAGGTATCCTTGACCGCGTGTAATTGTCCGTGTGGTACTAGGAAGTAGTCGATATGGGAGTATGACTTGTGCGGTTTAGAGTAAAAGGAGTAGTCACGTTCCCCTGGGTGGAAAAGTCTCCAGGTGTCCACTAGCTGTGCAGTGCCGATCCTATGCGTTTACGCACGTCTCGTGGAGTGGAGGATGTACCTGTTGAGGTATCCTCCGACGGCATTAGGGGTATATTCAGGTCGCCCCCTACAATGAGCTGGCCCTCGGAGTAACGCCCTAGCCTGTCAATCTGTCTCTTAAGAAATGTGTCTTGATGAGCGTTGGGTGCATATATGTTCGCCAATGTCACCCTCTTATCCCCAATCAGGCCCTTCAAAAACAGGAAGCGGCCTTCTCCATCTGTTTGAACATCCACCAGTCTCCATGGGACTCTGGCGGAGATAAGGATGGACACCCCCCTGGATTTGGCCTGTACATAGGCAGAGTGGTAGGCCAGGGGGTACAGTCTGTTCTTAAGCAGTGGTAATTTCGTGTCTCTAAAGTGCGTTTCTTGTAGCATCATTATATCTACTCTCGCGTGACGCATGTCATTGAGCAGGCTTCTCCGGGATGTTCAGACCCCTGGCATTTAATGACATAACATTAAGCACGTCCATGTCCGCACTTCACCACAAAAGAGGTGGGGGGGAGGGGGGTAGGGTAGAATAGAGAGGGGGAAGGGAGGGGAAAGACAGAAGGGAGGGGGGAAGAAGAGGGAAAGAAAAAGATCAGAGACGTAGAAACTTAGGTGTAGAAAAATACAGTTGAAGAGTGGATAGCGGAAGAGAAAGAGAGCTGCCCCTTGGCAGACAGCAATACTAGAAGTCTACAACAGCCTAACTGGCAATAGCACTCGCCGAAGGTTCCTATAAAGAGCACCTCCGGGGTATTGAGCGCTGTCCTAAGTGGGGTGGTGGGTGTACAGGACTGAGATGTGAGCGCCCCTCCCCCCCCCCCCCCCCCCCGTATGACAGCTGAAAAAGGCTAACACCGGTAGTGTATAAAACATAAACTTATAAGATAAAAAAGGCAACCATAAAAGTATAACATTGTGTTCAAAATTTTGCATTCTAACGGACTGCGGCAGCATCAAAGGGAACCTAACATTGATAACCAGCAGTAACAGTGCAAAAGTCAAAGGCCATAACCACGGAATTGTCAAACGGCACCATCCCCACCTCCCAACATGTAAACCCAAACTGCCCTCCTCTCCCAAACATGGTACATCAACTGTGCAGGCATGGATCGCGCCCAGAATTTGGTGGCTCCAGTGGTGTTCCCTAGGCTGAAAGTGGTGTCATTGGTGTCAATCCCCTCAGCCTCATGGCGGGGGGACTGCTTCCTGGGTCAGAAAGAAAAGCACAAAACTCCCCACCTCCCCCTGAAACCCCCCCACCCAAACAACAGCACAGACCCCCAGCGGCATCCCCGCCTCCAACCCCAAAAGTAGCATCTCACATGTGCAGGCCAAGTCAGTGTTCATGCTCTGCCTCGTTAAATGTCAGCTTCTCATGTATGGGTGGCAGCCCCGGGCCACCGGGCGCCTGGAGGGGAGGGGAAGGAGAAGAAGGGGGAGGGGGGGCATCAGCCCAGGGGACCATGCATCATCCATATTACTCCAGGGAGTCAAAGATCCACGGACCCCCCCCCCCGGGTAAACCGAGGGGAGGTTAAGAGCCCTAGTGCCACATCGCACGCCATAGAGGGAGGGGGTATCCGGGAGGATGCGGCCGGCCGTTACGACCAGGGGGGGAAGGGAGGATGGAGGCACATGTTTGCAGATATGGCCTACGGCCTACTCACGTGGTCCCTCCCGGGACACAGATCGATTCCTCCGGCGTCCCCTCTGCTGACAGATTGGGAGGGGGCCACGCCGCACCGAAGGGCCTGAACGTCCGGCGGGATGTGGCAGCAACTGAAGCCAGTCTGGGATCTGAATGGGATCCGCTTCCAGAAAACCAAAGAGAGCAGGGAGGTCCGCCTGAGTCTGCAGGGTGAAGGAGCCGGAGTCTCTCCTGAAGGACACAGAGAAAGGATATCCCCAGCGGTAAGTAAATCCCTTCTGCTTGGCCATCTCCAGAAGGGGACGCAGCGTCGCCCTGGAGAGGTCGGGGAGGATCTTCACCGGGACACCCTCTACCTCCACATCACCATGGTCCCAGGCCCGACGCAGGATCTCCTCCTTCTGGGTATACCGTGGAGCCTGCAGATGACGTCACGCGGCCTACTAGGATCTGTAGGTCTGGGGCCTAGGGCTCTATGCGCCCTGTCTAGCACTATCTCCACCTCCGGTTCTCCCAGGACCGTGCGGAACAGCTTCCGCACCGAGTCTCCAAGGTTCTCCACACCCTTGGCCTCCGGTAGCTCACGTATCCGGAGGTTACTGCGGCGGCTCCTATCTTCAATGTCCTCTAAGTGGAGCTGTAGGTCCACCGCGGTCTCTCGGTGGATGTCCCTGGAACGTTCCAAGGCCGCCACTCTGACCTCCAAGGAGGACACCGAGGTCTCCCCCGCGTTCACTCGTTCCGCGAGTGTGGATACTTCCCCCCGCACCTCCTGGATGTCCCACCTGTGTGTCTCCTCCAAACGGAGGATCAGGGACTCGATGTCCGTCCGGGTTGGGAGGGCCTCTATGTCCGCCCGGGTGGGGAGGGCCAACAACAAAGCCCGGATGTCTTGCTCCTGCATCTCGGCGTCTAGCTGCGGATCCACTGACATCCCCGGATCGCAATGTGTGTCCGGTGTTCCCGCCGCGGAATCAGGTAAGCTGCTACTGGAGGACGGTGCCTGGGCCTTCTGTGTAGTTCCCCGCGTGGAGCCTCGTGGTGCCGTTGCTCTGGTCCCAGGGGAGTCGTCCTGCAGGAGCTTAAAGTACCTGCGGATTTCGCTCTGGTTCTTCCCGGAGGGGGTCCCCCTTGTAGCTGCTCTGGTGCTATACCTTTTGGTCGAGTTCATACCGGTATATCTCGTTATTTTGCCAGTTTAGGAGGGCCTGGGCCGGGAGCTCCAAGAGAAAACAGCCTCACTCAGCCATGTCCAGGCCACGCCCCCCGGCAGAGCTTTCTTGCCGAGTAAATCGGTCGTGTGTACGCGGCTTTCAGGTTTCTTGTCAAGAAAACCGACAAGAATCTCAATGAGAAAAATAGAGAACCTGCTCTCTATTTTCTTATCAGGATTCTCCATTTTCTCGTCGAGATTCTCGTCAGCATGTTTCTCGACGAGAAAATTGTGTGTGTGTGTGTACACACTTACCTGTCGCCGTGGAAACCCGCGCATGCTCGAAATGACTGACGCATGCGCGGTAGCTTCCTAGGCATAGGTAGGGTGTAGCAAGATGGCGGCGACGGCATCTAATGTGACAAGCGCACTATCGTCGTCGTCGATGACGTCACCGCGTTCGCTCCATTCAAAGAACCGCGGGTTCTTTGAATCGAGCGTGTGTACACTCGGCCGGGACAAGTTTCTTGTCCAAGAATCTCGTCAAGAAAAACGACAAGTTTTTTCCTGACGAGATTCTCGGCCGTGTGTACGATGCCTGACTGTTTGGGTTTTACATCTGTGTGGACATTGGCCTTTGTAGAGACTTTCTATACCCTGACAACGGAAGCCTTGGAGGTAGTTTGCATGACCCAAAACAAAACCAACAGCCCGATCTCAGAGAGGGGGGGTATCGCTACACATAATTTATCTGAGACTTTAATAAAAAAGATAAAAAATAAAAAAAAACATGGACAATATGTTATATGGGTTCCAATGGAATAGCTTACACAATGTTTATCAACTCTAGTCCTCAAGTACCCCCAACAGGTCATGTTTTCAGACTTTCTATTACTTTGCACAGGTGATTTGATCAGTTTCACTGCCTTAGTAATTACCACAGCCGTTTCATCTAAGGAAAATCCTGGAAACATGACCTGTTTTATGAACTTGAGGACTGGTGCAGTGCAGTCCAGTGCAGTCAAAAAATATTAGCACATGCTGCATTTTGGTGCACTGAACTTTACTCTAATGCAGTAAAACATGTCAAAAACACACTAGAACACATCAAAAATGCACCAGAATGCATTACAGCAAAAAAAAAAAAAAAGTGCAAGAGGGGAAAACACACTGGAACGCATCAAAAACGTGCATGCAGAAACACATCCAGAGTGGGTTTTTGTGGTGTGAACTGTAAGCAAAAACATATCTGGAGTGTGTTTTTGAGGTGTGAATCGGCCCTAAGCCCTGGAGACATGTAAAATTGCATGTAAAATCTGCAGCAATTGCCGTCAATGGCACCGTTCTAATCGGTGTGGCGCCACATCTGCAGTGCTGCACCCATTTCAAAAAGAAGTTTCTGTACTATTTTTTGCGATTTTGGACTGCAATTTACATTGACATCTGTGCAGAAACCTGCACAGATGTCTCTGAAATCGTGGCTGAAATTGGGACTGACATGCGGGAGTAAAATCATTCCCGCAGCTCAGTGTGAACCAGGGCTCAAAGCTTAATAGAACAAGCTGCTTAGAAGTGGATTGGTTACTATGCACATTTGTACCAGTTTTAGTAAATCTTCCCTCTAGTGTGAACGGGCCCTGAGTTAAAGAGGGAGTAAAGTCTTCCTCTTTAATTGTACCTACAGGTAAGCCTATAATAAGGCTTACCTGTAGGTACTGTAAATATCTCTTAATCTTGCACCGATTGGGAGATATTTACTATATACGCTGCTGCCGACTTCATGGGCACATGCGCACTAAAGGAATGGTCCACTCGTGTAATTTCTTCAGGGCCCATGCTGTGACCGGCGACTCCTTTGT